>CM064540.1:26098586-26746086 GCA_032716605.1 Paralithodes platypus
ACAAAAGTCAATAGTGAAAGCCAACTATTACCGCAAATTTGCGGGCCAATGGAGGCATAACCGTACCGACACCATCCTCCTGCAATTTCGCGGGACCCCCCAACGATCTCCGCCAAAATTGGGGGGAGCCGAAATGTCCCAGAGGACCGAATCGACCACCCCGCAAATTTGCGGGACCGGCCGAGATGGTCCGGCGCCGAAAAAGCGAGAGGAGCGTCTAGGAAATACCAAAAGAGGCCCAGAAAAAAGCGTCATCTCCTTATGAACTCCAAGCGACGATGGCCATCAAGCTGAGCAGTGTCTTCCTTGAATTTATCCTGACTCAACCGGTCAAGGGAGAGGCAAGGAAGACACACCAGGGGAGAGGAGGCACATCCCCCAGGAACCACCCAACCCACAGAGATAGAGCAAAGCCCATGAGGAGAAGTGGCAGGGAGGGTGGTTTCGCACAAACAGGGGCCCCCGTAGGGTACCCCTGGATTGGGCAAAATAGATTATGAAAGGATGGAGGTGAAACAGGAAGAGAAAACAAAAACCAGTAATGAAACTGGCGAGAAAAAGGGTGGCCTAGCCGTGAGCAGAGAATGTGTCAGGGGCGAAAAACCCTGTGGTGTGAAGGAGGGGCCCCCGTGGGGTACCCCAGTATTATCACAAACCACCAGTCGCCCAGGCCCTTGAGACACAGTGAAGGCTCGAAAGGGGGGACTCGGGAATAACGCTAATAATGCGGCCGACACAAACCCTACAAACAGCACCGCCACCAACGAAATCTCAGATCGTGTTACACCTTAGGCTATGAAAAAATGAAAACTCATAGGGGCATAGCAAGTCCTGAATGAGAAAACAAGCTAGGCTAAAATAAGCTAAAAGCTAAACTATGCCCAGACTAACAGGAAAAAAGAATATGAAAAGAGAAAGAATGAAAAACATATACGAGGAACGCCAGGCGCCCCCGTACCTTCGGTAGGCTATTTCCACACGCGTCTCCATTATACACACTGAGGAGCCCATTTACGTGTGCCCTAGATCACGTAACATCTGTCTAACAAAAAGAAGGCCAGATAAGCCGAAACGAACCTAAACAGGGTGAATTAAAGGAGCACAACAAAAGCGACTGCATTCAATGGAGCGCTGGAAAAAATGATGACAAGAGAGGGTCGCTCATGCGCACATTCGACAGGGATCTGCACATGACGGAACACGGGATGGGCCTTAAGCGGTAACTAAGGTAAACCCCTTTTTCTTCTCTTCTATGCTTTTTTCACCTTCGGTGGTAGTTTTGGTTAAGGTACAACGTCTCCTAGAGCAAGATAAGGAGTAGACTCTAGACGTTTTCTTTTTAACCGCGGTTGGAATGACGACATAGCAGTCAAAATAGACAAGTCGTCATTGCAATTAGGTTAATAGCCTTGACGTTGGATTTGCCAAGACTACTAACAAATACACACTATAAGTGACCAGCACGTGAGTATTTGAAAGAAATTTGTATGAGGCGGAGACAGACCTTAGTACAATTAAGGATACCTCAGATTAGAAGAATCAATTCCTTAACCTAGGCAAGGATGAACCTTAGGTAATCCATACATATATGAGATAAAGTACGTGTACTTCATAAAACCCCCCCCTCTGCCATATGGAAAGGAAAGGAGAGTCGGAGGCCACACAGACTGAGAGAACAGTACAGGTAATACCCTAGGGCACCCATTATTGCCCAACGCAACAAAAGGACGACCCGGCCGCCCGTGGACACGGACAGATAGGAGGCGACAAATGTGTCTTGGAAGACCAGAGCCCTGTGTTGGCAAAGTTCCGTGAGTGAACTAGTAAGAAGAAAAACGAATCGTAGCAGCATACGATCGTATGTCGTGAGCCAACCCTTGAATGTCAGGACGACTGGCACGAAGCACCCGACACAGGCTAATCCCCACCGCATGTTTGCCGAGGCCCCTACCGGCCTGTGATGCCACCCACTGCCCCACACCCGACACCGGCCTGGCGGAGCGCACATACGTATGCAGGGCTTCCACCGGGCAGAGCGTATGATGAACACGTTCTTGTTTTGTGGAACAACGAATGGCTGAAAAACGTGCGCTTCACGTCCAGTCGTAGCCACAAAATGAACAAACTGGGTCATAATGACCGCCCTGAGGACGGGAGAAAAATGCAAGGAAGTTAAGGCCCCAGACAAGGTAGCCAGCTCCGAGATTCTCTCCCCCGTAGCGAACGAAAGAAGAAACAATGACGTTTCAAGAAAGTGCTCAGGCGTGGGTAGGTAGTGGATATGAGTGTAGGGAGGAGCTTTTAGAGCTTCCGCCTACATACAAGTCGCGATGGAATGCAAAGGAAAAGTGACGGTAGTAAAACACCAATGCGACTGACGGAACTGTGTGGGCAGGGTCAGGAATCCATGTAGGAAAACAGTCCCAGTGAGACGCCCACATCATCGCAGTCCAAAGCAGAAGAAACCTGTGTGGCAAGAGTATTCCAAACTGTGGTAGCTACTTTGCCACACCAACAGTCCATGAATCGAAAGCCAACGAGGACTCCAGGACTCAAGTCGGAAACCAACAGGGGAACGGGACACGTGTACCATCGCTACAGCTGAGTGGACCAGGTCTTCGCCAGCCATAAGGGCGCGAACAACCAAACCCTGCCACGGTACCCTCGCAACCTGGAGGACTGTGCACAGCCAAAGTGCGCCAGGTGGCGCAAATACGTATACGGTCTGCCACCTGTTCCAGTCGTCACTGAACGCGTCCGTCCCCCCCCCCTACTCTATCCCCGCTGTGGGGGGAGTCCAGCGGGTCAGGAAGACAGACAACTAGGTCGGCACGAGCAAAGCTAATAAGGCCACCTGTGGAACGCCCCAGGAGGCTGCCAGGTCGTCGAATACGTAACGTATGAAAGACCAGTCTATCCAGGTGCGTCGGCCCTACGACAAAGCATCCGCCCAAAGACCGGCAGTCCCGAGCTGGTAAGTCGCATGCAGGGCGACGCTGTGATGGTCAGCTTGACAATGATGAGTAAGGGCGAGACCCGGCCAACCGCCCCGATCTGGACGACCCATGTCGGATTGGGAGCCCCACCCCACGTTGTACGACGCATCGGATCGACCCAGATGGTCAGCGATGAAGCGGACCAGGGCACAACCGCTGTAAGTGTGCCCCGAGCAACCCAGTGTGTGAATCTCAAATGAATCTCAAATGAATCGAGCGTGGAACCTGGCAAAGCCGATTAGGAGGCAACAGAGGAAACGCTCTGACATTGCCTAACCGTATGAGGCGCTTTAGCCTGAGTCACCCTAGGGGAATGGTCAGGGACGCTCAAATGAGCGACTCGATGATCGTCCCGGTAAACGAGATCGAGAGCAATGTGGCAAAAAGCTTCCTGCGAAGGATTGCCGCATTCACCGGACTCAGTCTGACAGTCACGCTCGTTATGTCCCTGTCTAGGCCCACCCCCGACACTTCCGGCGACAGCATGAGGCACGACGTGGGACCGTTTACCACGATTCCACACAAGTGATAAGGCGGATGACCAGTAGTGTGTCCTGTACACAGTGTGTCTGAGAGGCTGCAGCGATGAGCCAATCGTCCAAGTAAAACAGGATCTGAAACCACTGACGGAGCAGAGGAGGCAGAGCCTGTGTGATGAGCGTCGTAAAGACCCGCGGAGCAATATTGAGGACGAACGGCAATATGTCGAACATGAACACCCACTCGTGCGACTGGAGCGCCAGAAAACCCTGGAACCGAGGGCCCATAGTCACATGCCAAGAAGCGTCCCTTAGATCCAGGGCCAACCACCCAAGAAACGGGCTGGAGCGTCAGTCGCACGTGTCCGATGGTGAGCAACCGAAATCGGGTGTACACGATGTGGAGGTTGAAGCAGGACAGACCGACCACCGGTCACATCGCATCGCAGTCCCTCTTGGGGAATAGAAAGACGTACAAGGAAGACACGTTGCTGAGATGTGACTACTTGAATCATCCCATCCTCATGCATAGACCGAAGCACTTCGGCAACGTCTTGAGACACTGGTCGATGTCGGGGAGATCGCCTGAGGAAAGGTTGTGACCGCAACCTCCAGGACAGACCCCGCTGCAACCCGACATGCCCACAATCGGCAGGGCCATTGCCGAGAGTGGTGACGGAAGAAACCGGTGTGAGGGCCTTGAGTAAGGCCCACCACCGAATCCGCCAAACGGACGGGAGAGGGAAGAGGGGATAGTCCGAGTGGCATTACACGTTGGTAGACGCGGAGTGCCCCCCAGACTTATCGTGGAGGGATCGGCCCCCACGACCACATCTCCCCCGATTCCTGCCACCTGTCCGAAACGGACGACGAGTATCCTGCGCCTGCCGAGAATACTCCGTCTTCTGGTCGAACCGCCCAGAGGAAGCCACGATACACAGTTGCAGGGAAGGACGTGGCGGTGAGCGACGATCGGAGGGTCTCAGCGATCGCCCGCCCAGGCCCTTGCTTGTCCAAGCACTTCAGGACTGGCGTCCCCGCGACGGCCCCCCCCCCCCCCCTGACTGAGGGAGGAAGCAGCTGATGATGGCCTCGACGCCCCTTGTCTCAGGGGCGCAAAGGCACTCCGCAGCCGCAAGCAGGTGGGCGCGCAGCACGTGCTCCCCACCCTGCCGCAGAACGGGCATCATACAGTCGAAGATGAAGCCGAGACAACGGAAACTACATCAAGAGGGTAGAGAGCAGGCGAGCAGTGCGTTGTCGAAGCCTCCGGGGACGCGAAGAAGGGAGGGAGCAGACATCCCATCAAGAGAAACTGGAGGGACATGAAGCCAAGACCAGTACTTGGCAGTAACCCCGGATGACGACCGGACCAGTCCCGATACGAAGGTTTGTTCCAAAGGTGGAAACAGATACCTTACCTTATGATACCTTATGATGTGTTCGCCACTCTTCTAGCGGCACCAAGGAGCGCGACGCCCCTCGTTTGGGTGGTGATTTGGTGCAGTAGACTGTTTGAAGCGACAGCTCGCTCCCTTGCGAGGATGGGCTCGTCTGGCACCTTTTGCAGTTCGACAAGGCTCTCTTGAAGCTGTCTAACGAGACGTCCCTCATGTCTCTTACTCGCCATGGGAGTTTGTTGAAGAGACGTGGGCCTCTGTGTGATAACCAGCCCTCTCGCAGAGAGCCCATAGCACCCCTGTTATTCATCCGGGGGATTTCGCATTCCCAGCCTCTCCTATCACTGAATTTCATGACTATCGGAGTATGTAGGTTTGGTACTAAACCCTCTGCGATTTTCCACGTGTATATTATTAGGTAACGTTCTCTTCTACGTTCCAGTGAGTGCAACTGATGTTCCAGATGAGAACCTTCCGCAGAACGCGTATCGAAGTTCACACCCTCTGCCAGCCTCACCACCCAAGGACCAGCCATAAGATGCGGGAGCCCCCGAACCAAGGCTCCCTTCTGATCCCGGGCCCTCTTGACTAGAGGGATCCCAGCGATGGCTGACAGAGCGGGGGCATCGATATGGATAACCTGCCGAGAGTAGGCTGACCATAGCTCGGTCGAACCAGTACAGGGAAGGAAACCTTAGTGTATGGATCGTATACCGCCCCAAGGAAGGAACGGAGACGGTCTGGCCACCCAACCCCAACCCGCACCCAGGCAGAACGACAAGAGATGCTGCAACTGCCGGAGAAGGGGCAGGGGGAAAAAGAGTGCGCGGAGCAGCAGCCGCAGGGTCAGTGGGTGCTGCCGGCAGGTGCCCCTCCAAGGGTGGGATAGGATTCACCACAGGTGCGACTTGAGGCACAGGAGACAGTTGCACCATAGCTGCGGTGAGACGTCCCAGAGCCTCGTGTAAGGAAGAGAACTGTTCCGCGTACGACCCCTGGAACATGTTCATCCCCGCCGCCTGCCCTCCAAGCAAGGCGGCTATTTCCAACCTCCAGGTAGGCACGCCTGGAGAATCCGATGGAGATGGAGAGATGGACCTAATACGTCCATAGCGGCCAACCTCCAGGTGTGGAGAAGGCGTGCAGGCGAGAGACTCCTTTGGAGAGTCCTCGAGTGCAGCCCCTTCCTCCTCTTCCCAATACTACTCATTGGGAGTCGAAACTGGCGACGAATGTGACAAAGGCACAGGAGGGGGCACAGTCTGAAACAGCGCAGCAGCTCGAGATGGAGGAGGAGCAGGAAGGACCACTGGTGCAGCAGGAGATAAAGGGCGATGAAGCATCCAGGCCTTCCCACCCTCAATCACCCCGACTAGGGCACGAGACGGATGACGTGATGGAGAGAACGCAGGCGGCACAACAGCAGGCAAGGTGGGACTAGTGGGCACACGCCTCTCCGTCTCGAATAGTGTACGACCCTTGTCAGGAACGGTAGAGAGAGCAGGCCGAGCAGGGAAGAGGGATTGCCGACGACGAGGCGAGGGCGAAGTGGACCCGCGACACATGCCCCCCCATATTCCTCCAGAGTCCGCAGACACCGTCGACAGAACAGACGGAGGGACCCGAGGCAGGGCGGCCTAGCGCCCAGCCGGCGACGACACTGGGAGGCGCAACAGGACCCTCACGCGGTAGTCCTTGAAGCGAGGGGTCCCGTGCAGGGAGGTCCTTACGTGGCGGGAAAAGCCTGCCCAGAGGGAAGGACCACACCGACACAGATGTATAGGAAGCCCTGTGGTAGCAGGCAACGTGGATACAGCATATTCCATGCGACAGAAAGAACCTCACCTTAGGGTAGGATCTGGCAGGATCACCAATATGGTCACAATTTATGCCACATAGAGACTAGGAACGATGTATAGCAGGCAGGTCCCTGATCTCCCCCTCCATTCTACTCTTATAAACCACTTCCTCAATTTTCCGTCCCTCACTCTCCAGTAAAAAATTCTCTTATCCTCCTCACCCAACTTTCCATTATTTTCATCAGCCTTTTCTTGTAATTCCTTAATTTTTCCTTTGTTCTATCAAATCCTTCTTTAGTCTTATGTGTTTCAGTTTTTCATTTGTATTTAGCCTCCAACTAAAATTTGTCACAGTCTCTGCCACTGCCCTAGTTTTAAACTGTACCCTTATAGGTCTCATCTCTCCCCTTTTATATCTACCTATCCTACTGACCTCCTCCACCTGCCCTTCCCATCCATATCCGTCCTCATCCACACCTTTCATGACCTCCTTCACTGTCTCCATATCCCTCACTTTTCTCACTCCATTATCATTCATATGAGTCTCTATATCTCCATACAAGATTACACCCCTATCCCTGTCCATGGCCTCCCTCATGACACTCTCCTTGTTCTTCATGACCCCTACAACTGCACTCTCAAAACTTTTTTGGTCATATTCATTTCTTCCTTTTGCTCTTTCATAATATCCTCCAAATCCTTGAATTTTTGTTTACCTACCACCGTCCATGCAGTTGACTCCTTTACTTCCTTGAAACGTCCTTCGTATTCCTTCAGCTGCTCCTTCAATGCCATATTCTCTGCTCCCAGTTCATCTACCCTTTTCAATACCATCTCTAGGCTATCATTAACTGCCGAAATAGGCCTGCATTCACTTCCTTCGCTAGGCCTATTCCCTTCCCCACCTGTCACACCATACATTACACACAGTGCCTTAACTTTCTCACCAATATCCCCCTTCCATTTCTAATGAATTGCATATGAATAAGTAATAACGATATTTATCGTAAAATGACGATTACAGTTGGTCCTTCGGTAACGCGGCCAATGTGTTCTGGTTACCTCCCGTGTTAGCAAAATCCGCGTTACCGAACCCATATGTTTACATGTTAAAGGTACCTTGGTGTTCTGGGGATTTCCACAAAGTCCACTTTTTCTCCATAGAAGCCTATGTTATAATAATTAAATCAATTACAAAGGTATTGACATGTGCAATGAGTTGATTTGCCCATTGCAGCAACTCTTACCTCTGAATAAATATTTCGTTTAGGCTAGGCAGCTAGGCTAAGGAAAGAGAGTCACAGCAGTAGCCGAAATTTTTCGATCAAAGCTCTGAAATCCCTCCATCATATTTCGCACCTCACACAATAACTACACAATGTAGGGTGATTTAGTCTTCACCCAATGCACTGTGACAACCATATCTTCATCTGGTATGCATAAACACTTGGTTAGGCCATTTATTTGCAGAGATATGAGCATCGGTAAATTACGAAAATCGTAGCTTCGGAATTCCCGCATAACTCGCCGTCTTATTATTTCTCACCTCACACAATAACTACACAATGTAGGGTGTTCTAGTCTTCACCCAATGCACAACAACGATCATATCTACCTCTGGTAGGCATAAACACTTGGTTAGGCCATATATTTGAAGAGATATGAGCTACGAAAGTCGGGAGTAAGGTTCGGCGCCCAGCTGGACCCCGTGCCAGTGTAAGTATTTCTTACAGTTTCTTACAGTAGATCCTCTGGAAAAAGGCAAACTATGCCTGTGTATCCAGCTCAGTACCAGTGCTTGCACTGCTGCGGTCGTTCACGGTGTTGGCGGCGGCGGTAGCAGACGCAAAAATTTTTCTATTCTGTATTTTTGTTTTATAATCAAACTTCAAATCTTGTCTTCCCCATGCTTTATCAAGATTACTTTCAAACTCCCTTATTGATTCGGAATCGACTACATACTGGGGCAGTGCGTTCCACTCATTTACCACTCTATCACAAAATGAGTTCTTCGCCTTCTCAAGCCTATTTCTTTCTTTGTAAATTTTCTTAGAGTGTCCTCTCGTTCTTGTTCCCTCCCGCATCAAGAAGATACCTTCACACACATCCTCATCGTACTTTCCTGACACTATCTTAAAAGTCTCTATCATATCCCCTCTCTTTCTCCTATATGCCAGTGTCGGAAGTCCCAGTGTCCTCAACCTCTGCTCATAGCCCGCGTTCTTCAACGTTGGTACCAGCTTGCTAGCTCTTCTCTGCACTTTCTCCACTGCTTCTATATCCTTTACCATATATGGAGCCCACACCTGGTTTGCATATTCCAGGTGTGGCCTAACCAGCGCTGTATATAGATTCCTGAAGATTTCTTCGTCAAGTGACACAAATGTCCTCCTTATCAGCCCTACAATTCTATTGGCTTTGTTTATCTTTTCCGCTAAATGTTCTGAGAAATTTAACTTATTATCTATCACTACTCCTATATCCTTTTCTGCACTCACTTCCTCCATCGCTTCATACATACTGTATCCTACCTTGTCTATCTTGCTGGTCCCAATCCGCATGTACTTGCATTTTTTTGGATGAAAAGGCATTAACCAATGCTCAGACCATCCCTTCATGCCCTCCACATCTCCTTGAAGCAAACCCATATCTTCCTTACTCCTCACTCTTCTATACAGTTTAGTGTCATCCGCATACAGGTATACCTCACTTCCATTAGTTATAACTTCAGGCAAGTCGTTGATAAATATAACGAACAGCAATGGTCCCAACACAGATCCCTGAGGTACCCCACTTGTAATTTCCCTCCACCCCGAGCCTATTCCATTCACCAATACCCTCTGTCTCCGATCTTTCAGGAAGGCTTCTATCCATTTCACACATTTCTCCCCTATATTATAGCTTCTAACTTTCTCTATTAACCTTTTATGTGGGACCTTATCGAAGGCCTTCATAAAATCGCAATATACCACGTCTATTACATCACCATCATCTAGAATTTGCATCCAATCATCTACCACCTTAATTAGCTGTAGTACCGTCGACCTCCCCGGCAAGAATCCGAACTGTCTCCCACTGAAAAGTTGGTTTGACTTCATATGATCCATTATTCCTTCTCTAATTACCGTTTCCATTAGTTTACACACAACACTTGTCAAACTGACTGGTCTATAATTCCCTGGGTCATTTCTCTTTCCCTTCTTAAATATAGCTGTTATGTTCGCCTCTCTCCAGTCCATCGGGATTTGTCCTGTATTAAACGATACCTCAAATAACATTTTCAATGGCTCTACTAACATCTCCCCTCCTTCCTTTATGATTCTTGGGTGTATCCCATCCGGTCCCGGTGACTTACTTCTATTCATTTTTTCTATAGCCCTTCTTATTCTAGCATGGGAAAACTCTACTAGTTCTAGTGCCGGTGCCTGTTTGATGGGAATAGTAGGCACTGCATCCTCCGACTCCACTGTTAGTACCCCCCCAAAGTATTTCCCCAGCACCTCTGCTTTCTCCTTATCAGTCTCCGCTCTACTCCCATCATTCAACCCCCCCACCAGCTCTGGGATCCCTACTCTTCTTGTTAATTTTTCCTGAATGTACTTCCAGAATATTTTTGGATTATCCTTCACATTTCTAGCTATCTCTCTCTCCCTCTCCTTCACCCCCCTCCTTGTTTCCCACCTTATTTTATTGTTTATTTGTCTGCGTTCCAGATCCACTTCCTTAGCCTCTATACTAGACCCCCTGTTCTTTTTTAACAATTTTAATCTTTCCCACAATCGTTTCTTTCTTCTAATCAATATCCAAAGCTTTCTTTTCATTGGCAATTCTGGGTTAGTTCTTTTCCTCAATTTTGTTTTATCCTTATATTCCCTTACTGGTACACTTTTGGATACAGCATTCTCCAGTTGACTCTAATTTTCCTCCACATTCCTTCAGCGTCTTCACCGTTCAAATATTCCCCCCAGTCAATGTCCAAACACCGTCTCAGCAGCTCATAATCTGCTCTATCATACATGTATATTTTTCTATTGCTTTTATTATCCCTCTCCGATTTAATGTTACAACTAAAGCTTATACAGGCATGGTCACTACGACCTATAGGGCTATCCACATTAACATGTTCCACTATATCCTCTTCATTGCTAAAAATCAAATCAAGTACACTCCCCTGCGTCCCATCTCTATATCTTGTCATCTCTACAATATGTTGCGTTAAAAAACAATCTCTCACTTTCTCTATAAACTTATTTTCCAGGCTACCCTGTCCCGCTGGAGTAGTACAATTTGCCCAGTTGATCCTTGGCAAATTGAAAACTCCAATCAAAATTTTATATTTGTTCTCTCTATTATCTATCTCCTCCATTGTTTTCAGTAGGTTATCATCCTCTCCCCTGCTATTATTTGGGCTTCTATATATAGAGGCAATTAGAATTGATCCTCTTACACATTTACTTCAATACACAAATACTCACAATACTGCTGTCTCATATCCACCTCATTAACCTTGAGCTCTTTTCTTACATAAATAAACAGTCCTCTTCCAACCTCTGCTCTAATAGCATTTCTCTCATATAACTCAAAACCCTCCAAACTATATTCCACCAGTTCCCTCTCAATTCTAACATTTTTTGGTCTTACTTCCTGTAGGGCTATGATATCAGGTTTTTCCTCTTCATCCTGCAACCTACATATCAGTTCTCTTTTCTTGTCCTGAGTAAACACATCCACATTACTAAACATAATCCTTAATCCATCTACCATTCCTCCAGCAATTACACCATCCCGCTCCTCCAGTCCGTACCCTACTCCCTGTTAGCACTACTGGGTCTGACTCTTTGTCTCCTGTCTCTCCCTGTGACACCTCCACCCCGTTCTCCTCCTCCGTCACAACTCTCATCACATTCTCTCCCCTCCCTGATCTCCCCCTCCTTTCTACTCTTATAAACCACTTCCTCACTTTTCCGTCCCTCACTCTCCAGTAAAAATTTCTCTTTTCCTCCTCATCCAACTTTCCATTATTTTCATCAGCCTTTTCTTGTAATTCCTTAATTTTTTTCCTTTGTTCTATACTCAAATCCTTCTTTAGTCTTATGTGTTTCAGTTTATCATTTGTATTTAGCCTCCAACTAAAATTTGTCACAGTCTCCGCCACTACCCTAGTTTTAAACTGTACCCTTATAGGTCTCATCTCTCCCCTTTTATATCTACCTATCCTACTGATCTCCTCCACCTGCCCTTCCCATCCATATTCGTCCTCATCCACACCTTTCAAGACCTCCTTCACTGTCTCCATATCCCTCACTTTTCTCACTCCATTATCATTCATATGAGTCTCTATATCTCCATACAAGATTACACCCCTATCCCTGTCCATGGCCTCCCTCACGACACTCTCCTTGTTCTTCAGTATTCAGTATTGACCGTGTTAGCAACATTTTGGATATTTGGGGGGTACCACGTGCCACCAAAACTGCGTTTCCAAAACACGCGTTACCGGAGGACCAACTGTATAAGCATGAATGGAGCCTAATATGCTCGCCCAGAATAGTGGTGTTCAATACACCCAGCTCGCCGTTTATAGGTTAAACTAGTGGCCTCAAAAGTGTGTACAACATACCTAGTAGAGAATGTTGGTGCTACTCTAGATGTTATCGATTAATCGCGCTGGTGGTTACAATAATTGCCCGCTCCCAGAGCGGAGCGGAATTATACATAGTACAGTACAGGCAACCCTCGAATGTGCGGACTAATAGGGGGGGGACCCATGTCCGCACAATGAAAAAGTCCGTACATGGGAAATAGAGTAAATAGGCCTAGGCTATACGATGTTTTCTAACCCTAACCCTTCCTGCACGGGCTCGCCATCCTAAGGACGTTGTTGAGATCCGGGCGATATGGCCGAAAAACGTATTTAATAGGCTACCCTTATCTTTGTTATTTTAACTGCTAGAAAATGGAGTGAGGAAGTACATGAACGAAGGCGGTGCTGGTTGGGGGGTGGGGCGTCGACTGACTGGGGACAGAGGTGCATGGGGGCGGTTCGTTCGTGGCCACCCCTTCGGGGATCACGGCGTCGGGCAATAGATAGATAGAAAATTCCCACGCATCTCTAAACGTACTGCTGTTTCCAATCTGTAGACTGGCGTTGAGTAGAGCTCTTTAACCCTTCCTACCCGGTCTGCCTTACCTAATGACAGCTCGGCAGAAGGGTCGCTACCCGGCCGTCCTTACTTAAGACGGCAGCTTAATAGCCTAATTAAGCTTGGTCTGAACGCCGTGCGTACGACGTATGTCAACAAACCCAAGCGTTGCGTCACCGCACCTCCGAAAACAAGAAGGAGAAGACTCTTCAATGTTATTGTTCTGACGTCAGATGAAATTAGTGTCTGAAAAGCCCCCATATTGGCAACATCTCTGCAATATTTGCTCCACTGAAATCGTCATCACAACTGAACCAGTTGACTTACAGAGCTCTACTCAACGCCAAAATACAGATTGAAAACCGCACTACGATTATAGAGGAGTGGGAAAGTTCTAGCAGTGAAAATAAACATAAATACGGTAGCCTAGGCCTAGACGTTTTTCAGCCATTTCGCCCGGGTACGGGCGACCGTCCTTAGGTAAGACTGGCCGGGTAGGAAGGGTTAACCCTCCTGGCCCGGGCATGTCCTCCAAAGGACAGTGTGGGCTACCCGGGCGATCTGGCCGAAAAACGTCTAGGCCTAGGCTACCGTATTTTTGTTTAGTTTAACTGCTAGAAATTTCCCACATCTATAAACGTAGTGCGGTTTCCAATCTGTAGACTGGCATTGAGTAGAGCTCTCTAAGTCAACTGGTTCAGTTGTGATGACGATTTCCGTGGAGCGAATTTTTCCGCGATGTTGACAATATCGGAGCTTTTCAGACACTAATTTCGTCTGACGTCACAACAATAACATTGATCCGACGTCTCCTTATTATTTTCGGAGGTGCGGTGACGCAACGATCGGCTTTGTTTACATGCGTCGGACGCACGGCGTTCAGACCAAGCTGAATAGGCTTTCAAGCTTACTACCTGTTAACAGGACACCCGGGCTCCTGCCCTTATTTCGTGGTGTCCTTTCACACTGACACCCGGGCAGGAAGGGTTAAGTCAACTGGTTCAGTTGTGATGACGATTTCCGTGAAGAGAGTTTCGAGGGCGATGTTAGCAATATGGGACACCTTTCAACACTAAATTTGTTTTAGCAGACAACACAATAACAAAGTTTAATGAATTTTTCTTTGGCTTTTACTATTATAAATATGATTTGTTAAAATTCAATTCAATTCCATAGAGTATAATTATAATAACATTTTGTTGCATGCATAAATAACTCGGGTTTAGACTCCCTACTGATATGGCCGACATAGACACACAAGAAAAGAACACATACACACACACACAAACAGACATAACAATAACACACGTGTTTCGGTAATGGTGCCGGTACACTGATTTTCATTTGAACTTATAACTCGTTTTGTATAAGTTTATTATGAAATATTATCAAGAATTAAGGTAAGTACTGTATATAGGAGATATATAGTACAGTACTTATGGTTACATTATCGTATTTCGATGATTTCGGCGGGAAATTGCCTGCCCGTGTCACCGCCCGACCCGCCAAATACCGGACAACTTTTAAATTAACGGTCTTTTGCCCGATTTGTCTGGACGTTTGGGGGCTTGTCCGATATCAGCTGTTGGGTCCGCACAAACCGAAGTCCGGGCAACTGGGGTCCGCCCATGCGAGGGTCGACTGTATATAGCTCTACGTTGGATAACGTAGAGGCTACTACTAAATAATCAAATTTCGACCTATCTTGTGCTAAACAACGATAACCCGAATTCAACACAACTCTAGTATCTTTTGTGTGTCTTACCGTATATAAGAGACAGCCTGAATAAATGAGAGGCACGTTGTGACAGATCTCACTGTTAACTCTTGCCGGAATGGGGCCCAACCCTTCTAGCAACCCAAGTGAACATCATGCAAATTTATGGCACAGTTTATAAATCACAATAACAATACATCCTAACCATAAACATTTCCTACAGGAGGCCAACTAGACGGGGGCAATAGACGTTGATCAATCAATCATCAATAAGCACAAACCTGATAGCCTAGGACGGCTCTCCTTCCCCCATCACGATGAACAGGAACGTAGGCTGAAAAGCGTCGTGAACATGTGCTGAACCCCTCACTACTTGAGGCAACTCGAAACGTACATGTTCCCTCACGAAGAGACCAAAACCGCTTAACCCACCCAATTGGGTAGGCGAAAAGCGGGCCTCATATCCTCTAAAAGAAGCCTAATGCCTAAACTTACTCTTAGTAACTGAAGCGAGGATAAAAAACACAGCACAAAACACGTGGAAGCCTTGCCTTATCACAACAAGGTCATCCTCATAAAAATTGCCAATGCACCCACGGGACAACTCCTAGGGCAAATGGGAATGGTGTACACAGCCTGGCTAATCTATAATACTACCCTAACTTCAGCACAAGTATGTACAAATGAGCAAAAGACTCACAAGCCGGAGGAAGGAGATGAACGAAGCGAGGCTGTGCACGCCTCCGTACCCCACGATGCCTAGGAGGACACAAGAGCCCAGATTGGGAGGTTTGACGCCTCCCAAATACCAAATACAGTAAGGAAAACCTTTATTTGGTAGTAGCCTCGTAGTATCCAACGTAGAGCTTATGCTATGTATAATCCCGCTCCCAGAGCGGAGCGGGCATTATCGTAACCACGTAGCGCGATTAAACGATAACATCTAGAGTAGCACCTACTTTCTCTACTAGGTACGTTGTACACACTTTGAGGCCACTAGTTTAAAGAAAAAACGAAAATATGGTGAGAAGAGAAGAGAAAGTTGAAGAATTTCGCCCATCCGCCATCTAGGCTCCTTACGACGTCTTCATATGCCTCCCGTGTAACCCGGCCGGGTTTATAGGATTATCCAGGTATCAAGTTAAATAGACTAGATTGGATGGGCAGGGGTACGGCGTGAGGGAGGGATACTATGACGTTGGATACTACGAGGCTACTACCGAATAGAAGGTTTTCCTTATTTGGTATTTGGGAGGCGTCAAACCTCCCAATTTAGTAGTAGCCTCTACGTTCCAACGTAGAGCTTATACTATGACGATGTAATCTGCTTCGCTCTAGAGCGGCAATTATCGTATACCCATAGCGCGAATTAAATCGATAACATCTAGAGTAGCACCTTACTCTCTCTACTAGGTACGTTGTACAGTACTTTTGAGGTCTTTTTAATAGAAAAATGAAAAGGGAAACGAGAAAGAAAAGAAAAAGTTGTCGACTAGGCCATTCCATCTGGCTCTTCACGCCACTATCAGGGGCGTACCTTCTAACCCGGTCCGGATTAAAGAGCATCTCTTTCGCGCTACCACTCGGATGCACACGTGTTTGTGGTGCTCCGTATTTTGGTGCCTTCCACTCCTATCTTCGTCACTTTTTGGTGAGTTTTGGGCCTTTATTTTGGCGCCTGGTTTTCTAGATAGATGATTCGTGTTGTAGGCACAACGTAAAATGGGCACTCAGGTGTTTTTTTCGAGTGTTTGCGTTGAAAGTGGAGGTCTCTCATGTTTTCAGCCCTCTGCGCATGCGTGTCATTGGACGCCGCTAGTGTTTGAAAGGCCTTTGCCTTATATTGCTTTTATTTTCATTGCGGTGACTTTAGTTTAGGTTTTGATAGGTTCTATTCATTTAGGGCTTCTTGTCACTTACTTAGTTTCTGACTTACGCGCATTTTTTCGGTGGCTAGGCTAACTTCGGTGTTTCGGGTGGTGTTTTGGTGGGGGGCGCCGACCCGGGATGTCACTTGCCCCATGTTGGTCTTTTATGTCGCGCTCACACCTCTTTGGGTGTGCGGTAGCTAGTGGCACCCTTCTTTTTAACTTTTTCCTCCACCTAGTGCCGATTAGGCTAACTTTTTGTGGGTGGCCTAGGCTATGGGGGATTGGGGGGCATTTTGTCGTTCGATTCTGTTGCAGCCCCTGGGGTTGTCCTTTGACCCCCCTTTTTAATTATGGGGTTCGCACCGTTTTCTGACTACCTCTGGCTTTCCAGATCCCCAATTTGTTTTCTGCAATTTTCCTTATTTTGCCTGCTTGGGGCCTTGCGATTAGGCTATGTCTTCCTCTGCTCCTCCCTGTTCGTGGGTCACGTTCCACGCCAGGTCGGTCCTTGGTTGGCGTTTTCCTTTTCTCGAGTCCATGGGGGGCCTACTTGGCAGACGTAACACACTTCTCCGTTACATTACTTTCTGTATTAAGTGTCGTCAGTGAGTGACGCTTCGGTCCTCTGTTACTTGGACCTGGAGCGTCGGTATCACCACTCCAGGGCGAGCGTCTGGCACTCATCACCTGTCTTCTTTCACTTGGACCTGGTTCTTCTTCTCTGGCCCTCAGACTATTAATAAGGAGATCGCCGCTCCGCCCTTGAGCGTCGGTATTCCCGCTCCTGGGCGTGCGTATGTCGCTTCGGCGCTGTCTTCTCCTTCTTTGGTGCCTGCTTCTGGTCTGTCCCTCATCGGCCCCTCTCTAGGTCGGGCTTAGTGCCGCCCTAGAGCGTGTGTTTGCCCGCTCTGGACCGGGCGTGAGACCGCTATATCATCCTCCCGCCCTGGAGCGCTGGTTTTTCACGCTCCAGGTCGGTTCGTTTGGTTTTTCGGCTCCCTCTCTTCTTGGTGTCTTCATCCGCCCTAGGGCGCGGGTTCTTCCCCCGCTCTGGGTCGGTCCTACTCGTCTCTGAGGTGCTTTGGTAAGGTTCTGGTGGCTGTGGCCCGCTCTGGAGCGTCTCGGTGTCCGCTCCAGGGCGTGTTTACCCGCCCTACGGCGGCGTGTGTTTCACGCTTTTTTGGCTGTCCTGTTGTCCCGCCCCCGACCGGAGGGTACCTTGATGGTCCGCTCCTCTCTGGGTTTGGGTTGGGGAGTGCATTGCTACTTGATCATGCCTGTTGGTGCATCAGTTCTGGTGTTTAATGCTCTTCTCCCTTTTTTCCCAGGCTGTGATACGCTCCACTTTGGGTGCTCTCCTGTGCCTCCCTCGCTTCTGCCTAAGGCCTACAGGTAATGTCGCCTTATTTGTTCACCTGCTTGGGGTTTATATGGGGGGGGGGGGAATATTCACTCTCCGTTATGCGGCGGAGGTTTCAAGGTCTAGTGAGTGCTTTTGGGTGTCTCCCTCCCCTTGTGATCAGTTTAACTTGCGACTTTCTTATTTTTGTCTGTGGTGGTGTATTATTGGCCTTCATCCTTCCTTGGGTTTTTTCAAGGGGGGTGGGGGGTTATTATCCTTGTCTGGGGAACGCTACAGCTTCAGAGGTAGGGGCCACTCGCGGGTGGCTTTCTCGCTTTGTGCCTGTCTCAGTTTTCAGGGGATTATTTTATCTGCTAGTGTTTTTACCTACCTGTATGGGGGTTCAAGAATGGTTTTTTCTTCCGGTTGCAGGTGTGATGCCGCTCCCTCTCTGCACCAGGCGGGGATGTGGTAAGCCTGTGGTCAGTCACAGCCATCTGGAGTGCCCTACCCACGTGGCTTGTTACTCCAGGGATGGTTATTCTCCTCATTAATGTCATGGCAGTGGAGTCTCCACCCTCGTCACCTGCGGCGGCGGAGGCTGCGGCGCGCCTCCTGGCTACGTGGGAGGGCATTTCCCGATATGTTGGTAAGACCCTACACCGCATCCCTCACTTCAAGGACGAGGATGTTCGGCTCCTGCTCCACCTTCCTTCTGCTCCTCCGTCAGGGCTCCAGGTCCTCAAGTGCCTCCTGCAGACCTCTCTACGACGTCTTGGACCGCGGACGGAAGCGGAAGTGTCCACCTTTACCTCGTCGTACCAGGTCACCTAGTCGGAGTGCCGCTTCTCCTGTTCGGCCGTCAGGGACAACTACCTTTCGGGCAAAGCGCACTGTACCTCCTGTGCCTCGTGTTTTGTCCCCTCACTTTATCCCGACTCGGAAGACTACACACGACTTGATCAAGGAGATTTAGGCATCTCAGGCTGCGGGACATCAACCTGTTACTCCCCCGCCTGCCAGCACATCGACCCCTACACCACGGGTGGTCTCGTTGTTTGGTCCGGCCGTCAATGTACCTGCACCACCTCTGTCGCCTCTGGGGTCTCTGGGTCCTGTCGATCCGGCGTTTCGGTGTGCCCAATCCTCTCATGTTGGACGTGATCAGTCGCCTCCTCCAGCAGTGCCAGACGCCGGTGAGGAAGACGAGTGGACTGACGTGGAGGAGGATTTTGAGGATCCTGAGGACCCCGACGGGGGTTTGGCTGAAGCCTGAGGAGGACGCTGACATAGTTGTCCTGGAGGACCCTCCTCGTTCAGCTCTGCACTATACGCCTTCCCCGCGCTTCCATGCTCAGAGGAGTCGGCTGCGCGTCGACATGTCGACTTCCCCGGAATCGACGTCGCCAGATCGCTCAGCCGCAGCCCCTGAGTGGCTCGAGGCCTTCAACTCCCTCAAGGAGGAGAACTGTGCCAGGTTCGGGGCCTTGCAAGCGACCCTGGAACGGCTTACCGAGGCTATGGTTAGGCCTCCTCAGCTTCCTACTGTAGTTCCTGTCGTTACCCCCTCTTCCTCCATTTGAAGATCTACTATCTACTGGCCCAGCAACCCCTGTGGTGGCGGCCGCGGCTCTGCCTGCGCCAGCCCCCTCTCCGGCTCCTTCGCCGTCTTTCGTCGTGCTGCCTGGGAGCGGGCTGGGGATGGTTGGCCAGCCCGTTAGTGTTTCCCCACTGTCTAAGTTTAAGATCCCCAAACGTGTCCTCCCTTCTTTGGTATGGCGAGCCTGCGTCTTGGCAGAATGTGGTGGCTACTCAGTCGGAACGTGCCGCCACTCATGCACGGGAGGAACGGCCGGTTGCTGAGATTGGGCTATACAGATTAGTGCTAAGGGTGTCTTTAGGGCACTGACTCCGGACGGCCTAGTCCCAGAGGTCGATATCCGGCCTCACCCCAGTAGGTCGGATATGCAGTTTTTTACATACCGTCCTAGGGTATCTCCCTCTGGGTCTACACGTTTATGGTCGGACTACACCCGCCACGACATCTTAGCTGATGCACCCGCTCTGTCAGCCATTGCCGGTCTTCCTCTGGTGAAGAGTGCTCACGATGCTGAAGGCAACGTCATGCTCGAGCTCACCATTCTTGAGGACGGGCCGTGGGATCAGTAACTGGCGGAAGGGGTTGATTTTGGCGTCAGGTTGGCTGAGGGCTTTGTTTCTCTCCCGCCACCTGACTACACTTTTGTGTCTGGGCTAGTCCTGTCATCGTCCGGGATCTCTCCCAAATATTGGTCATGGCTGAATGCCCCTAAGATTTTGTTAGACCAGTTGCCCACGTCTTTCTTCGTGCCATCGGAGAAGAGTGCCTGGGATCGGGATCACCGGCTCCGGCAACGCGCCGCTCGCTTGCTCTCCACCCTCCTCCTGCAGTTCCAAATGGCGAGGATTCACCTGAGGTTTCTTGAAGCCGAGCCGGCTGGCGACCTCAAGAAGGGTTGGGAGACCTTGCGGCGCATGCAGCTGCAGCTCGCCCTGAACTCAGTGGGTGACCTTCAGAGTGCCGTCCATGAGGCTGCTAAGTGTCGACAGTCGCTGAGGGTGGTCTTCTGTAAGAAGGCGCCCGCGGAGATCAGGACGAAGCTGCTCCTCTCTGAGCTCGCAGCTGAGGGTCTCTTCTCGGATGGTGCGTGGCAAGAGGCTTACCTCTTTGCGACTGCGGGACGCTTCGCACCCCGTGTTTCTGGGGCGTCGCGGCCTCCCGCAGCCGCTTCCTCCCAGGGTCGTTGGAGGAAGGCCGGTCCGCTGAGGGGACGCCAACCTTGGAGAGGTGCCGTCGATGGGCGACGCCAAGGGGGCTGGGGACAGGCCATGTGCCCTTATGTCCGCCGCTCACCTCTTCGCCCATCTAGTCCGCTCGCCATTGAGGCGTCCTCGCGGCGTACCGACCAGAGGCAGGAGCATCGCCGCCCAGTGCAGGATCTTCCGCGCAGGTTTCAGGGATGCGGTCGCTACAGGGGAGGGGGTGGCCGTGGAGGTCAGTCTAGCCGCGGCAAGACTGACGACAATGCTGGCTCAAAAAACCGCTTGTGCCTCCAGGTTTTTCCCCCTTCTCTCCCGACCGCCTCCCCGAACGAGTGTTGAGGCTCACACAAGGGGCCCCTACCGGCTCCTTTTGCCCCCACTATCGGCAATGGCCTCGCCGATCGTGGGCGCGTCGGGTTGTGAAGCGGGGTCTGTCCTTGAGGTGGCGGTCAAGGCCTCCTGTCAGTCGTCCTTCCCGACATCGGCACGTCTCTCCAGACGTGGCCAAAGTTATCTTGTCAATGCTCGAGAATGGGATTGTTCGGGAAGTCTCGCCGCTCAAGCGGGTCTTCCTCTCACGTGTGTTTCTGGCCCCGAAGAAGGATTGCGATGCGATGAGACCGGTGGTCGACCTGTCGTGCCTCAATTTGCATATCGTGAATGACCGCTTTCGGATGCTCACCATCAGTCAGGTGCGGTTGGCGCTCCGTCCCGGCTGCTGGGTGATATCCCTGGATCTCAAGGACGCATATTGGCATGTGCCGATTGCGCCTCGGTTCCAGTGCTATCTGGCGCTCCAGCTGCACGAAAGGGTGTTCACGTTCGACAGGCTGCCCTTCGGTCTCAATATCGCACCACGAGTCTTTACGAAACTCGTCAAGCAGGTTCTGACTCCTCTGCTCCGTCAGGGATTCAGATCCTGTTTTACTTGGACGATTGGCTCATCTCCGCAGACTCTCCCACTCAATGTGCACAACACACTCTCCTTGTCATCCAACACATCACACATTTAGGTTTCAAGATCAACATTCCCAAGTCGTGCCTCACCCCGTCGCAAGACGTGACGGGGGTGGGCCTGGACTGGGACATGGCGAGCGCGACCGTCAGACAGAGTCGGGTGAACGCATCGAAGATTCGAAGGAAACTTTTCGCTGCGTTGCACTCGGTCTCCATTACCAGGAAACTCTGGGACTCATTGATCGGGTCGCTCAATGGGGCGTGTCTGACTATTCCCCTAGGGAGGCTCAGGATCAAACGCCTGATTCAACTGGGCAACAAGGAATTCCCACTGTTGCCTCCACATCGGCTTTGGCCGATTCCGCGCTCGATCCATTTGCTTTTGACACACTGGGTTGTTCGGGCAAGCTCGCGAGAGCTGTGCCTAGGACTTCGCCCCCGCCGACCATCTGGATAGATACCGATGCGTCGAGCGAGGTGGGATTGGGCTACCAGTCAAACATGGGTCACCAAAACCAAGGCAGGTGGTCAGGTCTCACTCACCTACACATCAACGTCTTGGAACTGTTAGTCCCGTTGTTCTTCCTGCGGGATCATGGGCACGCCCTTATCGGCAGGTCGATGGCCTTCAGGATGGACAACATGACTGCAGTTCATTGCATACAGACACAGGGCTCCTCCAGATCCGCGGTGCTTCAGGATCTGGCGGAGAAACTGTTTTTTCAGGCAGATCGTTACAACATTACACTGCATGCAACCTACCTGCCCGGGTCTGCCAACCTGTGGGCGGATGCTCTGTCTCGGGGACAGAGCACCCAGGTAGAATGGTAATTCAAACAAACCGTATTCGACGACCTGGCAGCCTCCTGGGGTGTTCCGCAGGTAGACTTGTTCGCTTCTCACGAGACGACCAAGTTGCCTGTGTTCCTGACCCGCTGGATTCGCACTCCAGCGGGGGGACCGGATGCTTTCAGCGAGGACTGGAACAGGTGGCAGTCACTGTACGTGTTTCCGCCACCTGACGCACTTTTGATGTGCAAGGTCCTCCACAGGCTGAGAGAGTACCAGGGCAAAGTTTGGTTGATCGAGCCCCTATGGCCGGCCCAAGCCTGGTACGCTCAGCTGAAACGATGGTGCCCGGATCCCGTGCCGCTGTCGGTCTCAAGCTTCCACTTGGGGTCGATTGGAGACCTAGGGACCTCGTTGGCATTCGCATCGTGGATGTTTGTGAGGCGGGGTGGCTCCCCTTGTTTGGACGATCATTAACACTTATTTAGCGGGTGGTAAGGTATTTTACACTGTACCGCTCAGCGGGACATAATCCCGAAATATTCGCTCAATTTCACTCGCCCTAGCGCCGTTACTATGGCTCCAATGCGAACGAAACGATCATTTTTGGAAAGAGCAACTCTTCGTCTCCCCATATAAGTCTATGAATGGATGTTATGAATGAGTGTGGAGGGTGGGAAGAGGTGAGGAAGAGGAGGTACTTTTTGGTCTATTTCCCGGGCGCGTTTGGTTGCGTTCGCTTTGGCCTGACTTCGGCCTCTCGCACGTCTACTATTCCTTCGGTAATCGGTCTTATTTTTCTCTTATTTCTCCTTATTTCTGTATTCTCTCTCTCTATCTCTCTTTCTTTCTCTCTCTCTCACTCCTGTCTGTCTCTCTCTCTCTCTCTCTCTCTCTCTCTCTCTCTCTCTCTCTCTCTCTCTCTCTCTCTCTCTCTCTCTCTCTCTGGCTCGCTCGCTTTCCCTCTCCCGCGCTCTGTCTCTCTCTCTCTTCCTCATCCGTATATGTAATTCTCATTATTATTTTCTCTAATCTCTCTCACTCCTCCTGTCTGTCTGTCTGTCTCTCTGGCTCGCTCGCTTTCCCTCTCTTGTGCTCCCTTTCTCTCTTCCTCATCCGTATAATTATGTATTTCTCATTATTATTTTCTCTAACTAATCCCGCTATTTCATTTATTTGCTTGTAATATTTCTGTATTATTATATCTTTTTCACTCTTTCTTCAGTTCAGTTTCTGTATTCTCTCTATACGGTGGGAATGGTATTTCGTATGAGGGATGTGCAGCACAAATATTCAATCTTTCGTTGTTTGGTTGTTTGTATTACCGTAAGAAATTTACTGAACGCCTGCAAATAATACGCTATAAAATGCTTGCAATCAAACTCTCACGCAATTTCAAGGTCACATGCAATTATAAATGTAGGCTATAGGTAGACCCAGAGAGGAAGAGACAAGAGAGAGAGAGTGTCGTGATAATATAACAATGTTACATATGTATCATATATATATGAAAAAATAATATATACGGTAGGCCTACATCTGTTCCCCACAATCATATAATGCCAAGCACAAATATTCAATCTTTCATTGTTTGTATTACCGTAAGAAATTTACTGAACGCCTGCAAATAATACGCTATAAAATGCTTGCAATCTCTCTATTTTCTCTAATCTCTCTCACTCCTGTATCTCTCTCTCTCTCTCTCTCTCTCTGGCTCGCTTTCCCTCTTCCTCATCCGTATTATGTATTTCTCATTATTATTTTCTCTAACTAATCCCTCTATTTCATTTATTTGCTTGTAATATTTCTGTATTATTATATCTTTTTCACTCTTTCTTCAGTTAAGTTTCTGCATTCTCTCTCTCTCTCTGTTTCGCTTGCTTTGCAGGAATTTTGTTTTTGTTTTATATATAATATATAATAATTTACTTATCATTACTTACTATATCGTATAAACAATAGTAGGTAGCCAACTTACCATAATACCGATACACCAAACCGATCCGTATGCGGTTTTGTTTATCACCTGTTTACTAAAGTGCCACCATTATCGATTTTCTTGGAGCCGACTCGAGGGGGAGGGTTACCAATTGAAGTTAAATCCGCTAGCATATATTGTTAGATGTAAGACATGATAAATACCACTAGAAATATGAATTGGCAAAATCCATATAATATCACTTCGAAATTGTTCTGAAATTTCAAAACAAAACCGCTAGTGTAAGTCATTGCTGCTAGATCGAAGTAAAGGTCTCTAGATCTAGCGGAAGTCGCTATACGTATTGGCAGTACTGCACACTCATTCATTTCATTCATTCATTTTCTATTGAGCTCGTCCTGGAATCTTTACGACTCTGAATCTTACGATTGCCGACGGTGATACGTTGTTGACATTGTTGTTGATGTTCCAGTGGAGGGATGAACAAAATATTGTCCTTGTCCAATAATAGCTATTTCATAGTCCCACAGGACTTATTTTGATATATTTATCAAATTTATTGAACGCCTGAAAATAATACGCTATAAAATGCTTGCAATCAAACTTTCAAGCAATTACAAGGTCACATGCAATTATAAAAAGGTATATTGTAGACCACAATCTTCGCCAAGCTTCGTTGTTGCTTGTATTATCGTGAGAAATGTACCATACACCCTGGTTATCGTGAGAAATTTACCGAACGCCTGCAAATAATACGCTATAAAATGCTTGCAATCAAACTCTCAAGCAATTTCAATGTCACATGCAGTATAGGTAGACCCAGAGAGGAAGAGACAGACAGAGAGAGAGGGGAAGTCAAAAACATCTGCTAGGTGTGATTTCCCCTGGGAGGGAAGAGATTAGTTAGGGGCGTGCCCTGGCCTACATCAGACAAAGAGAGTACAAAGGAGTACAAACAAAGAGAGTGAGACAGAGAGAGAGAGAGAGAGTCGTGATAATATAAAAATGTTACACATGTATCATATATATGAAAACATAATATATACGGTAGGCCTACATCTGTTCCCCACAATCATATAATGCCAAGCACAAATATTCAATCTTTCGTTGTTTGTATTACCGTAAGAAATTTACCGAACGCCTGCAAATAATACGCTATAAAATGCAAAGGAAATTTCTTGTAGAGTGCAATTTTGAGGACGTAATGTGCTCTGAGAGAGAGCGGAGCGGTGATTAGGAGCATAAATTACCTCAAGACCGCTCGCCACACAGGGAATTATATAAGGAAATTACCGTATTTTAGGGTTTTTTCACTCGTGTTTTACGATCGTTGAAAGACAACCAGTGATCGTAAAAGGATGGTTCGGGTGTCATTGGAAAGCTCAATTTACGCACTTTCAGGATACATACTTGTATTACGCTCTGGGTCTTGTTTATGCATGAAAAAGAGCACGGAACAACCCCATTTAGGGTAAAAAAAAAAAACCCGCTGGGCGGCACAGTGAAATATACTCCACCAGCCGCTCGTAAGGTGGTAAAATGCTTGCAATCACATTTTCAAGCAATTATAAAATATAAATTGTACTTACTAACACCCACACCAGTATGTTCTTCGTCAGGAACGTCTCCAATTTGCTCAAGGGACTGTCAAATATCAACCACAACATCCACCCCATGCAAATTATGCTTGGGGTGAAAGCCTATGATCGGGTTATTTTCGTCTTCCGAGTCATCCACACTACCAAAACTCTCCCCAGATCTTCAACGGTTTCATCCAACAGCTTATTAGAAAGTTCTGAAGAGTTCAGCATGATATCTAGTTCCTGGGTGGTAAGCCGGGCGTGGTTAGTAGGGTGGCGCGACGCACTAGGGATGGCGGCCACCGAATCGAACACGGGCAAATCTTGACCTTCCATTATGGCTGCTTGAGGGTCACTTAGTCACGGTCACGCAGTGGGGATGTGTGGGTGGGCCCTTGTAGTACACCGCCTGACCACCAAGTTTCGCTTTCCACCTAAATTAGGGCGGGAATACGCCCACGGACTTAAGTCCGACCCCGCCATTTAGTCCAATTTTCTCGTATCGGACTTAAGTCCGACCCCGCTAAATAAGGATTAAGGGGACCGACCGGTTAATTTAGGCTTAAAAAACTCGAAATCCTGAAAACACCAATAGGTGTTTACTCAACAAGAGTCAACATCCCTTCATAAGCCAGTGAAATGTTATTAGTGAAAACCCATTGGAAATAGTATTTTTTTATGTTTTCCAAACTTTTCCTGTAATTCTAAAAACGTTATATAGCGAACTTTGAAATTAACATGCTCAGTAACTACTGGTCGTACGAGGAGCATACCTATATAAATTGAAAGAGCGTAAGCTACTCTACAACCTACCATACGCTATATCTTCTACTTTGCCATGTTCCCGCATAAAATATTGTAAATCTAAAAAACAAAAGTAAAAATGTTCACCTAATGACCTTAGACTTTCACCTGTTTTTCTCAGAACCTATATTGCCGCACTATCGGATGTTATTTTACAGTTATTATTGGACCTATAGGAATGGTGTATATACCATTGGAAAGGTAATTAAAAACACTAAAAGGCCTATAAACCAAATTTACTCTAATAATTTAAAAAAATTCACAATATGTCGTCAAAGTTGTAATTTTCTATAAATATATTTGCCTGAATCCGTCATCACCTAAATCGAACAAATACACAAAATATATAAAATGTGTTTTATAGAAACTATAGATTGGGAGGTTTGACACCTCCCCAATACCAAAGAAGGAAAACCTTCTATTTGGTAGTAGCCTCGGAGTATCCAACGTAGAGCTATATACTTATCGTATAATTCTGCTCCGCTCTGGAGCGGGCAATTATCGTAATCACAAGCGCGATTAAATCGATAACATCTAGAGTAGCACCTTACTCTCTCTACTAGGTACGTTGTACACACTTTCGAGGCCACATTTGAAAAGGAAAAGATCAAATATTGATGAGAAAGAAAGAAAAACTTTAAGAATCTTGCCCATCCTATCTGGCCCTTTACGCCGTTGTCATAGGCGTACCTCCTTAGCCCAACTGGGCTTATAAGGCATCTCGTTATCAAGTTACCAAGAGGAAGATTGGATGGGCAGGGGTACGGTGTGAGGGAGGGATACTATGACGTTGGATACTCCGAGGCTACTACCAAATAGAAGGTTTTCCTTCTTTGGTATTGGGGAGGTGTCAAACCTCCCAATTTAGTAGTAGCCTCTACGTTCCAACGTAGAGCTAGAGTACCACATTGGAGGCGGACATCCAAGCGGAAAACACAAACGTTAGCCCTTAGGAAATATCAGGACCATGGAAAGACCGACTTAAACAAGAGAGTTTATAGAAAGAGTGTACTGACAGGTGCATATCAAGAGAGGTCAAGTACAGTCAAGTCTTATGCCATGGGATAACTAACCTAAGACAAAGAATGCTGCATTTCATCATAATAATATGAAGTCCAGGATGCTCCCCCCTCCCTCCTTCGTGACGAAGGCAGGAAGACCCATAATGTTATGAGTAAATACTGACATACGTCGAAGAGGAGTACCGTACAGGGGGTGACGAGAAAAGACATGAGCATAGACAGTGACCAGCACTGAAAGCCATATGAGAAAAGTTCAGTGGTATGAGGCCAAGACCTACCAACAGAACGTAGTATACTTTAAGACGAGAAATGATATCAAAATATTAACCTAGTTATTAATCCTTTAACTTAGGTGCAAGTATGGGTATAGTGCAATTACCACCCCCCCCCCTCTCCCCCAATAAAAGAAGAACAAGAAGGGAGAAGGATAAGAGACAGAAGGAACGCTGCAGGTAGACCCTGAGTGAACCTGCTGGCCCAACGCACTACAAGGACGTCCCGGCCCGCCTGTGGACATGGCCAGAGAGGAGGAGACAAACGTGGTTGGGGGAAGACCAAAGCCCTGTGTCGGCAACGTTCGGTCGAGAAAGATTATGTAAAATCTGAACGTAGCAGCGTACGAACGGACAACACGAGCTGCGTCCAGAACGTAAGGTTTACTGGCCCGAAACTACCGACACAGGCGAAGGCCCACACCACGTCGACCTAGTCTCCTACTGGTCGTAGGCGCCACCCGTAAAGGCAACCCCGACACTGGCCTGGTCGAGTACACATAAGGATGCAGGGTTTGAACCGGGCATAACGGAAGATGAACCCTAACATGTTTGAAAGCTGGTACAGGAAAAGCTTAAAAATGGGAGTGTCGCGTACGGTCGTAGCAACCAAACGAACAGACGGAGCCAAAGTAACTGACTCAAGGACGGGAGAACGATGTAAGGAATGTCGGTCCCGAGACCTGGCAGTCATCTCCGGGGACTCCTTCACCCGTCGCCAAAGCCATAAAGAACAAAGTCATGTCACGGAAGTATTCAGGCGTGGGGTAATGAGCGTAAGAGGCAGACGAGAGCAGTTTGAGAGCCTCCGCCAGAAACCACTGAGGAGGAAGCTGACGCGGCGTTGGACGAAGCATAAAACAGGTTCGCAAAAAGAACCCAAGTCCTAGGGAGGAACGACCAACCCCGTGAAAGTCTCAAACGGTACCCGAATGGCCGACAGGCGGTTCGTAAGAGTGGTGCAGATGTTGGGACGCTTCCCAATATTAACCAATTGAGGTAGTAAAACACGAACGCCACCGATGGTCGCGTCCGTGATGTGTAGGGAACCAAGAAGGAAAACTGTGTCAGTGAGATCCGTAAGTCTGCCATGTAAAATGAATCCAGGGGAGAGGATTTGACATTCAAAGATCGACTAAACTTAGGCATCCACCCTGCCTCACAACATCCACGATGTGAAGGCTAATGAGGTCCCTAGGACACCAATCGATACCAAGTGGAAATCGGAGATCGATAGGGGAACTGGACTCGGGTACCACCGCTTCAGCCGAGCGGACCAGGCTTGGGCCGGCCGGATGGGCGCGACAACCAAACGAAGCACTGGTACCCTCTCAGCCTGTGGAGGACTTTGCACATCAAAAAGTGCATCGGTTGGTTGAACACACATAAATCGACCGCCACCTGCGCCAGTCCTTGCTGAACGCGACCGGTACCTCCGCCGTAGGAGGAATCCAGCGGTACAGGAACACAGGCAACCCGGTCGCCTCGCATGAGGCGAACCAGGCCACCTGTGGAACACTCCAGGAGGCCGCTAGGTCGTCGAACACGGTGTGTTGGGAATACCATACTATCCGGGCGCTCTGTCCTTTCGACAGAGCATCCGCCCATAGGGTGGCAGGCCCGGGCAGGGAGGTTGCATGCAGTGTGATGGGCTCCTGAGCCTCGTCTAGAGCCACATGTATGGCATGAACTGGACGTAGGAGTCGGAAATCGTCGGCGACATCACACCGTCGTTTCGGCGTCCTCGGAAACCGCGAGGACGCCCGAACGAGGCACTGGAGGAAAGGCGGCCTGGCGCCATGGAGACAGCGGAGGTAAGGGGACGCATGGCGCGTACCCCTCCGTCTTACGAAGTGTGGAATCCAATGGAAGTGGTCCTTGACATAGAGAGCAATTCCCGACTACATAGTGCAGAGGCGAGACCTTGCCTCATCCGTGTCCGGGTAAGGAGGACGAGACACAAAGGTCAATATCCACGATCTATACCTCCGAGGGTTAAAACCATCGCGGCCGTAGCATGAGATAGGGGGAGGACACTCTCTACGTCCAACGGGCATGGCAGGGCGGGCACACCCATGGTGTGCGCAGGAAGGAAGTGATATCCTCCTTGCAATCGGAAAGTAAAAGATACTGCCGAGTGCCGTCCCATGTAGGAAGCACAGGAATTGTGTGTAAGCACAATATTGTTAAAAACCGTTGAATCCTTGACAGGAGATTACCCCCTTCCCTTGTGTAGGAAGGAAAGGACGAAAAAGGGGGACCCTTCGAATGGAGGGCTATACAGGAGGATAATTCATGGGTGCACAAATACTTGAAGAAAACTCCTGAAAATTAACAGGCACAAGGGCCGAAGGACGCACAAAAGTGCTCACTACACCTCGAAAATGGAGCACCTTTCATGAAAGTGAGTATCCCCCCCCACCCCCTGTGCGAGGCGAGGGGGGAAGAGTGACCCCCCCATGCGGAGGGTCAGGGAGAGACCAGGCGAACCAGCTAGAGCAAGAACCCCGAAAACCCCCGGTCAGAAAAGACCAAGGGGCAGGTGCAAATCCCCAGAAGGAAGGCATGAAAGCCTTATAATTGAAGAGTATAATAAGAATACCCAAAGGTTGAAGGTACTGAAGAGGAGAAGACGCCTCTTCTCCACTCTACCATCAGAGTAGAGTGGGAACACAGTCTGATAAAAAAGAGAAGTCCGTGAACTACTGCAACCGAGTCCCTATCCAGAGGTAAAGCAAAGCACCCTAGCACCGACCCAGAGTGGAGTGGTCCAGAATGGTCCCCTCCGCTCCGGGGCGGAAATCCGCTCTGGAGCGTAATGTAGGAGGAATGGTCCTCTCCGCTCTGGAGCGGAATGGAAGCTGCGCACCAGAGCGGAGAGCGTTGCACGCTGCAGGAGCGGCCCAGGAGGCCTAGGGAGGCAATGGAGCGAGATAGTGCCAGTAGGAAGATGAATGACCTAGCCTAGGGAGGCAAGGGAGCGAGATGGAGCCAGTAGTAAGATGAATGACTGCAACAGTAGTATGATGAATGACTGCAACTGAGGGCCCATCCAGAGGCAAGGCAAAGTCCACCGAGAACCGACCCAGAGCGGAGGGGGCCCCGAACGGCCCGCTCCGCTCTGGGGCGGAAATCCCGCTCTGGAGCAGAAAGTAAGCTCCGCTCCAGAGCGGAGAGCGGTATAGGACAGGTGAGGAACCGGGATGGTGTCAGTAGAAGTATGGAAGAGAACTGGCCAAGAGCGGGAATTTCCGCTCTAGGGCGGGGCAGATGTAGTGCAGTCTTATGGGAGAGGCTTGTGGCATCAGGAAGGGTGAAAGGTAAAACATCCAAGAGTTCCGTCAGAATAGTCTAGCAGTACAGCGGACGTGGAAGCATCCTCGGAAATAAAAAGACATTCTCCATTCCAGAGCGGAGTCGCCGCACCAGGGTGGAGCGGGCGTAGGGTAGCCAAACGTCAGAGGCCTGTAGGTACCAGTAAAGGTGAAAGGCCAGGAACATCCAAGAGTCCCAAAAGAATCGTCTAGCATGATAGCTGACGTGGGAGCTTCCCTGGGTAAAAATATCAGATATGTACATCCAAGCGTCCCAACTGAATGGTCTAGCATCACAGCTGACGTGGGAGCGTCCGTGGGTAAAGAACAGAGGCAAAGCATAGGCCCGACCTAGAGGAGGATAGAGCCCACTCTAGGGCGGAACGGGCCCCGTGAGGCCCTAGCCCAGACACCAGAGGCTCGTAATAAAAACATTCCCAACTGAAGTGGAGAGGCCTAAAGGGTTCCGCTCAGCAAAGCCAAAGACACCGTTGAAGGACGTCAGGCAGATTTCAGTAATAAAGGGAGTGGTCTTATAAGAGAATGTGTCTAGTCATAGGACCGACCTGGAGCGGGAGTCATCCACGCACCAGGGCGGAGCGAGCTGAGTACAGCCCTTCCTAGAGACCCGCGGCACCGGGGAGGGTGGAAGGAAAAGACATCTCAAGGTATTGGTGAACACAATGTAGGTTAAGACTGTGCCTCAGGAACCTCAAGGTATTGGGGAGCTCAATGTAGGTTAAGACTGTGCCTGAGGAACCTCAAGGTATTAGTGAGTTCAAAGTAGGTGAAGACTGTGTCTCAGGAACTCAAGGTATTGGTGAGCTCAATGTAGGTTAAGACTGTGTCTCAGGAACCTCAAGGGATTGGTGAGCTCAATGTAGGTTAAAACTGTGTCTCAGGAACCTCAAGGTATTGGTGAGTTCAATATAGGTGAAGACTGCGTCTCAGGAACTCAAGATATAGGTGAGTTCAATGGAGGGTAAGACTGTGTCTCAGGAGCTGGAATCAGACTAAAACTGGTGCCCTTCAAGACGGTTTAGTAAATCCGTAGACAGGCAAGCAAGAGCAAGCCTAGGAGGCAATAGTGTCTAACAACTAAAACGCCCCCCCCCCCAAAAAAAAAAAAAGTTAGGCTAAGCGAAAAGTCGGCCTAGCCTAAAGTGTGGCAGTCAAAATAGAACAACAGGGCACACACTAAGTAAGTACAGTATGAACCTCCAACTTGGGGTAAGACAGTGTCCCAGGAGCTGGTATCAGACAAAACCGGTGCCCCACAAGTTGGTTTAGTAAAACCGTAGAAAAGCAAGCCAGAGCAAGCCTAGGAGGCAACAGTGTCTGACAACCAACCCCCCACCCCCCCAAAAAAAAAAGTTAGACGAAGCGTAAAAGGTAGCCTAGCCTAAAAGCGTGGCAGGTAAAATAGAAAAACAGGGCACACACCAAAATCACACCAGCAACCGTTCAAAAGGGAAAGACAGTGTCGCAAGGGCAGGTATCATATAAACTGGTGCCCCACAAGAAGGTTTAGTAAAACCGTAGAGAGGCAAGCAAGGCAAGCCAGGAGGCAACATTTAGGCTAAGTGGAAAAGGCGGCCTAGCCCAAAAAAGCGGGGCAGTAAACTTAGAAAGGCAGGGCACACACCAATAGCATACCTTCAGGTGAAGAGAAAGCTAAAAGAGACAAAATAGGGGACTTGGCCCAACAGGGGGGTGGTGCCCCCTCTTTCATGCAAGCCGAAGGAGTAGCCTAACCGCAATGTCGCGCATAAACGAAAAAACGAAGGCAGTGACAATAAGCCCTAAATTAATAGAACCTAACAGTTCGAAACTAAGCCACTGCAAGTAATGCCCCAATGAAATTACAGGGAGCCACCAGTTACTGTACCCTTGATGAGGGTAAGCAACAAGTGACCGAAGCGTCAGGTAGACATAGCACTGGGGCCGCCAATCAATCCAGGGGCATATTATGCCAGAGTGAGGAGGCCGCAGAGTCATACACCAAAACGCCCCCATCTAGGCTAGGCTAAAATCAGAAGTTAGCCAATTCGGTACTTGAGGCAGTAATATATCTAAACATCCAAGAGTCCCAACTGAATTGTCTAGCATATAGCTGACGTGGGAGCGTCCTTGGGGAAAAATAGCAGATATTTACATCCAAGAGTCCCAACCGAATTGTCTAGCATTACAGCTGACGTGGGAGCGTCCTTGGGTAAGAATAAGAGGCAAAGCATAGGCCCGACCAAGAGTAGGATAGAACCCACTCTAGGGCGGAACGGGCCCAGTGTGGCCCTAACCCAGATGCCAGTAGTGGTGGAAGGCCAGTAACATCCAAGAGTCCCAACTAAATTGGCGAGCATGACAGCTGACGTGGGAGCGTCCTTGGGTAAAAACATCAGATATTTACATCCAATAGTCCCAACCGAATTGTCGAGCATCACAGCTGACGTGGGAGCGTCCTTGGGGAAAAATAAGAGAGGCAAAGCATAGGCCCGACCTAGAGTAGGATAGAACCCACTCTAGGGCGGAACGGGCCCAGTGTGGCCCTAACCCAGATGCCAGTAGAAAGGCTCGTAATAAAAAACAGTCCCAACTGAAGCAGAGCGGCCTAAAGGGTCCCGCTCTGCAATGCCTAAGACACCGGTGAAGGAAGGCAGGCAGATAACCGTAAAAAAGGGGAGCGGCCTTGTAAGAGAATGTGGCTAGTCATAGGACCGACCTGGAGCGGGAGTCACCCACACACCAGGCTGAGTGCAGCCCTTCCTAGAGACCTGCGGCACCGTTTGAGGGTGGAAGGCAAAGACATCGCAAGGTATAGGTGAGTCCAATGTAGGGGAAGACTGTGTCTCAGGAGCTGGTATCAGACCAAACTGGGGCCCCTCAAGACGGTTTAGTAAAACCGGAGAAAGGCAAGCAAGAGAAAGCCTAGGAGGCAACAGTGTCTGACATACAAAGGGCTGAGTGCAGCCCTTCCCTAATGGAAGGTAAGCAAAAAGGCCCCACCAATATGGAAGGGCCTAGCAGGAAACAGGTGAACCTACAAAAAGTTCCAGTGAAACCCCACACGCTAGGTCAGAGTAGACCAAAGGCAGGGTCACTTCCCACGAAAGCATTGCAATACCCCCCCCCCCCCAAAAAAAAAGGAGGGAATAATACCTGAAGGCCATGAGGTACCGAGGAGGAAGTGTAGAAATGAAGATGCAGTGACACCACAAGTCCGCTCCTCAGCGCGGGAAATTTCCGCCCCAGAGCGAGAGATGTACGCTCACAGGCGGGAATGACTTGCTCCCAGGGCGGGAAGGTACCAGCGAGCGGGATGGAATGTCCGCGCACCGGGCGGAAACGTCCACGAGCGGAGCGGGCCAACTAGCTTGTATACAAGGTAGTAAAAGCATCCCGCTCTGCACTGGGAACCCACACTAGCCTCTATAATTATAAGGTAGTAAAAGCATCCCGCTCCGTACCGGGATCTGGGAATCCCGGTCCCGAGCGGAGCGGGGGTTGAGAGGCCACTCCCAGTGCGGAGCGGTCCATAGCCTAGGCCTCAGGCACGCCGGTGAGAGGCGGCGGGCAAGCACAGCAGACGTGGTGCCCCCTCTGTATAACGGGGTTTGGCAGGATAGTGAGCACGACCATATGTCGGACGGCAGAGAGCGGCCAAGCAATCGGAGGATCACCGAAGACCGCATGTGCGGGGATCCTGGGGTATACGTCAGACGAAACAGAGAAGGAACGCTGACACTGTTGCCAACTCAAAAAATACCAAGATGATGGTTGCACATTCCCTAGATTTTCAAGAGCCGTGCATGACATGCCGGACTGATCTGGTAACAGTGTGAAGAGTTAGGAACAGCCCCCCCATCGACGAAGGCTAGGCCACGCACACTCGGCCACGCCAGTCGGAATAGCGACCCACTAACGGAGGTAACCAGGCTCATCACTAGGCTTCTGTGGGCCAGGAAAAGACCTCAATAGGGAAGGAAACCCTATGAGGAGGCTAAATGAAAGAGAAAGAAGAGGACAGTCCCCCCCCCCCTCAGACATCAAGGTAGCCTAGCCTAGGAAACTCCGATAGTGTGACAGCACTTCGCGAAATGAGTAGCAAAAGCTAAAGCAGTGACAAGAAGCCCTAAATGAATAGAACCCATCAGTAAACAAAACTAAGCCACTGTGAGTGAAGTAAAATAAAAGGCCTAATGACAGTCGCCAAAGGGCGACGCATGCGCAGATGTAAAATATAGTGACCAAGCAGTTTTCGACGCCCTACTCAAATTAAAACACATTAGAGCCCATTTTTGGCGTGCCTACATCACGGATCATCTGTCTAGAACCTCAGGTGCCTTAAAGAAGGCCCACAACTCGCCCAAAAGGGGAGGCGACAGGGGTGGAAGACACAAAATATGGAGCAAGAAAAATCGTGTGTTGACATTTGAGTAGCGCGAAAACAGATGCCTTATAAGCCCAGTTTTTATGAATGGAGGATGCCTTTAGGCACATGGACCTTTTTGTTTTATCTGTGTTTTTCCTTCCTCCGTTCATTGTCTCTTAAAAAAAAAAAAAAAAAAATTGGGCTAAGGAGGTACGCCTATGACAACGGCGTAAAAGGCCAGATAGGATGGGCAAGATTCTTAAAGTTTTTCTTTCTTTCTCATCAATTTTTGATCTTTTCCTTTTCAAATGTGGCCTCGAAAGTGTGTACAACGTACCTAGTAGAGAGAGTAAGGTGCTACTCTAGATGTTATCGATTTAATCGCGCTTGTGATTACGATAATTGCCCGCTCCAGAGCGGAGCAGAATTATACGATAAGTATATAGCTCTACGTTGGAACGTAGAGGCTACTACTAAATACACCTTTTGTGAGTTGTTTGATCACTTAAAACATGTGCTATGGGTATTTCTGTAGGAGTTTATAATTTTCTGCAGTACTATGATTTTCAACATTTTTTTTACCTAAATTACAAGAAAAAAGCAAAAATAAAATAAAATACAACATTTGTTGATCTAGTTTTATGGTCATATACACCTGTGCCAAATTTCATTTAAATTGATAGTAAGACCTGGAAGTAGGGTAATTATCCGGTCGGTCCCCTTAACTGACAAATTCACTCTACATTGGACACCATCTACATGGAAGGTATATGAATCTCACTGGCACAGCTTTACTTATTGGTTACACACCTCTTCACAGACAACTCCATCAGTGGCGCTTGTTTTTCACTACCTCAATTATTTATTTGAGGAGCGTCGCTACATGTACAACACTATTAGGAACCACCTATCTGCCATTCGTGAGCCTTTTGAGACCCTCACGGGGTTGGTCGTTCCTCAGAAAGAACTGGAGTTCTTCATGCGAGCCTGCTTTTGGCTCATACCACCCCCGTGTCAGATTCCCCCTCAGTGGTCTCTGACGGCGGCTCTCAATAGGCTCTCGTCTGCGGCCTACACTCTTCACCCCACACCTGACAGATTACTTGACAATACACTGTTTCTTCTAGCTTTAGCTACGGGTGAGAGGGTCTCGGAGTTGGCTGCTATGTCTCGGGTCCAGAACTGCTTGCGGTTTGCTCCCATCCTCGGGTCGGTAACTTTGGCTCCGTCTGTTCATTTTCTTGCTAAGAACGAACGAGAGGCACACGTGTTTAAGCCTTTCACTGTCCCCGCTCTTAAGCGCGGCCATCGTCATCACACGTTGTGCCTTGTTCTTTCGCTTCATTCTTATGTTCATTCCACTGTGCCGGGGTCGGGGTTGGCGCTCTGGGTGGCGCCTAAGACCGGTAGGAGATTGACCAAATGTGCTGTGGGACTACGCCTGTGTCGCGTCATTAAGGATAGCAATCCTCTGGTTCGGGGTTCGGCGCATGACATTAGGTCTTATGCGGCCACGCTCCGCTTCCTTCACAATCACTCCCTCAGGGACATTACTGACACAGGGCTGTGGTCTTCCCCCAGCACGTTTGTCTCCTCCTATCTGTCCATGTCCACGGACAGGCCAGGGCGTTCTTGTGTTGCGTTGGGCCAAAGAGTTACTTAAGGGTATTCCTCTATGCTTGTTGTTGTTCCCTAAGCTGCCTGGCCGAACAGCCCCGAGTCCCTGAGAAAGGCCATGGCCACGATCGGGCTTTCCCACAGAGCTCTCATTGAGTGTAGATTGTGTTGTTGGCGTAAGTGGTTGTGTGAAATGCAGTCTTCTATGATGTGTTTAATGGTATGGGGTGCTGTGTTACATCCCGGGCAGGCGTCGACAACGGAGTCATCCAGTCTCTTCTGATAGCTCAGGAGAGCTGGATGGTGTCCGCATCTCAGCCTGGCCAGGTGGACTCTGTCCTCGCGAGGAAGGGAGGATTTGGAAGGATGGATTTCGGGAGGTCGTGCATGCAGCTGCGTGTTGTCTGTGAGTGAGTGGATGGATCGGTGAGAGATATGAGTATGGATGTGCTTCTGGAAGTTGGTTCGGGGTGGGCAGGGAGGGAGAGAGGACAATAATTGTGTGTGATACCATGTGCTGGGTGTTGTTTTGATATTTCTTGGTCTCTGTGGGTGTGTTGCCATGTAGTTTAGTGGGTGGTCTTGGTTCGTGGAGGCTGCTGCCAGGAATTGAGTGCCTCTCATGTCCAGATGGTCTTTGACTTCGAGGATTTTGGTTTCTTGATGTAGGTGATCTGTGGGTGCAGTAGCTGTGCAGCCTGTAATGATCTTCAGGGCTTTGTTTTGAATAGTCTGTAAAGTCTTATGATGTGTTTCTGCTAGGTTAGAAGCCCAGGCTGGGCATGCATATTCCATCACTGATCTTATGTAGTGTTTATATACTGTGGTGGTAGTTTCTTTGTTGTGTCCAAATTTTGTGTGAGCAAGTGACCTGAGGGGGTTAAGTCTGGGTGTCAGTTTCTTTTTAATGTTTGTGGTGTGCTGTTTGAATGTCATATGAGTATCATATGTTACTCCTAGGATTTTGGGTGTGTGTGTATGTGTTAGGGGTGTGTTGTTTATGGTGAGTTGAGGGATGTGTTCGTGTTCTCCTGTCCAACTTGTGAGCAGGGTTGCGGTGGATTTGGCTGGGGCTAGATTAAGTCTGTTTGTAGTGCACCAGCCATGTAGTGTGTTGAGATAGGGTTGAAGGAGATCTGTTGCTCTTTTTGGGTCATGGTGTGTGCATGTGAGTGTTATGTTATCTGCATAGGAGGCTAAGTTTATTTGGGGCGTATTGGGTGTAGTTATATCGTGCATGTACAGATTGAAGAGTGCGGGCGATAGGACGGATCCTTGTGGGACTCCGTTTGGAAAGTTTCTGATTTTAGATGACTGACCGGCAAAAGATACGTGTGCACATCTGCCTGCTAGGAAGTTGGCCAGCCACCTTTTTGTGTTGTTGTGCATGTTTGTGTTGTAGATTTTGTTTGTTAGGTTGTGGCGGGGGATGGCATCGAAGGCTTTACTAATGTCGAGTGTAGCTAATAGTGATCTGTGTGGTGGTCTAGCTGAGTTGATGCCGTCGAAAGCTCTTTGTGTAAGGTCTGTGAGAAGAGTGTTTGTGGAGTGCAGTGGCCTAAAGCCATGTTGTGTTGGAGCTAGGGGTAGGTCAGGTGTAATTAGTTGTAATACTAGGCATTCCATGACTTTGGAGGGGGAGCAAAGGAGTGTGATGGGGCGGTGCGAGGAGGGTAGCGTGGAGTCTTTGTTGGGTTTGGGGAATGTGATGATGATACCATGCTTCCAAATGTCTGGTATTGTGTTGTGTGAATAGCTGTAGTTTGATATGTTAGTGAGTGCTTGTATGCCTTGTGGTCCCAGGTGTCTGAGGTGTATGTTGCTTATGTTGTCTAGGCCACAGGCGGGTGAGTGCTTGAGATTGTTGATGATATGCTTTGTCTGGTGATTGGTGAAGGGTGTATACTGACGGTCTGTGGGGAATTGTCTCTTACGTCGGATGACACGTCGGTCGTCTTTGTGAGGTTTTAGGTGGCTGACATGTGAAAAGTGATTGATGAGAGTGTTTGCTTGTTGTTTACATGAAGAAGTAGAGTCTGTTGTTGTGATTGCAGCATGTGATTGTGTTGTGTTGCTGTTGGAAAGTGTGATGCTGTTTAGTGTTTTGTAGAGTTTTTTGGGGTTTGTTTTGTGATCAAGTGTTTGTAGGAAGTTATTCCAATTTAGTTTTTGTTGTTCTTGTATTTTGTTGTTAGTTTGGGTGTTGAGTGCTTGAATTTGTTGTGTGATGTCTTGTGTGTGGGGTGCTGGGGAGTGTTTCAGTATGTCGCATTGTCTGATGAGGTTTTGAATTTCTGGTGTGAAGTTGGGGTTGTGTCTTTTTCTGTTACCTCTTGGAATGTGTTTCTTGTCAGCGTTTTGGATAGTTTTATTGAGTATGTGTACAGCATTGTTGATGTTAGTGATGGGTGTACTGTTTAGAGTTGTGAAGTGTTGTTCTGTATCATTTGTGAATGCTTCCCAGTTAGCTCTTTTATAATTGGTGTATGTGTGTTTGTCTCTAGCTGGGGTGAGTCTGGTTTTGGTGGTGATAATGATCGGGAGGTGGTCAGAGCCTAAGGTTCTGACCACCCTCCAGGATGTTGTGGGGGCGAGTTCTGGGGAGCAAAAGGTGATGTCTGGAGATGATGGGTTATAGAGGGCTTGGTGAGGAATATGGGTATGTTGATGGATGTCGTTAAGGATGATGAGGTTATCGGTTTGGTTTTGTAGTACCAGCCCTCTGTCTGTGTCGGGGTTGTCGACAAACCAGGCCGACGTCTTGGCGTTGAAGTCACCACCCAGGATGATATGTGGGGTGTGTGGGGTGTTTGTGATGTGTTGTAAGTGTGGTCTGTATTCATTTGGTACAGTAGGGGTTGTTTGGGGAGGGATGTATGTGTTCATGATGGTTATGTTGGAGTTGTTGCCAGTGCGTATTTTAATTGACTGTATTTCTGTTGTGTTATCATGTGGGGGGAGGAGGGATTTGGTTTCTACACTGGTTACTATGTATGATATTTCTTTGTGTACCAGGGTGATGAGTCCACCGCCCCCGCCGACAGTCCGGTCTTGTCTGATGGTGGTGAAATTATGAAATGTGGGTGTTTTTTGTGTTGTGCGAAGTTTTGTTTCTTGTAAGATGGCAATGTGTATGTTGTGTTGTTTGATGAAGTGTGAGAGTTCGTGTTTCTTTGTGTTGATGCCATCTATGTTCAGTTGAAGAATGTTAATGTTATGTGCACGATGTATGTTGGGTGCTGCTGCACGAGGATGGGGTGGGGGTGGGGGTGAGGGGGGGGGGAGTGGGGGTGGGGGTGAGGGAGGGGCTGGGGGTTGGGATGGGTGAGGTGGGGGGGGGGGATTGGGGAGCAGGAGATGGGGGTTGGAATGGATTAGGATGGGGTGTGGTGTGTTGAGTTGAGGATGTGGATGGTATGGGAAGGTTAGGTGGGTTAGGGAGGAGAGGTGGACGGGTTTTAGGGGGGGGAATGGATGATATGGGAAGGTTAGGTGGGTTGGGGAGGAGAGGTGGACGGGTTTTAGGTGAGGGATTTGACTGGGAGAGGGAGGGGCATGAGAAACAGGTCCAGGTGTTTGTGTAGTGTTTCTTGGAGGCAAGTGTTGTGCAGGTGAAGTGGGTCCAGTTCCCGCATGAATTGCAGAGAACTGAACCCTTAGTATGGCGACTCGAAGTGATGGGTTTTGAGCAAGTTGGACATATGTATGTGTACGTGGGTCCTGGGTTGCTCTCAATGTCTCCGGCTAGAAGAAGTCTTCGAGAAATGACAGCCGGGGAGTCATTTCTCGGTGTAGGAAAAACTGTGTGATGTGTGTGTGTGGTGTGAGAGGTGTGGAAATTCCCGGCGCGACCGAAGCCGCTCCAAGGACCCGTGCCCCCAGGGAGGGGGCAGGGGATGGTTGTGACGGTTTGGCTTCCGAACCTGCTCCCCGCGGCCGGCATCCGGTTTTCCTCCACTGGTCGTTGATTTTGTCTTCGGCCGTGGAGGGTCGGCAGCCATCCGCGGTTGGCAGCCTCGGGAGGTGGCCCCACGGCGTAGACGCCGCCACATCAGGACCTCTATGCTTGTCCTTCCCCCTACTGTGTTTCTCCTATCCTGGCCGCTCCTATTTTGGGGGGAGGGGGGAGGGGGGAGGGGCTATGGGATAGGGGTTGCACATATATGTATATAATGTCACCTAGAGTTAAGGACCTTACCTAGGCTTAAGGATCTTGTTTTTCATTTCCTTCGTTAATACATTATTTGTTTGAAATGTAGATGTTACTGTATTTTTCATTAATTTCTTCCCATCATCACATTCTGTTCGTTATGCATCCCCCGCTTGTGTCATGTTCATGCATTGTCATTGGGGTGTTTGTCCTACTGTTTTACTAGTAGTCCACAGAATTAAGTGTTCAGTCACTTATCTACTGGGTGTCACTTATCACCTCCGGCACTTTTTACATTGTGCGCGATGCTGTTCGCGATGTTTACACTTGGTCTTATCCGGTGTAGTACTTCCTATTTTACTCCATGTAATGGGGGGGGGGGCATCCTGTCATCCATATACACTATTATGATATGTAACATTCATACGATTCGGTTGAGATCTAAAAGAACATGACATGACTGTACGTGACCTCTCTTAATATGCACCTGTCCGTACACTCTTTATATAAACTCTCTTGTTTAAGTCTGTCTTTTCTTTATCATGATCCTTCACTAATTGCTGATGTTTGAGTTTTTTCAGCTTGGATGTCCGCCTCCAATTTTGGTACTCTAAGCTCTACGTTGGAACGTAGAGGCTACTACTAAATTGGGAGGTTTAACGACCCTCCCAATACCAAATAAGGTAAACCTCCTATTTGGTTGTAGCCTCGGAGTATCCAACGTCATAGTATCCCTCCCACAGACCGTACCCCTGCCCATCCAATCTTGCCTCTTTTGTAGCTTGATATCGAGATGCCCTTTAATCCGGACCGGGTTAGAAGGTACGCCCCTGACAGCGGCGTGAAGAGCCAGATGGAATGGCCTAGTCGACAACTTTTTCTTTTCTTTCTCGTTTCTCTTTTAATTTTTCTATTAAAAAGACCTCAAAAGTATGTACAACGTACCTAGTAGAGAGAGTAAGATGCTATTCTAGATGTTATCGATTTAATTCGAGACACAAACGTAGTGTCGCGGTCCTGTGAAGTGCAAAATCGAACCGATTGATAAAATATCTGGAGAGATATACGCGTTTTGGAGAAAAAATCTGTTAACTCCTACAGCAGTGCCACGGCGCTGGTCTAGGTCAGGCCTAGGGCAGGCCCATAAGGCGAGTGGAAAGAAGAAGGGAAAGAAAAAACCGTTACGTCCCAAAGCAAAGTGTTAGCTATATAGTCCTATGAAATCAAACAGGGCTATGGGAAAATAGGAAGCCTAAGTTAAAAGTGATAGTGAACATCGTATATCACGTAAATAAACTAGGAAGTATAATACAGAGAACTAAAGTCAGGGGAACTTTTAACTTTTAGCTTGGGAACAGAACGTATGCTGTAAACAAAATACCCTCGGTGACCGCAAAGACCATTTTTTTTTTTTTTTTTTTAAGAGACAATGAACGGAGGAAGGAAAAACACAGATAAAACAAAAAGGTCCATGTGCCTAAAGGCATCCTCCATTCATAAAATGTTTGTAACAACTGGATTTAAACATTTGTTGATTGTAAGTTTGTGGAAAGCAATTCGAGGGAAGTGAATTCCAAAGAGTAGTAGCTCTGGGGATAAATGAATTCTGATAAGCAGAAGTTCTGCATTGTGGAGGAGAAAGTGTAAATTCATGGGCGCTCTCAGCTGCCCTAGTTCTACGGGGAAAGATGTGGAGAGGCGGCACAATTGAAGCAAGTTCCTCGGAACAATTGCTGTGAAAATATCTGTAGAATAATGCAAGGGATGCAACGTTTCTTCGTATGGCTAATGTAGGAAGGTCCTGTGTGATTGCAGGGTTATTGATTAATCTAATAGCTTTATTTTGAATTTTGTCCAACTGCCTCAATGCAACCACTCCACTTCCACCCCACAGAGGTGAACAGTAATCCATCTGAGAGCGCACATGACTTTTATATATTACGGCCAACTGCTCGTCAGTGAAGAATTCTCGAACTCTGTACAGGAGTCCCAGTTTTTTAGAGGCATTCTTAGCAATGCTTCTAACATAATGTGTCCAGCTCAAGTTAGTAGTTAATGTTACACCGAGAATGTCAATACTAGGGGAAGTGGGAATATTTACATCATTAAAAAATATATGGGAGTCCGTGAGATTCTGTCGGTTAGAAAATTGAATGTACTTGGTTTTCTGTGCATTAAAGGAAACTAGATTCTCTTGTCCCCATTCATTAATTCTAGAAAGGTCCTGGTTCAGAGAAATTGCAGTGTTTATTTTTGAATTTATAAGATCGGGTTGGGTGAAAGAATTGGTAAATGTGAAGGAACTGTGGAGTGTTGAGTCATCTGCGTAGGAATGTATTGGATTATGAGTGGTAGATATGAGATCATTGATATGAATGAGGAACAGAGTTGGGGCCAAAACTGATCCCTGGGGAACACCAGCATTTATTGAGTGAAATTGAGAATAAAGGCCATCTACCATTACACGTATTTTTCTGTTATGAAGATAAGAAGAAATTAGTGGAACTAATGATGCAAGGCCGTAGTGTGACATCTTCGACAATAAGGATTGATGCCAGACTCTATCAAATGCCTTTGATATATCCAGTGCTATTGTATGTGTTTCACCATGTTGGTCTGTAGCTTGGTTGATTTGATGCGTAAGAAGGCAAAGAATGTCTGCAGTTGATCGACATCGTCTAAAACCATATTGCCTATCACTGATTAATTTATTATTCTCCAGATGCTTAATTATGTGATTATTTAATATAATTTCAAAAACTTTGCCAAGAGTGGAAGTTATAGCTATTGGTCTGTAGTTTGATGGATCTGAAGAGGCACCTTTTTTAGGAACTGGATGGATGTTTGCTTCTTTCCAGGGTACTGGGAAGCATGAGGTATGAGTACACAGACGGAAAAATTTTGCCAATACAGGAGCGAGCACCAAGGAGCAATTCTTAAGTACTATTGGAGGAATTTCATCTGGACCAGGAGCCTTATCTACTGAGAGATTCTGCAAAATAGTTTTGACATGTCTGGTGTGGATCTTAAGTGAGGGAATTTCAGGTGAATTAAAATTAAGTACAGGGACATCTTGATTTATGTCATCTAAGGTTGAGTTGGTGGAGAAAATATCTGCAAGAAGGTTAGCTTTACCTCGTGGGTCACTTACAAGATTGCCAGTCGGAGATTTTAATGGTGGAATGGATGAAGCAGTAGTGAAGTTGGATTTGAATGAGTTAAGAGTAGACCAAAATATTTTGTTATCATTTGGATTATTTAGAAGTTTATTTGCCTGCTTATGGAGAAAGTTTGATTTAGTTAGGTTTAATACAGTTTTGGCATGATTTCTGATGTTTCTAAAGTAATTAAAGGCTTCATGTGTTTTTGATCTTGTGTATGCATTGTAGGCTATTGCTTTTTGTTCAGTGACTCTAGCACAATTATGGTCAAACCATTTAGGTGAATTAGATCTTTTACTGTACTTTTGATGAGGAATAAAAGTTTCCATTCCAATTTTTACAAAATCTTGTATGTGGCTCAAGGTGGAGTGTGCATCATTAGAAAAGAAAGAGGTCCAGGGAATATCAATAAAGAAACCTTGAAGACCCTCCCAGTCCGCCCTATCGTAATGCCATTTAGTCACCAAAACAGGTTCAGAGTGGGAAGGTGTGGTAGGTGATAGACAGGTGGCCTGTATCAGACAGTGATCAGAAGATCCAAGTGGGGACCTCACTGTAACATCATAATTTTCTGAATTGGTTGTTAAAATAAGTCCAGTAGGTGGGAATTATGATTAGGATTATCTGGTACACGGGTGGGTTGGTTGACTAGTTGAATGAGATTAAATGAGTCTGCAAATAGCTCACATTCAAGACCAGCATCATCAGTCCTGGCTGAATGAGTGAGCCATTCAACATTATGGACATTAAAATCACCCAACACAGTGATTTCAGAAGAAGCATTTAAGTTGAGGACACTGAGTTGTGAGGACAGAGAATCAAAAAGACTTTGCTCTGGAGGAGTATTTGGGGAACGGTAGATGCAACATATGTATTTAAATTTACCAGCAGAAATTAATTTGTATATAGAATAATCAAAATAGGGACAATTGAAACTAGTAACCTCCTCCAGGGCAATTTCAGATTTTGCGAAGCAACATACACCACCTTTAGGTCTGAAATTTTGGAGCAGTTGATAACCTGGAAAATTAAATCTAGATGTGTCAGATGTGGATGTTACTTGAGTCTCTGTCAAAAAAAGGAGAGTAGGGGATTCTGCTTGAAGAAATTGGTGTACAGAATTGATGTTAGAGTGAAGTCCCCTTATATTACTAAAGAAATAGCTGTACTGACAAGCAGCTTTGGGACGTTGCAATGCTCTTGACACAGTCGCATGATGACGACCGGGAGGGCCCTGTGTCAATAACCCAACCCTGCCGGGGGTGGATATCCGAGGGACCACCAGGTCCCATATATATATCCCCTCGCTCTCCTGGACACGTCCCCTCCCCCTATACGATTTTACCAAAAGCGAAACTTAACCTCGACAGGAAAGCGTACCGACAAAACAAATATCGTAAATAATAGCAAACAGAGAAAAACAATATGTAAACAAATCAAATTAAATCAAATTAAATCAGTGCAGATTATTTCTCGACCATATCGTAGGTTAGTAGTGACGTTATTGGAGAGAAAGATCGCCCACGCAACCAAATGTGGTGAAAATTCGAACCTGAGCAGTGTTGAATTAACCCTCCAGCCCCGGGGGCTATAGCTTGCGACTGTGCTGCGGTACCGGGTGTTTTGACGATCTTTGGGCTATGTTAACTACTCTGTAAGTCAATGAATATGGCATGTAATGTTGTGAATAAAAAAGAATAATGTTCCACAAACCTTCCTCTGTCGAATGGCGTTAAGTAGAGGTCTCTAGCCCCTCTGGTTGCATAATGGTGAGCGCGGGAAGACGAGTGCTTTTCGGCGGCAAATTCTTCCCGCGTTCGGACGCGTCGCCCCGGCCATGGCTACGACGCACCTAGCCGCTCGTCGCGCCAAAGTATTTATCTCCCTTAGACGATTTTAGTGTTTGATATTGAGAATGTGATGTTTATTTGATATTTTCTAGTTATTTTGAGGCCAATTATATAAAATATGTTTATTAGGGTATCACTGTCACTGATATTGCTAATTTTCACTCGATACCGTACATTTTATTAGTAATTGAGGTAGGTTATTGTTGTATTAGGCACTGATTATTCGTTATCACAGGTGTTTATTATACTTTGGCCATCAAATATTAGGTCTTGTGTCACTTTCACTTTGACAAATATGCTTTAGAGAGTGTCACTGTCACTGATAATGCTCATTTTCACTCGATACCTTACATTTTATTAGTAATTGAGGTAGGTTATTGTTGTATTAGGCACTGATTATTCGTTATCACAGGTGTTTATTATACTTTGGCCATCAAATATTAGGTCTTGTGTCACTTTCACTTTGACAAATATGCTTTAGAGAGTGTCACTGTCACTGATAATGCTCATTTTCACTCGATACCGTACATTTTATTAGTAATTGAGGTAGGTTATTGTTGTATTAGGCACTGATTATTCGTTATCACAGGTGTTTATTATACTTTGGCCATCAAATATTAGGTCTTGTGTCACTTTCACTTAGTTATATGATTTGTAAACGTTTTATATACAATTTATTGTGTCTTTTTTCACTGATTTATATATTTCTATAGGTTCTAATCATATGAATGTCACTTGGTATATACATATGTGTCACTTTCACATATTAATATGGTGTAATTGTATTTGTATAAATGTTTTCATAATACATGACTTTTGTATAACAATAAATTGGTTTACTTCCACTTTTTGCCTATATATATACAGTCTGGCCTGCCAATACGCGAGAATATGGGCGACACGCGAGGGCGCGGAATGAAAATTCGCGTATTAGCAATAGAGTATTATATGGGAATAAATCTATATGGGCGGCACTGACTCCAAGTTGTCTACTTTAGGCCTATTTATCTCCGTCAATTGCCACAAAAGGTACATATATGTATACATAAACATCCAAATCATAAGAAAATATAACAATAATAATAAACTCACCTTAAAATTAACAGTAAATGTCCAACACGAGTCGGACAGCTGGTGCGCGAGCGTGGACTGAGGGTAGACTGGCGTATCCCACAATGCCCTGCGTGCCTACGTAACTGGCGCGGAATGGTGGGGGACCTCGCGTATTAGCTGAACTCCCCGGAATTGCCCTTATATCGGCCCCGGATTCGCGTTTTAAAGGTACATCACGCGTTTTGAAAGTTTTGGGTATGATTCGACCCCCTCCTCGCGTATAAGGTGAATCGCGTATTAAAAGCTCGCGTATTGGCAGGTCAGACTGTACTGTACATATTGTCATTATCTTTGGCACTTTCACTATGATTATTAGAACTCCAGTTTGGAGTGGTAATCAAAGAAGCACTCTAAAGCACAGAGTGCCACCTTGCACTCCACACACTCCATGGTTGACTTTTTACCTGGCCTCGGCCTCACCCTGCTGTTGTAGCAGACATGGCACCGCTTCTGCTGTGTTCTTCCTGATTCATTCTGAGGCAGGGAACCAAGCCTGTGCCTAATCAAGTATTGAGCACACTGCAAGCGGTCAATAACGGCGGGCCCAGGATGTGCCACTGCCCTCTGTGGCGTAGCATACTTCTCCAGGAGCTCCGTCAACACCTACTTTTGGAACCTCCGCAGGCTATTGAACTTCATGGGTGTGTTCACATTCCGAAGCTTGTATATATTGTAGGCATTCAGAACTGACATGTCCACCATATGCAGAAAGAACGTTTTGTACCATCTGCACGAGGTACGCAGGCAGTCAATGAAGCCTATCTGCATGTCGGACTTGTCCACCAGCCTCATGTTGATGTTGTAGTCCAGGACAGCATCGGGCTTGGTCACCCTGGCCTGGGTGCGGCGATCCACCTTGCCAGTCTCCACCATTTCCCCCTTGTGGATGGTGGTCCGCTGGTCGTGCCAGTGGATAGCCAGAATGGGCCCCGACTTCTTCTTCAACACATCACCTTTTTTGGTCTTTGGAGGGAAAGGTGGCATGCCCTTCCTTTTCCCTCGTACTGTGCCTACAGTCCCCGTCTTGCGCTCATGCAGGTACTGTGAGAGAGTGGGGGACGTGTAATAATTGTCCGTGTAGAGGACGTGATTCTTGTGAAAGTAGCGGTCCATCATGGCTTGCACCACTGCTCCGCCAAAGCCAATGAGGGGGTCCACAAGCAAGTCCCCTTCCTTCCCGCTGTAGACCAGGAAGTCCAGGACATAGCCAGTTTGGCAGTCGCACAGCACAAAGAATTTTATGCCAAAGCGATGTCTTTTTGAGGGGATGTACTGCCGGAAGCTGAGTTTTCCCCGGAACAGCACAAGAGACTCGTCAATGACGACCTTGCGGAAGGGCTTGAAGTAGGAGGTGAAGCGTTCTCGCATCATCTCGTACAACGTCCTAATCTTCCACAGCTTGTCACCGAGGTGGACGTCGGTGTTGGTGACAAGATGGAGCGCTGCGAGGATATCAAGGTACCGGTCGCGAGACATATATTTCCCGAAGGCAGGGGTGGATATCAGATCATTGGTGATCCAATAGTCAGGCAACCTATGCTTCTTGACATGAGGCATTAGCATGGTGAGTGCCAGGAACACCATGAACTCTTTATGAGTCACTGGGGTCCACTGCCTCATGTGGCCCTTGGTCACCTTGCCCAAAAAGTGGACCTGGAATTGGTGCTGCTTATTTGTCTCTTTGACAACATAGCCTACCACCTCCTCATCAAAGAAGGCCTCAAATAGTTCGTGTGGTGGAGCATTGGGGCCTGCAGGAAACTTGGGGGTAATGCCTGAACCCTCCAGTACCTCATCAAAAGCTGGCACATCAGGGTTGTATCCATCCCCATCAACTACGTCTTGCCACTGAAAAACGTAGAATGGGTCTTGTCTACGCTGACGAGGAGCTCCAGCTGGTGGCCCAGCACGCCCACGGCCAACTCGGGAGGCGCGCGCCCTAGGGCGGCGAGGGCGTCGGCCAGGGCGGCGGCCAGCACGACGGGCAGCACGACGCCGGGCCAAGCGGATGGGTCGAGGGTCGTCGATGTCCATATAGTCATCGTCAGAGTGGTCATCTTGCCCTGACGGTGGACCTATGTAATCATGGCCAGAGTCTTCAGAGAGGTGCCCTTCATCATCAGTGGCCCCCACATAATCTGGCGGGGAACCAGTGATGCGTGGGCGGCGTGCGGGTGGGCGAGGTGGGGAAGGAGTGGCAGGTGAGGCTGTGTCCCCCCGAGGTCCTGGGCTCCTTGGCCTGCGACGAGTGACAGAAAGCAATGTTTCACTGTCACTAGGCCCAGGTATTGGTGATGCGAGCTCAAAGACTTCTTCAGGAAGACATGTTGAAGGCGGGAGAGGTGGGGAGGACCGTGGGGAAAGTTGCGGGGACGTATGGCTGGGGCCGGCAGGGGTGGACGCCACGGGAGCCTCGAACAAAACTCTCTTACTTTTCATAATTTTTTTGGTATATTTCCTACCTTTCCCCTTTTCGGCAGCAGTATGTCTCCTGTCGGGGGACCTAGGAGGCAAATAGGCCGAAAGTGGGGGGTCCTCAACCCTTGGCAATGGTGGGGGTGGTGGGAAAGAATGCGGGGCATCCGGGTCATCTTGGGTGGCGTGGGTAGATAAGGGAGACAATGGCGGACGAGAAGGGTCACCACGCTGACCCTCACTCACAGCCTCATCCTCACCAAGTATTTTTGCTTGTTCCCTAGCTGCCGCGGCCACCTTCTCAAGTATTTTCTGCTTATACAAGTGTAGCTTGAAAGGTGATTTACCTTGGGAAGGGCTTGGAGTCGTGTCACTTATGCGAAATTTGGTGAGTGACCTTGAACTCTCCCACTCACTCACTCTCTCAAGTTCACTGTCTTTAGGTAAACCAGCTTCCTCAACAACTGGTACATCACCTTCATCACTCTCATCACTGTCATGTTCTCTCGCAAATCCCAGGAATTGCTCTTCTTTCTCACTCTCATGGCCATAATCACTCGACTTATAATTACTGGAGTCGTCACTGACTATATCATCAACACTATACTTGGCATCAGCACGCTCATATAGTCTCAATGTCGTCTCAATACCTCCGGGAGATAACACATTTAGGCGATGGCGTCGGGGTAAGGCGCGACGAACTAGCAAGGGCGTCGTAGGAAGCACGGTATCGGACACGGCGGAATCACTATTTGGCGTACTGTCCATGATGGCGTCGGGGTAGATACTGTTGCTGTGGCGTCGTTTACGCCGGGTGGCACCACCTACCGTCCCATGATACCAAAAATGTACGCGCGGCATTCGAAAGCACGCACGCAAGCAATGGGCGTTCAAGAGCCCTTCCGGGTTGCGCGGACCGAGGTTGTTATGGGCGTTCAAGAGCCCTTCCGGGTTGGAGGGGTTAAGGTGATAGGTAAAACATGAAAATTAAAATAGATAATATATATAGGTAGCCTGGAAAGTTCGTTATTTTCCTAGAGTGCCGTATATTCCGCTAAACAGCCGACCAAAATCGTGAAAAGTGGTTAGGGCAGTGAGAATTCTGTTTCATAAGATAATTATTGAAAGTGTTACTTAAAGTTACTTAAAGTTTAAACCATAACGAGTGTAAACGAGTGGCACTCTCTCTCCCCCCCCCCCCCCCCCCCCACACACACACACACACACACACAAACAAGCAAATATAACTCCAATATATAAAAGTGGAAATAAAGAAGACCCGCTAAATTATCGACCGGTATCCTTAACGAGTGTTATATGCAAGCTTTGTGAAAAGATTATTAGAAAAAGATGGGTGGGTATGTTGGAGGAGAGGGAAATAATTTCAAGCAAGCAGTTCGGGTTCAGAAAAGGTCATTCGTGTACCACAAATTTGTTGAGTTACTATGATAGGGTAATTGACATTGTACAAGGGAGGGAGAGGTGGGTAGATTGTATCTACTTAGATTTCAAGAAGGCATTTGATAAGGTGCCTCATAAGAGATTGTTGTGGAAGCTCAGGACTGTGGGGCGGGTTGAGGGAGTATTATTAAAGTGGATGGAAAACTATTTAATTGGGAGGGAAATGCGAACAGTAATAAAAGGAAAGTTCTCCTCGTGGAAAAGGGTAAAAAGCGGAGTGCCTCAAGGATCGGTGTTGGCCCCAATCATGTTTTTGGTTTTCATCAACAACCTTCAAATGGGAATAGGCTCATATATATCTATGTTTGCTGATGATGCAAAATTAATGAAGCATATTACAAGTAGGAGTAGTTGTGAAGAATTACAGAGAGATCTAGATAAGTTATATGAGTGGAGTCAAACTTGGAAAATGGAATTCAACACGAGTAAGTGTCAGGTTCTTGAGATGGGAAAAAGTAAATATAGACCTTCTTGGGGATATAAAATAGGAGATGAAATAATTAGTAAAGCTGTGAAAGCAAAAGACCTAGGGGTAGTTGTGGCAGACAGCTTGTCACCTGAACAGCATATAAATAAAATAACTGGTGAAACCTATGCAGTATTGACTAACATGAGAATAGCTCTGAATTATTTAGATGAATAGATGTTAGCAAAAATAATAGGGACAATAATACGACCAAGACTGGAGTATGCAGCAGTGGTGTGGTCTCCACACCTTATAAAACATAATAAAAAACTGGAAAGAGTTCAGAGAGTTGCCACTAAGATGATAGCTAGCCTTAGAGACCTACCTTATGAGGAGAGATTGGAGAGGCTAAAGCTGCCAACGCTGAGGGAGAGGAGAGAGAGAGGTGACATGATCATGATGTTTAAGTGTGTGAAAGGTTTTGAGAAGATCGACAAGGGAGATTTTGTGGTGAGGGACGAGGGAAGAACCAGGGGTCATGATTGTAAGTTGAGGAAAGTTATATGTAAGTCTGATGTAAGAAAGTTCAGCTTCCCGTATAGAAGCATTGAGTGTTGGAATAAGTTGGATGGGGAGGTGGTGGGAGCAAGAAATATCCAAACTTTTAAAGCAAAATTGGATAAATGTAGAGAGAGAGACAGGACAACACGAGCTTAGGCTCAAATCCTGTACACTACAATTAGGTGAGTACAATTAGGTGAGTACACACACACACACACACACACACACACACACACACACACACACACACACACACACACACACACACACACACACACACACACACACACACACACACACACACACACACACACACACACACACACACACACACACACACACACACACACACACACACACACACACACACACACTCCCCACAAACCACGTAACAAACACCTCCTTGTCCTCCACGCCCCCCCCTCTCTCTCTCTCTCTCCCCCATGTAAGGGCGGGTGGAAAAACAAAAACAAAAACAAAAACAAAAAAACAAACAAAAATGTCTACCAGAGACACCTGTACGAGGTGTAACATGAATATACACGTGGATAAAGGCACAGTATGTTAGATATGCAAGCAACCATACCACTGGGTTTGCATAGGATTGATACCAATAAATGAGGCGTATACAATACAAGAGGGAAGAACCTCCATTTCTGCGATAGTTGTTTCGATATCACATGGCAAGTCATACAGACTGTAGAAAATACAGAAGTACAAGATAGACCGAAATATAGCCAAGACATAGCTACTTTTCACAGAAACTGGGGAACTATTGGGGCCTCAGGGCCCATACTAATATCACAACCCACACACGCACACCTTCCCATGAAAATGCCCGCATTGCCTCCTGCACATCAACACACATCGCCTGCCGAACAACAACCTTTCGCACCCTACAAATCCACAAACCCTGCCGCACATCTTCCCACACCTCCCCAGACCCAGAAAACACCCACATTAATCCCATCTATGGCCATTGACCACCCTACTGCTGTTGATCAAATACATTTGCAGGATGAACGTAGGATGCAACAAGCCCCCATATCAGGCTCCCCTTCCACATCGCCTCCCCCCTCACCACTGCCACCTGCCCACCTACAACCGACCCGTAACTCCACCCCCCTGCAGGCCTGTAACTCCACCCCGCTGCAGGCCTCACCCACCCATACACCAAGCCCACTATCACCCACAACCACACTTAGCTCACCACATAACCCCTCGCATCCCCAGCCACACCTACTGGGGTTGTCTACACCAGTGTGCAGATATTTTCTGAAAAGAAGGTGCTACTTTGGTCAAAAGGGCGAATATAATGGGAATTCATGTAGATTTGCTCATCCCAAAATTTGCAACAACATAACCAGTCATGGAAAATGTAGATTTGGTGAAACCTGCAAATACCACCACCCATCCCTTTGCAAGACATCACTTGAGAACAAGACCTGCTACAATATGAAATGCCCAGCTTTTCATATTAAAGGGACTTGGAGATATGCTAGACCTAACACAAATGGTAGCCCAAAAAACTCTCTAGCTATGCGAGGACGAGACAGAGGAAAAAGGCAAGGAGGGAAAGGGCAGACGAAGATGAAGAGACTGAGGGAGATGGAAGAGCACATAGAACACCTCGAGCACCTCCTGGCCTCCCAAGAGTGGCAAATACATCCCGAAGACTATTAGGTACACATAGTACTCCAAACAATCCCTCCCCAATCTTGTTTGCAAATATCCAAGGCCTAAAAAATAGAACCACGAACAAAGTACCATTTATTAGGGGCCTGCTAGAAGAAGGAAACGCTATATTTGCGGCTCTCACAGAAACTCACATTAAAGATCAGGAAGATAGTGAGGTATGAATTCCTGGTTACAACCTACATAGGGCGGACAGAACGCATAGATCACATGGAGGTGTAGCCTTGTACATACATGACTCACTGATATGTACTGAATTCCTAAATAACAGTAATGAAGTGGTGGAAATACTTGGAGTTAAAATAGAATCCCTAAATTTAGCAGTTATTGTTACATACAGGCCTCCAGACTCATCCCGAGAAGAATTCAAAACCCAGCTCAACAAAATATAATCAGAAGTGGAAACCCTGGGGAACCCAACACCAAATATTATATGGCTAGGAGACTTTAACCTACCAAACATTAAATGGAGACAACTAGAAAACCAGTTAGTGGCAAATAACACCGGAGAAGCAAATACTAATACGAGAGAGCTTTTTGAACTTTGTGATTTTTTTAGTCTTACCCAACATATTGCTGAACCCACACGGGAAAACAATATCTTAGACCTGGTCTTCACTAACAACGACTCTCTAGTACACAGCATTAACATATCGGACACAGCATACTCAGATCATAAATTAATTGAGATCAAAACAACCTTAGAAAGTGTACAGACAACCTCAGAATCGAGAACAAAAACCGGCCCCTTCAGTAAATTTAACTTCAATAACAAAAACATTAGGTGGGAAGAGGTAAATCAAGAAATGGAGGAAATAGACTGGGAAGATTTAATGGATAACCTGACACCAGCAGAATGTCTAGTCTTAATAACAGAAACCATGACCCAAATCTGTAGCCACCATATACCTGCAAGACAAACAAAACGAAAGAAGCAAACAAGATCGGGAAAGGAGGAGGCTGTACAGAAGAAGAAAATTACTCACACAAAGACGCACACATCAAAATCTACAGGATAGGCAAAAGGTCGAAATAGATAGAGAAATTGTGGAAATTGAACAAAGGCTAAGAATATCATATGAACTACAACATATGGAAGAAGAGAGGAATGCTATTGCAGGTATAAAGGAAAATTCCAAATACTTCTTTTCATACGCCAAACAAAAGGCTAAAACAACATCAAACATCGGCCCACTGAGCAAAGGGGACGGCTCTTTCACAGGGGACAAAAAGGAAATGAGCGAACTCTTAAGCAGGCAGTATGAAATAGCATTCAGTGAGCCTGATGAAACAAAAGTCATCAGAGACCAAAATATATTTTTCATGGAAACCTCCCCCACGGAAACCCCTCAGATGCTGGATATTGATTTCGGTCCAAAAGACATAGAAGAGGCCATTTCCAACATGCCATCCCACTCGGCACCAGGCCCGGACTCATGGAATTCGATCCTAATGAAGAAATGTAAGGAAAACCTCTCAAAACCCCTGGCTATAATGTGGAGAAGGAGTCTAGACACTGGTGACATACCAGATAGCTTGAAAAACGCAATAATTGCCCCACTGCATAAAGGAGGGAGTAAAGCACTACCAAAAAACTACCGTCCGGTAGCTCTAACCTCTCACATCATTAAAGTTTTCGAGCGAGTCCTGCGAAGCAAAATTTCAACATTCATGGAGACAAATGAACTACACAACACCGGTCAACATGGGTTCAGAGCGGGAAGATCATGTCTCTCACAACTTTTGGAACACTATGACAAAATTCTTAAAGCGCTAGAAGAAAAGAAAAACGTGGATGTCATTTACACCGATTTTGCTAAGGCATTTGATAAATGTGACCATGGTATAATAGCCCACAAACTGAAAGCAAAAGGTATAACTGGGAAAATCGGACGGTGGATATACAATTTCCTCGTAAACCGAAAACAATCAGTAGCAGTAAACCAAGTCACATCTGAGCCTTCGGATGTCAAAAGCTCAGTGCCCCAAGGAACAGTGCTAGCGCCCCTTCTGTTCCTCATACTAATTTGCGACATAGATACCAACACCAGACACAGTACGGTGTCGTCTTTTGCTGATAACACAAAATTAAGCAAGATAGTAAACACACAAGAGGACACGGGCCGACTGCAGGAAGACATGAATGTAGTGTTCCAGTGGACCAGGGAAAACAACATGCAATTCAATGAAGAAAAATTCCAATTAATACGGTACGGAGATAATAAGGGTGTTAAAGAAATTACAAATTACTTAACAGAATCTAACCACATAATAGAACGGAAAGACAGTGTGAAAGACCTTGGGGTATTAATGTCTGAAAATATGGGTTTCAAAGTACATAACCAGGTCAAAGTGGCGGCTGCGAAACGTCTAACGGGTTGGATTCTGCGTACTTTTAAAACACGCGGTGAATTACCTATGATAACGCTCTTCAAATCTCTAGTGCTACCGCGGCTTGAATACTGTAGCGTATTAACATCCCCATACAAAGCAGGTGAAATAAATGACGTAGAGAGTGTACAAAGAAATTTCACTTGGCACATAAGTTCGATAAAACATCTATACTATTGGGAGCGTTTAAGAGCACTGAATCTGTACTCACTGGAACGTAGAAGAGAACGTTACCTAATAATATACACGTGGAAAATCGCAGAGGGTTTAGTACCAAACCTACATACTCCGATAGTCATGAAATTCAGTGATAGGAGAGGCTGGGAATGCGAAATCCCCCGGATGAATAACAGGGGTGCTATGGGCTCTCTGCGAGAGGGCTGGTTATCACACAGAGGCCCACGTCTCTTCAACAAACTCCCACGCCGAGTAAGAGACATGAGGGACATCTCGTTAGACAACTTCAAGAGAGCCTTAGATGTCGAACTGCAAAAAGTGCCAGACGAGCCCATCCTCGCAAGGGAGCGAGCTGTCGCTTCAAACAGTCTACTGCACCAAATCACCACCCATAACGAGGGGCGTCGCGCTCCTTGGTGCCGCTAGAAGAGTGGCGAACACATCATAAGGTATCATAAGGTAAGGTATGGGTATACGATAATTGCCGCTCTAGAGCGAAGCAGATTACATCGTCATAGTATAAGCTCTATGTTGGATACTCGGAGGCTACAACCAAATAGGAGGTTTACCTTATTTGGTATTGGGAGGGTCGTTAAACCTCCCAATTTAGTAGTAGCCTCTACGTCTCCAACGTAGAGCTAGAGTACCAAATTGTAGGCGGACATCCAAGCTGTAAATCAAAACTTTAGCCATTAGTGAAGAGATCAAGACCAAGAAAAGACAGACATAAACAAGAGAGTTTATTTAAAGAGTGTAATGACAGGTGCATATTAAGAAAGTCAGTACAGTCATGTCAATTTCAATGGAGATCTTAGCCTAAGACAAAGAATGATGTATGTCATAAAGATGTTTATGAACAACAGGATGCCCCCCCCCTTCCCCCTTGTGGAAGACAGGATGAACACCCAATACTGGAAAGAGTGAAGACATACACATACAGTACAAATAAAGTACAGTACGAAGCGTGTGATACACAACATAAGCGACCAGCACGTAATGATTTCCCGAAAGAAATCGGTATGAGGCATAGACATACCGAAGTACAAAGAAGGATAATTAAGATTAGAATAAATCAAGTCCTCAACCTAGGCAAGGATGAACCATAGGTAATCAGTACATATATGAGATAAGTACATGTACTTCATAAACACCCCCCTCCCCCTCCATATGGAAAGGAAAGGATGGGCGGAGGTACACAGACTGAAAGAACAGTACAGGTAATACCCCGAGGGAACCCATTATTGCCCAATGCAACAAAAAGACGACCCGGCCTGCCCGTGGACACGGACAGATAGGAGGCGACAAACGTGTTGTGGGAAGACCAGAGCCCCGTGTCGGCAAAGTCTGTCTAAGAAGAAAACGAATCGTAGGAGCATACGATTTTATGCCGTGAGCCAACCCTGGAATGTCAGGATGACCGGCACGAAGCATCCGACACACACACACACACGAACCACCGACGAGACAACACCTCTGCACCCACGCTCCCGAAAATCAGCTGATCTAGCAAGCTGTTTACAGCGCTCGTCAAATAAACTCAACTAAACTTGAGTATAAGGATATTTTGTGTTGCCCTGTATTAAAATGCAGTATTAAAATAATTTGAGATTAAAATCAAGTGAGGATATTTCGAGTGATAAGAATAATTCAAGCGATAGTGAATGCGAGTGGATGTAAACAAATATGGCTGATTTTGATGGATTTGAAGTCGGTGAGAGCGGGGGCATTCTAGGGAAAATTGTACGTGAGCTGAATGAGATTAAAAGGTGGAAGGAGGATATCCAGGAGTGGAAGGTGAGTGTTAGTTCACAGATTGAGGCTCTATGTTCAATATGTGGTGCTCAGGCTGCGGACATCGAGCCTGGACAAGATTTGAGTCGGGCTAGCCTAAAAGAAATTCAAACTCATATGGGGCTACTCCGGAACGAAAATTAAGCTTTAAGATTACAACTTGAAGAATACAAAGGGCAAACCAAGGAAATTAAAACACATGTGGAGGAGATTAAGGAGAAACACAATAAATGGGTTAATGATGAAGGAGGAAGAGTGAAAGAAGTGGCAATGAAGGAAATCATGGAGGAACAAAAGAAACAATATGAAAGGGAAAATAAAGATCTAGAATCAGTGGTAGTAAAAGCTATGAGGAGAAACGAACAGGTCCTGCGTGAAACAATAGATAGAAATAAGTGTATTATTGTATTTGGGGATATAGAGGAGCACATTATTGAGAGGAAACCTAGGGATAAGGAAGAAATTAACAAGGTAAAAACATTAATCAAGCATGTCGATGAAGAAGGAAACAACTGGAGAGATGATATTGAAGAAGTTAGGAGAATGGGTAAATATAGTAAGGGAAACACAAGGCCAATGAGAGTGCAGTTTAGGTCTAGGGTAACAGTGGATGCAATAATGAACGTAACATGGAGACTTAACTTGACCAGCAAGTTTAAGAAAATTACAATTAGAAAAGACATGAGTATTGAGGATCGAAACATAAGAAAGGAATTGCAAACCGAGGCAAATGAAAAGAATGGAGAAAGGACGAAAGAAGATGAAAAGAAGTTTTTCTGGAGAGTGTGGGAGGGAAAAGTCAAGAAATGGTATATAAAGCGAAGGGACGAGGTAGGGAGGGAAAGGGAGATGGTGAGGGTGACGGAGGAGGAGAAGGCAGAGAAAGGGGAGGTGGAAATAGAAAGAGAAACAGTCCAAGTCGAGGCAAAGGGAGGGGAGGTGGAAACGGAGCGAGAAACAGTCCAGGTGGAGACAAGAGAAGAGGAGACAAGCTAGGAAATAAATTGGGAGGGGTACGTACAAAAAAGAAAGGAACGGGCAGGGACGAGAAAAATAGGGAAAATACTGGTAACGCTAAGTTCATGTATACAAATATTGATGGGTTAATTTCCAAAAAGATTGAGTTTGACGAATATGTAAAGAGAGAGAGGCCCGGGGTAGTATGTTTGACTGAAACTAAGCTTAACCAGGAGGTAGACACGAATATAATTAGTTGTGCGGGATACAGTACATGGAGAAGAGACAGGTTAGGAAAGCCAGGAGGAGGAGTGTTGATCATGGTAGATATTAAAATTACTGCTAAAGAATTAAAACTTGGTGATAGCATTGCTTAAGTGGTAGCAGTTGAAATTGAGGATAATGATAGGTCAAAATTGGACATTGTATCAATGTATTTACCTCCTAAGACTAAATCTTGGAGCAACGATGAATATAATGAATTAATTTTGGAAACCTTGCGAATGTTAGAAATTATTTGTAAAAGGAAAAATAGGCTTATTCTTGCAGGGGACTTTAATTGCGGGGAGGTGGATTGGGAATGTTTGGATGCGGGTTCAAATGAAAATACTTGGGGTAGAAAATTTCTTGAACTAACAATGGGGTATCTACTAACACAACATGTTATGGAAAATACAAGATTTAGAGGAGGTGATGAACCATCAAGACTTGACTTATTATTCACCAAAGACCCCCAAGAAATAAAGAACCTAACATATTTGAGTCCCATGGGAAAAAGCGATCATGCTGTGATTGAATTTGAATTGACAGTGGAATTTCTGGAAGGCAGAGAGGAGGAACATAGGGAATATAGACTAAATTATAGTAAGGCGGATTATGAAACATTACGAGGATACTTTGCAAATATAGATTGGTCATTTATTGAGCAAGAACAGAATATTCAGGTAAAATACACCATGTTACTAGATATTTACAGGGAGGGGGTAGATAAATATGCACCAACATTTAAGGATAGAAAGCTGACTAAGGAGAAAGAGTGGTTTAACATGCGATGTCACATTGCCCAGAACAAAAAGGACTGCATGGAATAAAGTGAGAAGGAGACACACTGAGGAAAAATGGAATGAGTATAAGAATGTTAGAAACAACTATGTCAAGACTATAAGAGAAGAGAAAAAGAACTTTGAAAAAGATATAGTAAACAAATGTAATAAAGAACCCAAACTGTTCTATAGTTATATCAACGGCAAAACAAAAATAAAGGACAAAATAACAAAGCTTAGGGTAGAGGGTCAATTATATGAAGACACAGTGGGTATGTGTGAGATTATGAATGATACATTAACATCCGTGTTTGTGGAGGAGGATGACTATGTAGAACCTGTGGTGGAATTGAACGAGATACAGGGACTAGAGTCGATAGAAGTCAACAAGGATGAACTAAAATCATTGTTGGAAGAATTGGACGTGAGAAAATCTATGGGCCCAGATAACATTGCTGGATGGGTATTAACCCTTTGGCGCACGATGACTCGTTCAGAGTCATTAGGTATTTTTTTCCTAGGCGCACGATGACTCGTTAAGAGTCATTAAACTTAAAAATATTCGCCAAAAATAAAGTTTTCGTCTGACGCGCGTCATATTTGGCATATATATTAAGTATTACGTCTAGTTCAATGGGTACAATTGGCAACCCCCTCAGTTTAACCGTTTACTCACAGCTGGCTTGGAAGGGAGCAGAGTACAGCTCAGTCTGTGTTTCGATACTTTCACGTTTATTCGTGTATCTCAGTAACTATTTGGTTTATAGTAATTCTGAAGTTACCAGTGGAATTCTCATTAAATTCCGCTTCCATATATGTATGCAAATCAAAAATGTTGCAGGCAAAATTTTGAGCTAGCGCGAGTTGGATATAAGGTATTTATTTATTTTTTTACAATTCTTATTTCGGAGTGCCCCAATGTGGTTGTTTTGTATTTATTCTATGTTTTTATTCGCTTATCTTCAAGTTCAATCAATAACGAAGCCGATGGTACCTCATTAATCTAAATACAAGGATTTTTTGGTGGATAAAAACGTCACAGAAACAAATTATCGCCGGGCACAAAACTGTCTCTGAGTGAGCTGAGATATACTTTGGGAGTGGGAAAAACTTTGATTGGAAACTATAGGTGCGCCAAAGGGTTAAGAGAATGTTCTGAACAACTAGTGAGACCTATTTTTAATATTGTTCAACACTCATTAAACAAGGGGGAACTTCCCTTAGAATGGAAAGAAGCAAATATAACTCCAATATATAAAAGTGGAAATAAAGAAGACCCGCTAAATTATCGACCGGTATCCTTAACGAGTGTTATATGCAAGCTTTGTGAAAAGATTATTAGAAAAAGATGGGTGGGTATGTTGGAGGAGAGGGAAATAATTTCAAGCAAGCAGTTCGGGTTCAGAAAAGGTCATTCGTGTACCACAAATTTGTTTAGTTACTATGATAGGGTAATTGACTTTGTACAAGGGAGGGAGGGGTGGGTAGATTGTATTTACTTAGATTTCAAGAAGGCATTTGATATGGTGCCTCATAAGAGATTGTTGTGGAAGCTCAGGACTGTGGGGCGGGTTGAGGGAGTATTATTGAAGTGGATGGAAAACTATTTAATTGGGAGGGAAATGCGAACAGTAATAAAAGGAAAGTTCTCCTCGTGGAAAAGGGTAAAAAGCGGAGTGCCTCAAGGATCGGTGTTGGCCCCAATCATGTTTTTGGTTTTCATCAACAACCTTCAAATGGGAATAGGCTCATATATATCTATGTTTGCTGATGATGCAAAATTAATGAAGCATATTACAAGTAGGAGTAGTTGTGAAGAATTAAAGAGAGACCTAGATAAATTATATGAGTGGAGTCAAACTTGGAAAATGGAATGCAACACGAGTAAGTGTCAGGTTCTTGAGATGGGAAAAGTAAATATTGGGAGGTTTAACGACCCTCCCCATACCAAATGAGGTAAACCTCCTATTTGGTCGTAGCCTCGGAGTATCCAACGTAGAGCTATATACTTATCGTATAATTTTGCTCCGCTCTAGAGCGGGCAATTATCGAAATCACTAGCGCGATAAAACGATAACATCTAGAGTAGCACCTTACTCTCTCTACTAGGTACGTTGTACATACTTTGGAGGCCACTATTTGAAAAGGAAAATAAGAAAATATTGATGAGAAAGAAGAGAAAATTACAGGATTTTAGGCCATCCTATCTGGCTCCTTCAGCCGTCTTGACGGATCCACCCCACTACCCGACAGGGTTCATTGGGCATTCCCGGTATCAAGTTACAAGAGACAAGATTGGATGGGCAGGGGTACTATGACGTTGGATACTCCGAGGCTACGACCAAATAGGAGGTTTACCTCATTTGGTATGGGGAGGGTCGTTAAACCTCCCAATTTAGTAGTAGCCTCTACGTTCCAACGTAGAGCTAGAGTACCACATTGGAGGCGGACATACAAGCTGAAAACACAAACTGTAGCCCTTAGGAAATATCAGGACCACAGAAAGACCGACTTAAACAAGAGAGTTTATAGAAAGAGTGTACTGACAGGTGCATATCAAGAGAGGTCAAGTACAGTCTTATGCCATGGGATAACTAACCTAAGACAAAGAATGCTGCATTTCATCATAAAATATGAAGTCCAGGATGCCCCCCCCCCCCCCTCTCCTTCCGGACGAAGGCAGGAAGACCCAGAATGTAACGAGTAAATACCGACATACGTCGAAGAGGAGGACCGTACAGGGGGCGACGAGAAAAGACATGAGCATACACAGTGACCAGCACTGAAAGCCATGAGAAAAGTTCAGTGGTATGAGGCCAAGACCTACCAACAGAACGTAGTATACTTTAAGACGAGAAATTACATCAAAATCTTAACCTAGTTATTAATCCTTTAACTTAGGTGCAAGTATGGGTATAGTGCAATACCCCCCTCCCCCAATAAAAGAAGAACAAGAAGGGAGAAGGATAAGAGACAGAAGGAATGCTGCAGGTAGACCCTGAGTGAACCTGCTGGCCCAACGCACGACAAGGACGTCCCGGCCTGCCTGTGGACATGGCCAGAGAGGAGGAGACAAACGTGGTGGGGAAAGACCAAAGCCCCGTGTCGGCAACGGTCGGTCGAGAAAGATTATGTAAAATCTGAACGTAGCAGCGTATGAACGGACAACATCAGCCGCGTCCAGAACGTAAGGGGGACTGGCCCGAAACTACCGACACAGGTGAAGTCCAACAGCACGTTGACCTAGTCTCCTACAGGTCGTAGGCGCCACCCGTAAAGGCAACCCCGACACTGGCCTGGTCGAGTACACATACGGATGCAGGGTTCGAACCGGGCATAACGGATGATGAACCCTACCATGTTTGAAAGCTGGTACAGGAAAAGCATAAAAACGGGAGTGTCGCGTACGGTTGTAGCAACCAAACGAACAGACGGAGCCAAAGTAACTGACTCAAGGACGGGAGAACGATGTAAGGAATGTCGGTCCCTAGACCTGGCAGTCATCGCCGGGGACTCCTGCACCCGTCGCCAAAGCCATAAAGAACAATGTCATGTCACGGAAGTGTTCAGGCGTGGGGTAATGAGCGTAAGAGGCAGACGAGAGCAGTTGGAGAGCCTCCGCCAGAAACCACTGAGGAGGAAGCTGACGCGGCGTCGGACGAAGCATAAAGCAGGATCGCAAAAAGAACCCAAGTCCTAGGGAGGAACGACCAACCCCGTGAAAGTCTCAAACGGTACCCGAATGGCCGACAGGCGGTTCGTAAGAGTGGTGCAGATGTTGGGACGCTTATCAATATTAACCAATGGAGGTAGTGAAACACGAACGCCACCGACGGTCGCGGCCGTGATGGGTAGGGATCCAAGAAGGAAAACCGCATCAGTGAGATCCGTAAGTCTGCCATGTAAAATGAATCCAGGGGAGAGGAGTTGACATACAAAGATCGACTAAACTTAGGCATCCACCCCGCCTCACAACATCCACGATGGGAAGGCGAACGAGGTCCCTAGGACACCAATCGATACCAAGAGGAAATCGGAGATCGCTAGGGGAACTGGACTCGAGTACCACCGCTTCAGCCGAGCGGACCAGGCTTGGGCCGGCCGGATGGGCGCGACAACCAAACGAAGCACTGGTACCCTCTCAGCCTGTGGAGGACGTTGCACATCAAAAAGGGCGGCGGTCGGCGGAACACACATAAACCGACCGCCACCTGCGCCAGTCCTTGCTGAACGCGACCGGTATCCCCCGCCGGAGGAGTAATCCAGCGGTACAGGAACACAGGCAACCCGGTCACCTAGCATGAGGCGAACCAAGCCACCTGTGGAACACTCCAGGAGGCCGCTAGGTCGGCGAACACGGTGTGTTGGGAATATCATACTACCCGGGCGCTCTGTCTTTTCGACAGAGCATCCGCCCATAGGGCGGCAGGCCCGGGCAGGGAGGTTGCATGCAGTGTGATGGGCCCCCGAGCCTCGTCCAGAGCCACATGTATGGCATGAACCGGACGGAGGAGGCGGGAATCGTCGGTGATATGGAGAAGGAGAGCGACGTCACACCGTCGTTTCGGCGTCCACGGAAACCGCGAGGACGCCCGAACGAGGCACAGGAGGAAAGGCGGCCTGGCGCCACGGAGACAGCAGAGGTAAGGGGACACATGGCGCGTACCCCACCGTCGTACAAAGTGTGGAATCCAATGGAAGTGGTCCTTGACATAGAGAGCAATTCCCGACTACAAAGTGCAGAGGCGAGACCTCGCCCCATCCGTGTCCGGGTAAGGAGGACGAGACACAAAGGACAATATCCACGAGCCACGACCCATACCCCCGAGGGTGAAAACCATCGCGGCTGTAGCATGAGATAAGGGGAGGACACTCCCTACGTCCAACGGGCATGGCAGGACGGACACACCCATGGTGTGCGCAGGAAGGAAGTGATATCCTCCTCGCAATCGGAAAGGAAAAAGATACTGCCGTCCCATGTAGGAAGCCCAGGAATCGTGTGTAAGCACAATAAAGTGAAAAACCGGTAAAACCGTGACAGGAGAATACCCCCTTCCCTTGTGTAGGAAGGAAAGGACGAAAAAGGGGGACCCTTCGAACGGAGGGCTATACAGGAGGATAATTCACGGGTGCACAAATACTGGAAGAAAACTCCCGAAAATTAACAGGCACAAGGGCCGAAGGACGCACAAAAGTGCTCACTACACCTCGAAAATGGAGTACCTTTCATGAAAGTGAGTATCCCCCCCCCCCCCCCCAGTGCGAGGCGAGGGGTGAAGAGTGACCCCCCATGCGGAGGGTCAGGGCGAGACCAGGCGAACCAGCAAGAGCAAGAACCCCGAAAAAACCCCGGTCAGAAAAGACCAAGGGGCAGGTGCAAATCCCCAGAAGGAAGGCATGAAAGCCTAAGAATGGAAGAGGATAAGAAGAATACCCAAAGGGTGAAGGCACTGAAGAGGAGAAGACGCCTCTTCCCCACTCTACCATCAGAGTAGAGTGGGAGCATAGTCTGACAAAAAGGAGAAGTCCGTGAACCACTGCAACTGAGTCCCTATCCAGAGGTAAAGCAAAGCACCCGAGCACCGACCCAGAGTGGAGTGGTCCAGAATGGGCCCCTCCGCACCGGGGCGGAAATCCGCTCTGGAGCGGAATGTAGGAGGAAGGGCCCTCGCCGCCCCGGAGCGGAATGGAAGCTGCGCACCAGAGCAGAGAGCGGTGCACGCTGCAGGAGCGGCCCAGGAGGCCGAGGGAGGCAATGGAGCGAGATGGTGCCAGTAGGAAGATGAATGACCTAGCCGAGGGAGGCAAGGGAGCGAGACGGAGCCAGTAGTAAGATGAATGACTGCAACAGTAGGAAGATGAATGACTGCAACGGAGGGCCCATCCAGAGGCAAGGCAAAGGCCACCGAGAACCGACCCAGAGCGGAGGGGGCCCGAACGGCCCGCCCCGCTCTGGGGTGGAAATCCCGCTCTGGAGCAGAAAGGAAGCTCCGCTCCAGAGCGGAGAGCGGCACAGGACAGGTGAGGAACCGGGATGGTGTCAGAAGTATGGAAGAGAACTGGCCAAGAGCGGGAATGGCCGCTCTAGGGCGGGGCAGACGTAGTGCAGTCGGACGGGAGAGGCTTGAGGCATCAGGAAGGGTGAAAGGTATGACAGTATGCGCAAAAAACACACAAAAGATACCATGCATTATGATAGGTACATAAAAGTAATAACACCCCCCCCCCATGTGGAGAAGGACGGAGACGGACCCCCCATGTGGGAGGGCCATGCATACATCATAAGCAGCAACAGTCCGAAGAACCCCAAAAACCCAGGTCAGAAAAGACCAAGGTGCAGGTTCAAACACCCTGAAATAAAGCATGACAGCCACATAAGAACTGAAAGGGTACCTGAGGGTGAAGGGACCGAAGAGGAGATGGCAGGCCAAGGGACCCAGCAGTGCAGAGCGGGAACACAGCCTGATGTAAAGGAGAAGGTTATGAGACACAGTAACCGACAAACCCCAAGTACAAACAAGGCAATATTGGCTAACAATTAGTGCCAGGGCCGAGAGGGCAAGTCCGCTCTAGAGCGGACCAGACAGACCCGCTCCAGAACGGACTACACCCTCCCGCTCCAGAGCGGGGCATGCATGCCTGACAATGGCAGTCTAGGCAAAGGAGAAAGGCAATCGCACAGCGAACAAGAGAGCCAGGGCGTCAGAAGGCAAGGCCTAGGACCGACCTGGAGCAGGACTGGCGCCCGCTCCAGAGCGGAACAATCGTAGAGTAGAACCAGGTGAAAACAGGAGGGCTAGGGCAGCAGGAGGGAAGGCCTAGGACCGACCAGGAGCGGGACTGGCATCCGCTCCAGAGCGGAACAATCGGAGAGTAGAGCCAGGTGAAAACAGGAGGGCTAGGGCAGCAGGAGGGAAGGCCTAGGACCGACCAGGAGCGGGACTGCTGTCCGCTCCAGAGCGGAGCAGGTAGAGGAGAGACCCAGTGTAGAAACCAAAGTGAAGAAGGAGCCCAAGGGGGCCCTGTCCAGAGCGGAATAGACATCGCTGCAGAGCGGAGATGCTCGCACCAGAGCGGAGATGTCCGCTCCAGAGCGGATTTGTCCGCCCTCGAGCGGAGAGGGAGATGGAGGTAAATACCAACCAAAAGGCTCAACCCAAGTGCACAGCAGGACAGCTGGCAGGGGAGCTCGCATGAGCAAAAATAAAACAGTGCGATGCAGAGGACCGACCTAGAGACGGATAGTCCATCCTAGGACGGAGCGGGTCCAGAGTGACCCGACCACAGCAGCCAAAAAAGAGAACATATCGGAAGCATAGGACCGACCTGGAGCGGGATTTGTCCACGCTGCAGGGCAGAGCGGGCGCGGAGCCCTTCCCAGAGACCCGCGTCACCAAAAAGGGTAGAAGGGACGACAGTTCAAGGCATCATAGAGCTCAAAGGAGGTGAAGACCGGGCCGCGGGGACCTCAATGTATGAGGGAGTTCAATGAAGGGGAAGATTGCGTCTCAAGAACTCAAGGCCTAGGGGAGCGCCAACAAAATAATGGAGAGACAGCGCGGGAGCGAGCGTCAGACGAAAAAAGGGTGCCCCACAGAAGGTTTAGGAAAACCAAAGCGTCATACCCCTGCGAGCCTAAGGTGGTTTAGTAAAACCATAGATCGGCAAGCAAGAGCGACGAGGCAACAATGACGGTCTACCAAAAGTCCCTTCTCCCCCTTCTAAAAAGTTAGGCTAGGAACATGAGGCCTAGCCCTGGCACCCCCCTCCAACTAAAAGTTAGGCTATTAACCCTCTCACATCCTGACGCAATTTTTGAGCCTATTAGGGATACTTTAAATCCTTTGTTACCATCAGGGGTATCTATAAACCTTTAGTTTGTTTACTTCAACCTCTGCAGTTGTCTTTGAGTTAGCTGTGGGCAGAAAACTAATTTTGGAGAGGTAATTATAACAGTGAGAGTAATCAATTTCTTATTGCTAATCTGGCAACCTCTGCGTCCTATGGTCGTGAGCGGGTTAACAGGGGGCCTATCCGCGGTTGAGTGGCAGATAAAAACAAAAAACACAGGGCACACTCCAATGCGAAACATTCATGTGAAGGTAAGCAAAACATAAGGCCAAAATAACCTGTCAAGGCAAGGGGGGCTCTGCCCCCTTCATCACAAACGAAAGTGCACAAGTTAGCCTAACTTTTCGCAAAAACCACGCAATGAAAGCAGAAAATAAGCACAAAGCATAATAGAACCTACCAGGTAAACAAAACTAAGCCACCGCAAGTGAAACGATGAGAAAAACAGGCAAAGGCCTAAAGAATAACAATCGCCGGAAAAACTCCATTTATTGGTCACCAATTTTCCCATGGATTTTTTTATTTTTCCCTGTTAGTTTTCATCAATATATAGTGTTTAGAAATAATTAGAACCCAAGGCGAAACCGTTTTCCCCATTATACAACGATCTTAAGACACGCCGCCCGATAGTGGGGAGGGCTATGAAGTACAGGGAAAATGAGGGGTTAAATGCGTAAAACGGCGATACAAACGTATTCAAGCAAAACTTGGCTCGGGTTTGAAGGTATTTCAAAGGCCTAAAACCCAATATTTCGAAAACCCGAGCCAAGTTTTGGCCAAAGCTGGCTCGGATTTTGCGAGTTTGCAGACAACAAAATGACAGTAACCTCATTTAGAAATTTGGCTCAGGTTTCCCAAAATTGCAAACCCATAAAACCCGAATTTTGGAAAACCCGAGCCAGGTTTTGGCCAAAGCTGGCTCGGATTTTGCGAGTTTGTAAGTAAACAAATGACAGTAACCTCATTTAGAACTTTTGGCTCAGGTTTCCCAAAATTGCAAAGCCATAAAACCCGAATTTTGGAAAACCCGAGCCAGGTTTTGGCCAAAGCTGGCTCGGATTTTGCGAGTTTGTAGACAAACAAATGACAGTAACCTCACTTAGAAATTTGGCTCAGGTTTCCCGAAATTGCAAAGCCATAAAACCCGAATTTTGGAAAACCCGAGCCAAGTTTTGGGAAAAGTTGGCTCTGATTTTGCGAGTTTTAAGAGTAAACAAATTACACTAACCAAATTTCGATTTTTGGCTCATGTTAAGCTATCAGTGTTTACAAGCCTATACCCCTTTGAAAGGACATTAGCCTAACCTAACAACCTTACCTAACCTATCCTAGTATTATGGGTGGGGGCTGCCGCCCCCACACCCCCGCTATTTGCATCTTTGACAGATTGTTTGTGTATTTGTCTGTGAAAAGGGGGTAATTGTTTAGTGTATGGCCTGCTAAAGAAAATGGATTTTTGAGCACAGACTAAACCAAATGTTCACTACTGTATTTACATAGCTGGTCATTAACCTAACCTAACCTAAGGTAACCTGGGCATCCTGGGGGCTGCTGTCCCCAGACCCCCGTTGGTCTTGGGATGAAAAGTGATACAAAACACATATCTCTTACCTCATTATTCAAAGTTTTGTGTTTGGTTTAATATACACTTCCCAGGTCATTTGAACAGTTCTATTGCTTCTATATATCATATAATACACCATAGAATACGTTTTTAATAACTAGAAAAAAAGAGGACTTCGATTAAACAATTACGGAAATACCTTAAAACACGAGCCAAGTTTTGCTTAAATAATTTTGTTTTCGCCGTTTTTAAACCCGCAAAAATATGAAAGCGTAATTGCATACCTTATTGAGATGTGGAGGGAGTAGGTGGGGAAGAGATGCGTCCACGTTTTCGACGAGGAGTTACCACGAGTAGTGGTTTTATTTAAAAACCAATAATGACCGCATCGCCACTGGTCTGCCGGTTCATAATAGTAACATTCGTTTGAGCAGAGTTTGCAGGAAACAGAGGTAGGCAAACAACCATGGTCAGTAAAAACCTTAAGGGCTGCACTATTGTTCCTTGTAGTGTCAATAATCACTGAATGTGGGAGGGGTGAACAACCATTACAAGCGGAGTCCATGACTAAAGTGAGGAGAGACTTAAATGAAGGTGTGTATCTGTGATTGGTTCAGTGCAATGACGTAATCAAGGTCAATAAACTCACCTGATAGGTTGCTGGTTGTATGCCTGACGGAATCTATGAGTTTAATGACGTGGTCAGAAAAAAACCCAATAAGAATCCAGAAGTGTCTCGTGACGTATTGCGCAGGAGTTAGGAAATGAAACTCAGTATTTCCAATGAGGATTGGCAGATGGCGTGATAGTATTACAAAAGTTGAAGGGTAGAGCTCTCCAGTTCACGAAAAAATGGCGTCGCTGAAAGCCGCGCCGTCTATAAGAGAGTATTGACAACCGTTTTACGGTAGGTAGACATGTTGTTACCGGTTTTTTTAATAGGTTTTGCCGAGGGTTGAAACTAATTTTAATATGATGCTTAGAGCATATAGATTCCATATCTGTCTTCAAATATGTCAAAATAATTGGTGACCAATAAATGGAGTTATACTCAATCGCCGAAGGGCGACGCATGCGCAGAAGCGTGACCAACCAGTTTCGACGCCATACTCAAAGTAACACACCTAAGAGCCCATTTGAAGCGTGCCTACATCACAGATCATCTGTCTAAGAACCTTAGGTACCATAAATAAGGCCCACAACTCACCCAAAGGGTAGGCGACAGGAGTGGAAGCACAAAAATCGGGCGCATAGAAAACAGCGAGTGTGAAGACTTGAGTAGCGCGAAAAGGAATGCCCAATGAACCCTGTCGGGTAGTGGGGTGGATCCGTCAAGACGGCTGAAGGAGCCAGATAGGATGGCCTAAAATCCTGTAATTTTCTCTTCTTTCTCATCAATATTTTCTTATTTTCCTTTTCAAATAGTGGCCTCCAAAGTATGTACAACGTACCTAGTAGAGAGAGTAAGGTGCTACTCTAGATGTTATCGTTTTATCGTGCTAGTGATTTCGATAATTGCCCGCTCTAGAGCGGAGCAAAATTATACGATAAGTATATAGCTCTACGGTTTTTTTTTTTTTTTTTTTATATGCCAACTTACTTCCTGTCGGGCATAGGCTGAGAGCCTTAACATTCACCGCTTTACAATGAACAGTGAAGCCCGTGAGGTCTTGTTCCAGTCTAGGGAGTGAGACATGTGAAGCACGTAGAGTACAACGAGCACCTGCCATCTTGCCTTCACATGAGGCACGGTGCTCACTCATGGCCCGAAACGACCCCATCTCTGAAGCCACCTCGTTCCCGTGCTTCACTGTCTCACCCACTACACTCGGACTCTCACACTTACACACACACACAACGCCACCTGTTGAGCAGATAACTCACCAGGCATTGCACCCCTATAGCATATTTTGAATATGGGAATATTCATACAGTGCTATTTAATCAGGGAACAATGAGGGTATTTTATTGACGTTTCGGTGGGCTTGTGGTAATGCACTGATACTAGGTACAGCACAAATTCCATCCCAATAATATCTTCCCATTGATACATCGGGATTTGAACCCGGGACCTTTGGATTACCAGGCCAGTGGCAAGACCACTCCACCACACCTCCCCTAAGAACGTAGAGGCTACTACAAAATAGACCCTGGGGATTTAAAATAGGAGATGAAATAATTAGTAAAGCTGGGAAAGCAAAAGACTTAGGGGTAGTTATGGCAGACAGCTTGTCACCTGAACAGCATATAAATAAAATAACTTGTGAAACCTATGCAGTGTTGACTAACATGAGAATAGCTCTGAATTATTTAGATGAAAAGATGTTAGCAAAAATAATAGGGACAATAATACGACCAAGACTGGAGTATGCAGCAGTGGTGTGGTCTCCACACCTTATACAACATTATAAAAAACTGGAAAGAGTTCAGAGAGTTGCCACTAAGATTATAGCTAGCCTTAGAGACCTGCCATATGAGGAGATATTGGAGAGGCTAAAGCTGCCAACGCTGAGGGAGAGGAGAGAGAGAGGTGTCATGATCATGATGTTTAAGTGTGTGAAAGGTTTTGAGAAGATCGACAAGGGAGATTTTGTGGTGAGGGACGAGGGAAGAACCAGGGGTCATGAATGTAAGTTGAGGAAAGTTGTATGTAAGTCTGACGTAAGAAAGTTCAGCTTCCCGTATAGAAGCATTGATTGTTGGAATAAGTTGGATGGGGAGGTGGTGGGAGCAAGAAATATCCAAACTTTTAAAGCAAAATTGGATAAATGTAGAGAGAGAGACAGGACAACACGAGCTTAGGCTCAAATCCTGTATACTACAATTAGGTGAGTACAATTAGGTGAGTACAGGGTAATCCCCACCGCACGGATGCCGATGTCCCGACTGGCCTGTGGTGCCACCCACTGCGCCACACCCGACATCGGCCAGGCGGAGGGCACATATGTATGCAGGGCGTACACCGGGCAGAGCGTATAACAAACACGTACTCGTTTTGTGGAACAAGGAACGGCTGAAAACGTGCGCCACACGTCCAGTCGTAGCCACAAAACGAACAGACAGGGTCAAACTGACCGCCCTGAGGACAGGAGAAAAGGCAAGGAAGGCAGGCAGGGCCCCAGACAAGGTAGCCAGCTCCGAGATTCCCTCCCCCATAGCGAACGCAAGAAGAAACAATGTCGTTTCAAGGAAGTGCTCAGGCGTCAGGGAGGCAGTGGAAACGGGCATAGGGAGGAGCTTGTAGAGCTTCCACCAGAGACCACCGAGGCGGAAACAGGCGCGGGGGCAGCTGAAGCCGAAAACAGGCGTTCATGAAAAATGGCAGCCCACGCTGAGGGACGGTCAACTCAGTCAAGGCCCGAAAAGGCTCCTGTATGGCAGACAGGAGGTACCGAAGAGCTTCATACAAGTCGCAAAGGAAAAGGGACGGTAGTAAAACACCAATGCGACCGACGGAACCGTGTGGGCAGGGTCAGTAATCCATGCAGGAAAACAGGCCCAGTGAAACACTTGAAGGCGTCCACACCGTCGCAGTCCAAGCAGAAGAAACCAGTGTGGCAAGAGTATCCCAAACTGTGGTACACAGTGTCACACCAACAGTCCATGAAGTGAAAGCTAACGAGAACCCCATGACTCCAATCGGCCCCCAGTGGAAGTCGGAAACTGACAGGGGAACGGGACACGGGTACCATCGCCATAGCTGAGAGGACCAGGTCTGCACCGGCCAAAAGGGGGCGAACAACCAAACCCTGCCACGGTACCATCGCAACCTGTGGAGGACCGTGCACGTCAAAAGCGCGGCAGGTGGTGGAAATACGTATATGGACTGCCACCTGTTCCAGTCTTCGCTGAACGCGTCCGTCCCCCCCCCCCCCCCCACTTTCCCACTGAGGGGCGAGCCCAGCGGTTCAGGAAGACAGACAACTAGGTCGGCACGAGCAAGGCGAAGAAGGCCACCTGTGGAAAGCCCCAGGAGGCTGCCAGGTCGTCGAATACGTAACGTAGGAAAGACTATCCCATGAAGGTGCTTCGTCCCTGCGACAAAGCATCCACTCAAAGAATGGCAGCCCCGAGCAAGCACGTCGCATGCAGGGCGACGCCGTGAATGTTGGTGTGAAAAATATAACATCGCCGCCAGGGCCTGGAGAATGGCGGACCTGGAGGAGCCCTGCTTCTGAAGACAGGGAACCGCCAGCAGAACAGCTACCCAGACGGCTACCGACCCGCCGGGGAGGGTCCGTTCGTGATCCCCCGGGAAGAACAACGGGACGAACAGACCCAAGACAATGATGAGGAAGGGCGAGACCCGGCCATCCGCCCCAATCCGGACGAACCATGGTGGATCAGGAGCCCCACCCCACCTGACGCATCGGACGTACCCAGATGGACGGTGGCGGAGCGGACCAGGGCACAACCGCTGTGAGGGTGTCCCGAGCGACCCAGTGTGTGAAACATAAACGAACCGAGCTCGGAACCGGGCGAAGCCGATAGGGAGGCCAGAGGTATAATCCGGTGCCTAACTGGATGAGGCGTTGTAGCTGGAGCCACTCCAAGGGAAGGAGCAGTGACGCCCAAATGAGTGACACGAAGAGTGATTCCCAGACCGGCAGGGTAAATGAAATCGAGTGTAACGTGGCAAAAGCAGCCTGCGAAGGTGCACTGGATCCACTGGACTCAGTCTGACAGTCGCGCCCGTTACAACCCAGTCTAGGCCCACCCCCGCCACTTCCGGCGACGGCGTGAGGCACGACTTGGGAACGTCGTCCACGATGCCACACAAGGGTGAAGTCGGAAGACCAGTAGTGTGTACTGTACACAGTCTGTCGGAGAGGCCGCGGCGATGAACTAACCGTCGAAGCAAAATAGCACCCGAAACTCAAGATGCAGCAGAAGAGGCAGAGCCTGTGTGATGAGAGTCGCAAAGACCCGCGGAGCGATATGGAGGGCGAACGGCAATAGTGCGAACGTGAACACCCGCACGTGTGACTGGAGCGCCAGAGAACCCTGGAAGCGAGGAGCGAGAATCACCTGTCAAGAAGCATCCTTGAGCCCCAGGGCCACCACCCAAGAACCGGGCAGGAGCGTCAGTCGCACGTGACCGAAGGCGAGCACCTGAAACCGGGCGGATACACGATGTGGGGGTTGAAGCAGGACAGATCTACTGTCGGTCACATCGCATCGCAGGCCCTCTCGGTGACGAGAAAGATAAACGAGAGGAAGATACGTAGCAGAGACGTGACCACGCGAAACATCCCATCCCTGTGGACAGACCGAAGCACTTTGGCAACGACTTGGGACACTAGACGATGTCGGGGAGGTCGCCTGAGGAAAGCACGTGACCGCCACCTCCAGGACAGACCCCGCAGCACAACCCGACATGCCCACGATCGGTGGGGCCCGGGCCGAGTGGCGACGGAAGAAACCGGTGTAAGGGCCATGAGTAAGGCCCACCACCGAATCCACCAAAAGACAGGAGAGGGGATAGACCCAGGAGCAAGACGCGTTGGGAGACACGGAGTGCCCCCCAAGACTAGACGTGGAGGGATCGGCCCCCACGGCCCCCTCACCCCCGATGCATGTCACCAGCTCGAAACAGACGACGAGTATCCCGCGCCCACCGAGGTTACCCCGTCCTCTGGTTGAACCGCCGAGAGGAAGCCACTACACGCAGTAGCAGGGAAGGACGAGGCGGAGAGCGACAATCTGAGAAACGGCCCAGCCGGCCCCTCCCCCCAACTGAGGGAGGAAGCAGCCGAAGATGGCCTCGACACCCCATGTCCCAGGGGCGCAAACACGCTCCGCAACCACAAGGAGGCGGGCGCGCAGCATGTGCTCCCAACCCTACCGCAGAACCCTAGGAGGCTGGGTTACAGACAGGCAAAGAAGAAGCCGAGCCAACCGAAGCAACACCAAGAGGGCAGAGAGCTGGTAAGCAGCGCGTAGGCGAAGCCTGTGATCGCGCACGAGGACAACCGTCGCTCGGGATGCGAAGAAGGGAGCAGATATCCTATCAAGAGAAACCGTAGGGACACGAGGCCAAGAGCAGGACGTGGCAGGAAACCCGGGTGACGGTCGAACCAGTCCCGACACGAAGGTTCGGCCCAAAAGCGGAAAAAGACGAGAACCTCACGCAGAACGCATATTGAAGACCACACCCGCTGCCAGCCACGCCACCCCAAGGACCAGCCACAACACGCGCGAGCACCCAAACTAGGGCTCCCTGCTGATCCCGGGCCCTCTTGAGTAGAGGGATCCCAGCGATGGCTGACAGAGTGGGGGCATCGAGATGGATAACCTGCCGAGGAGGCCGACCATAGCACGGTCGAACCAGTACAGGGAAGGAAACCTTCGTGGACTGATCACATATCGCCCCAAGGAAGGAACGGAGACGGTCCGGCCACCCAACCCCAACCCATACCCAGGCAGAACGACAAGAGATGTCGCAACTGCCAGAGAAGGGGCAGGGGGAAAAGGAGCGTGCAGAGCAGCAGCCACAGGAACCGCGGGCACTGCCGGTAGGTGCCCCACCTGAGTGCGGGACAGGATGCACCACAGGTGCGACACGAGGCACAGAAGACGGTCGCACCATAGCTGCGGGGAGACGGTCCAGAGCCTCGTGGAAGAAGGAGAACTATCCCGCGTTCGACCCCTGGAATGTCGTCGCCGCCGCCGCCTGCACCCCAAGCAGGTCGGCAATTACCAACCTCCAGGTAGGCACGGCTGGAAAAACCGAGGGAGATGGCGAGACGGACCCAAGACGACCATGGCGGCCAACCTCCGGGTGAGGGGAAGGCGCGCAGGCGAGACACTCCCTTGGAGAGTCCTCGAGTGGAGTCCCTCCCTCCTCCTCCCAAGACAACGCAGAGGGAGGCGAAATTGGCGTCGAATGTGACAAAGGCACAGGTGGGGGCACAGTCCGAAACAGCGCTGCAGCTCGAGACGGAGGAGGAGCAGAAAGGACCACCGGTGCGGCAGGAGAGGAAGGGCGACGAAGCATGCAGGCCTGCCCATCCACAAACACCCCGACTAGGGCACGAGTCGGACGACGCGACGGAGAGAACACAGGCGGCACAACAGTAGACAAGGAGGGACAAGTGGGTGCACGCCTCTCCGCCCTGAAGAGCGTATGACCCTCGTCAGGAATGGGAAAGAGAGCAGGTCGAGCAGGAGAGAGGGATTGACGACGACAAGGCGAGGGAGAATTGGACCTGAGACGCCGTCCCCCCCCCCCTTGTGTGGCCCCCAGAGTCCGCAGACGGAGGCACCCGAGACAGGGCGGCCTGGCGCCCAGCCGGCGATAACTCTGGGAGGCGCAACAGGACCCTCACACGGGCGTCCAGGAAGCGAGGGGGTCCCATGCAGGGAGGGCCGTACGAGGCGGGAAACGCCCGTCCACGTAGCACAGAGGGAAGGACCACACCGACAAGTGTTATAGGAAACCCTGTGGTAGCAGGCAACGGGGATGCAGCATTCCACATGTTACAGAAAGAATCCCACCGTAGGGTAGGGTCTGGCAGGAACACCAAGAAGTTCACAAGTAATGACACATAGAGCCTAGGAACGAAGCATAGTAGGCAGGTTAGTTTGCAGAAAACCCGTAAGGATCCCTATAAAAAATCACAGGCACAAGGACAGAAAGGTGCAGCTAAGTGCAAACTAGACCTTGAGCCCGCAGCACCAACCTGCGAAGGATTGAACACCCCCCCCCTCAATTGAAGGGAAGAAGAAAGCCCCACCACAGGGTAGGACCCGGTAGGAACACAGGGGAACCCACAAAGGTACAGGGAAACCCCAAGCACCAGGTCAGACTAGACCACGAGCCAGGTAAAACTTCCGTGGAAGGAGTAATCCACCCGACAAGTCAAGGGAAGAAGGACGCCCCACCATAGGGAAGGACCTAGTAGGAACACAGGAGACCCCACAAAAAGTGTCTGTGAAAACCCAAGCACCAGGTCAGACTAGACCATGAGCCAGGTTAAGCAGCCGGTGAAGGCTGTAAAAACCCAAGCACCAGGGCAGACTTGACCATGAGCCAGGTTAAGCAGCCGGTGAAGGCTGTAGGCCCCTTGCAATGCAAGGGGAGAATAAGGCCCCGCCGTAGGGGAGGGCCCGGCATAGGCCAGGGCTAGGCATGTACACCATGAATGACACACTGACATGAGGAAGTAATCATAGCAAGCCAGTTGAGCATGCACAAAAACCCCTAGGTATCCCCATGAAAAACTACAGGCACAAGGACAGAAAGTCGCCACACAGCGCAATCTAGACCTTGAGGCTGGAACACCTTCCCAGTGAAGAAGATATCCCCCTCCCCCCTAATGGAAGGTGAGTAAAAAGGCCCCCCCAACATGGAAAGGCCTAGCAGTACACAGGTAAACCTATAAAAAGTTCCAGTGAAACCCCACACACCAGGTCAGAGTAAACCAAGAGTCAGGTTCACTTCCCATGAAAGCAGTGCATTCCCCCCCCAAGAAAGGAGGGAATAATACCTGAAGGCCTTTAGGCACCGATGAGGAAGTGTAGAAATGAAGCTGCAGTGATGTCACAAGTCCGCTCCCAGTGCGGGAAGGCACCGACGAGCGGGCGGGAATGTCCGCACACCGGGCGGAATCGTCCGAGAGCGGAGCAGGCCACAGCCTGTGTGAAAAAACAGAAGAGCGTGAACACCCAGCCAACTAGCCTCTGGAATGGAGGCAGTAAAAGCATCCCGCCCCGCTCTGGGAGCGGGGGATTCCACTCCCAGAGCGGAGCGGGGGTTGTGAGGCCGCTCCCAGTGCTGAGCGGTCCATAGTCTAGGCCTCAGGCACGCCGGTGAAAGGCGTCGGGCATGTACAGCAGACGTGGGAGCATCTGTGTAAAGGGGTTTTGCTTGTATTGTCAGCACGACCAGTATGTCGGACGGCAGTGACCAGCAGGGAGCGGCCAAACAATCAGAGGGCCACTGAAGACCACAAAATATGCGGGTACCCTGGAGTTTAAGCAGACGATTCCAGATAAGGAACGCTGACACTGTTGCCAACTCAAAAAGTACCACGATGATGGTTTCACAGTCCCTAGATTTTCAGGAGCCGTGCATGAGATGCCGGACTGATCTGGTAACAGTGTGAATAGCAAGATAACTCCCTTCGACTCAGGCTAGACCACGAATAAGTCGGCATCGTGTCAACTGACTGAGAATCATGGCTCCAACCAGGCCCTTATACACCGGGGTAAGGTCACTAAGGTGTGGGCTAGGAAAAGGACCACAATAGGGAATTAGCCCTATGAGTCGGCCAGACGAAAGAGCGATCATGGGTGGGAGCCCCCCACTCAGTCATCAAGGAGTCCTAGCCAAGAAACTCAGACAGCCAGACACGTAATGGCAAATAGCGAAATTATGAGCAACAACTAATGCAGTGACAGGAAGCCCTAATTGAATAGAAAACCAAGCTATACAAAACTAAAGCCACCGCTAAACTAATTAGTGAACGAAATAGGTGAAGGCCTAGTTACACCGGTCGCCACCAGAGGGGGAGGGCGACCGCCTGCTTCAAACTAATGACCACCATTCTCACGCAACACTCCAATTAAACACATTAGAGCCCATTTTTCAGCGTGCTTGCATCACGGATCATCTGTCTAGAACCACAGGTGCCTTAAATAAGGCCCACAACTCAACAAAAGGGAAGGGGACAGGAATGGAAGGCACGAAATATGGGACACAGAAAACTTTGTGTTTACAGGGAGGGTAGCGCGAAAAAGAATCCTATAAACCCGGCCGGGTTACACGGGAGGCGTACGAAGACGTCGTAAGGAGCCTAGATGGTGGATGGGCAAAATTCTCCAACTTTCTCTTCTCTTCTCACCATATTTTCGTTTTTTCTTTAAACTAGTGGCTTCAAAGTGTGTACAACGTACCTAGTAGAGAAAGTAGGTGCTACTCTAGATGTTATCGTTTAATCGTGCTACGTAGTTACGATAATGCCCGCTCCGCTCTGGGAGCGGGATTATACATAGTATAAGCTCTACGTTGGAGACATAGAGGCTACTACTAAATAAGGGGCTTGGGAAGCGCAAGGACAACAGCAGATGCATGAGAAGCGCACTCTGCCAGATCACGTTTGATATTTATATTTTCTTATTTGATTATGTTTTACTGTTTTTTCAGTAGTGGTACGGACGAGTCCGTGAGTGTTTTTGAGTGTTCGCTCACAAAGATTTGGCAATTTCTACATTTTAGTCTTTTAGGCGGGTCGTTTGAACAGCGAGCCAGGGGTTCAAAGATTGGCCATAACATTTGTAAGGTGCATTGTCAATGATGGAGGGGCCACTAATAAATAATAAACTTTTCTTTTATACTCTCGCCCATATTTTCTGTTTTTCTATTCAAATAATGGCCTCGAAGTGTGTACAACGTACCTATTAGAGAATTGAGGGGCATCTCTAGAAGATATTGGTTAATCGCGCTAGTGATTCCGATAAATTGGCCGCTCCTGGAGCGGACGACACTATACAAGTGTATAAAGCACTATATTGGATAACATTGAGGCTACTACTAAATAAGTTTTCCTTATTTGGTTTGGTGGGAGGTCGTCAAACAGTATATATATGTGTGTGTTTGTGTTAATGTTGCAGGTTGAAGAAGTGACCCAGGTGCCCCACACACACCAGAAGCTGCTGTTCAAGGGTCGGAACCTAACTGATCACGAGGCAGCCCTGTCCACCCTATCAGTGGGGCCCGGAGCCAAACTGATGGTTCTGGGCAAGAGGTGTGACCCGGAGGACGACGCTGCGTATCAGGCTGTTGTTAAGGTAGACTACAGCTTTTGGTTCATATTTTATTGTTTACAAATATATTCTCTTCTCTTGTAAGTCTCTTGAAAAAAATTATGATAAATCAGTCCACCGTTCAGATATGTAAGCACCATTTATGGAGGAGCACTTTTCTGACTTTTTTTTCATGAAGGTGACAATACAGGTTTAACAACCCAAAGGGAAGAGAGGAACATCTAATATTAAGTAGTGGCTCTGGAGTCAATGACTTACTGTAGTTTCATTATTCATATTGGGAGGTTTGACGCCTCCCAAATACCAAATAAGGAAAACCTTCTATTTGGTAGTAGCCTCGTAGTATCCAACGTAGAGCTTATACTATGTATAATCCCGCTCTTCTAGCGGAGCGGGCATTATCATAACCACTTAGCGCGATTAAACGATAACATCTAGAGTACCACCTACTTTCTCTACTAGGGACGTTGTACACACTTTGAGGCCAATAGTTTAAAGAAAAAACAAAATATGGATGAGAAGAGAAGAGAAAGTTGAAGAATTTTGCCCATCCGCTATCTAGGCTCCTTACGACGTCTTCGTGCGTCTCCCGTGTAACCCGGCCGGGTTTATAGGATTATCCAGGTATCAAGTTAAATAGACTAGATTGGATGGGCAGGGGTACGGCGTGAGGGAGGGATACTATGACGTTGGATACTACGAGGCTACTACCAAATAGAAGGTTTTTCCTTATTTTGTATTTGGGAGGCGTCAAACCTCCCAATTTAGTAGTAGCCTCTACGTCTCCAATGTAGAGCTAGAGTACCAAATTGGAGGTGGACATCCAAGCTGCAAACAAAACTTTAGCCATTAGTGAAAAGATCAAGACCCAAGAAAAGACAGACATAAACAAGAGAGTTTATTTAAAAGAGTTTAGTGACAGGTGCATATTAAGAAAGTCAAGTACAGTCATGTCTAGTTCAATGGAGATCTTAGCCTAAGACAAAGAATTATGTATGTCATAAAGATGATTATAAACAACAGGATGCCCCCCCCTTCCCCCTTGTGGAAGACAGTATGAACACCCAATTTTGGAAAGAGTGAAGACATACACATACAGTACAAATATAGTACAGTACGAAGCGTGCGATACACAATATAAACGACCAGCACGTAATGATTTCCTGAAAGAAATTGGTATGAGGTATAGACATACCGAAGTACAAAGAAGGATACTTAAGATTAGAATAAATCAAGTCCTCAACCTAGGCGAGGATGAACCATAGTATAGGTAATCATTACATATATGAGAGCGCACATACGTATACCGGGCAGAGCGTATGATGAACACGTTCTTGTTTTGTGGAACAACGAACGGCTGAAAAACGTGAGCCTCACGTCCAGTCGTAGCCACAAAACGAACAGACAGGCTCAAAATGACTGCCCTGAGGACAGGAGAAAAGGCAAGGAAGGCAGGGCCTCAGACAAGGTAGCCAGCTCCGAGATTCTCTCCCCCATAGCGAATGCAATAAGAAACAATGACGTTTCAAGTAAGTGCTCAGGCGTCGGGTAGGTAGTGGAAACGGGCGTAGGGAGGAGCTTTAAGAGCTGCCGCAAGAGAACACCGAGGTGGAATCAGGCGCGGGGGCGGCTGAAGCCGAAAAACAGGCGTCCATGAAAAATTTCAGCACTCGCTGAGGGACGGCACTCGCTGAGGGACGGCCAACCCTGTCAAGGCCCGAAAAGGCCCCCCTATGGCAGACAGGAGGTCCTGAAGAGCTGCATACAAGTCACGATGGAAAGCAAAGGAAAAGTGATGGTAGTAAAACACCAATGCGACCGACGGAACTGTGTGGGCAGGGCCAGGAATCCATCTAGGAAAACAGTCCCAGTTGAGACACGTAAGTCGTCCACGTCGTCGCAGTCCAAGCAGAAGAAACTTGTGTGGCAAGAGTATCCCAAACTGTGGTACAGTGCACCCTCTCTATTTCGCGAGAGTGAGACCATGAAATCATGCACTAATGAGGATCGCACTAAATAGAAGTATTTGTTAGTAGTCTTGGCAAATCCAACGTCAAGGCTATTAACCTAATTGCAATGACGACTTGTCTATTTTGACTTCTATGTCGTCATGCCAACCGCGGTTAAAAAGAAAACGTCTAGAGTCTACTCCTTATCTTGCTCTAGGAGACGTTGTACATTAACCAAAACTACCACCGAAGGTGAAAAAAGCATAGAAGAGAAGAAAAAGGGGTTTACCTTAGTTACCGCTTAAGGCCCATCCCGTGTTCCGTCATGTGCAGATCCCTGTCGAACGTGCGCATGAGCGACCCTCTCTTGTCATCATTTTTTCACGCGCTCCATTGAATGAAGTCGCTTTTGTTGTGCTCCTTTAATTCACCCTGTTTAGGTTCGTTTCGGCTTATCTGGCCTTCTTTTTTGTTAGACAGATGTTACGTGATCTAGGGAACACGTAAATGGGCTCCTAAGTGTGTATAATGGAGACGCGTGTGGAAATAGCCTACCGAAGGTACGGGGGCGCCTGGCGTTCCTCGTATATGTTTTTCATTCTTTCTCTTTTCATATTCTTTTTTCCTGTTAGTCTGGGCATAGTTTAGCTTTTAGCTTAATTTAGCCTAGCTCGTTTTCTCATTCAGGAATTGCTATGCCCCTATGAGTTTTCATTTTTTCATAGCCTAGGTGTACCGTTGGTAAACAATCTGAGATTTCGTTGGTGGCGGTGCTGTTTGTAGAGTTTGTGTCGGCCGCATTATTAGCGTTATTCCCGAGTCCCCCCTTTCGAGTCCTTCACTGTGTCTCAAGGGCGTGGGCGACAGGTGGTTCGTGATACTCCAGGGGTACCCCACGGGGGCCCCTCCTTCACACCACAGGGTTTTTCGCCCCTGACACATTCTCTGCTCACGGCTAGGCCACCCTTTTTCTCACCAGTTTCATTTACTGGTTTTTGTTTTCTCTTCCTGTTTCACCTCCATCCTTTCATAGTCTTTTGCCCAATCCAGGGGTACCCCACGGGGGCCCCTGTTTGTGCGAAACCACCCTCCCTGCCACTTCTCCTCATGGGCTTTGCTCTATCTCTGTGGGTTGGGTGGTTCCTGGGGGATGTGCCTCCTCTCCCCTGGTGTGTCTTCCTTGCCTCTCCCTTTACCGGTTGAGTCAGGATAAATTCAAGGAAGACACTGCTCAGCTTGATGGCCATCATTGCTTGGAGTTCATAAGGAGATGACGCATTTTTTGTGGCCTTTTTTGGTATTCCCTAGACGCTCCTCTCGCTTTTTTCGGCGCCGGACCATCTCGGCCGGTCCCGCAAATTTGCGGGAGCTCGATTCGGTCCTCTGGGACGTTTCGGCTCCCTGCAAATTTGCGGAGATCGTTGGGGGGTCCCGCAACATTGCGGGAGGGTGGTGTCGGTACGGTTATGCCTCCATTGGCCCGCAAATTTGCGGTAATAGTTGGCTTTCACTATTGACCTTTTTGGTGTCATCTTGTTGCCTGATACTATATTGGTGTATGCACTTTACTGGTGTTATAGGCCCTGAATGTAAGATGTTGAGTGGTGGTTAACACTTTCTCCATCTTTGCAGGTTCTGCTAGTGCTCTTCCGCCTCGGCCGCCCTCCTCACCTACCTCTGTGCTCCCAGTTTAGGGTGAGTACGGATACCTGTTTGCATGTGTGTTCCTGTTTCCCCATGCTCCTTCCCTGGTTCTTCTTGGACATTCTCTCCACTTACTCCTTCGACGTGCTGATTATGGTGTGTGTTCTTCTAGTGCAGGTAGGCTGCCTTGCTTTCGCCTTGGTTGTCGCTCCCCGTGCTTGGAGAGCCACAAGTCCTGCTTGCGCCACTCGCTCTGTGTGTCCTCTACGGCCTACCTCCCTGCTCTGTGTGGCACGTGTCTGGCCCTGGTGGATGTGCTGCATCATGGCCCTGGTTCCTCGGCGGCGGCTGTGGCCTCTGCTTCCCTTCCGTCGGTGTGGACGATGGTCTCCCGCCACATTAGGACTGTGGGCCACCGTTCCCCGGCCTTTGTTGCCGACCGGATCCGCGTCACCCTGGGTATCCCTGACCCGACTGAAGGCCGTTCACCTGGCCCTCTCCCTGCTCGGGCCCTCTCCCCTGGGTCCCGCAGCCGGTCGTCCCATCGTCGGGGGGTTCCCCAGCTCCGTCCAGGCTCTCGCTCGCCTCGTCGTCCGTCCTCTACTGCCCCTCGTCGTCCTCCTGATCGCCTTGACGACGCCCATCGCCCTCGTCATGGTTCTCGCCCTGAGGTCGGGGTTAGCGGCTCTGCCCCTGTGCGCCCTCCCCTGGCCTCTACGGATAGGGGCTCTACTCCCTTCCGCCCGCTTCCCCAGCCCAGACGACTTCCTCTTACGTTGTCCTCTCCGCGCACGGTTGTTCATGCTGTAGCTGGCCCTCTGCTCCCTCCTCCTACACTGTCCAGGAGGGTCCGCCTGGATGTCGTTGCTTCTCCTACTTCAGTGCCTATTCTTCCTTCACGGTCTCGTCCCACGGTAGAGGTCCCTCCCTCCTCCGCCTCGGTTTCGGGCCGCCCTGTTATCTCAGCCCCGGGGATCCTTGCTCTGTTTCCCCCCGCGGCTCCTTCTGGCCTCCTTTCACCTGGCCAGCCTTCCCACTCCCGTCGTCCTGCTCCTCCTTATTCTTCTCTTCCTGACCTTCACTTACCGTCTCGCCAGGGGGGTACCCCTCCTCTTGCCTCGGTGGGGTTTCGCGAGGTTTCGGGGTCCCCTTTCTCAGGAGCTGACGTGTCGCTGGAAGAGGGGGATGGTGCTGTTTCCCCCTCGGCCGTTCGTGATCGGGGACGAGTCCCTCAACGGCGACACATCCGTCGTCGCTCGCCTTCCTTGGGCCGCGACGCTGCTGGTTCGTGTCGTGGGTCTCGCTCCCGCTCACGCTCGCCCCTGCGGGCCGACCAATCTTGGGGGGGGGGGGGGGTCGCCTCTCTCGGATCGATTGTCGGCTATGCAGGGCTGGGTTGTGTCACGCATCGACGGGCGCTTGGAATCGATGCAAGACTCCCTCTTCTCGCGCTTCTTGGCGGTGACTCACCCTCAGCGCCTCACCCTACCTACCCCTGCTACGGTCCCCCTCCCTTCTGCAGGCCTACGCTCTGGTCAGACTTCAGCCACCCTGACATCCTTCCGGCTGTTCAGTCCCTGGCTGTGTTGACGGGTCTGTCCTCCTATGGGACAGGTTTGTGCGACGCCGGTACGCCTGGCTTAGCCATCATGCTCGGTCTCCCTCTCCCATTGGAGGCCTGGTTTGCTGAAGCCTTCGACTTAACACACCGATCCGTCGACGGCTCTCCTTCAGTCCCTCCCCCGGAGTCATCACTGATTTTGCCTCCTCTTGTGTCTGTCGGCGGGTTGGACGGCGCGTTCTGGTCCTGGATAAGCGCGCCCGTTCTTGAACTTTGTTCTATTGCTACCCCGTTCTTCTCTCACCCGGATCAGCCCTCTGTCGCCAAGGTTTTTCCCTTGCGACAGAGGGTGACGGACTTATTGACTTGTCTTTAGGTTCCCTCCAGACGTCTGTTCACCACTTGCGGCTTTTCGAGGCGTCTGCGCCAGGCGATCTTCGCGAGGGTTTGGACCGCGTTCAGCGGATCCACCTTCGGCTCGCGGTGTCTTTGGTTACCGAGCTGATGGCGGTTTTGTGCGCGGCAACTCGGCAACGCCCGACGGTACGGTCATCGTTCTGCCGGCCGGGCCCTTGGATATTCGTCAGGGTTTGTTGTACTCTGCGCTATATACGTCGTTTTTTTTTAAGCAGGATGCTTGGGACTGCTACGCTTCTCTGTCGGCGGCCCCTGCTTCCGACACGCGACGACGCGCTGTGTCGCGCGCGGGGTCTTCTCAGTCCCGTCCTTCTGCCGGTCCTCTTCGGGGTGCTGCTGCAAGTGCTGCCGCCTTGCACGGGCGCAGGACTGGGACGTTGCAGGCCAGTGCGTCGGTTCCGCCTCGCACTTCTGTTCTTGCCCCTTTCATCCTCGCCGTGTCGGGGCTGGCCGGCCTTCCGCTACCGGCCGCCCTTCGACGGGGTCAGCCCCGCGACGGCCTGGGGTTGGGGTGGCCCGCCTTTTCGACGAGGTTGGGGGGGGGGTAGAGGAGGTCAACGTGGCGCTCATGCCCACACGGCCCGTACCGGGGGTACCTCCACGTCAACACAATGTGTAGGTTCTCTGGGTCGGCCTCCTTGTTCTCCTTCTCGCCTGGCCGACCGGGTCGCTCCCCTCCTCTCGGGTGCTCCCTCGGGTTGTTTTCGCCCTTGCGCCCCTCGGTGGCCGCGAGGCACGTTGGGGGCGGCGGGTTGCGCGGAGGGTTCTCACCTGGAGGTGGACGTCCAGACCCCCTCTCCGCTCTTGTCACCGACGCCGGCCCATCTCTTCAGGGGTGGCCCACGTGTTCACTTCCATGCCCGAGCTGGGTAGCGTCGAGGGAGTTGACCGCCGGTCACCCGGTTTTCCTCTCCCGTGTCTTTCTGGTACCGTAGACGTACTGCGACGCGATGCGACCGGTGGTGGATCTGTCGGCCCTCAACGGGCACATCGTGCACACACGGTTTCGGATGCTGCCGGTACCCCTGGTACGCCTGGCCCTGCGCCCTCTGTCGGGGGTAGTGTCGCTGGCCCTCCAGGATGCGTCTTGGCTAGTTCCTCACCATCCTCGCTTCCAGCGATTCTTGGCCGTTCGGACTTCCGATCGTGTGTTCCTGTTCGACGGCCTTCCCTTCGGTCTCCACATCGCGCCGCGGATCTTCTCTGCCCTGGTGGGGCGGGCTCTGGGTCCACTCCTCAGGAGCGAGTTCCAGATCCTGTTTTCCTTGGCCGATTGGTTGGTAGTTTCCGAAGCCCTAGGACTGTGCGTAGGCGACGCCCTCACAGTCGTTCGCCACGTCGCACGGTTCGGGTTCCCCTCCGATGTTCCCAAGTCACACTTGATCCCGTCGCGTGTTGTGCCATGGGTCGGTCTCGCATGGGTTTTGTCCGGCGCTACGGTGACCCGGGGTATGCCGGCCGCGGTGCACCTTCGGTGGACGGTCTTCGCCGTGTTGCACTCGGTCTCCCTCCCGGGGTGGCTCTGGGACTCGTTCGTGGGTTCGCTGCATTGGGCCGCTCTGCCCCTTCCCTTAGGAGCCTCTGGCTACGCCGCCTCCTCCTCATGGGCACCGCGGTGTTTCCGTTGCCCCTATGGATCGGCTCCTGCCTCTCCCGCGTACCGTTCACAGACGCTTCGGTCGCGGGGTTGCTCGGCGCACGCTCTCTGCGGCTGTGCCCTGGTCCGCCCCCCCGCCGACGGTCTGGGTAGACACAGATACGTCGAGCGAGGTTGGGTGAGGTTCCCGATGGAACCTGGGACGTCCACTTCCCGACAGATGGGTGGGTCTCCCTCCACTTACCCGTCTATGCCCGCGGACTGTTGGTTCCTTTGTTCTTCCTGCGGGACCACGCGCTGGCCCTTCGGGGTAAGTCGGTGGCCTTCGGGTTGGACACTCAGACAGCTGTCCACTGTTTCCTAATGCGGGGGTCCTCCAGGTCGTTGAATCAATTGGGGGTCTCGGTGGAGTTGTTTTTCCTCGCGGACCGGCACCCCTTCTCCTTGCATGCCTCCTCCCTGCCCGGGCCTGCCACCCTGTCGAGAGGGCAGGGCGTTCTTGTAGAATGGGCGATGCAACGGACTGTGTTCGCCGACCTCGCGGCTACCTGAGGTGTTCCGGAGGTCGCCTTGTTCGCATCGGGGGTGCCGCGCCAGTTGCCTCTGGCCCTCTCCCTCTGGCCTCGCGCTCCGGGGGGGGGGTCCGGGCGCTTTCATGGTAGCCTGGTACAGGTGGCGGTCGATCTACATCTTTCCGCCACCAGACGCGCTGTTGATGTGCCCAGTCCTCGCGAGGCTGCGTCTGTACCGCGGCTGCGTCTGGCTCCTCGCGCCTCTGTGGCCAGCACGGGCTTGGTACGCCCGGTTTCCGCGGTGGTGCCCGAGTCCGGTCCCTCTACCTGTCTCCGGCTTCCACTTGAGCTAGGTTGGGGACCTGCGGACCTCGTTGGCCTTCGCATCGTGCTTGTTCATGAGGCACGGTGGCTCCCGGTCCCCGGCCGGGCCCTGACTGACTTCCTGCAGCGTTCCTGGCCGTCTTCTCCTTGGGGGACTTACGGGTCCCGCTGGAGGTCTTTTCCTAGGTGGCTACAGGACACTCGCCTGCCAGTTGGCTCTCCTTCCCTCGTCCTACGCTCCTTGTTTCACCTCTTCCGTACACGTCGCTTTCAAGTCGGCGCTATACGTACCCTCTTGTCTGCCGTCCGGGGGGTCTTTGGGTCCGTCGCTGGGTTGGTTGTTCCGCCGCAGGAGGTGGATTCCTTCCTGCCGGCTGCCTTCCGGGATCGACCGCCTCCGCGCCAGGTCCCTCCACAGTGGGATCTGGGGCGGGCTCTGGTCCTTCTGGCTTCACCCACGTATACAAGGGCCGCTACGCCGGTTCCGTTGCTCGGGCGTCCACTCTTCCTTGTCGCTCTGGCCACTGGGGATCGGGTGTCTGCACTAGCGGCATTGTCACGGCCCCGGGACTGCGTGCGATTCTCCCCGTCCTTGCATGGCGTCTCGTTCGCCTCCTCCCCTTATTTTGTTACCACGCATGGGAGGGAGGCCCCCGTTTTCCAGCCTTTCGCCGTCCGGGCTTTACGGCATGGGCATCCTCGCCATGTGTTGTGCCCGGTGTCAGCCTTGCACTCCTCTGTTGCGTCTGTGGCGCCGCCTTCGGGTACTGCTGTGTGGGTGTCTCCTCGGACAGGTGGGAGGCTCTCGCAGGTGCGGATGGGCAGCCATGTTTGTCGGACCGTTCGTGCCCGTCACCCTGTTTGTAGGGGTTCTGCGCACGGTGTCAGATCCTTTGCTGCCTCCTTCCGGTTCCTGCCACGTCGATCCTTACCTGCCATCGCCTCAGCGGTTTTGTGGTCTTCTATCAATTCCTTCATCTCCTCCTACCTCTCCGTGTCCAGTGTTCGACCCCCTCGGCCGGTAATTGCTCTCGGGGGTCGTGTTTCCTAGTGCTCTGGTGAAGATCCCTGGTCTTCCCCCCTTGTCCCTCGTTCTTTTCCTTTGTTTTATTTGACAAAGGGGGGGGGGGGGGGGGGGGGTACGGGTTTGCAACACTGGATTGCAAGTTTGGGATTATGTATTGTTCCAGTACATAAGTGTTTTGCCACATTGAAAATTGTGTTTTGTTCTTGTGTTCAGTGTTTTTGTTGGTTTTGGAAGAAAAGGGATTTTGGGTACAGTACCTTTTTGGTTTAAGACAAGTCTATGTTTTTGCATTACTATGAATGGCGGGCATGTGTTAAAACTGTTCTTTTTAGCTACTCCTCAGTTTTTCACTCTTTTTATTAAACTCTCTTGTTTAAATTGTGTCTTTGTCATTCATAATTTTGTTTTATGCATTTTTTTTTTTGGTAGGTTGGGCTTGGATGTCCTCCTCCTATTTGTTATGCAGCCTTGACGTTGGATTTGCCAAGACTACTAACAAATTGGGAGGTTTGACGTACCTCCCAACCTACCAAATAGGAAAACCTACTATTTGGTAGTAGTCTTGGAAAATCCAACGTACATAATACCCTCCCTCACGCCGGACCCCTGCCCATCCACGTTCTTCTGCTGACGTGAGATGTGATGACAAGAGAGGGTCGCTCATGCGCACGTTCGACAGGGATCTGCACATGACGGAACACGGGATGGGCCTTAAGCGGTAACTAAGGTAAACGCCTTTTTCTTCTCTTCTATGCTTTTTTCACCTTCGGTGGTAGTTTTGGTTAATGTACTATTGTGGACATAAGTCCTGCTACACCTGCCTGAGAGGGATCCGCGAATTGTGTTGGTAACATTGGTAACCCCCCGTCCCCCACCCCATCCCCACTATACCACCCTCTCTCAGCCAAGCCCTCCCTTCCTCCTCTACTTTCGTTCTTGTTCACGTCTATAAGCCGTTCTTTATTTATGCCTCTCTCATCAAATCATTGTATTTTTATGAATGTTTTCCAAATCTTCTTCCTAAAATTAAATATTATATCGTTACATACTTCATATATATTGAATATTTGCCATTTTATACAAACGTAGCGGAATATAATGTTTGATAATCCATTTGAATATGGAAGTTTATTAACAATATATGTTATTTAAGTCAAATACAACTGAGACTTTAATTTACTTTTGCATTATTGTATTTCAATTCAGTTATAAATATGTAAACCCATATATCCCACTGTTTGGAGTAAGCATGGATTTCACTGTCAAAGTTTATAAATTAGTGAATGAAATAATTGACACACATAAAATGGGTTCCTATATTAAATTCATTGAATATTAAAAGTTATAAATACTGTATATGGTCACGTGTGTATTCTCAATACTCGCCTGTCAACCCACCTCCCCCTTAACTACGGTAGCTCACACTAACATATTTATATTTTGTAACTAGTCAACTCAGACACACATTAATGTAACATTACATTACACAAACTTGCATGTTATTTCCATACTTAAGGATAGTTGGCGTCTTTCAACTGCCTCAGCGAACACGGCTCCCTCCGAGATTAACCCCTTCCGTATCGGGGTTGTGTTTTGTTTTATTACAGCTATATTTACACAATTGTGTGCAGAAAAGGAAGGATCTGCGGCGTTTAGAAGAATTAATTGAGCTAGTATGAAGCCTATTAATTGTTACATTTCCTTCCTTAATTGAATAAAAACTTATAAATTTAGCTATTCTCCATTCACTCGAACCATACATCTGGCTCCTAGTTGGTGTTTGTATCGACGTTCATGATTTCCCATCTTATCAATACCGTAGCTCACTGGCCCAGAAGAGTCGCAGAACTGATAATTTCAGTATTATTATCTTTATTATTCTATATTCATTCATTATACCAGACACGTTTTAATAATGTTAATGATTACTTAACTATCTACAGTGATATCCAAATCTTAAGAGTCATGATATATTACATTACCGGTAATACACATTTATCACATATGTAGCATACAGTATACACAAGCGAAATAAAGAAATGATAAACCCAAAAAGTACGGTAAGTAAGAGATGAATATTGACTGATCAGGCCCACGTGGCTTAGACCCAATCACAGGCCCTGCTTCACTTATTATTCACAATAATAATAAGATAGGCAGGGATGGCATTTCATATCTTGCTTGTGTTTACGGTATTACTGTATATCTGCGTTATTTATGTGTTTTCTGTAATAATTCTTTGCTCTTAAGGTTTGGATATCACTCTAGATTATCACATTATTTGAATTAATTAAACTTATCTTTATTATTCTATATTTGTTCATTAAACTAGATAAGTCTTAGTAATTAGAATTATAATGCTAATGTGATAAGTTATATCCAAACCTTAAGAGCTATAAAATATCACATAGAACACATATATAACGTAGATATCATGCAGTAAACACAAACAAGGGAACATATGCTGTGACTGCCTATTTAAATGTGTAAATGTGTGGTAGAGGTATTAAGTGTTCAATACAGAGCTAAACTGTTTCGAGTTTGAATATTGCCTCCGACAGGAGGAGGATATTCTTTGGTTTACCTTGCAACACCATTTACCCCTTGAGAATTATGACGCATTTTGACAGTTTATTGTGGCCCTTTTTCGATGATTTTATACAGCGTAAGAAGAACCTTTAGGATGTAGGATAAACTATAATTTGTTAACAGTGATTGAATTATAGCAATATTTCTATATCTATATTAATCACGATTGAAGTAGCTTAAATGATGCAGGACATGCTATCACATGTATTATTATCATAGTTACAGACACAAATACTTATAATAAATTGACAAGTAGAATCTTTGTCATCTTTATATTCCTTCATTTACTACCATTTCACACACACATTTCACACTCACACCATCACCTCCATTAGTTATAATGGTGACACAAGGTTACATTGTTTCTGTTGTAACTGTTCATACATTACTTCCAATTATGTGTTTTAATTAAGTGCACATCCGTAATGTGTTAACAAATAGCCTATAACTCAAACAATATCTACACTGCATCATATTATTGTAATAATCAATTTTGAAACAAACTGCCTGGGGAATTTGTTATATGGTGAAACCACAACAAACACTTCGGCTTAGGACTCTCTAAAACGTGTTTGTGTTCTCTCTCTCTTAAGTACCGTAAATAAAGCCCAGAGCGAAGAATTGTTTTTATATATTTCATACAATTTTTTTTTTTTTTTTTTTTTTCTGATTATTTGTTTTATCTTGGTATAAAACAGGTTCGGCCCTACATGGACACTCCTCACGTATAAGCTATATACGAACACGTGAACATTGTATAATATACAATGTTCACGTATATCAATTAATTGCACGTGGAAGAAAGAAAATGGTACCGGTATTTCATAATTATGTAACCAACCCTCGCATTTACTTTTCACAGCATGAAGTTGAGAAATATTGGATTGAAAAATATATTCAGCAAATTGATGGTGTATACAGCTAATACTGTAGCTACAAACAAAATCAATATAATAATATTTAGGACAAAAAAAGTGTACAAATTAATGCCACCGTATATAAATAAGGCTATAACAATAGTGCTCTCAGTTTAATGACGTGTTGCATAGGAAACCAAAAACTTTACCGGTAATCTTATTGTTGGACAAGACGATAATCAAACGCAAAACATTTCCGCTGCGTGTTTAACAATACCTCTACCACTCTAGTGTAAATCTAATCTCTTTGAATGACAGCCTAATTTTATTATCATTAAAATAAATAGGCCTAATAATTCAATGTTTTATTGTATGATCTGTTTGACCCAATAGCAATTTTGTTGAAACGCCTATTAAATAATTGGACATTACATATTTAAAGTAATAAAGGGACAACAATAATCTTATTTACATTAGGTGAATTCCCACTGTTTCAGTATTTACAAAATTCCTTATCCATTACATTTATATCCTACTTCATGAATCATTAGGTTGTTGGTTTTTTGTATTAGTTTCTTTGGTTGGTGTTTTATTATAATGGTATGGGCAGGAATCTCCCCATCCAATTAATGCTACGATTATGAGTTTTAACTCATTCAGTACCGGTGATATTGCTTTCATCATAATATTATTCTGGCAAATATTAGACGATTGTATTAAGCTAAAGAAGCGCGTCTACTATTTGAAATACTACATACTATCGCAAATAACACCATAGCTACCAAAGCCCCTTTCTTATCTACAAATAATAGTCTGAATATAGTTATAGTGAAATATATATGAGATGTCCTCGGTACCAAAAGGGCTACTAAAATGTCTCTATTTATGGCCTAGCTAAGATTCACCAAGGTCCTCTGCGCTATGATATATAAATTCACCTGCAGCGGAACGATATCCCTTAAGCTACTTCACACGTGATTAATATAGATATAGAAATATTAGTTCTAAAAATGTATCATGTTTAAGGAATTACGGTCCGTTTTGTCTTACAAATTTCCACCGCCTTATGTTCGACTTACTAATTCGTGTCAACTGCCATATTTAACATAACCTACCCAAATTTCATACCATATATTGTCATTTTGCCTCAACGTTATGTGATGAAACAGAGTCAAAATTAATTTGGTGTAAATTTACATACATGCAATCCAAAAATAGATTTGACTGAACTGCACTTCTGTATTTGTTTATGGTAATCGAAGGGACAAGAAGAACCAGACCCACTCTCGTGGGTCCATCTATCCACTTGGAACCGTAGCACTCCCTTCACCACTTACAGGTGGCCTCTCCCAATACTGTAATCTCACCCTCTCCAGTGAATGGAGTATAGTTATTTATTAACATTATTATTCAGTAAAAGAAGGCAGTTTAACAGTTAAACGTCTTTATACGATCTCAATTAACCCTTCTTAATACCACAGATCCTTCATTAGCTGCATACAATTGCTTAAATATAGCTAAATAAAAAATAAACGGAACCCGGGTACGGAAGGGGTTAATCTCGGAGGGAGCAGCGCTCGCTGAGGCAGTTGAAAGACGCCAAATCTCCTCAAGTAAGAAAATAACATGCACGTTTGTGTAATGTTATATTAATGTGTGTGGCCGTGTGTTTGGGTTGACTAGTTACGAAATATGAATAGATTAGTGTGAGCAACCATAGTTAATATAAGGGGGAGGTGGGTTGACAGGTGAATACTGTATTGAGAATACATACGTAACTATATATGTTTAACTTTTAATATTCAATGCATTGAATCAAGGTACCCATTTTATGAGTGGGTAATTTTTGTTTTTAATAGTATTGTATTTATACAGTAAAACACATATATACATGCCTACTCCAGATATTGGGATATATGGGCTTAATTAATCATAACTTAATTGAACTATGAGAATATGGTGATGGGCTGGTCTATCAGAGTGAGAACTGAGCGATCTCTGCCATACCCATAGCTTACTCTGACTGTTCCTTTTACTTATATATTTTCTAGATCTCAAGTGACGGCGTTTCTTGCGTGGATTGACCTCCTAATCTACCAAGATTGGAAGCCAAAGCGTCACATCTTTCCTTTGCCCCTCAACTTTTTCTTCATAATTGCTGAGGGGCACAGGGCCCTGGGTGGGGCTTTGGTTTCCCGGGCGTTTCCGCACCCTCCTCAGCTCCCCGCCATGGAGTGGCTTCGGTCACCCAGGCTTTATTGTGGTCGGCAGGGAGGGATCTGTGGGGGCGCTCGGTTATGGCCTTGGCCTTGCTCGGGGCCTTGGGGCTGTTCGGCCAGGCAGCTTGGGGAAAAACAACAACAACAACTATGAGAATGTAAAAGTATATTAAAGTCTCACTTGTATCTGACTTAGATAACATTATATCGTTGATATTTATTAGTGGCCCCTCCATCATTGACGAACATGCCTATTACATAAGGCATCCTCTTCAAACACTAATCCGCCGTAGTTTTGAATCTACCGCGCAGAGCATTTAAAAACTGAGGAGCCTTCATCATGAGCGCACGCGACCTCACTCATGGCTTCAGTCATTATGAATTGGGTTCTCACTACGAAAAAACTTCGTAAAAAATAAAAACAAAAAGAAAATAAGAATAACTATCTAATAAGCTTTCCATCATATCGTGGATGTACAGTAGGGTCCCGCATAAAACGTGTTCGCATAAAACGAGTCTCGATTAAAACGACCGACCTAAAATATTAATATTTAATTTTCGATCAGAACGAATGTGATCACATAAAACGAGTCCGCCGCCAAAGTGGGGCAAATCCGAGGAGTTTTCATATACAGCGCCGAAATATCGTACAAAACGTACGAAATATCGTTCGCTTTGTACGAAAATTTTCGCTTACAGTGAACATTGACGATATTGCGCCACCAAAATGCTGTGTTCACATAAAACGAAATCGCATAAAACGCCCTCGTTTATCGACCATAAACTCGTTTTATGTGAGACCCTACTGTACTTGTGTGGATCTCTGACCAGACGCTGATTCAGGCGTCATTCCTCCTTCTCTGCTCTGCGATCAGCCTGCCCGGACGTGCCTCCCCACGCTCCGCTAGTTCCGCATTCGTTGCGTCCCTAGTGAGTTTTTTCTCATTTGTTTACTCCAGGATGTATCGAGTAAGGTTAGGATAGGCGTAGCAGGAGTGTCCTGGGCTGGTTGCCCGCAGTGCAGTGTATTTTGGGTCGAGTGTATGGGGCATCTATTTCGGATGTACCCTCGTGGTCCCGTTGTGGACATGTGAACTTTTTCACAGTTGAGTTAGTTTGTGATGCAGGCGGCTTTCACTACGCGTTATTTATTGCTGCCTTTTATCTTTCTGATGAGGTAAGCTTTGTTTTCTGACGTTCCCAGCGTATTTTTCTTCACTTGGTGAAGTTTTTTCTGGGTCCCGAGTCAGTCTTCCCTTTGTCGGAAGTATTTGCTACGGTGGTGTGTTGGCGGTGGTTCCTGTTGTGATATTTCCAGTGTTTGTGTATATTTCAACATTTATTATGCCGTCTACCTAGGCCTAGCCAGCCGCTCATAGCTTTGCCACATGTACTAGTGTTATTGTTTATTATTTATAAATATACTGTGTCATGTGTATCCGGGTTTTAGTTGTGTATTGGCTAATTCCTCGGACTATAATTGTTTCCTGGTTTAGTTGTGTATTGGCTAATTCCACGGATTATTGAGTGACCTTGGGTTTGTCGTGTGTGGCTCTCCTCGTGTCTCTTGTTTGTTCAGATGGTGTCTGTTCAGGGTGGGTTTCCTTCCGGCGGGTTTTTTCTCGGTTTCACCATGAAAATCCCGGCCGCGAGCCGTGTTGGGCCACACGTGGTTGTTAACACTGGCTTGTTTCCCCGGCGTTGGGGTGTCTGTGGCTCTCCAGGACTGCGTCTCTGTGGGTGCCTGGTTTCAGGCCTCCTTTGATTCCCGGCGGGATGGCTGTACCCATCTATAAAACGTTGTTCATGCGGACATACGTTATGTAGTTTTTTCTACCCGGTTTTACAAAAACCACATGAAAAACCTAGCTGTTGTTTTAGGCTTTCCTCCCCGGCGATCTTTTACAAAGAAGTGGGGACAGGAACTTATGGGGTTAACGTTTGGACATCTCACCCGGCGGGTGTACCTGGGTAGGGTGGGATGAACGACTTATGTCTTTCAGTTAGTTAACCAATCCATTTTAAGTGATACTATGTGTATCGCCGCCTTTACACTTACGGCGATTGAAGGTTCAATTAGGTTAATATCGATTCTTCACACCCGGCGGGTGCTCCTAGGTGGAGGAACTAAGGAATTTACAAAATTCGATTTCGATTTAACCACTTAATTTAGTGATACAATTAGGTATCGCCGCCTTCAAACTTACGGCGATCTTTTGTGACAATTCGTTAGACATCAGATCTCGTATCATCCTGCCCTGTGCTATTCTACTAAAATATTTCAAGGGCCGGCGTCTTTATGGGGGGTTGCTTTGTTACAAAATTGAATCTTGAGACAGTCACCACCACCAAGAGACTATAAGCGCCATGCTGGACCGTTATATTATATCAGAGGGTATTCTTCACTTTCTTTAACAAAAGATTTGTTTAGATATTCTGAACCCCGCCGCGTAGCGAGCTGTGTTCGTTGTGTCATTACATCTCGTTACCCGACGGGTTATTAACACTTGTGTGCGAACATGTTGGGTTAACCTTATGAGCATTAATTCCTGGAAATTTTCTTTTTTTCCAGAGCTGAGCTCCGGCGGACCAATACAGACCCGGCGGTAGTTTTCTCCCACCAGTCTCTGTCATGGCTACCGTGGCCCCAGTTTTTGCTTTGTGCACTACCCCTGCTTGTGCTGGTATCCCTATTTTTGCGCATACCCGTTGCATAAGGTGTGTTAAATGTCTAGACCGTTCAAGGGGTCTCTGGGTTATGCGTAATTGTTCTTTTTGCTCCCAATTAGCTGTAAAGGTCCTTTGTGATAATGATAAGACCGCGGCGGTAGCGTTGAGAGAGGTCAGGCAACAGATGTCAGCCTACACTACCATTGTTGCGCATAAATCACTTCAATGTGACAACGTCCCACTTTGGGATAGATTGCTCTCCGAACACCCTCCCCCTAAACGTTCCTCTAGAGTCACGAGTATTAAGCCGGCGGAGACTGGTCAGGGTTCTGTATCTTCTGCTGCTACACCTAAACGCCCAAGAGAGCCTACACCCCCGGTATCCGCCTCCTCGTCTCGGGCGAGATCTCGGTCTAGGTCTCCTCTTAGACACCAGTCATCTAGTCGTGCCTCTTCACCGGCGAGTAAGAAGAGTAGGACGGAAGGTTCCACCAGTGGTCACGGCGAGGAATCCTCCAGATCTAAGAATAGTTCGCGGTCACACCGTAGCCATAAATCCTCCAAAAAGGATTCACATAAACGGAAGTCCTCTCGACATTCACCAACTTCTAGTGCATCTCATCGTACCTCTACCCCAGACAGAGTTTGTGTTAAGGCCCAAGAGTCCAGTGCAGCGCCTGTCCCAAAAGAGGATTTGCCACTTAATATTTTAACCCTGGAATTGGAAAGTTCAGGGGGTTCAGTAATTGAGAATGTTTCAGACTCTCAAGAGAGCGTAGGCCAGGGCCTCGGTGTTTGGCGGTTTGCTCAACCAGGGTCTGACCACCCACGTCCGACTCAAACGAGTCACACAGTAGCCGATGTCCACAGGGACGCGGCGATCCCATCCTCTATCCCAGACTTATCTTGGCAACAAGGTACCCCTGCCTCGGCGGGGTCTTCTCAGGAGGATCAGGAGGAGAAAGACGAAGTTCTAGTAATTTCGGAGATGGAAGGACAAGGGTCAGGCTCAGGCTTGGACGCCGCACAGGATACTAATGATTCACCTGTAAGTTCTTCATCAAACCAGTTTGTTACGGCACAAGAAATTAATGGGCTGCTTACTCATGCTTTATCTAAATTTTTTGGCCAACAACAGGAAAACCCCACAATGGACTTGGGGGCTCCCAAGACAAGTTCTACGGTACGGCCTCTGATGACTTCGATTGATTTATCTAAGATCCCTAACCCTCCCACTCTGTTAACCTCAGGGATCACTAGGCCTGCTACGGCGGCATTGACAACTTCAAATGTCAGGGTCATAACGGATGTCAATCCACCCCCTCTAGACAAAGCGCCTCTTAGAAAGGTAGCTATGCCCTTACTTTATGGGCCAGACGAGTCATGGGTTCTTTTGAACCCCTCTAAACCAGAGCTTGCCCAACCTACCTTGTCAGGGGAACTCCCGGTACCGCGTGAGTGGGTCATCCAGGGCAATAAGTCAAAGAAATTAAGGACCGTGGATACTTTGGGTAATGTTCTGGACGTAAACATCAAGGCTATACCTAGTTATTATCACCAAGATTATTTTGTGTATGCTTCTAAGCCTGCTTTACCCCCTGCCTCAGCTTCAAAAACTATTTTCAGACTGGTCTAAGCTGGATGGGTTTAATGATATTAAGACTCTGTCAGCTCTCACTCCTGAACTAGATTTACAGACCGTCACAGACGACGCAGCTAATCCAGTTTTGAAGGTGGGACAGTTGGGACCAGGACCTTGGGTAGATTGGGAGGTAGAGGCTCAAAACTTTGCAACCACTTTCACTTCTAAATCTTCCCACCAGATCCCTCAAGATACTCATTCATGGTTCTCCATGCCGGTGTGTTCTGCCGGCGGAGTCCCGTCAGCTTTGTTTTCATTTCTAGCTGCCCCTAAGATTAATCTTTGTGAGCTGAAGGACCCGTTCACTACCCCTACCCCTACTCACCTAGACAGAGAATTTAGGCTACGGGGAAAAGCTTTTCGCCTGTTCTCGCAGTACATAGTATCTCAGCAGGTGGCTAAGTCTTTACTACGGTCCACTCAGGCAATCGCAGATGCGGATGCTCGAAGATCGGTTGAGTTATCCCGGCGACTGATTCTTCAGTCGTCAATCCAATCCTTGGGTGACATACGTACCGCCTTGCTTGAGGCGGTACGAGCACGACAAGATCTTAGGATGTCGTTATTTCGCAAGCTACCTGATCGCATTGCTAATCAGGTGGTTATGTCACCAGTGCTTACTCCCTCTTTAATGACCCCTGAAGTGTGGCGAACGGTGTTCAATATGGCACAGGCCGTTAAGCACAGTCCCACCCCTTCTAAGAAACCTGCATTTAACTTCCCCAAACCCAGGCCTACTACTAAAGCTCAGCCAGGGGGATCTAAACCTTTTCTTCCGCCTAAGTCCTCCCACTCCCCCCAGGGTCAGTACAGGCATAGACAGAGTAGGTTTTCAGGTCAGAGAGGACGCGGCCAGAATAAACCAGGTCAGGGCCAGTCTTCGGCCAACACCAGCCAGCCGGCAAAGCGTCCAGCACCACCAACCCCACCATCAAAAAACTAAAGTCTCTCTCACTCCCGGTGCCTACCTTAAGGCCGGAGGAACCGAGGGTAGTACAGCCGGCGAACCCTTGTCTGCTAACTGGGTCGTTCCGAACGTGTCACCAAGCATGGCCGTTAAACACTTGGGCACGGATGGTGGCACGCAAAGGCATCACTTGGCAGTGGCTCCGGCGACCTCGATTACGTCAGCCGACAACGGCGAATTTTGTTTCTTTAGAGGTGGAGTCACTAGCCCAGGAAATGATTGCCAAGAATGTCATCATCCCGGTCCCACCAAATTACCCTGTATTCACGTCCAAACTATTTTTGGTTCCCAAAAGGGACAGTGTTCAGATGAGGCCGGTCGTAGACCTGTCTTATCTGAACTTCACATTCACAACGAATCTTTCAGAATGTTAACAGTACACCAAATCAGGCTAACACTTCCACCGGGAGGTTGGATGTGTTCACTAGACCTGACAGACGCCTATTGGCACATATCGGTCAACAAAAGATTTCAAAGGTTTTTGGCCTTACGGATCAGGCACCAAAATTTTGTTTTTTCAGAGGATGCCGTTCGGCTTGAACCTAGCACCTCGATTATTCACAAAACTAGTCCGGCAAGCCCTGATGCCATTGTTAAAACAGGGGATCAGAGTGTTGTGGTATCTAGACGACTGGCTGGTGGTGGCAGAGACACAACAATTATGCATAAAACATGTCAATATCATTTTAAATCATGTCAAAACTCTAGGCTTCAAGGTAAATCTGGTAAAGTCAAACCTTGTTCGCTCACGAGTAATTCAGTGGATAGGGCTGGTCTGGGACACCGCCGCTCTCACTCTGAGTCAGAGTGTGGACAATCGCAACAGGTTTCGCAGGAAACTGTTCAGGTTTCTTTACAGTCTGACTACGACGCGAAGGGTCTGGGAGTCTCTGGTCGGCTCTCTCAACTGGATTCAACTAACTGTCAAGTTGGGCCGGTTGAAAGTAAAACGATTAATATTGGAAGGCAACAAATATTTCCCGCTCTTACCAGCGGGAAAATTATGGCCCATCCCGAAATTAATCCACACCTTACTAGCGGTCTGGGCGAAGAGGGAAACATTGCACTCAATAATGTCATGGACCTCTCCTCCACCAACGGTATGGGTAGACACGGATGCGTCAGGCACAATAGGGTGGGGATTTCAGTCAAATCAGGGGCACCAGGGTCAGGGGCTTTGGTCCCACTTAGAAATCTCTCACATCAATGTCAAAGAATTACTAGTCCCCTTGTATTTCCTTCAGGCTCACGGCCCGGCGTTACGGGGCAAGTCGGTGGCCTTCAGAATGGACAATCTGAATGCAGTCCACTGTATTCAGAAACAAGGGTCAACGAGGTCAAGGAAGTTGCTAAACGTGTCGGAAGAGATTTTTGCTCTAGCCAACAGTCTAGATATTTATCTTCACGCATCTTATCTCCCAGGCGTGCGAACGTCTGGGCAGACGCTCTGTCCCGGAGACAGAGCACGACAGTAGAATGGGAGCTCAAGCAACCCATTTTCAACCTAATGATTGCAGAGCTCTCCCATCCACAAGTGGATCTTTTTGCGTCCGAGGAGACTCACAAACTCCCTCTATACCTCACCCGCCGGGCGAAAACGCCGGCAGGGGGGCCAGACGCCCTAGTGACAGACTGGAACAGATGGAGCTCCATCTATCTGTTTCCACCGCCAGATGCGTCACTAATGTGCCACGTAGTGAACAAACTACGAGATTATCGAGGCTTAGTCTCGCTAATCGCGCCCCTGTGGCCGGCGCAGTTGTGGTACCAGCAATTGAAAATGTGGTGCCCGGACCCGGTATCGCTCCCGGTCGGGTATTTCCACTTAGACACGATTGGCAACCTAGCGACCTCGCTGACTTTTGCATTATGGACATTCAGGAGGCCAAGTGGCTAGCACCATACGGTAGAGATGTGACCAATAAATTACTCAATCAATATACTCAGTCTACAAAACGACAGTATCAATCACATTGGCAAGCCTTTACTTCTTGGATCGTTAGAACAGAACAAACTGTACCCTCAGTGGCATTAGTTTTTAATTATTTGAATTATCTGTTTGAGCAGAAACGTTTATCTGTGGTAACATTAAAAAATCACTTAACTGCGATTAGGGTGCCCTTTTTAGACCTTACGGGTCTTTCCATACCGGTAGTGGAGGAAACAGGTTTTATGAGAGCATGTTTTAAACTCCGCCCACCTCCCCGTCAGCTCATGCCTACTTGGTCTCTGGACAAAGCTTTGTCTTTGCTTCACTCTCGTCTGTACCAAAATACTGCAGACTTTGCATTACTCTTAAAAAAGGCGGTTTTCCTTTTGGCTTTGGCCACCGGAAACAGAGTGTCTGAGCTGGCGGCGATGAGCAACACACCTAATTGTCTTAGGTTTGGTAGACTTAATGAATGTATTTCCATTGCACCCTCCCCAGGTTTTGTAGCCAAGAATGAGCATAGTGCACACGTGTTTTCTGAGTTCACGGTGCCGGCGTTAAAAAGGGGAAAGGTGCATCATAATCTATGTCCAGTGCAAGCTCTAACCAAATATTTGAGAGTAGCTCCTCGAAACCCCCAAGGTGCTTTATGGGTAGCAAGTACGGGTAAACGCTTACTTAAACGGCGATTAGCCTCTTCTGGTAGAAGTCATTAAAGAAAGTAATCCCGGCGTTGTGGGTCGGGCCCACGATTTACGCAAATGGGCAGCCTCTTTACGTTTCCTGAAATTTTTTTCAGTCGAAGACATTGCGTCCACGCAGTTGTGGGCGTCTAATCATACGTTTCTGTCTAGATACTTGTCAGTTGCTCTAGACAAACCTTCCTTACCATGTATAGCTTTAAGGCAGAGGGTCTAGGTGGCCCTGCAGTCACTTTTGTTTACTTTCACGGGAAAGGGGGGGGGGGGGGGGTGCAGTCAGTTGACATAGGACACCCTAGACCCCGCCGGAGTATGAGAGCTGTGATACAATTTAAGGTTAAAATGTGATATGAAAATTTCTCAGCGAGAAATTATGCTAGTACAATGTTAAGTACAAAACAACGGTGTTGTTATAGTAGTTTTAGCTGCGAAAGCAATTTAATATTAGAACAATGGAGTTCCTTTGCAATTTATCTCCAAGTTTATTTTGGGGTTTATTATGTGCACATATAAACTTATAACTTGTTATTTTTTGTCACCACTCGTTGAGTGGGGTGCCTTTGTAACTACAGATCTGTGTTCAGAATCTTCAGGGTTACCCATTTTTTTGTCAGGCAGGCTTCTTTGAAGCACGCACCTGCCTGAACCCCCTTTTTCTTGTATATTTTCGGCCTACGCCGTTGTTAAATATATTTTCAAAGTAAGAATACTATGTGGTTGTTTTTATTATCTGCTTTTCTAGAGTTATGATATGATTACGAATGTCCCCCTCCAGTCTTAGAAATCAGGCATGTTCGTCAATGATGGAGGGGCCACTAATAAATTATAGGTTTGACTCCTGTAAGGAGATAAAGAAAACCTAATATTTAGTAGTGGCCCCGTAATCATTGACGACTGGGGCCCTCCCGACCGTCCCCTTCCCATTCGTTGATGTATTGAGGATTTTGGTTTACTTGATATGTCAGTGAAGGAGGAATGACGCCTGAATCAGCGTCTGGTCAGAGATCCACACAAGTACATCCACGATATGATGGAAAGCTTATTAGATAGTTATTCTTATTTTCTTTTTGTTTTTATTTTTTACGAAGTTTTTTCGTAGTGAGAACCGAAGGCTCCTCAGTTTTTAAATGCTCTGCGCGGTAGATTCAAAACTACGGCGGATTAGTGTTTGAAGAGGATGCCTTATGTAATAGGCATGTTCGTCAATGATTACGGGGCCACTACTAAATATTAGGTTTTCTTTATCTCCTTACAGGAGTCAAACCTATAATGTTTACATAATCCGAATGGATCATAACACCTTATATTGAGCTAGGTTTATAATAATTGGCAAATATGAACATGAGCTACGTAACCTATTGCTATTTTAACGATATGGTATTTCATTTTAGGAAGAAGATTTGGAAAGCATGCATAAAAATACATATATACGATGATAGAGGGAGAAATGAGAGAAATGAAGGAGAGAGAGCTTATCGTGATATTTATCATCCTATGGTTATAGTCAGGGCCCTAGTTATAGTCACAGTGGTGGAAACAATCCAGGGGGAGGGGCTTACATACATGAAACAGGAAAGAAAGAGCGAGGGAGGGTTTGGCTGAGAGGGGGTAGTAGAGAGGGGAAGGTGTATGAATGTTACCAACACAATTCGTGATTCTCTGCCGGGCAGGTGTATCAGGACTTATGTCCACAATAGTACAACGTCTCCTAGAGCAAGATAAGGAGTAGACTCTAGACGTTTTCTTTTTAACCGCGGTTGGAATGACGACATAGCAGTCAAAATAGACAAGTCGTCATTGCAATTAGGTTAATAGCCTTGACGTTGGATTTTCCAAGACTACTACCAAATAGTAGGTTTTCCTATTTGGTAGGTACGTCAAACCTCCCAATTAATTCAAATGGAAATATTTGTTAGTAGTCTTGGCAAATCCAACGTCAAGGCTATTAACCTTATTGCAATGACGACTTGTCTATTTTGACTGCTATGTCGTCATTCCAACCGCGGTTAAAAAGAAAACGTCTAGAGTCTACTCCTTATCTTGCTCTAGGAGACGTTGTACATTAACCAAAACTAGCACCGAAGGTGAAAATAGCATAGAAGAGAAGAAAAAGGGGTTTACCTTAGTTACCGCTTAAGGCCCATCCCGTGTTCCGTCATGTGCAGATCCCTGTCGAACGTGCGCATGAGCGACCCTCTCTTGTCATCATTTTTTCACGCGCTCCATTGAATGAAGTCGCATTTGTTGTGCTCCTTTAATTCACCCTGTTTAGGTTCGTTTCAGCTTATCTGGCCTTCTTTTTGTTAGACAGATGTTACGTGATCTAGGGCACACGTAAAGGGGCTCCTAAGTGTGTATAATGGAGACGCGTGTGGAAATAGCCTACCGAAGGTACGAGGGCGCCTGGCGTTCCTCGTATATGTTTTTCATTCTTTCTCTTTTCATATTCTTTTTTCCTGTTAGTCTGGGCATAGTTTAGCTTTTAGCTTATTTTAGCCTAGCTGGTTTTCTCATTCCGGAATTGCTATGCCCGTATGAGTTTTCATTTTTTCATAGCCTAAGGTGTACCGTTGCTAAACAATCTGAGATTTCGTTGGTGGCGGTGCTGTTTGTAGAGTTTGTGTCGGCCGCATTATTAGCGTTATTCCCGAGTCCCCCCTTTCGAGCCTTCACTGTGTCTCAAGGGCCTGGGCGACAGGTGGTTCGTGATAATCCAGGGGTACCCCATGGGGGCCCCTCCTTCACACCACAGGGTTTTTCGCCCCTGACACATTCTCTGCTCACGGCTAGGCCACCCTTTTTCTCGCCAGTTTCATTTACTGGTTTTTGTTTTCTCTTCCCGTTTCACCTCCATCCTTTCATAATCTATTTTGCCCAATCCAGGGGTACCCCACGGGGGCCCCTGTTTGTGCGAAACCACCCTCCCTGCCTCTTCTCCTCATGGGCTTTGCTCTATCTCTGTGGGTTGGGTGGTTCCTGGGGGTTGTGCCTCCTCTCCCCTGGTGTGTCTTCCTTGCCTCTCCCTTTACCGGTTGAGTTAGGATCATTTCAAGGAAGACACTGCTCAGCTTGATGGCCATCATCGCTTGGAGTTCATAAGGAGATGATGCTTTTTTGTGGCCTTTTTTGGTATTCCCTAGACGCTCCTCTCGCTTTTTCAGCGCTGGACCATCTCGGCCGGTCCCGCAAATTTGCGGGAGCTCAATTCGGTTCTCTGGGACATTTCGGCTCCCCGCAAATTTGCGGTGATCGCTGGGGGGTCCCTCAAAGATGCGGGAGGGTTGTGTCGGTATGGTTATGCCTCCATTGGCCCGCAAATTTGCGGTTATAGTTGGCTTTCACTGTTGACCTTTTTGTTGTCATCTTGTTGCCTGATACTATATTGGTGTATGCACTTTACTGGTGTTATAGGCCCTGCATGGAAGATGTTGAGTGGTGGTTAACACTTTCTCCATCTTTGCAGGTTCTGCTAGTGCTCTTCCGCCTCGGCCACCCTCCTCACCTACCTCTGTGCTCCCAGTTTAGGGTGAGTACGGATACCTGTTTGCATGTGTGTTCCTGTTTCCCCATGCTCCTTCCCTGGTTCTTCTTGGACATTCTCTCCACTTACTCCTTCGACGTGCTGATTATGGTGTGTGTTCTTCCAGTGCAGGTAGGCTGCCTTGCTTTCGCCTTGGTTGTCGCTCTCCGTGATTGGAGAGCCACAAGTCCTGCTTGCGCCACTCGCTCTGTGTGTCCTCTACGGCCTACCTCCCTGCTCTGTGTGGCACGTGTCTGGCCCTGGTGGCTGTGCTGCACCATAGCCCTGGTTCCTCGGCGGCGGCTGTGGCCTCTGCTTCCCTTCTGTCGGTGTGGACGATGGTCTCCCGCCACACTAGGGCTGTGGGCCACCGTTCCCCGGCCTTTGTTGCCGACCGGATCCGCGTTGCCCTGGGTATCCCTGACCCGACTGAAGGCCGTTCACCTGGCCCTCTCCCTGCTCGGGCCCTCTCCCCTGGGTCCCGCGGCCGGTCGTCCAATCATCGGGGGGTTCCCCAGCTCCGTCCACGCTCTCGCTCGCCTCGTCGTCCGTCCTCTACTGCCCCTCGTCGTCCTCCTGATCGCCTTGACGACGCCCATCGCCCTCGTCATGGTTCTCGCCCTGAGGCCGGGGTTAGCGGCTCTGCCCCTGTGCGCCCTCCCCTGGCCTCTACGGATAGGGGCTCTACTCCCTTCCGCCCGCTTCCCCAGCCCAGGCGACTTCCTCTTACGTTGTCCTCTCCGCGCACGGTTGTTCATGCTGTAGCTGGCCCTCTGCTCCCTCCTCCTACACTGTCCAGGAGGGTCCGCCTGGATGTCGTTGCTTCTCCTACTTCACCTGCTTCAGAGCCTATTCTTCCTTCACGGTCTCGTCCCACGGTGGGGGTCCCTCCCTCCTCCGCCTCGGTGTCGGGCCGCCCTGTTATCTCAGCCCCGGGGATCCTTGCTCTGTTTCCCCCCGCGGCTCCTTCTGGCCTCCTTTCACCCGGCCAGCCTTCCCACTCCCGTCGTCCTGCTCCTCCTCATTCTTCTCTTCCTGACCTTCACTTACCGTCTCGCCAGGGGGGGTACCCCTCCTCTTGCCCCCTGGGTCCCCTTTCTCAGGAGCTGACGTGTCGCTGGAAGAGGGGGATGGTGCTGTTTCCCCCTCGGCCGTTCGTGATCGGGGACGAGTCCCTCAACGGTGATACAACCGTCGTCGCTCGCCTTCCTTGGGCCGCGACGCTGCTGGTTCGTGTCGTGGGTCTCGCTCCCGCTCGCCCCTGCGGGCCGACCAATCTTGGGGGGGGTCGCTCTCTCGGATTGATTGTCGGCTATGCAGGGCTGGGTTGTGTCACGCATCGACGGGCGCTTGGAGTCGATGCAAGACTCCCTCTTCTCGCGCTTCTTGGCGGTGACACACCCTCTGCACCTCACCCTACCTACCCCTGCTACGGTCCCCCTCCCTTCTGCAGGCCTACGCTCTGGTCAGACTTCAGCCGCCCTGACATCCTTCCGGCTGTTCAGTCCCTGGCTGTGTTGATGGGTCTGTCCTCCTATGGGACAGGTTTGTGCGACGCCGGTCCGCCTGGCTTAGCCATCGTGCTCGGTCACCCTCTCCCATTGGAGGCCTGGTTTGCTGAGGCCTTCGACTTCACCAACCGATCCGTCGACGGCTCTCCTTCAGTCCCTCCCCCGGAGTCATCACTGCTTTTGCCTCCTCTTGTGTCTGTTGGCCGGTTGGACGGCGCGTTCTGGTCCTGGATAAGCGCGCCCGTTCTTGAACTTTGTTCTATTGCTACCCAGTTCTTCTCTCACCCGGATCAGCCCTCTGTCGCCAAGGATTTTCCCTTGCGACAGAGGGTGACGGACTTATTGTCTTGTCTTTAGGTTCCCTCCGGACGTCTGTTCACCACCTGCGGCTTATCGAGGCGTCTGCGCCAGGCGTTCTTCGCGAGGGTTTGGACCGCGTTCAGCGGATCCACCTTCGGCTCGCGGTGTCTTTGGTTCCCGAGCTGAAGGCGGTTTTGTGCGCGGCAACTCGGCAACGCCCGACTGTACGGTCCTCGTTCTGCCGGCCGGCCCCCTTGGATATTCGTCAGGGTTTGTTGTACTCTGCGCTATATACGTCGTTTTTTTTTAGCAGGATACTTGGGATTGCTCCGCTTCTCTGTCGGTGGCCCCTGCTTCCGACACGCGACGATGCGCTGTGTCGTTGCGGACCCTGCTTACGACACGCACCGACGCGCTGTGTCGCGCGTGGGGTCTTCTCAGTCCCGTCCTTCTGCCGGTCCTCTTCGGGGTGCTGCTGCAAGTGCTGCCGCCTTGCATGGGCGCAGGACTGGGACGTTGCAGGCCAGTGCGTCGGTTCCGCCTCGCACTTCTGTTCTTGCCCCCTTTCATCCCCGCCGTGTCGGGGCTGGCCGGCCTTCCACTTCCGGCCGCCCTTCGATGGGGTCAGCCCCGCGACGGCCAGGGGCTGGGGTGGCACGCCCTTTTCGACGAGGTTTGGGGGGGGGGGGGGGGGTAGAGGAGGTCAACGTGGCGTTCATGCCCGCACGGCCCATACCGGGGGGTACCTCCACGTCAACACAATGTGTAGGTTCTCTTGGTCGGCCTCCTTGTTCTCCTTCTCGCCTGGCCGACCGGGTCGCTCCCCTCCTCTCGGGTGCTCCCTCGGGTTGTTTTCGCCCTTGCGCCCCTCGATGGCCGCGAGGGACGTTGGGGGCGGCGGGTTGCGCGGAGGGGTCTCACCTGGAGGTGGACGTCCAGACCCCCACTCCGCTCTTGTCACCGACGTCGGCCCATCTCTTCAGAGGTGGCCCACGTGTTCACTTCCATGCCCGAGCTGGGTAGCGTCGAGGGAGTTGACTGCCGGTCACCCGGTTTTCCTCTCCCGTGTCTTTCTGGTACCGTAGACGAACTGCGACGCGGTGCGGCCGGTGGTGGTTCTGTCGGCCCTCCACGGGCACATCATGCTCACACGGTTTCGGATGCTGCCGGTACCCCTGGTACGCCTGGCCCTGCGCCCTCTGTCGGGGGTAGTGTCGCTGGCCCTCCAGGATGCATCTTGGCTCGTTCCTCTCCATTCTCGCTTCCAGCGATTCTTGGCCGTTCGGACTTCCGATCGGGTGTTCCTGTTCGACGGCCTTCCCTTCGGTCTCCACGTCGCGCCGCGGATCTTCTCCGCACTGGTGGGGCAGGCTCTGGGTCCTCTCCTCAGGCTCGGGCTCCAGATCCTGTTTTCCTTGGCAGATTGGTTGGTAGTTTCCGAAGCCCTAGGACTGTGCGCAGGCGACGCCCTCACAGTCGTTTGCCACGTCGCACGGTTAGGGTTCCCCTTCGATGTTCCCAAGTCACGCTTCAACCCGTCGCGTGTCGTGCCATGGGTCGGTCTCGCATGGGTTTTGTCTGGCGCTACGGTGACCCGGGGCTGCCGGCCACGTTGCACCTTCGGTGGGAGGTCTTCGCCGTGTTGCACTCGGTCTCCCTCCCGGGGTGGCTCTGGGACTCGTTCGTGGGTTCGCTGCATTGGGCCGCTGCCCCTTCCCTTAGGGAGGCTCTGGCTACGCCGCCTCCTCCTCATGGGCACCGCGGTGTTTCCGTTGCCCCTATGGATCGGCTCCTGCCGCTCCCGTGTACCGTTCGCAGACGCTTCGGTCGCTGGGTTGCTCGGGGCGCGCTCTCTGCGGCTGTGCCCTGGGCCGCCCCCCCGCCGACGGTCTGGGTAGACACAGATACGTCGAGCGAGGTTGGGTGAGGTTCCCGATCGACCCTGGGACGTCCACTTCCCGGCTGATGGGTGGGTCTCCCTCCACTTACCCGTCTATGCCCTCGGACTGTTGGTTCCTTTGTTCTTCCTGCGGGACCACGCGCTGGCCTTTCGGGGTAAGTCGGTGGCCTTCGGGTTGGACACTCAGACAGCTGTCCACTGTTTCCTAATGCGGGGGTCCTCCAGGTCGTTGACTCTATTGGGGGTCTCGGTGGAGTTGTTCTTCCTCGCGGACCGACACCCCTTCTCCTTGCATGCCTCCTCCCTGCCCGGGCCTGCCACCCTGTGGGCGGCTGCCCTGTCGAGAGGGCAGGGCGTTCTTGTAGAATGGGCGATGCAACGGACTGTGTTCGCCGACCTCGCGGCTTCCTGAGGTGTTCCGGAGGTCGCCTTGTTCGCATCGGGGGTGCCGCGCCAGTTGCCTCTGGGCCTCTCCCTCCGGCCTCGCGCTCCGGGGGGGGTCCGGACGCTTTCATGGTAGCCTGGTACAGGTGGCGGTCGATATACATCTTTCCGCCACCAGACGCGCTGTTGATGTGCCCAGTCCTCGCGAGGCTGCGTCTGGCTCCTCGCGCCTCTGTGGCCGGCACGGGCTTGGTACGCCCGGTTGCCGCAGTGGTGCCTGAGTCCGGTCCCTCTACCTGTCTCCGGCTTCCACTTGAGCTAGGTTGGGGACCTGCGGACCTCGTTGGCCTTCGCATCATGCTTGTTCATGAGGCACGGTGGCTCCCGGTCCCCGGCCGGGCCCTGACTGCCTTCCTGCTGCGTTCCTGGCCGTCTTCTCCTTGGGGGACTTACGGGTCCCGCTGGAGGTCTTTTACTAGGTGGCTACAGGCCACTCGCCTGCCAGTTGGCTCTCCTTCCCTCGTCCTACGCTCCTTGTTTCACCTCTTCCGTACGCGTCACTTTCAAGTCGACGCTCTACGTACCCACTTGTCTGCCGTCCGGGGGGTCTATGGGTCCGTCGCTGGGCTGGTCGTTCCGCCGCAGGAGCTGGATTCCTTCCTGACGGCTGCCTTCCGGGATCGACCGCCTCCGCGCCAGGTCCCTCCACAGTGGGATCTGGGGCGGGCTCTGGTCCTTCTGGCTTCACCCACGTATACAAGGGCCGCTACGCCGGTTCCGTTGCTCGGGCGTCCACTCTTCATTGTCGCTCTGGGCACTGGGGATCGGGTGTCTGCACTAGCGGCATTGTCAAGGCCCCGGGACTGCGTGCGATTCTCCCCGTCCTTGCATGGCATCTCGATCGCCTCCTCCCCTCCTTTTGTTACCACGCATGGGTGGGAGGCCCCCGTTTTCCAGCCTTTCACCGTCCGGGCTTTACAGCGTGGGCCTCCTCGCCATGTGTTGTGCCCGGTGTCAGCCTTGCACTCCTCTGTTGCGTCTGTGGCGCCGCCTTCGGGTACTGCTGTGTGGGTGTCTCCTCGGACAGGTGGGAGGCTCTCGCAGGTGCAGATGGGTCGCCACGTTTGTCGGACCGTTCGTGCCCGTCACCCTGTTTGTAGGGGTTCTGCGCACGCTGTCAGATCCTTTGCTGCCTCCTTCCGGTTCCTGCCACGTCGATCCTTCCCTGCCATCGCCTCAGCGGTTTTGTGCTCTTCTATCAATTCCTTCATCTCCTCCTACCGCTCCGTGTCCAGTGTTCGACCCCCTCGGCCGGTGATTGCTCTCGGGGGTCGTGTTTCCTGGTGCTCCGGCGAAGATCCTTCGTCTTCCCCCCTTGTCCCTCGTTCTTTTCCTTTGTTTTATTTGACAAAGGGGGGGGGGGGGTGTACGGGTTTGCAACACTGGATTGCAAGTTTGGGATTATGTATTGTTCCAGTACATAAGTGTTTTTGCCACATTGAATATTGTGTTTTGTTCTTGTGTTCAGTGTTTTTGTTGGTTTTGGAAGAAAAGGGATTTTGGGTACGGTACCTTTTTGGTTTAAGACAAGTCTATGTTTTTGCATTGCTATGAATGACGGGCATGTGTTAAAACTGTTCTTTTTAGCTACTCCTCAGTTTTTCACTCTTTTATTAAACTTTCTTGTTTAAATTGTGTCTTTGTCATTCATACTTTTGTTTTATGCATTGTTTTTTTTGGTAGGTTGGGCTTGGATGTCCTCCTATTTGTTATGCAGCCTTGACGTTGGATTTGCCAAGACTACTAACAAATTGGGAGGTTTGACGTACCTACCAAATAGGAAAACCTACTATTTGGTAGTAGTCTTGGAAAATCCAACGTACATAATACCCTCCCTCACGCCGGACCCCTGCCCATCCGCGTTCTTCTGCTGACGTGAGATGTGATGACAAGAGAGGGTCGCTCATGCGCACGTTCGACAGGGATCTGCACATGACGGAACACAGGATGGGCCTTAAGCGGTAACTAAGGTAAACCCCTTTTTCTTCTCTTCTATGCTTTTTTCACCTTCGGTGGTAGTTTTGGTTAATGTACAACGTCTCCTAGAGCAAGATAAGGAGTAGACTCTAGACGTTTTCTTTTTAACCGCGGTTGGAATGACGACATAGCAGTCAAAATAGACAAGTCGTCATTGCAATTAGGTTAATAGCCTTGACGTTGGATTTTCCAAGACTACTACCAAATAGTAGGTTTTCCTATTTGGTAGGTTGGGAGGTACGTCAAACCTCCCAATATAAATCGAGACCGTAGGCTACAATTACTCACCCAGTATTTCAATTGTATAGTCCTAAGCTATGGAAACTTTGCCACGAATATTAAAACCGCTTCATTTTACATATATTCGTTTATAAAAGGTAAGACTAATGTACTATTCACTTCAAATACACCATGAGACTTTCCAAATATCCTATATAATCATCAATACAGACGGAGTCATGTAGTTACGAACACGTGTGATAAACAATAACAAAGACACAGCTGATAGGCATCACCAACGCCTGATGGGCTGGTCTATCAGAGTGAGAACTGAGCGATCTCTGCCATACCCATAGCTTACTCTGACTGTTCCTTTTACTTATATATTTTCTAGATCTCAAGTGACGGTGTCTCTTGCGTGGATTGACCTCCTAATCTACCAAGATTGGAAGCCAAAGCGTCACATCTTTCCTTTGCCCCTCAACTTTCTCTTCATAATTGCTGAGGGGCACAGGGCCCTGGGTGGGGCTTTGGTTTCCCGGGCGTTTCCGCACCCTCCTCAGCTCCCCGCCATGGAGTGGCTTCGGTCACCCAGGCTTTATTGTGGTCGGCGGGGGGCGTTCTGTGGGGGCGCTCGGTTATGGCCTTGGCCTTGTTCGGGGCCTTGGGGCTGTTCGGCCAGGCAGCTTGGGGAAAAACAACAACAACAACAACCAACGCCAACTATGGAGACGATGGAAAACCACAATTGGAATGCAGCCAGTCATTTACTTCAATTATTTATTTGCATTCCTCTCACTTTAACAACCCTAATTCTCATTATTATGATAAATATAATAACTTTTACTCAAGGCTAGACAACATAATCCATGCATTGTTTCCATAACAAAACTGCATGGACCCCACTGTTCTTCGAAACTTTACTTTTACGATTATACTACGATCGAATCTCTCCAGGTCCTCAAATATTTTTGTTTACCTATAAGCAATATTTATTTAGTTATCTTTATTATCATGTCTTCCTTAGCATTTATACACATCAAATCACATATGAAAACAAATGAGAATATACCACTAAGGTTTATCTTTGACTGCCTTAGACAAAGGGTCACAGGGCATACAAAAACCGAGCCCGGCGAACCGCACCTATAAATGGATGCTGATTGACTGCACGAAACTTTTCCGCCACTGTTCGAATCCTTAAAAAAATACATAGATAGTTTTGAGACTTTTTCACGCACTATATAGAATTTTTCCGCTATATAGAGATAAATAGGGGTAATTTTGTATCCGCACTATTGAGAAATCCTTGTTTAGAACCACAAAATATAGAGGGTGCACTGTAGCTACATTGCCACACCAACAGTCCACGAAGCGAAAGCTAACGAGAGCCCCATGAATATTCTTCAAAGCTCACTTTCAAAGCACATACCGCTGGCCACGCAAAAATTCAATATGGCGACCATTTTTCAAGATGGCCGACACATCTGACTGAGCCCTACTGTTATGGGTCAGTTAATTGAAAGAAAAAAGACATGAATACTGTCCAATCCATTTTTTTTTGGCTCTAACGTGGTAAGTGAAGGTAATTTTGTCCAAAGCAGTTGCATATTAGACTTTAACCCTTAACTGGCGGCCCGCAACATAAGTCGAGTTAAATAAGTTTGGACTATGTGGCGGCTCACACCATAAGTCGTGTGGCAATTTCAGCACGTAATGTTGCTGAGAGAGAGAGACAAGTGGTGGCAGGAGAGTAGCGAGCGTATGACTGCTCCAGACCACCGCGGCGGGCCTACTGACATGAATCCCACCCTCCTCCACCCTCTCACACTCGCTACATAGTGAAATGTATGGGGAAAGTACCGAATTACATTGTTTTTGCACTCGTGTTGCGCGGTTGTTGCAAGAAAACTAGCGGTCATACAAGGATCGTTGTGGTGTCATTGGAAAGCTCTGTTTATGCCCTTTCAGGGATAGATGCTTGTTTTACGCTCTGGGCCTTATTTAGGCATGAAAATGATCACGTAAACAGCCCTATTTTGGGTAAAAACACCCCGCTGGTGGCTACATATTATATACCGCCTAGGCTGCTCTTAAGGTGTTAACTAAGATGGCGTCCAAGATGGCCGCCATTAACCCGAGGAGGCCGGATTTTTTTGGCGATTTTCGGTAGTGTTTATGGCTTAATAGCTAATCATAGAATAAAGATAGAGAAATGAGTCATAAACCACGTGAGAGAGGTCACTTTCAGCTTTTGTCTCGTAAAAAATTCAGCTCCATAGGCCCAGTAGTTACTGAGATATTGCTTGTTTTCGTGAGGTAACTTTTCTGTGATTTTCCGTGTTTACGCACCTTTGCCATAGTGAAATTTCCTTCAACCCATTGTGTTGACATCACGGTAGTTTCGGTGATATTGGAACTCGGTGAAAATTACCGCAAAAGTACCGTGACGTCATACAAGTAAATAGAAGACATCAGCAGGCTATTTAAAGGCTATTTAACGGCTATTTAACCCTTAAAAAGAGGCTCACCACATAAGTCGTTTTTAATAAAGCTGGACTATGTGGCGGCGCTCGACATAGGTCGAGTGGCAATTTCAGCACGTAATGTTGCTGAGAGAGAGAGACAAGTGGTGGCAGGAGACTAGCGAGCGTATGACTGCTCCAGACCACCGCGGCGAACCTACTGACACGAATCTCAGCTCCCTCCTCCCTCTCTCACTCGCTACATACTGAATTATATGGGGAAAGTACCGAATTACATGCTTTTTGCACTCGCGTTGCACGGTTATTGCAAGAAAACTATCCATCATACAAGGATCGTTATGGTGTCATTCGAAAGCTCTGTTTATGCCCTTTCAGGGATAGATACTTGTTTTATGTTCTGGGTCTTATTTAGGCATGAAAATGATCACGTAAACAGCCCTATTTTGGCTAAAAACACCCCGCTGGGCGGTACATATAAATAAACCGCATAGGCCGCTAAAGAAGGGTTAAAGCTGTGCTATTTGAGTAGTGTATCGGCCTTCTGGGGTTAAAGACACATTTTGTGATATCTTGGCTATTAGTAGAGCTAGACAAATGATTTTTTCATCTAATCCTACATTTTTGAGGTCAGAGAATTAGAAAGACTTGTCACATTATTAACTCATCAGGGTCATAAGTAACTAGACAAAGTGAAGAAAGATTATATCGTAGGAAACGGCCTAATTCACACCATTTATACATATCCATTGAGTACAAATAACATTAGTATAAATACCATAGAATCAAAGACTCACACCTCACATTTGCAAGTGCACAGAGCTGTACAGAAGAGACCCAGCCTGTAGCACTTGCACCTGCCACGACAGTCTGATTTACAGACACATTTGGTCAGCTGTTCGCAACTCTTGGCTATGGGGGAGTTGGCTGTCCAGAAGACGTGCCATTCTTCACCAACCTTCTGCCATCCCCAGTCAGCAGGACTCTCTGCTTCTGGTTGACACTGGGTAGCTTGGGCCCAAACACAACCAGCCTGGAAGGCAGCTCGTCTAGTGTGCTGAAGCAGAGCTGCTCTTGTTGGTGGAATGGCCTCATAAGGCCTCTGTTTTCTGGCAAACATGTCAAGCCTGGCCTCATCCACAGTGGTAGCAGTGCTGGACCTGTCATACATCAGTATGACAAACCTCTCCAGTATCTCCAGGTCACCATCTTCCACTGTAAGAGGGTACTGGCTCAGCTTGGAGAAGACAGGGAGGCCTCTGGACAAACATCCCATGTCTGCCAGGCAGTTTTCTTTCCCTTGTTATGGAAGGCTGAAACAGTGTCACACCCTGTGAAGGCATGAAAGAATAACATGCCTTTAGCCTTCTCCTGCCCCATACAGCGATACAGGCCATGCACACTGATCCAGCGCCGGCTTTGACCGTGACCAAATGCCACCCATAACTGCTCTAGCCCCAAACTCTGAAGGGCTGGAAAGGCACTCACTGCAATGACTACAACATCTGTATCATTTGCCTTGACCATGACGGCTTTGCTCCCATGTTTTGCAGCATATTTGGCATGCACAAAGATGCGGCTGTCAGCTTCCTTATGAGAGCACTTGTCCAGTCCTTGAAGACCAGTTTCATGAGTGCTGAGGACTGCAGATCCCTTTGTGACAATTACCAAGTTTGGTGCAGACATTTGGGCAACCCTGTCTGCCAGGAACTGGAACAACTCCGTGTTGTTGTCATTATGCCTAAGGAAGTTACGCCAATTGGATGGAATGCTGTTCTTGTATGTCACCTTGCGTCTTCCTCCCTGGCCACGTTGAGACCTGGTCTCGGCTTTGAGGCTGGATTGGTTGTACACATCAAAGACAAGATGTGTTGTCTTGTACTTCGTAGCATACCTGTGAATAAATGGCAGGAAGTCCAGAGTTGCATAGCCCTCAAAGGTCTTTCCTCTCTTTGGTGGCAAGACATGGACCAAAGCAGACCCACCTACAATCAGGACATCGGTCTCTGGTTCTTCGTCTGTTGATGTAACATGAGTCTCCAAGATAGAGGTCAGTTGAGACTTCTGGCAAGTGTACAGCCTTCCACCCTCACTCAGTGCAGCTGGGAATGCCTGATTCTCATGCTGGAAGAACTCCTGCAGATAACACTGTCTGCTCTGACAGGAGATGAACAGCTTTGAGAAGAGCTTGTAGTCCTCCTTCAGAAGCTTCTGCTTTGAGTGCTTAATAGGAGCAGATTCTTGCCTGAAGAAGTCAGTTTTGTTCCTCTTGATTGACTCATAGAAGGAAACTGGATTATTTGCTAAGGCTTCAGAAAAGTCCTGGAATTTAGTTTGGCCTCTTTCCAAGTGAATCTGCAGAAGTTCCACTGAGCTGGGGTGAGCTATGTCTTTGTTGTCAATAGAATACAGCTCTTGACTGTCATCCTGGAAAGGACTGCCCAACTCTTGCAAAGTCAGAGACAGCTTATTGACTCTTTCCAGGAAAGTCAGCTGTGCCTGCGGTGTTTGCTCGTGGTGAGCTGTGTGTTCACTTGACTCTTTAGCTTGAGCCTCTTGTTCATACAGGGACACCAAACGGCTTACCTCAGGACCAGCAACCATCCATCGCCTAAGTGCTGCTGGGTCTTCAGTGAGCCCAATGGCTCCACCATCAGCCTTGATGATGGCATTGGCCTGCTCATGGGCTTGGTCAAGGGCCATTGCGGAGAAGTCACGACTTGTCTTGTGGACAACAAAGTTTCCCTTCTTGAATTCTTGAGACAGCTCAGGGTGTGTGCTCTCCAGAGTGAGCATGTCCCTCAGGTGGACTGGAAGCCACCTGGCATAATTTGTATTGTTATTGGCAAAGAAGAAGGGGATTAACTCACTCAATGCCTGGCCCTGGTTGTGTGTTGACATCACTCTATTATATTTGCAAGATCTCATCACTGCCTCAGTCCTTACTAACAAATGTGAAAATGGCTCCATTGGATTATCTGACCCAACGAATGTATGTGCACACCAAAAATCATGTATATATGTTCAGTAGTTGCTTAGATATGAACATATGAAATTAATGGATGCCATCTTGGATGCCATTCTAAAATTCCAATTATAGACTATGACAATGATTAAAACAGTGCTTCTCATTAATCTGGTTAGCAAGAAACAGTTTTCTCTTAAAATGTTCACCAGGTAATAATTAAAACAAAATAAGCAATATATGGTCAGGCACGGCAGCCATCTTGAAATATGACCGCCATCTTGGATTTTCGCGTGGCCAGCGGTATTTCTGAGAAGAATGGACCTTGAAGGGTACATGTACCAAATTTCATGCTTGCATCACCATTTGAACGATTCTCCTGAAATTTGCAGTTATCTGCTCCACTACAGGGGAACGGGACACAGGTACCATTGCCATAGTTGAGAGGACCAGGTCTGCGCCGGCCATAAGGGCGCGAACAACCAAACCCTGCCACGGTACCCCCGCAACCTGTGGAGGACCGTGCACATCAAAAGTGCGGCAGGTGGCGGAAATACGTATAAGGACTGCCACCTGTTCCAGTCTTCACTGAACGCATCCATCCCCCTCCTCATCCCCGCTGAGGGGTGAGTCCAGCAGTCCAGGAAGACAGACAATTAGGTCGGCACGAGCAAGGCAAAGAAGTCCACCAGTGGAGAGCCCCAGGAGGCTGCCAGGTCGTCGAATACGCAACGTATGAAAGACCATTCCATTAAGGTGTGTCGTACCTGCGACAAAGCATCCGCTCAAAGAATGGCAGTCCCGAGCAGGGAAGTCGCATGCAGGGGGACGCCGTGAAGGCCTGTTTGATAAAAATAACATCCCGCCTGGAGAACGACGGACCTGGAGGAGCCCTGCCTCCGATGACAGGGAACCGCCGTCAGAACAGCTACCCAGACGGCTACCGACCTGCCGGGAAGGGACCGTACGTGAACCCCCAGGAAGAACAACGGGACTAACAGGCCCAAGACAAGGACGAGGAAGGGCGAGACCCGGCCATCCGCCCCGATCCGGACGACCCATGTAGGATCGGTAGCCCCAACCCACCATGCTCGACGCATCGGATCTACCCAGAAAGTCGGTGGCGGAGCAGATCAGGGCACAACCGCTGGGAGTGCGCCCCGACTGACCCAGTGTGTGAAACACAAACGAATCGAGCGCGGAACCGGGCTAAGCCGATTGGGAGGCAACAGAGGAAACATCAGGTGCCAAACTGGAGGAGGTGGTGTAGCTGGAGCCACCCTAGGGGAATGGGCAGCGACGCCCAAACGAGTGACTCGAAGAGCGATGCCCAGATCGTCCTGGTAAACGAGATCGAGTGCAATGCGGCAAAAGCATCCTGCGAAGGCGTGCCGCATCCACTGGACTCAGTCTGACAGTCGCGCATGTTACGACCCAGTCTAGGCCCACCCCCGCCACTTCCGGCGACGGCGTGAGGCACGACTTGGGAACGTACACGATCCCACACAAGTGAGAAGCTGGAAGACCAGTAGTGTGTTCTGTACACAGTGTGTCTGAGAGGCTGCGGCGATGAGCTAACCGTCCAAGTAAAACAGGATCCGAAACCCCTGACAGAGCAGAGGAGGCAGAGCCCGTGTGATGAGAGTCGCAAAGACCCGCGGAGCGATATGGAGGGCGAACGGCAATATTGCGAACGTGAACACCCGCTCGGGTGACTGAAGCGCCAGATAACCCTGGAACCGATGGCCAGAGTCACATGCCAAGGAGCGTCCTAGCCCCAGGGCCACCACCCGAGAACCGGGCAGGAGCGACAGTCTCACGCGACCGATGGTGAGCACCAGAAACGGGTGTACAGTAAACCCCCGCTAACTCGGACTCTTTTTAGTCGGAAACCCGCACTTCTCGGAATGGTATCGGCCTCTCGGAAATGTCCCTGTATATCTCGGAAATTTCCGAGTTGGACGGGATTTGTGTTCGGTTTACAATGGTCTCCCACTCGGTTTTAAGTGATTTTAGGATGAATTGAAGCCTTTGCCTTTTAATTATTGTGTTAATATTAATTACTATGTACTGTACTGTCCCTGAAAACATAATAAGGTTCGTATTTGTCATTAATATGATGAATTTCACATGTAATACAAAAAATATATATATATAAATACAGTAGGGTCTCGTAGGATGCGAGATCAGACGATGCGATTCGCATAAGATGCGAGGACCCCCAAATAATAAAAATAAATTATTTTAAGATGCGAGACCAACCATAATTTGCGAATCGGAGGCTCAAAGTGGGTTAAATCCGAGGAGAAACTTCAAGATGCGAAAAAAAAATTAAAATGCGAGCCTTAGGCGGGAGTTCGCATGCCATTGGCTGGCTCAGACCTGCGTAGTATGACATTTAACCCCTCCAACCCAGAAGGGCTCTTGAACGCCCATAACAAACTCGGCCCGCGCAACCCGGAAGGGCTCTTGAACGCCCATTGCTTGCGTGAGTGCTTTCGAATGCCGCGCGTAAATTTTTGGTATCGTGGGAGGGTAGGTGGCGCCACCAGACGTAAACTACGCCACAGCATCAGTATCTACCCCGACGCCATCATGGATAGTACGCCAAATAGTGATTCCGTTGTATCCGATACCGTGCTTCCTACGACGCCCGTGCTAGTTCGTCGCGCCTTACCCCGACGCCATCGCCTAAATGTGTTATCTCCCGGAGGTATTGAGACGACATTGAGACTTTATGAACGAGCTGATGCCAAGCATAATGTTGATGATGAAGTAAGTGACGACTCCAGTAATTATAAGTCGAGTGATTATGGCCATGAGAGTGACAAAGAAGAGCAATTCCTGGGATTTGCGAGAGAACATGAGAGTGATGAGAGTGATGAAGGTGATGTACCAGTTTTTGAGGAAGCTGGTTTACCTACAGACGGTGAACTTGAGAGAGTGAGTGAGTGGGAGAGTTCAAGGTCACTCACCAAATTTCGCATAAGTGACACGACCCCAAGCCCTTCGCCAGCTAATTCGCCTTTCAAGCTACACTTATATAAGAAGAAAATACTTGAAAAGGCGGCCGCGGAAGCTAGGGAACAAGCAAAAATACTTGGTGAGGATGAGGCTGTGAGTGAGGATGAGCGTGGTGACTCTTCTCGCCCGCCATTGTCTCCCTTATCTACCCACGCCACCCAAGATGACCTGGCTGACCCGGGTGCCCCGCATTCTTCCCCACCACCCCCACCACTGCCAAGGGTTGAGGACCCCCCACTTTCGGCCTATTTGCCTCCTAGGTCCCCCGACAGGAGACATACTGCTGCCGAAAAGGGGAAAGGCAGCAAATATGCCAAAAGAAGCAAGACAAGTAAGCGAGTTTTGTTCGAGGCTCCCGCGGCGTCCACCCCTGCCCGCCCCAGCCATACGCCCCCGCAACTTTCCCCACGGTCCTCCCCACCTCTCCAGCCGTCAACATATGTTCCTGACGAAGTCTTTGAGCTCGCATCACCAATACCTGGGCCTAGTGACAGTGAAGCATTGCTTTCTGTCACTCGTCGCAGGCCAAGGAGCCCAGGACCTCGGGGGGACACAGCCTCACCTGCCACTCCTTCCCCACCTCGCCCACCCGCACGCCGCTCACGCATCACTCGTTCCCCGCCAGATTATGTTGGGGCCACTGATGATGAAGGGCACCTCTCTGAAGACTCTGGCCATGATTACATAGGTCCACCGTCAGGGCAAGATGACCACTCTGACGATGACTATATGGACATCGACGACCCTCGACCCATCCGCTTGGCCCGGCGTCGTGCTGCCCGTCGTGCTGGCCGCCGCCCTGGCCGCCGCCCTAGGGCGCGCGCCTCCCGAGTTGGCCGTGGGCGTGCTGGGCCACCAGCTGGAGCTCCTCGTCAGCGTAGACAAGACCCATTCTACGTTTTTCAGTGGCAAGACGTAGTTGATGGGGATGGATACAACCCTGATGTGCCAGCTTTTGATGAGGTACTGGAGGGTTCAGGCATTACCCCCAATTTTCCTGCAGGCCCCAATGCTCCACCACACGAACTATTTGAGGCCTTCTTTGATGAGGAGGTGGTAGGCTATGTTGTCAAAGAGACAAATAAGCAGCACCAATTCCAGGTCCACTTTTTGGGCAAGGTGACCAAGGGCCACATGAGGCAGTGGACCCCAGTGACTCATAAAGAGTTCATGGTGTTCCTGGCACTCACCATGCTAATGCCTCATGTCAAGAAGCATAGGTTGCCTGACTATTGGATCACCAATGATCTCATATCCACCCCTGCCTTCGGGAAATATATGTCTCGCGACCGGTGCCTTGATATCCTCGCAGCGCTCCATCTTGTCACCAACCTTGACGTCCACCTCCCAGACAAGCTGTGGAAGATTAGGACGTTGTACGAGATGATGAGAGAACGCTTCACCTCCTACTTCAAGCCCTTCCGCAAGGTCGTCATTGATGAGTCTCTTGTGCTGTTCCGGGGAAAACTCAGCTTCCGGCAGTACATCCCCTCAAAAAGACATCGCTTTGGCATAAAATTCTTTGTGCTGTGCGACTGCCAAACTGGCTATGTCCTGGACTTCCTGGTCTACAGTGGGAAGGAAGGGGACTTGCTTGTGGACCCCCTCATTGGCTTTGGCGGAGCAGTGGTGCAAGCCATGATGGACCGCTACTTTCACAAGAATCACGTCCTCTACACGGACAATTATTACACGTCCCCCACTCTCTCACAGTACCTGCATGAGCGCAAGACGGGGACTGTAGGCACAGTACGAGGGAAAAGGAAGGGCATGCCACCTTTCCCTCCAAAGACCAAACAAGGTGATGTGTTCAAGAAGAAGTCGGGGCCCATTCTGGCTATCCACTGGCACGACCAGCGGAAGGTCAACCTCCTGAGCACCATCCACAAGGGTGAAATGGTGGAGACTGGCAAGGTGGATCGCCGCACCCAGGCCAGGGTGACCAAGCCCGATGCTGTCCTGGACTACAACATCAACATGAGGCTGGTGGACAAGTCCGACATGCAGATAGGCTTCATTGACTGCCTGCGTACCTCGTACAGATGGTACAAAAAGTTCTTTCTGCATATGGTGGACATGTCAGTTCTGAATGCCTACAATATATACAAGCTTCGGAATGTGAACACACCCATGAAGTTCAATAGCCTGCGGAGGTTCCAAAAGCAGGTGTTGACGGAGCTCCTGGAGAAGTATGGTACGCCACAGAGGGCAGTGGCACATCCTGGGCCCGCCGTTACTGACCGCTTGCAGTGTGCTCATTACCTGAATAGGCACTGGCTTGGTTCCCTGCCTCAGAATGAATCAGGAAGAACGCAGCAGAAGCGGTGCCATGTCTGCTACAACAGCAGGCTGAGGGCAAGGTCAGGTAAAAAGTCCACCATGGAGTGTGTGGAGTGCAAGGTGGCACTCTGTGCTATAGGGTGCTTCTTTGATTACCACTCCAAGCAGGAGTTCTAATAATCATACTGAAAGTGCCAAATAAAATGACAACATGTACAGTATATATATAGGCAAAAAGTGGAAGTAAACCAATTTATCGTTATACAAAAGTCATGTATTATGAGAAAATTGATACAAATACAATTACACCATAATAATATGTGAAAGTGACACATATGTATATAATAAGTGACATTCATATGATTAGAACCTATAGAAATATAGAAATCAGTGAAAAAAGACACAATAAATTGTATATAAAACGTTTACAAAGCATATAACTAAGTGAAAGTGACACAAGACCTAATATTTGATGGCCAAAGTATAATAAACACCTGTGATAACGAATAATCAGTGCCTAATATAACAATAACCTACCTCAAATACTAATAAAATGTACGGTATCGAGTGAAAATGAGCATATCAGTGACAGTGACACTCTAAAGCATATTTATCCAAGTGAAAGTGACACAAGACACAATATTTGATGGCCAAAGTATAATAAACACCTGTGATAACGAATAATCAGTGCCTAATATAACAATAACCTACCTCAATTACTAATAAAATGTACGGTATCGAGTGAAAATTAGCAAAATTAGTGACAGTGATACCCTAATAAACATACTTTATATAATTGATAATTGGCCTCAAAATAACTATAAAAATATCAAATAAACATCACATTCTCAATATCAAACACTAAAATCGTCTAAGGGAGATAAACACTTTGGCGAGACGAGCGGCTAGGTGCGTCGTAGCCGTGGCCGGGGCGACGCATCCGAACGCGGGAAGAATTTGCCGCCGAAAAGCACTCGTCTTCCCGCGCTCACCATTATGCAACCAGAGGGGCTAAAGACCTCTACTCAATACCATTCTACAGAGGAAGGTTTGTGGAACATTTTTCTTTTTTATTCATAACATTACATGCCATATTCATTGAATTACAGAGCAGTTAACATAGCCCAAAGATCGTCAAAACACCCGGTACCGCAGCACAGTCGCGAGCTATAGTCCCCGGGGCTGGAGGGTTAAGGTAAGGGAAAAATTCAATTTTTTATATTTTTTATTGATTGTGTATTTTGTCTCATTTTAATTTATTAATTAATTATTTTCTGTTTGTATGTGACCGAAATGTATGGTATCATGCACCAATTACCTTTTTCAGGGATTATTACCAACAAAATTGGGACTTTGCATGAACAAATTGGATTTATAGGGTGTAAATGGGACTTTACAGCATATTTTTTGGGGCGGATCGACCATAAGACGTTTTTCCCATAAGCTACGTGTATCGTAAGATGCGATCGCATCCATCGACCATAAACTCGCATCTTACGAGACCCTACTGTATCTTAATTTTCTCTGACGCGGACTTTCCTCTTCTAATTCGGAATTTTCTCTCTCTTAAGTCGGATATAAGTCGTACTTCGGACATCTCGGAAAATCGGGCTTCTCGGAAGTGGTTTCCCCCCAATTAGTCCAAGATAGCGAGGGTTTACTGTATACACGATGTGTTGGTTGAAGCAGGACAGACCTACCATCGGTAACACCGCATCGCAGTCCCCCTTGGGGACCAGAAGGACAGACCTACCATCGGTCACACCACATCGCAGTTCCCCTTGGGGACCAGAAAGACAAACGTGAGGAAGACACGTTGCTGAGACGTGACCACTCAAATCATCCCAACCTCGTGGAGAGACCGAAGCACTTTGGCAACGTCTTGAGACACTGGTCGATGTCGGGGAGGTCGCCTGAGGAATGGTCGTGACCGCCACCTCCAGGACAGACCCCGCAGCACAACCCGACATGCCCACGATCGGCGGGGCCAGGGCCGAGAGTGGCGATGGAAGAAATCGGTGTGAGGGCCATGAGTAAGGCCCACCACCGAATCCACTAAACGGATGGGAGAGGGGATAGACCCAGTAGCATGACGCGTAGGTAGACGCGGAGTGCCCCCCAGACTTGTCGTGGTGGGATCGGCCCCCACGACCACCTCTCCCCCGATTCCTGACACCAGTCCGAAACGGATGACGAGTATCCTACGCCTGCCGAGAATACTCCGTCCTCTGGTCGAACCGCCTAGAGGAAGGCTCTATACGCAGTTGCAGGGAGGGACGAGGCGGAAAGCGACGATCGGAGAGACGGCCCAGCCATTCCCCCCCCCCCCAACTGAGGGAGGAAGCAGCAGAAGATGGCACCAACGCCCCCTGTCTCAGGGGCGCAAACACGCTCCACAGTCGCAAGTAGGCGGGCACGCCGCATGTGCTCCCAACCCTGCTGCAGAACCCCAGGAGGCCGGGTATCAGACAGCTGAAGATGAAGCCGAGCCAACCTAAACAACACCAAGAGGGCAGAAAGCAGGTGAGCAGTGCGTTGGCGAAGCCTGTGATCACGGACGAGGGCATCCTTCTTCGGCGACGTGAAGAAGGGAGCAGATATCCTATCAAGAGAAACCGTAGGGACACGAGGCCAAGATCAGTACCTGGCAGGAACCCCGGATGACGGTTGGACCAGGCCCGACACAAAGGTTTGTTCCAAAAGTGGAATCAGACGAGAACCTCCCGCAGAACGCATAACGAAGTCCACACCCGCTGCCAGCCACGCCCGCCACGCCACCCCACCCCAAGGACCAGCCACAAGATGCGTGAGCTCCCGAACCAGGGCTCCCTGCCGATCCCGGGCCCTCGTGACTAGAGGGATCCCAGCGATGGCTGACATAGCGGGGGCATCGAGATGGAGAACCTGCCGAGAGTAGGCCGACCATAGCTCGGTCGAACCAGGACAGGGAAGGAAACCTCCGTGTAAGGATCGTATACTGCCCCAAGGAAGGAAAGGAGACGGTCAGGCCACCCAACCCCAACCCGCACCCAGGCAGAACGACAAGAGATGTCACAACTGCCGGAGGAGGGGCAAGGGGAAAAGGAGCGTGCGGAGCAGCAGCCACAGGGACAGCAGGCGCTGCCGGTAGGTGCCCGTCCAAGTGTGGGATAGGAGTCACCACAGGCGTGAGTTGAGGCATAGGAGACGGTCGCACCATAGCTGTGGTGAGACGGACCAGAGCCCCGAGTAAGGAGGAGAACTATTCCGCGTTCGACCTCTGGAACGTCTTCGACGCCGCCGCCTGCTCTCCAAGCAGGGCGGCTATTACCAACCTCCAGGCAGGCACGCCTGGAGAATCCGAGGGAGAAGGCGAGACGGACCCAAGACGTCCTTGACGGCCAACCTCCGGGTGTGGGGAAGACGTGCAGGCCATAGAATCCCTTGGAGAGTCTCCGAGCGCAGCCCCGCCCACCCCCTCCAAAGAGAACTCATTGGGAGGCGAAACTGGCGACGAAGTCGACAAAGGCACATAAGGGGGCACAGTCATAAACAGCGCAGTAGTACGAGACGGAGGAGGAACAGGATGGACCACCGGTGCAGCAGGAGATGAAGGGCGACGAAGCATCCAGGCCTGCCCATCCACAATCGGATACCTAAATGAGAAAGCAAACTATTCGATGAATGGCACTCAGCTTAAGAATGTAAACAGAGAAACCGATCTGGGAGTAACAATATCGAGTAACCTAAAACCGAGTCAACAATGTTCAGAAGTTGTTAAGAAGGCAAACAAAATAATTGGCTTTATAGGCAGGTCATTTGAGCATAAATCCAAAGAAGTTATCCTAACCCTTTACAATTCCTTAGTCCGCCCTCTTCTGGAATACTGCGTTCAATCCTGGTGCCCTTATTACCAAAAAGATATAAACAAGCTAAAACGAGTTCAACGTAGAGTTACCAAAATGATACCTAGCCTAAAGAACAAACCATACGAAGAGCGTCTTAGAGAATTAAATCTATTTCCTTTAACCCAGCGCAGATTAAGAGGTGACTTAATTCAAGTGTTCAAAATCATCAAAGGCATCGACAATATGAACTGTAGTAAGTACTTCACTATCGACCAATCTAATTACACGCGGGGAAACGGTTGCAAAATTATTGGTAAATCTTTTAACTCACACGAATCTAAGAATTTCTTCTTCAATCGAGTTGTCAACTTGTGGAATGGGCTTCCCCGAAACGTTATAGACTGCAGCACCGTTGATTCATTTAAACTCCGCCTAGACAAATATCTCGCTTCAAACCCGCGACTAACTGCGTTTGTAAATGAATAACTTTATTTTATCCCCCCCTCAGTTACTAACCCATCTGTCCCCTACTAACTTCCTAATCCTGCCACGGACATTAGTTCCAGGGCAGTAATTCCCTTTCCAATGTTCCCTTACTCACTCTAAACCACTGTTTGGACACTTGATCTTCAGTGTTTTGGAGGACAAGCAACCTAGAAGGGTCACTAGATCTGTTGTTGCTTGATTTCCTTTGTACTCCTTTGTACAATCTCCCCGACTAGGACATGAACCGGACGACATGACGGAGAGAACACAGGCAGCACTACAGTAGGCAAGATGGGACTAGTGGGTGCACGCCCTCCCCGCCCTGAAGAGGGGATGACCCTTGTCAGGAATGGGAGAGAGAGCAGGCGGAGCAGGATAGAGGGATTGTTGACGACGAGGCGAGCGCGAAGTGGACCTGTGACGCAAACCTCCTACCCATGTCTCCCAGAGCCCGCAGACACTGTCGACAGAGCAGACGGAGGCACCCGAGGCAGGGTGGCCTGGCGCCCAGCCGGCGACGACTCTGGGAGGCGCAACAGAACCCTCACATGGGTGTCCCGGAAGCGAGAGGTCCCATGCAGGGAGGGCCGTACGAGGCGGGAAATGCCCGCCCACGTAGCACCTGTGAGGGAAGGACCACACTGACAAGGGTTATAGGACACCCTGTGGTAGCAGGTAACGTGAATGCAGCATTCCTCATGTTACAGAAAGAACCTCACCTTAGGGTACGGTCTGGCAGGAACACCAAGATGTTCACAAGTAATGACACATAGAGCCTATGAACGAAGCATAGCAGGCAGGTTAGCATATAGAAAACCCATAAGGATCCCCATAAAAAATCACAGGCACAAGGACAGAAAGGTGCACCTAAGTGCAAACTAGACCTTGAGCCCGGAGCACCAACCTGCGAAGTATTGAACCCCCCCCCCCCCCCCTTCAATTAAAGGGAAGAAGAATGCCCCACCACAGGGTAGGACCCGGTAGGAACACAGGGGAACCCACAAAAAGTTTCAGGGAAACCCCTAGCACCAGGTCAGACTAGACCACGAGCCAGGTAAAACTTCCTTGGAAGGAGTAATTCCCCCGACAATTCAAGGAAAGAATGACGCCCCACCATAGGGTAGGAACCGGTAGGAACACAGGAGAACCCACAACAAGTGTCTGTGAAAACCCAACACCAGGTCAGACTAGACCATAAGCCAGGTTAACCATCCGTTTGAAGGATGTATCCCGCTTTCAATGCATGGGAAGAATAAGGCCCCACCGTAGGGGAGGGCCCAGCATAGGCCAGGGTTAGGCAGTATCCCAGGCATGTACACAATAAATGACACACAGATATGAGACAGGAATCATAGCAAGCAAATGTAGCATGCACAAAAACCCCTCGGGAACCCCATGAAAAACTACAGGCACAAGGACAGAAAGTCGCCACTAAGCGCAAACTAGACCTCGAGCCTGGAGCACCTTCCTGTGAAGGAGATATCCTCCCCCCCCCATTGAAGGTAAGAATAAGGCCCCACTGTATGGGAGGGGGTGGTAGTACATAGGTGAACCTACAAAAAGTTCCAGTGAAACCCCAAACCCCAGGTCAGAAGAGACCAAGAGCCAGGTTCATCTCCCATGAAAGGATTTTATTTTCCCCCTAATAAGGTGAGAATAATACCTGAAGGCCTTTAGGCACCGATGAGCAAGCAAGGTTAGCATGCACATAAACCCCTAGGTATCCCCACGAAAAACTACAGGCACAACGACAGAAAGTCACCACACAGCGCAAACTAGACCTTGAGTCTGGAGCACCTTCCCAGTGAAGGAGATATCCCCCCTCCCCCCTAATGGAAGGTAAGCAAAAGGCCCCACCAATATGGAAGGGCCTAGCAGTACACAGGTGAACCTACAAAAAGTTCCAGTGAAACCCCACACACTAGGTCAGAGTAGACCAAGAGCCAGTTCACTTCCCATGAAAGTATTGCATTTCCCCCCAAAAAAAGGAGGGAATAATCAGAGCTGGGCACTTCCGCATACACATACGCAAAACGCCAATTTCGCCATGGCGAAAGTGTCATTTTGGTGGCGCATTAGCGTTGGCGCCAAAATGGCCGCCTATTTGCGGGTTTGTCGCTCTGGCAAGTACCTCCATGTTGCTAACCTTGAGTCCGCAAAACTCTCACCTTTTTTTTTTTTTTTTTTTTTTTTTTTTTCTGTGATTGAGGGAGGCAAAAGGCATAACTGCCTATAGCGAGTGCCTCCCCCATAGTTGAAAGAGTGACAGGGCCAAAATCAAGGGACGTTCGAGCCAAAATGCCTGGACACACGGAGTTTGAAGCAATTTAAGTCATAGGAAGAGGGAAAGACTGATTCTGGGAGAGAGTTCCAGAGCTCAGATGTTGAGTAGAAGAAAGTTTGAGAGTAACGTTTCACTCTTGGGTTGGAGAGTTGCACAGAGTAGGGGTGGGATTGAGTTGCAAGACGGGTACCACGTGCCCTACGTAAAGGAGGTGGTATGCACTGGGATAGCTCTGAGGAACACTGATTATTATAGTAGCGATAGAATAGCGAGAGAGATGCAACATTGCGGCGGAGAGAGAGAGATTGCAGAGAGTTGGTGAGTGGACGGGAGTTAATGATACGAAAGGCCTTCCTTTCAACCTTGTCTAGGAGAGCGGTGTGAGAGGAACCTCCCCACACATGTGAACAATACTCAATACAAGGGCGCACTATGCCCCTGTACAGAGCAAGAAGCTGTGCAGGGGAAAAGGCGGTTGAGCACACCCAGCTTCTGGGAGGCTGCCTTAGCAAGACTGGTAATATGGTCCTTCCAAATGAGAGCAGAAGAAAAAGAGACACCAAGAATATTGAGAGAAGATGAAGGGTTGATTTTTGTATTGTTGAAGAATAAGGGATAGTCCGCTGGGAGATCCTGACGGGTAGATAGATGGAGAAATTGGGTTTTGGAAGCATTAAAGTTAACAAGGTTTTCTCTGCCCCAATTGGAAATAGTATTTAGATCAGAATTTAAGAGTTCTATGGCTTCATTACGTTTGTCGTTGAGGGATTGCTGGCTGGGGCGTTCTGAAAAACTAATGGAGTAGTGTAAAGTTGAGTCGTCTGCGTATGAATGGATGGGAATTAAGGTACAGTTAAGGAGATCATTTATAAAAATTAGAAAGAGAATAGGAGATAGGACAGAGCCCTGAGGAACACCGGAGTTTATAGGGTGAGGAAGTGAACAATGGCCGTCCACAACCGCAGCTATGGAACGGCCAGAAAGGAAATTAGAGACAAAGGCACAGATGGAGGGATAGAAACCGAAGGAGGGTAGTTTAGAAATTAAAGATTTATGCCAGACTCTATCGAAGGCTTTCGATATGTCTAGTGCAATAGAAAAAGTCTCACCGAAGTCCCGAAAGGAGGATGACCAAGAGTTAGTAAGATATGAAAGAAGATCACCAGTAGAGCGACCCTTAAGGAAGCCATACTGGCGATCTGAGAGCAGATTATGAGAAGAGAAATGCTTAAGAAATTTGGAAGCAAGAATAGTTTCAAAAACTTTAGAAAGACAAGAGATAAGAGCAATTGGACGATAGTTGGAGGGTTGAGAGCGGTCACCCTTCTTTGGGACAGGTTGAATGTGAGCAAACTTCCAGCATGAAGGGAAGACGTTAGAGGATAGACAGAGACGAAAGAGTTTGCCTAGGCAGGGAGTCAGCACGGAAGCACAGTTTTTGAGAACAACAGGAGGAACACCGTCCGGACCGTACGCCTTATTAGTGTTAAGCCCAGAGAGGGTAGAAAGTACATCTTTAGAAGAGATTAGGATATTAGGCATAAGTAAGAGAGAGGAGGGCGGAGAGGGAGGAATAGCACCGGAATCATCCAAGGTGGAGTTTCTAGCAAAAGTTTGAGCGAAGAGTTTAGCTTTGTCAGAGGAAGAAGTGATGGTTGTGCCATCAGAGTGGGAAAGGGGAGGGAAAGACGAGGAAGAGAAATTGTTGGAGAGGTTTTTGGCTAGATGCCAGAAAGCTTGGGAAGAGCTAGAGTTGGATAGTTCAGTGCATTTATTATTGATGAAAGAGTGTTTGGCAAGTCGAAGAACAGATTTGGCTTGATTCCGGGCAGAAACATATGAAGAATGAGAGTCTTGAGTTTTAAGGCGTCGGTACCGTTTGAATGCTTCCTCCTTATTGCGGACAGCAGTAGAACAGGCGTGAGTAAACCAAGATTTTTTAGCATTAGTCTGAGAGAAAGAGAATGGAATGTATGCTTCCATGCCCGATAGGATTACCTCGGTAATGCGTTCAGCACTCTCCGAGGGTCCCCGGCCATGGAAGCAGAAATCATTCCATGGGAAATCAAAGAAGTACTGCCGAAGAGCCTCCCAGTCGGCAGCGCCAAAGTGCCACAAGCGCCGCCGGCTAGGAGGATCGGGTGGCTGTACTGGAGAGATAGGACAGGTGACAGAGATAAGTTTATGGTCGGAGGAGCCCAAAGGAGAGAAAAGATCGACAGTATAAGAAGAAGGGTTAGAAGTTAGAAACAGGTCAAGAATGTTGGGCCGATCTCCGATGCGATCCGGGATACGGGTGGGTTGCTGAACTAACTGCTCTAGGTCATTTAGGATAGAAAAGACGTAGGCTTGTTCACCAGGTGGATCAGTAGTGTGAGAGGAGAGCCATTGGCGGTGGTGAACGTTGAAATCTCCTAAGATGGAGATTTCTGAGAAAGGAGAAATGGATAGAATGTGTTCCACTGTAGAGTTTAGATAGTCAAAGAATTTAGGAAAGTTGGTAGAGTTAGGGGAAAGATAGACAGCACAGAAATATTTAGTAAGAGAATGACAGGAAAGTTTGAGCCATAAAGTTGAGAATTCAGAGGAGTCGAAATCGGGAACACGAGAGCAAGTGAGTTTGTTGTGCACATATGCACAACATCCGCCTTTGGCTTTGAAACTAGGATAGAGAAAGTAGGAGGATACAGAGAAGGGGTTGCTGGATGTTGCTACAGACACCTTGGACACATTCTTGACCTGTGGTAAACACGGCATCGCGGCCCCCACCACTTCCAGCGGCCCGCCAAAAGCCAAGCCAACTAGCCTACTTTTTGTGCTGGAATCTAGTGCACTCTCTATATTTCGTGATTTTTCGTATGTGATTTGATGTGTGAAAATACTAAGGAAGACATGATAATAAAGATTCTATCTATCTATCTATCTATATGCTCAGGCCCAATCCCCATTTTGGGGGTAGCCGACTCAAGACAGAGCAAGAATAGGGAAAACACAAAAACAACATAAAACAACAAATAAACACAGATAAAAAGCACAAACTCACACACATCCAGGTCACCCAGGAGAAGACCCAGAGACCAGGGTCACCAAGGTCGCTCCAGCACTCCCCCGGCCCTCGACCACCCGGAGAGGTTCCGATCTCGGCAGGCAGACATGCAGCGGAGCCAAAGCCACAAGCCCTCCCACCACACTTCCAGGCGCACCCTTCATATTAATCGTTTCCCCGGGCCAGGCGCCTGATGGACTATTATCTAGTCCAACTTGCGCCCGACCCCTTACTCCAAATGACCACGTGTTCACTCAACTATTCACAAGCATTCTCCATTCACTCCTGTCCACCACCACTTCCCCTGCCTGATCTACAGTCATTCCTCTATCATCCAAAGCCTTTCTTACACAGTCTCTCCATCTCAATGGGGGTCTTCCTGCCCTTCTATCTCCCCTTGTACCTGACTCACATATTCTCTTTGTAAGCCTTTCATCTCCCATTCGTTCAACATGACCATACCAGCTCAGCACCCTTCTGTCCACTCTGGCTGACAAATGTTCCTGCTGCCCCACTCTCCTACGTATCTCTTCATTCCTCAATCTGTCTCTACGAGTAACTCCACACATACTCCTCAAGCAGCTCATCTCCATCACATCCAGCCCTCTTTTCTCCTTTTTCTTCAGAGCCCATGTCTCAGCCCCATACATCACTGTTGGCACTACAATTCCTTGATACAGTGCACTTTTTACTTTCACTCCGAGATTTCTCGTCTTCCACATACTTCCCATTACTCCGAAAACCTTCCTTCCTTCACACACTCTCTGTTTTACCTCCACTTCCATACCTCCACTCCTGCTTATCGTTCCTCCTAGATATTTAAAACACTCTACTTGTTCCAATATTTCCCCATCCAGCCTCACATCTAGATTCACCCTATGCTCTCCCCTATTACACACCATTACTTTACTTTTATTGACGTTCACCTTCAGTTTCCTCCTTCCACAAACCACACCAAACTCTTTGACTACCCGCTTTTTTTTGGGCGGGTGCCCAACCCCGAAAAGGGTTGAAATAGGGGAGCTATCCCCCCGCCAAAGGTGGCTTTCTAGGGCCTTTCCTAGCTGATGCTGAGAGGATTGGGTTCTAGTCATGTGGTGATGGGCTGGTCTATCAGAGTGAGAACTGAGCGATCTCTGCCATACCCATAGCTTACTCTGACTGTTCCTTTTACTTATATATTTTCTAGATCTCAAGTGACGGCATCTCTTGCGTGGATTGACCTCCTAATCTACCAAGATTGGAAGCCAAAGCGTCACATCTTTCCTTTGCCCCTCAACTTTCTCTTCATAATTGCTGAGGGACACAGGGCCCTGGGTGGGGCTTTGGTTTCCCGGGCGTTTCCGCACCCTCCTCGCCTCCCCGCCATGGAGTGGCTTCGGTCACCCAGGCTTTATTGTGGTCGGCAGGGAGGGTTCTGTGGGGGTGCTCAGTTACAGCCTTGGCCTTGCTCGGGGCCTTGGGGCTGTTCGGCCAGGCAGCTTGGGGAAAAACAACAACAACAACAACTACCCGCTGCAGTTTCTCATCAGAATCCGCCACCAATGCTGTGTCATCAGCGAACAGCAACTGATTCAACTCCCAATCTCTACCATTCTTTCCTACTAAACCCAATCCTCTTCCCATAGTTCTCCTTTTCACCTCCCTCACCACACCATCCATAAACATATTAAACAGCCATGGTGACATTACACAACCCTGTCGCAAACCTACCTTTACCTCAAACCATTCACTCAACTCACCATTTCCTACTCACACATGCTCTGCTCCCTTCATAAAAACTCTTAACTGCTTCTAACAAATTTCCTCCTAATTTTTAACTGCTTCTAACAAATTTCCTCCTATTTCATAAATCCTTAACACCTTCCACATGATCATACGCTTTTTCCAAATCCATAAAAGCCCAAAATATCTCCTTATGCTTCTCTAAATACTTCTCGCATAACTGTCTTACTGCAAACATCTGATCCACGCACCCTCTTCCCCTCCTAAAACCGCACTGTTCTTCTCCTATTGCAACTTCCGTACACTTTATTAGCCTCTCTATCAACACCCTGCCATACAGCTTTCCAACCACTTACTTACTTTACTGACCACTTTATTACTCTAGAATATTTTACTAATTTATACAGTAAAACATCGCCCATCCAGACTAATTGGGGGAGAACCCTGTCTGGATCTGCCAAAAGTCCGGATCTGCCGAAAGTCCGGACATATATTCAGCCATCCAGACAAATCCGGATGGCTGAAACATAAGTCCGGATATCTAACTTAAACAACCAGACTTAGGTTTCAGCCATCCAGACAAATCCGAATGGCTGACATTCAAGTCTGGATATCTAACACTAGATGTAAATAATATGTGTGGAAATTTGTATTCGTCTCGTTCCTTTCCGGATTTACTTATATTTTTCCCAAGCCATGCAGACAAGTCTGGTTGGCTGAAACATGAGTCTGGATCGAAATGCCTGTCTGGATCTCTTGGGTTTCCGGATCTGAAGGCACCGGATGGGAGGGGTTCTACTGTACTACACTTTCATAGTGGCATCCTTGACAAATGACATCCCTTAGGTATTTGCAGTGTCGCCTATGAAGATGGTTCTAATTTTGTTGGAAGACGTATGGGGTCTTCCAGCTTAGCCTATAGGCTAAATAGGGTCATATACAGTATAATTAATGGCACTACATACATAGCCTATATACATACATACACAAATTTAAAGACTGAGTGCTCCACACTAAGCGCAGTTCCGGTCTCACGTCCTAATGGCGGCATTCTTGGCAACCCTGTTAAGAGCTGCCTCACTTGTCTGGTTATTTGATTTAAGATCACGTCTTTGTTAGTCCGCCCCTTGGTGCGGCTCCCTCCACATTAGTGACCTTGCATCTTTTCACCCAGCTTTGTTCATCCATCCTCTCCACATGTCCAAACCATCCAAGCCTGCTATAGGTAGCGCCAACGAACTTGACAATAATCTTAATAATAATAATAATAATAATAATAATAATAATAATAATATTTATTCAGTTAGCAATTTACAGAGTTGGTACCACATAGTATGTTACAAATATGACATGTACCAGCCTTGCATAATTCCAACTAAGGATAGCCCAATAAGGCTGTTAGGCGTATTTCATACAAGGATGTCCGAAGTCCGACTTATGTCCGACTGAAGAGAGGGAAAAGTCTGAATTAGAAGAGGAAAGTCCGCGCCACCAGAGATGTCTGTCTGTCTATCTATTATGCATCTATCTCCCTTTTACATAAATATAACTATGTCTTAGTTGGTCTTTTTTTAATCTATGAATCATTTCTAATACGATGGAATTGAAAACAATATTACCCTTCCAACACACAAATAATAAAATGAAAACGAGAGTAAATAAAAATGTCTCAACTATGTCTTATTTGGACTTTTTGTAATCTATGAATCATTTCTAATGCGATGGAAATTAAAACAATATTATCCTTCCAGCACACAAATAATAACATGAAAAAGAGAGTCAATAAAAATGTCTCCTTTGTCTTTTCAGAACCAATTAAGTCTGTCTCATAATAGTTCGTTTATCGCTCACTTCCCCCTCTGCAACTCTCTCTCTCTATCTATCTATCTCTAATGCATCTATCTAACTCCTGTATACATTAACATAACTATGTCTTATTTGGACTTTTTGTAATCTATGAATCATTTCTAATGCGATGGAATTGAAAAATATAATATCCTTCTAGCACATAGATAAACAATAAATAACATAGTCAACAAAAGATCTCCACCCCCCCCCCCCCACCCCCCCCGTCTTGTCTAGACAACGAGGCGCCGAGTAGATTTACGTTTGATAGATTTTTTTTTTTCACCACGGTATACACAAAATGATGGGGAAATATTGTAACATGTTTTTAATTGACATGTGTGTCGTTTTTGCTGATTATGAGTTGGTGGAAAATTGTTTTCTTTAATTCCATCATATCGGAAATGATTCCCAGATTATATAGAGATCAAATAACATACACGTTTAAGTGTGTTCAATAGTTTTGCATTATCAATAGGGCGTAGCACAAGGCTTATCAACATCATCACAGTAACGGGGTCGGGGTTGAGGCTGGGACGGTGAGGGGAGGGAGTAGGCCTACAGCGGCGGGGATATCATATTTTTTCTTTTTTTTTGCATGTGAAATTTATCATATTAACCCTCTCCGACATATGACGCAATTTTGAGCCTATTAGGGATACTTTAAAGCCTTTGTTACCATTAGGGGTATTTAGAAACCTTTAGTTAAGTTACTTCAACCTCTGCAGTTGTCTTTGAGTTAGCTGTGGGCAGATACCTAATTTTGGAGAGGTAATTATAAGAGTGAGAGAACTCTATTTCTTATTGCTAATCTGGCAACCTCTACGTCATATGAGTCTGAAGGGGTTAATGAAAAATATGACCCTTATTATGTTTTCAGGGACAGTACAGTACATAGTAATTAATATTAACACAATAATTAAAAGACACAGGCTTCAATTTATCCTACAATCACTTAAAACCGAGTGAGAGAACATTGTAAACCGGACACAAATCCCGTCCAACTCGGAAACTTCCGAGATATACAGGGACATCTCCGAGAGGCCGATGCCATTCCGAGAAGTGCGGGTTTGCGAGAAAAAAAAGAGTCCGAAATATCGGGGGTTTACTGTACTGCTGTTTGCTGATGATACAGTTCTGATGAGCGATAGTGAAGGGGAATGCCACATGTATTTGTAGATTTCATTAATTGAGTTGTTGTTGTTGTTGTTCCCCAAGCTGCCTGGCCGAACAGCCCCAAGGCCCCGAGCAAGGCCAAGGCCATAACCGAGCGCCCCCACAGAACCCTCCCTGCCGACCACAGTAAGGCCTGGGTGACCGAAGCCACTCCATGGCGGGGAGCTGAGGAGGGTGCGGAAACGCCCAGGAAATCAAAGACCCACCCAGGGCCCTGTGCCCCTCAGCAATTATGAAGAGAAAGTTGTGGGGCAAAGGAAGAATGTGACGCTTTGGCTTCCAATCTTGGTAGATTGGGAGGTCAATCCACGGAAGAGACGCCGTCACTTGAGATCTAGAAAATATATAAGTAAAAGGAACAGTCAGAGTAAGCTATGGGTATGGCAGAGATCGCTCAGTTCTCACTCTGATAGAGTTTAGAAGTCGGTGTCGTCTTTTGCTGATGACACAACATTAAGCAAGATAGTAAACACACAAGAGGACATGGGCCGACTGCAGGAAGACATGAATGTAGTGTTCCAGTGGACCAGGGAAAACAACATGCAATTCAATGAGGAAAAATTCCAATTAATACGGTACGGAGATAATAATGGTGTTAAAGAAATTACAAATTACTTAACAGAATCTAACCACATAATAGAACGGAAAGACATTGTGAAAGACCTTGGGGTATTAATGTCTGAAAGTATGGGTTTCAAAGTGCATAACCAGGTCAAAGTGGCGGCTGCGAAACGTCTAACGGGTTGGATTCTGCGTGCTTTTAAAACACGCGGTGAATTGCCTATGATAACGCTCTTCAAATCTCTAGTGCTACCGCGGCTTGAATACTGTAGCGTATTAACATCCCCATACAAAGCAGGTGAAATAAATGACGTAGAGAGTGTACAAAGAAATTTCACTTCGCATATAAGTTCGATAAAACATCTACACTATTGGGAGCATTTAAGAGCACTGAATCTGTACTCACTGGAACGTAGAAGAGAACGTTACCTAATAATATACACGTGGAAAATCGCAGAGGGTTTAGTACCAAACCTACATACTCCGATAGTCATGAAATTCAGTGATAGGAGAGGCTGGGAATGCGAAATCCCCCGGATGAATAACAGGGGTGCTATGGGCTCTCTGCGAGAGGGCTGGTTATCACACAGAGGCCCACGTCTCTTCAACAAACTCCCACGGCGAGTAAGAGACATGAGGGACATCTCGTTAGACAACTTCAAGAGAGCCCTAGATGTCGAACTGCAAAAAGTGCCAGACGAGCCCATCCTCGCAAGGGAGCGAGCTGTCGCTTCAAACAGTCTACTGCACCAAATCACCACCCATACGAGGGGCGTCGCGCTCCTTGGTGCCGCTAGAAGAGTGGCGAACACATCAAAAGGTATCAAAAGGTAAAGGTAAAGTTGGTTGGTGAAAAAATATGTTTGGAACAGTGTGTGAAAAACGGAATCTGAAGGTAAATGCGGGGAAGAGCAAGGTTATGGTCTTCCAAGAGTGAGAGGGGTGGAAATGAGTTACTTGAGAAGTGTGTGCGGAGTTACATGGAGGGATAGACAGACAAATGAGGAAGTACGAGAGAGGTGTGGTGTGGATGTAGATGTGCTGGAAAGTGTGAAGAGGAACACCTTGAGATCGTTCGGCCTTGTGGAACGTATGGGAAGCGAGAGAATGACTAAGAAAGTGTACGAGAGTGAGACGAGAGGACAGAGAGGGAAAGGTAGACCGAGTGAGAGGTGGAAGGATGGAGTTAAGAAGTATATGAGTGAAGGCGGTGCTGGATGGGAGGAGGGACGTCAACTGACTGGGGACAGAGGTGCATGGGGCCGTTTCGTTCGTGGCCAGCCCTTCGGGGATCACGGCGTCCGGCAATAGATAGATAGATAAGGGTAAAGGGGAAAGAGGAGTGTGTAGTAATCACCGGGGGATATGTCTTCTAAGCATAGTAGGGAAGGTGTACAGTAGGGTAGTGATCAAAAGAGTGAGAGCGAGAACGGAGAAATGGGTAGGTGACGACGAGGGTTGGTTTAGGAAGAGTAGATGATGTGTAGACCAGATTTTTGCCCTGAAATTTGTTGTGGAGAAATATCTGGAGAAGGGACAAAAGTTGTATGCTGCCTTTATGGACTTGGAGAATGCCTATGACAGAGTTGATAGAGAAGGACTGTGGAAAGTACTGAGAATATACAGAGTAGATGGCAAGTTGCTGAAAGCAGTGAAGAGCATGTATGACGGTACAAAAGCATCAGTATGTGTGGAGAATGAACAGAGCGAGTTCTTTGATCTGAATGTTGGGTTAAAGCAAGGGTGTGTGATGTCCCCATGGTGGTTCAATATATATATAGATGAGTCATGAAAGAAATACAAGGAAGAGCAGTGGATGTTGGTGTACCTTTGATAAGGGAAGGGAATGAGTGGAAGTTGCCTGTACTGCTGTTTGCTGATGATACAGTTCTGATGAGCGATAGTGAATGGGAGTTGCAGGGTCTGGTAAATATGTTTGGAACAGTGTGTAAAAAACGGAATGGATAGTTAATGGATGAAATTAATGGATTTCCCTGACACATGCATGTCACATGCAGCCACAGAGTGTGAGGTGAGGTTGAATGGTCAGGCTATGGAGAATGTCGGCCCATTTAAATATTTGGGCAGTGTGTTGAGTAAAGATGGAAGTATGGATGAAGAAGTGCAGGAGAGGGTACAACAAGGGAAGAGGGTTGTAGGAACGCTGAAAGCAGTAACAAGAAATAGGGTGGTCAGCATGGTAGTGAAGAAGTCCTTGCATGATAGTGTGGTAATCCCGATGTTAACGTGCAAGAGTGAAGCATGGACGTTGTTGGAGAGACACAAACCAAGAGTGAGAGAGGTGGAAATGAGTTACTTGAGAAGTGCGTACAGAGTTACATGGAAGGATAGGCAGACGAATGAGGAAGTACGAGAGCGGTGTGGTGTGGATGTAGATGTGCTGGAAAGTGTGAAAAGGAACACGCCCACTCCCTTTCCACACACTGCACATGGGTATGCACCGCTCTTTTCCACATTTGCCTTGTAGATTGAGAAGAGGCAATGTGGAAAAGTGCGGTACATACCCATGTGCAGTATGTGGAAAGTGGGAGGGCGTTAACTCAATTCAATGTAGCATCTGTCGATGTTGGGTACACCATGGGAGTAAGCGCTGTAGTAGAATAAAGGGACCCCTGCCGAAGGATAAGTCAGAAATTGGGAGGTTTGACGTACCTCCCAACCTACCAAATAGGAAAACCTACTATTTGGTAGTAGTCTTGGAAAATCCAACGTCAAGGCTATTAACCTAATTGCAATGACGACTTGTCTATTTTGACTGTTATGTCGTCATTCCAACCGCGGTTAAAAAGAAAACATCTAGAGTCTACTCCTTATCTTGCTCTAGGAGACGTTGTACATTAACCAAAACTACCACCGAAGGTGAAAAAAGAATAGAAGAGAAGAAAAAGGGGTTTACCTTAGTTACCGCTTAAGGCCCATCCCGTGTTCCGTCATGTGCAGATCCCTGTCGAACGTGCACATGAGCGACCCTCTCTTGTCATCACATCTGACGTCAGCAGAAGAAAGCGGATGGGCAGGGGTCCGGCGTGAGGGAGGGTATTATGTACGTTGGATTTTCCAAGACTACTACCAAATACAGTAGGGTCTCACATAAAACGAGTTTATGGTCGATAAACGAGGGCGTTTTATGCGATTTCGTTTTATGTGAACACAGCATTTTGGTGGCCCAATATCGTCAATGTTCACTGGAAGCGTAAATTTCCGTCAGGAGCGTACGATATTTCGTACGTTTTGTACGATATTTCGGCTTTTTATATGAAAGCGTACGATATTTCGTACGTTTTGTACGATATTTCGGCGCTCTATATGAAAACTCCTCGGATTTGCCCCACTTTGGCGGCGGACTCGTTTTATGTGATCACATTCGTTCTGATCGAAAATTAAATATTAATATTTTAGGTCGGTCGTTTTAATCGAGACTCGTTTTATGCGAACACGTTTTATGCGGGACCCTACTGTAGGTTTTCCTATTTGGTAGGTTGGGAGGTACGTCAAACCTCCCAATTTGTTAGTAGTCTTGGCAAATCCAACGTCAAGGCTGCATAACAAATAGGAGGAGGACATCCAAGCCCAACCCACCAAAAAAAAAATGCATAAAACAAAATTATGAATGACAAAGACACAATTTAAACAAGAGAGTTTAATAAAAGAGTGAAAAACTGAGGAGTAGCTAAAAAGAACAGTTTTAACACATGCCCGTCATTCATAGTAATACAAAAACATAGACTTGCCTTAAACCAAAAAGGTACTGTACCCAAAATCGCTTTTTCTTCCAAAACCAACAAAAACACTGAACACAAGAACAAAACACAATTTTCAATGGGCAAAAACACTTATGTACTGGAACAATACATAATCCCAAACTTGCAATCCAGTGTTGCAAACCCGTACACCCCCCCCCCCCCCCCCGTTTTGCCAAATAAAACAAAGGAAAAGAACGAGGGACAAGGGAGGAAGACCAAGGATCTTCGCCAGAGCACCAGGAAACACGACCCCCGAGAGCAATCACCGGCCGAGGGGGTCGAACACTGGACACGGAGAGGTAGGAGGAGAGGAAGGAATTGATAGAAGACCACAAAACCGCTGAGGCGATGGCAGGTAAGGATCGACGTGGCAGGAACCGGAAGGAGGTAGCAAAGGATCAGACATCGTGCGCAGAACCCCTACAAACAGAGTGACGGGCAAGAACGGTCCGACAAACGTGGCGGCCCATCTGCACCTGCGAGAGCCTCCCACCTGTCCGAGGAGACACCCACACAGCAGTACCCGAAGGCGGCGCCACAGACGCAACAGAGGAGTGCAAGGCTGACACCGGGCACAACACATGGCGAGGATGCCCACGCCGTAAAGCCTGAACGGTGAAAGGCTGGAAAACGGGGGCCCCCCTCCCATGCGTGGTAACAAAAGGAGGGGAGAAGGCGAACGAGACGTCATGCAAGGGCGGGGAGAATCGCACGCAGTCCCGGGGCCGTGACAATGCCGCTATTGCAGACACCCGATCCCCAGTGGCCAGAGCGACAAGGAAGAGTGGACGCCCGAGCAATGGAACCGGCGTAGCGGCCCTTGTATACATGGGTGAAGCCAGAAGGACCAGAGCCCGCCCCAGATCCCACTGTGGAGGGACCTGGCGCGGAGGCGGTCGATCCCGGAAGGCAGCCGTCAGGAAGGAATCCAGCTCCTACGGCGGAACGACCAGCCCAGCGACGGACCCAAAGACCCCCCGGACGGCAGACAAGTGGGTACGTATAGCGTCGACTTGAAAGTGACGTGTACGGAAGAGGTGAAACAAGGAGCGTAGGATGAGGGAAGGAGAGCCAACTGGCAGGCGAGTGTCCTGTAGCCACCTAGTAAAAGACCTCCAGCGGGACCCGTAAGTCCCCCAAGGAGAAGACGGCCAGGAACGCTGCAGGAAGTCAGTCAGGGCCCGGCCGGGGACCGGGAGCCACCGGGCCTCATGAACAAGCACGATGCGAAGGCCAACGAGGTCCGCAGGTCCCCAACCTAGCCCAAGTGGAAGCCGGAGACAGGTAGAGGGACCGGACTCGGGCACCACCGCGGCAACCGGGCGTACCAAGCCCGTGCCGGCCACAGAGGCGCGAGGAGCCAGACGCAGCCGTGATACAGCCGCAGCCTCGCGAGGACTGGGCACATCAACAGCGCGTCTGGTGGCGGAAAGATGTATATCGACCACCACCTGTACCAGGCTACCATGAAAGCGTCCGGACCCCCCCCGGAGCGCGAGGCCGGAGGGAGAGGTCCAGAGGCAACTGGCATGGCACCCCCGATGCGAACAAGGCGACCTCCGGAACACCTCAGGAAGCCGCGAGGTCGGCGAACACAGTCCGTTGCATCGCCCATTCTACAAGAACGCCCTGCCCTCTCGACAGGGCGGCCGCCCACAGGGTGGCAGGCCCGGGCAGGCAGGAGGCATGCAAGGAGAAGGGGTGTCGGTCCGCGAGGAAGAACAACTCCACCGAGACCCCCAATAGAGTCAACGACCTGGAGGACCCCCGCATTAGGAAACAGTGGACAGCTGCCCGAGTGTCCAACCCGAAGGCCACCGACTTACCCCGAAGGGCCAGCGCGTGGTCCCGCAGGAAGAACAAAGGAACCAACAGTCCGAGGGCATAGACGGGTAAGTGAAGGGAGACCCACCCATCTGCCGGGAAGTGGACGTCCCAGGTTCGATCGGGAACCTCACCCAACCTCGCTCGACGTATCTGTGTCTACCCAGACCGTCGGCGGGGGGGCAGTCCAGGGCACAGCCGCAGAGAGCGCTCCCCGAGCAACCCAGCGACCGAAGAGTCTGGGAACGGCACGCGGGAGCGGCAGGAGCCGATCCATAGGGGCAACGGAAACACCGCAGTGCCCATGAGGAGGAGGAGGCGGCGTAGCCAGAGGCTCCCTAAGGGAAGGGGCAGAGCGGCCCAATGCAGCGAACCCACGAACGAGTCCCAGAGCCACCCCGGGAGAGAGACCGAGTGCAACACGGCGAAGACCTTCCACCGAAGGTGCACCGCGGCCGGCAGACCCCGGGTCACCGTAGCGCCGGACAAAACCCATGCGAAACCGACCCATGGCACGACACGCGACGGGGTCAAGCGTGACTTGGAAACATCGAAGGGGAACCCTAACCGTGCGACGTGGCGAACGACTGTGAGGGCGTCGCCTACGCTCAGTCCTAGGGCTTTGGAAACTACCAACCAAACGGCCAAGGAAAACAGGATCTGGAGCCCGCTCCTGAGGAGAGGACCCAGAGCCTGCCCCACCAGTGCGGAGAAGATCTGCGGCGCGATGTGGAGACCGAAGGGAAGGCCGTCGAACAGGAACACACGATCGGAAGTCCGAACGGCCAAGAATCGCTGGAAGCGAGGATGGAGAGGAACGAGCCAAGACGCATCCTGGAGGGCCAGTGACACTACCCACGACAGAGGGCGCAGGGCCAGGCGTACCTGGGGTACCGGCAGCATCCGAAACTGTGTGTGCACGATGTACCCATTGAGGGCCGACAGATCCACCACCGGTCGCATCGCGTCGCAGTTCGTCTACGGTACCAGAAAGACACGGGAGAGGAAAACCGGATGACTGGCGGTCAACTCCCTCGACGCTACCCAGCTCGGGCATGGAAGTGAACACGTGGGCCACCTCAGAAGAGATGGGCCGGCGTCGGTGACAAGAGCGGAGTGGGGGTCTGGACGTCCACCTCCAGGTGAGACCCCTCCGCGCAACCCGCCGCCCCCAACGTCCCTCGCGGCCACCGAGGGGCGCAAGGGCGAAAACAACCCGAGGGAGCACCCGAGAGGAGGGGAGCGACCCGGTCGGTCAGGCGAGAAGGAGAACAAGGAGGCCGACCCAGAGAACCTACACATTGTGTTGACGTGGAGGTACCCCCGGTACGGGCCGTGCGGGCATGAGCGCCACGTTGACCTCCTCTACCCCCGCCCAACCTCGTCGAAAAGGGCGGGCTACCCCAACCCCTGGCCGTCGCGGGGCTGACCCCGTCGAAGGGCGGCCGGAAGTGGAAGGCCGGCCAGCCCCGACACGGCGGGGATGAAAGGGGGCAAGAACAGAAGTGCGAGGCAGAACCGATGCACTGGCCTGCAACGCCCCAGTCCTGCGCCCGTGCAAGGCGGCAGCACCTGCAGCAGCACCCCGAATAGGACCCGCAGAAGGACGGGACTGAGAAGACCCCGCGCGCGACACAGCGCGTCGGTGCGTGTCGTAAGCAGGGTCCGCAACGACACAGCGCGTCGTCGCGTGTCGGAAGCAGGGGCCGCCGACAGAGAAGCGTAGCATTCCCAAGCATCCTGCTCAAAAAACCCCGACGTATATAGCGCAGAGTACAACAAACCCTGACGAATATCCAAGGGGGCTGTCCGGCAGAACGAGGACCGTACCGTCCGGCGTTGCCGAGGTCCCACGCACACAACCGCCTTCAGCTCGGGTACCAAAGACACCGCGAGCCGAAGGGGGACCCGCCGAACGCGGCCCAAACCCTCGCGAAGAGCACCTGGTGCAGACGCCGCGAGAAGCCGCAGGTGGTGAACAGAAGTCTGGAGGGAACCAAAAGACAAGAGAAGAAGTTCGGCACCCACCGCCGCAAGGGAAAAACCCTGTCGACAGAGGACTGAACTGGGTGAGAGAAGAACGGGGAGCAATAGAACAAAGTTCAAGAACGGGCGCGCTGAACCAGGACCAGAACGCGCCGTCCAACCCGCCGACAGACACAAGAGGAGGCAAAAGCAGTGATGACTCCGGGGGAGGGACTGAAGGAGAGCCAGGGACGGAACGGCCGGCGAAGACGAAGGCCTCAGCAAACCATGCCCCCAACGGGAGAGGGTGATCGAGTAAGATGGCTAAGCCAGGCGTACCGTCGTCGCACAAACCCGGCCCATAGGAGGACAGGCCCGTCAACACAGCCAGGGACTGAACATCCTGAAGGATGTCCCGGCGGCTGAAGTCTGACCAGAGCATAGGCCTGCAGAAGGGAGGGGGACCGTAGCAGGGGTAGGTATGGTGAGGCGCTGAGGGTGTGTCACCGCCAAGAAGTGCGATAAGAGGGAGTCTTGCATCGACTCCAAGCGCCCGTCGATGCGTGACACAAGCCACCCCTGCATAGCCGACAATCGATCCGAGAGAGGCGACCCCCCCCCCCCCCCCCCAAGAATGGTCGGCCCGCAGGGGTGGGCGGGAGCGAGATCCATGACACGAACCAGCAGAGTCGCGGCCCAAGGAAGGCGAGCGACCACGGTTGTGTCGCCGCAGAGGGACTCGGCCCTGAACACGAACGCCCGAGGGGGAAACCGCACTATCCCCCTCTTCCAGCGACACGTCAGCCCCTGAGAAAGGGGACCCCGAAACCACGCGATAGCCCACCGAGCCAAGAGGAGGGGCACCCCCGTGGCGAGACGGTAAGTGAAGGTCAGGGAGAGAAGAAGGAGGAGGAGCAGGACGACGGGAGGGGGAAGGCTGGCCGGGTGAAAAGACAGCATCTGGTGTTCCCAGAAGGTCGGACGAGAAGCGGTGCATTCAACGTGGTACGGCCGTTGGCTGAAAAGAGGTCAGAAACAGAGGGGGGAAACAGAGCAAGGATCCCCGGGGCAGAGATAACAGGGCGGCCCGACACCGAGGCGGAGGAGGGAGGGACCGCCACCGTGGGACGAGACCGTGAAGGAAGAATAGGCACCGAAGCAGGTGAAGTAGGAGGAGAAGCAACTACATCCTGGCGGACCCTCCTGGACAGTGTAGGAGGAGGGAGCAGAGGGCAAGCTACAGCCTGAACCTCCGCGCGCGTAGAGGACAAAGGAAGAGGACGTCGTACGAGCAGGGGAAGCGAGCGGAAGGTAGTAGAGCCCCGACCCGGAGAGGCCAGGGGAGGGCGCACAGGGGCAGAGCCGCTAACCCCGGCCTCAGGGCGAGCACCATGACGAGGGCGATGGGCGCCGTCAAGACGATCAGGAGGACAACGAGGGGCAGGAGAGGACGGGCGACGAGGCGAGCGAGAGCGTGGACGGAGCAGGGGAACCCCCCGACGACGTGACAACCGGCTGCGGGACCCAGGGGAGAGGGCCAGGCGAACGGCCTTCAGTCGTGTCAGGGATACCCAGGGCGACGCGGATCCGGGCGGCAACAAAGGTCGGGGAACGGTGGCCCACAGTCCAAAAGTGGCGGGAGACTATCGCCCACACCGACTGAAGGGAAGCAGAGGCCACCGCCGCCGCCGAGGAACCAGGGCTATGGAGCACCACATCCACCAGGGCCAGACACGGGCCACACAGAGCAGGGAGGTAGGCCGTAGAGGACACACAGTGCGAGTGGCGCAAGCAGGACTTGTGGCTCACCAAGCACGGGGAGCAACAACCATGGCGAAAGCAAGGCAGCCTACCTGCACTGGAAGAACACACACCATAATCAGCACGTCGAAGGAGTAAGTGGAGAGAATGTCCAAGAAGAACCAGGGAAGGAGCATGGGGAAACAGGAACACACATGCAAACAGGTATCCGTACTCACCCTAAACCGGGAGCGCAGAGGGAGGTGAGTAGGGCGGGCGAGGGGGAAGAGCACTAGCAGAACCTGCAAAGATGGAGAAAGTGTTAACCACCAATCAACATCTTACATGCAGGGCCTATAACACCAGTAAAGTGCACACACCAAATAGTATCAGGCAACAAGATGACATAAAAAAGGTCAATAGTGAAAGCCAACTATTACCGCAAATTTGCGGGCCAATGGAGGCCTAACCGTACCGACACCACCCTCCCGCAATTTCGCGGGACCCCCCAGCGATCTCCGCAAATTTGCGGGGAGCCGAAACGTCCCAGAGGACCGAATCGAGCTCCCGCAAATTTGCGGGACCGGCCGAGATGGTCCGGCGCCGAAAAAGCGAGAGGAGCGTCTAGGGAATACCAAAAAAGGGCCACAAAAATGCGTCATCTCCTTATGAACTCCAAGCGATGATGGCCATCAAGCTGAGCAGTGTCTTCCTTGATTATATCCTGACTCAACCGGTCAAGGGAGAGGCAAGGAAGAGACACCAGGGGAGAGGAGGCACATCCCCCAGGAACCACCCAACCCACACAGATAGAGCAAAGCCCATGAGGAGAAGTGGCAGGGAGGGTGGTTTGGCACAAACAGGGGCCCCCGTGGGGTACCCCTGGATTGGGCAAAAAGACAATGAAAGGATGGAGGTGAAACAGGAAGATAAAACAAAAACCAGTAAATGAAACTGGCGAGAAAAAGGGTGGCCTAGCCGTGAGCAGAGAATGTGTCAGGGGCGAAAAACCCTGTGGTGTGAAGGAGGGGCCCCCGTGGGGTACCCCTGGATATCACGAACCACCTGTCGCCCAGGCCCTTGAGACACAGTGAAGGCTCGAAAGGGGGGACTCGGGAATAACGCTAATAATGCGGCCGACACAAACTCTACAAACAGCACCGCCACCAACTAAATCTCAGATTGTTTACCAACTGTACACCTAGGCTATGAAAAAATGAAAACTCATAGGGGCATAGCAATTCCTGAATGAGAAAACTAGCTAGGCTAAAATAAGCTAAAAGCTAAACTATGCCCAGACTAACAGGAAAAAAGAATATGAAAAGAGAAAGAATGAAAAACATATACGAGGATCGCCAGGTGCCCCCGTACCTTCGGTAGGCTATTTCCACACGCGTCTCCATTAAACACACTTAGGAGCCCATTTACGTGTGCCCTAGATCACGTAACATCTGTCTAACAAAAAAGAAGGCCAGATAAGCCGAAACGAACCTAAACAGGGTGAATTAAAAGAGCACAACAAAAGCGACTTCATTCAATGGAGCGCGTGAAAAAATGATGACAAGAGAGGGTCGCTCATGCGCACGTTCGACAGGGATCTGCACATGACGGAACACGGGATGGGCCTTAAGCGGTAACTAAGGTAAACCCCTTTTTCTTCTCTTCTATTCTTTTTTCACCTTCGGTGGTAGTTTTGGTTAATGTACAACGTCTCCTAGAGCAAGATAAGGAGTAGACTCTAGACGTTTTCTTTTTAACCGCGGTTGGAATGACGACATAGCAGTCAAAATAGACAAGTCGTCATTGCAATTAGGTTAATAGCCTTGACGTTGGATTTGCCAAGACTACTAACAAATAGAGAAATTTGAGTGCGTAGTGTGCAAAGGCGAGCTTGTGTTAAGTGATGATCCTGTGGCTGTGAATTTTGTAAATGAGTCTTTGGAGCTGGTGAACAAGTTTTGTTACCTAGGAGATACCATCTCTGCCGGTGGTGGGGCCGAGGCTGCCACTGTTGCTAGAATTAGGTGTGGCTGGGGTAAGTTCAGAGAATTGATGCCAATCCTGACCATGAAAAGAATGCCTCTCCCCCTGAAGGGAAAAGTGTATGCCTCATGTGTTAGAAGTGCAATGACGTATGCCTCAGCAACATGGGCTGTTAAAGTAGAGGATGTCAACAGAAAGATGAGATGAGAATGGTGAGATGGATGTGTGGGGCCAGGCTACAGGATAGAATAACAAATGTTGAGCTGAGGAGACGTTTAGGTATAAAGAGTATTAGCGAGGTGATGCGTACAAGTAGATGGTATGGACATGTGGAGAAAATGGATGAACAAAATTGGGTGAAAAAATGCAGGTCTGTGATTGTGGAGGGAGCTGCACCAAGGGGTGGACCGAGGAAGACCTGAGATCGGACTATACGCGCCGATCTCAAACCCAAGAACTTGACAAGTGAAGCAGCCCTTAACAGGGTTGCCTGGAACGCCACCATTAGGACAAGAGACTGAAACTGCACGTATGTGTGGAACACTCAGTCTTAAAATTTGATGTGTATTTTTATGTAGTTCGGCCATGTGGAACGTATGGGAAGTGAGAGAATTACTAACTCTGTACGAGAGTGAAGTAGAAGGACAAAAAGTGAGATGTAGACCGAGAGAGAGGTGGAAGGATGGAGTTAAGAAGTATATGCGTGAAAGTGGTGTTGGATGGGAGAAGTGGCGTCAATTGACCGGAGACAGAGGTGCTTTGGGGCGATTCGTTTGTGGCCACCCCTTCGGGGATCACGGCATCCGGCAATAGATAGATAGAATAGATGGCTCGAGAGTGTTAACTTTGGCAATGAGGCACTGGAGATGGTGGAAAAGTTTTGCTATTTGGGTGATACTATCTCTGCCGGTGGTGGCGGCCTATCCCCAGAATAAGATGTGGCTGGGGAAAGTTTAGAGAATTTTTGCCACTACTCACCATGAGAAGACTCCCTCTCCCCTTGAGGGAAAGGTGTACGCTTCATGCGTTAGAAGCGCAATGACATATGCCTCAGAAACTTGGCCTGTCAAAGTGGATGATATCAACAGAATGGAATATAATGAGATGAGAATGGTGAGATGGATGTGTGGTGCCAAACTGCATGATAGGATATCAAGTGAAGAGCAAAGGAGAAGGTTAGGTATCAAGAGTAGCAGTGATGAGATGCGTACTATAGGTAGCGCCGACGAACTTGACAATAATCTTGACCCCTTAACTTCTTATAACTCAAAATTAATAAAAGCAATCGGGCTGACGTTTATATCATGGAACATTCATACATTACCTTGTCAGAGGTACACCAACATCCACTGCTCTTCCTTGTATTTCTTTCATGACTCCATCCATGTATATATTTAACCCTCGTCCGACGGCGATGTTTGTAACTTTTACGACCTGTGTGGCGGGCAGATTTACCCTAAACGAGCATCATTCCATGCTCTTTTTCATGTATAAACAAGAGCCAGAGCTTAATACAATTATGTATCCGTGAAAGGGCGATAATAGAGCTTTCCAATGACACCTGAATCATCCTTGTACGACAACGGGTTCGCTTGCAACTATGTTGCAACGCAAGTACAAAAACCCTAAAATACGGTAATTTCCCGAGATTTTACCCTATATAGCGAGACGAGGGATATGTACAAATGTTGTGGTGATATCAGTGGTGGGACTGGGTTCACGCTGAACGGTCAGAGCCCGCCCGCACTCCTCCCACCCCGTGTGACTCTCTCATATTGCCGATAATGTGCGCAACATTCTTTGCTACTTAAGTTGTCAGCCGCCTTTGGATCTAGGTTCTCTAACGTTACTTAAGTCGTCAGCCGCGAATTAAGGGTTAACAGCCATGGAGACATCACAGACCCTTACTTTAACCCAACATTCAGATCAAAGAACTCGCTCTGCTCATTCTCCGCACGTACTGACGCCTTTACACCCTCATACATGCTCTTCACTGCTTTCAGCAACTTGCCGTCTACTCCGTATATTCTCAGTACTTTCCACAAGCCTTTCTCTATCAACTATGTCATAGGCCTTCCAAGTCCATAAAGGCAGCATACAACTTATGTCCCTTCTCCAGATATTTCTCCACAACACATTTCAGGGCAAATATCTGATCTACACATCCTCTTCCCTTCCTAAGCCCACCCTGCTCGTCTTGTATTCATTTCTCCGTTCTCGCTCTGACTCTCTCAATCAATACCCTACTGTACACCTTCCCTACTACGCTTAGAAGGCATATTCCCCGGTGGTTACCACACTCTCCTCTTTCCCCTTTACCCTTATACAGGGGGACTATTATGCCTGTCTTCCAGTCATCAGATGTAGTCCTCTTCTCCCATTCTAGTTTACACATTTTCAATACCCATTCGATCACTATCTCACCACCATTCCTCAGCATTTCCCCACACACTCCATCTATTCCTGATGCTTTCCCCATCTTCACTCTTTTCATGGTTTCACACACTTCTGACTTCCTGATCCCCACCTCCTCCTCCACTACTTCTCTTCTTTTCCCTCCCATACCCCATTCAACTATGTTTGCTGGTGCTTCATTCCTTACATTTAGCAATTCGTTGAAGTACACCCTCCATCTTTCGACTCTCTCTTGCTTCTCAGCTATTACTCGCCCATTCTTATCTTTCACACCCTTACTATTTCCCTTGCTACCCTCTCTAACTTTCTTGACCTCTTTCCAGAACAGTTTCTTACGCTCCCTCCATTTTACACTTACATTCCTTCCAAATTCCTCATCTACTCTTCTCTTACTTTCCTTCACTACTCTCTTTTTCTCCAAGTACTTCGCTCTTTTCTGTCTCTCCAAATCTTCATTCCCTCTACTACCCAACCACTCTCTATACGCTTTCTTCTTATCTTCAACAGCTATTTTTACCTCTTCAGTCCACCACGCTTTACCCTTCACTCCCCTCCCTCTTCTCCTTACTCCACACACCTCCTCACATGCTGCACATATATCTTTCTTAAACACTTTGCTCACCTCCTCCACTTCCTCCATACCCTCCAAATCAAACCTGTCTAGTCTTCTTTCTACTGCTCTCTTGAACTCTTCCCTGAACTACTCCTCCTGTAACCTCTCCACCATGGAAGCCACTAATAGATAACCATCATAATGAGTCACAATAGCTCTAGAATTCATGAGTGCAGGGTTATTCTCGCCATTATATCACACGCATTCCTCCTTTTCTCCGCCCGCCACCACTACCACCTCTCTCACTCTCGGGGGTTGCGGACATGCGCCAACCATGTAACTTCTGACCCTAACCACGCCCAAACCACATTGTTTAGAAAACAAACAAAAAAGGACATGGTCAGATGCGGAATTTTATTTTGAAGACATTGATATACTTTGAACACATTTTGCAAGACTCAATTTTTCGGCTACATTGCTGCATAGGCTGTATAGGGTTTGCACAGGGCTCACACAGTTTGTAAGTTAATGACCTTTCAGATTCGAGCTGCCAGTGAACATTAACCAAGAGAAAGAAATTAAGTGCATTTCTTTAGATAATTTTTCAAGTATTACTGCACAAATTAGGGGAGGTGTGGTAGAGTGGTCTTGCCACTGGACTGGTAATCCAATGGACCCAGGTTTGAATCCCGATATGTCAATGGGAAGATAATATTGGAATTAGATTTGTGCTGTACCTAGTATCAGTGCATTTTTTTTTTTTTTTTTTTTTTTTTTTTTTTCTCAAGGAGACAATGAACGGAGGAAGGAAAAACACAGATAAAACAAAAAGGTCCATGTGCCTAAAGGCATCCTCCATTCATAAAATGTTTGTAACAACTGGATTTAAACATTTGTAGATTGTAAGTTTGTGGAAAGCAATTCGAGGGAAGTGAATTCCAAAGAGTAGTAGCTCTGGGGATAAATGAATTCTGATAAGCAGAAGTTCTGCATTGTGGAGGAGAAAGTGTAAATTCATGGGCGCTCTCAGCTGCCCTAGTTCTACGGGGAAAGATGTGGAGAGGCGGCACAATTGAAGCAAGTTCCTCGGAACAATTGCTGTGAAAATATCTGTAGAATAATGCAAGGGATGCAACGTTTGAAGCAGTGAAGAGCATGTATGAGGGTGCAAAGGCGGCAGTACGTGTGGAGAGTGAGCAGAGCGAGTTCTTTGACCTGAATGTTGGTTTGAAACAGGGGTGTGTGATGTCCCCGTGGTTGTTTACTGTATATATGGATGGAGTTATGAAAGAAATACTATCAAGAGCAGTGGATGTTGGTGTATCGCTGAAAAGGGAGGGAATTGAGTGGAAGCTACCTATACTGCTGTTTGCGGATGATACAGTTCTGATGAGTGATAATGAATGGGAGTTGCAGGGTCTGGTAAATGAGTTTGGAACAGTGTGCGAAAAACGGAATTTGAAGGTAAATACGGGGAAGAGCAAGGTTATGGTCTTCGAAAGGGGTGAAGTCACAGAGTGTGAGGTGAAGCTGAACGGTCAGGCTATGGAGATCGTCAACTCTTTTAAGTATCTGGGCAGTGTGTTGAGTAAAGATGGGACTATGGATGAAGAGGTGCGGGAGAGGGTACAACAGGGGAAGAGGGTTGTAGGAACGCTAAAAGCAGTAACAAGAAATAGGGTGGTCAGTATGGAAGTGAAGAAGTCCTTGCATGACAGTGTGGTAATCCCGACACTGACTTACGGAAGCGAAGCATGGACGTTGGTTGAGAGACTCAGACCAAGAGTGAGAGCAGTGGAAATGAATTACTTAAGGAGTGCGTGCGGAGTTACATGGAGGGATAGACAGACTAATGAGGAAGTAAGAAGGAGGTGTGGTGTGGAGGTAGATGTGCTGGAAAGTGTGAAAAGGAACAACTTGAGATGGTTCGGCCATATGGAACGTATGGAAAGCGAGAGAATGACTAAGAGGGTGTACGAGAGCGAGGTGGAGGGACAGAGGGGGAGAGGTAGACCGAATATGAGGTGGAAGGATGGAGTGAGGAAGTACATGAACGAAGGCGGTGCTGGTTGGGGGGAGGGGCGTCGACTGACTGGGGACAGAGGTGCATGGGGGCGGTTCGTTCGTGGCCACCCCTTCGGGGATCACGGCGTCAGGCAATAGATAGATAGATAGATAGATGCAACGTTTCTTCGTATGGATAATGTAGGAAGGTCCTGTGTGATTGCAGGGTTATTGATTAATCTAATAGCTTTATTTTGAATTTTGTCCAACTGCCTCAATGCAACCACTCCACTTCCACCCCACAGAGGTGAACAGTAATCCATCTGAGAGCGCACATGACTTCTATATATTACGGCCAACTGCTCGTCAGTGAAGAATTCTCGAACTCTGTACAGGAGTCCCAGTTTTTTAGAGGCATTCTTAGCAATGCCTCTAACATAATGTGTCCAGCTCAAGTTAGTAGTTAATGTTACACCGAGAATGTCAATACTAGGGGAAGTGGGAATATTTACATCATTAAAAAATATATGGGAGTCAGTGAGATTCTGTCGGTTAGAAAATTGAATGTACTTGGTTTTCTGTGCATTAAAGGAAACTAGATTCTCTTGTCCCCATTCATTAATCCTAGAAAGGTCCTGGTTCAGAGAAATTGCAGTGTTTATTTTTGAATTTATAAGATCGGGTTGGGTGAAAGAATTGGTAAATGTGAAGGAACTGTGGAGTGTTGAGTCATCTGCGTAGGAATGTATTGGATTATGAGTGGTAGATATGAGATCATTGATATGAATGAGGAACAGAGTTGGGGCCAAAACTGATCCCTGGGGAACACCAGCATTTATTGAGTGAAATTGAGAATAAAGGCCATCTACCATTACACGTATTTTTCTGTTATGAAGATAAGAAGAAATTAGTGGAACTAATGATGCAAGGCCGTAGTGTGACATCTTCGACAATAAGGATTGATGCCAGACTCTATCAAATGCCTTTGATATATCCAGTGCTATTGTATGTGTTTCACCATGTTGGTCTGTAGCTTGGTTGATTTGATGCGTAAGAAGGCAAAGCATGTCTGCAGTTGATCGACATCGTCTAAAACCATATTGCCTATCACTGATTAATTTATTATTCTCAAGATGCTTAATTATGTGATTATTTAATATAATTTCAAAGACTTTACCAAGAGTGGAAGTTATAGCTATTGGTCTGTAGTTTGATGGATCTGAAGAGGCACCTTTTTTAGGAACTGGATGGATGTTTGCTTCTTTCCAGGGTACTGGGAAGCATGAGGTATGAGTACACAGACGGAAATTTTTTGCCAATACAGGAGCGAGCACCAAGGAGCAATTCTTAAGTACTATTGGAGGAATTTCATCTGGACCAGGAGCCTTATCTACCGAGAGATTCTGCAAAATAGTTTTGACATGTCTGGTGTGGATCTTAAGTGAGGGAATTTCAGGCGAATTAAAATTAAGTACAGGGACATCTTGATTTATTTCATCTAAGGTTGAGTTGGTGGAGAAAATATCCGCAAGAAGGTTAGCTTTACCTCGTGGGTCACTTACAAGATTGCCAGTCGGAGATTTTAATGGTGGAATGGATGAAGCAGTAGTGAAGTTGGATTTAAATGAGTTAAGAGTAGACCAAAATATTTTGTTATCATTTGGATTATTTAAAAGTTTATTTGCCTGCTTGTGGAGAAAGTTTGATTTAGTTAGGTTTAATACAGTTTTGGCATGATTTCTGATGTTTCTAAAGTAATTAAAGGCTTCATGTGTTTTGATCTTGTGTATGCAAAAAACACATTACATTACCACACATGCATTACCACAAAGCCCACCGAAACGCCAACAAAATACCCTCATTGTTCCCTGACTAAATAGCACTGTATGAATATTCCCATATTCAAAATATGTTACAGGGGAGCAATGCCTAGTGAGTTAATTAGTCAATAGGTGGCATTCTGAGAGTGAGGGTCTGAGTGTAGGTGGTGAGACGGTGAAGCACGGAGGCGAAGCAGCTTCAGAGATGGGGCTGCTTCGGGCTTAGACTGGAACGAGACCTCACAGACTTCACCGTGTTGAGCGGTAGAATGTATAGGCTCTCAGCCTATGCCCGAGAGGGAGTATTTGGAATATATAAAAAACTAAAATAAAATAAAATAAAATCAGCAGCACATTGCTGTCAATATGCTACCGTTCATGGACCGGAAGAGCATATATATGCGTTATGTTAGATACGTAAAAACTACTACAATATGTGCATGTGTCCAAGAGAGATTATATACATTACAGGTTTGACAACCCGAAGGGAAGGAAGGAAAACTAACTATTTAGTAATGGTTCCGTAGTCAATGACGTGAGAGCCTTATATATATAAGGGCTCCCCGAAGACCCCCGTGAGGGTCCCGGAGAAAGCATAACGCGACCCAAATATATAAAAAGTACATCCTAGGGTGAAACCCTTTACTTAGTTCCTAAGGAACGTCATTAAAAAAGGTCTATCTATCTATCTATCTATCTATTGCCTGACGCCGTGATCCCCGAAGGGGTGGCCACAAACGAACCGTCCCCATGCATCTCTGTCCCCAGTCAGTCGACGCCCCTCCCCCCAACCAGCACCGCCTTCGTTCATGTACTTCCTCACTCCATCCTTCCACCTCTCATTCGGTCTACCTCTCCCTCTCTGTCCCTCCACCTCGCTCTCGTACACCCTCTTAGTCATTCTCTCGCTTTCCATACGTTCCATATGGCCGAACCATCTCAAATTGTTCCTTTTCACACTTTCCAGCACATCTACCTCCACACCACACCTCCTTCTTACTTCCTCATTAGTCCGTCTATCCCTCCATGTAACTCCGCATGCACTCCTTAAGTAATTCATTTCCACTGCTCTCACTCTTGGTCTGAGTCTCTCAACCAACGTCCATGCTTCGCTTCCGTAAGTCAGTGTCGGGATTACCACACTGTCATGCAAGGACTTCTTCACTTCCATACTGACCACCCTATTAAAAAAGGTAACCATTGGAAAAAGAAAGAAAATTTATATGAGTAAAGATTAGAAACTATGAATGTTGTCTTACTAAATCAACTAGTGCGCCGTTATACAGTCCTTCCCTTGCACGCGTCCCCCAGCTGGTCATGCTGGGTTTATACGTCCTTCATAGTACAAAGTTGCGCATGTACATGGGAAGAGGAGGGAGGGCCGCTTTACGTCATTGACTACGGAACCATTACTTATAGTTTTCCTTCCTTCCCTTCGGGTTGTCAAACCCGTAATTTAGTAATGGTTCTCTCCGTCAATGACGTGAGAGCCTAAGAATACCAAGATCGGTGGTTGGGACATCTCATGCTCAACGTCAAAGACTGAAGAGAACCAAAACTAACGGCTCGCGCTGTTGTAATTAAATAACTAGAATTAAGAAAAAGTGTAAAGTATAAAGGCAGGGTTTCTAAGTAAGCCTTAGGAAGCGATAGAAAGGTAGAAAAAGATAAGGATGCAGTAAAACTTAATAAAAGAACCACTAAATATTGTAACACTGGGAGGATTAACGACCCTCCCAATACCAAATGAGGTAAACCTCCTATTTGGTCGTAGCCTCGGAGTATCCAACGTAGAGCTATATACTTATCGTATAATTTTGCTCCGCTCTAGAGCGGGCAATTATCGAAATCACTAGCGCGATAAAACGATAACATCTAGAGTAGCACCTTACTCTCTCTACTAGGTACGTTGTACATACTTTGGAGGCCACTATTTGAAAAGGAAAATAAGAAAATATTGATGAGAAAGAAGAGAAAATTACAGGATTTTAGGCCATCCTATCTGGCTCCTTCAGCCGTCTTGACGGATCCACCCCACTACCCGACAGGGTTCATTGGGCATTCCCGGTATCAAGTTACAAGAGACAAGATTGGATGGGCAGGGGTACGGCGCGAGGGCGGGATACTATGACGTTGGATACTCCGAGGCTACGACCAAATAGGAGGTTTACCTCATTTGGTATTGGGAGGGTCGTTAAACCTCCCAATTTAGTAGTAGCCTCTACGTTCCAACGTAGAGCTAGAGTACCAAATTGGAGGCGGACATACAAGCTGAAAACACCAACTTTAGCCCTTAGGAAATATCAGGACCATGGAAAGACCGACTTAAACAAGAGAGTTTATAGAAAGAGTGTACTGACAGGTTCATATCAAGAGAGGTCAAGTACAGTCAAGTCTGATGCCATGGGATAACTAACCTAAGACAAAGAATGCTGCATTTCATCATAAAATATGAAGTCCAGGATGCTCTCCCCCCCCCCCCCCCCTCTTCCGGACGAAGGCAGGAAGACCCAGAATGTAATGAGTAAAGACTGACATACGTCGAAGAGGAGGACCGTATAGGGGGTGACGAGAAAAGACATGAGCAGACACAGTGACCAGCACTGAAAGCCATGAGAAAAGTTCAGTGGTATGAGGCCAAGACCTACCAACAGAACGTAGTATACTTTAAGACGAGAAATTATATCAAAATCTTAACCTAGTTATTAATCCTTTAACTTAGGTGCAAGTATGGGTATAGTGCAATCCCCCCCCCCCCCCTTCCCCTAATAAAAGAAGAACAAGAAGGGAGAAGGATAAGAGACAGAAGGAACGCTGCAGGTAGACCCTGAGTGAACCTGCTGGCCCAACACACTACTAGGACGTCCCGGCCTGCCTGTGGACATGGCCAGAGAGGAGGAGACAAACGTGGTGGGGGAAGAACAAAACCCTGTGTCGGCAACGGTCGGTCGAGAAAGATTATGTAAAATCTGAACGTAGCAGCGTACGAACGGACAACATGAGCCGCATCCAGAACGTAAGGGTTACTGGCCCGAAACTACCGACACAGGCGAAGTCCGACAGCACGTCGACCTAGTCCCCTACAGGGCGGAGGCGCCACCCGTAAAGGCAACCCCGACACTGGCCTGGTCGAGTACACATACGGACGCAGGGTTTGAACCGGGCATAACGGATGATGAACCCTACCATGTGGAGGGCATGAAGGGATGGTCTGAGCATTGGTTAATGCCTTTTCATCCAAAAAAATGCAAGTACATGCGGATTGGGACCAGCAAGATAGACAAGGTAGGATACAGTATGTATGAAGCGATGGAGGAAGTGAGTGCAGAAAAGGATATAGGAGTAGTGATAGACAATAAGTTAAATTTCTCAGAACATTTAGCGGAAAAGATAAACAAAGCCAATAGAATTGTAGGGCTGATAAGGAGGACATTTGTGTCACTTGACGAAGAAATCTTCAGGAATCTATATACAGCGCTGGTTAGGCCGCACCTGGAATATGCAAACCAGGTGTGGGCTCCATATATGGTAAAGGATATAGAAACAGTGGAGAAAGTGCAGAGGAGAGCTAGCAAGCTGGTACCAACGTTGAAGAACGCGGGCTATGAGCAGAGGTTGAGGACACTGGGGCTTCCGACACTGGCATATAGGAGAAAGAGAGGGGATATGATAGAGACTTTTAAGATAGTGTCAGGAAAGTACGATGAGGATGTGTGTGAAGGTATCTTCTTGATGCGGGAGGGAACAAGAACGAGAGGACACTCTAAGAAAATTTACAAAGAAAGAAATAGGCTTGAGAAGGCAAAGAACTCATTTTGTGATAGAGTGGTAAATGAGTGGAACGCACTGCCCCAGTATGTAGTCGATTCCGAATCAATAAGGGAGTTTGAAAGTAATCTTGATAAAGCATGGGGAAGACAAGATTTGAAGTTTGATTATAAAACAAAAATACAGAATAGTAAAAATGTTGCGTCTGCTACCGCCGCCGCCAACACCGTGAACGACCGCAGCAGTGCAAGTACTGGTACTGAGCTGGATACACAGGCATAGTTTGCCTTTTTCCAGAGGATCTACTGTAAGAAACTGTAAGAAACTGTAAGATGTTTGAAAGCCGGTACAGGAAAAGCATAAAAACGGGAGTGTCGTGTACGGTTGTAGCAACCAAACGAACAGACGGAGCCAAAGTAACTGACTCAAGGACGGGAGAACGATGTAAGGAATGTCGGACCCTAGACCTGGCAGTCATCTCCGGGGATTCCTGCACCTGTCGCCAAAGCCATAAAGAACAATGTCATGTCACGGAAGTGTGCAGGCGTGGGGTAATGAGCGTAAGAGGCAGACGAGAGCAGTTCGAGAGCCTCCGCCAGAAACCACTGAGGAGGAAGCTGACGCGGCGTCGGACGAAGCATAAAGCAGGATCGCAAAAAGAACCCAAGTCCTAGGGAGGAACGACCAACCCTGTGAAAGTCGCAAACGGTACCCGAATGGCCGACAGGCGGTTCGTAAGAGTGGTGCAGATGTTGGGACGCTTCTCAAGATTAACCAATGGAGGTAGTGAAACACGAACGCCACCGATGGGCGCGTCCGTGATGGGTAGGAAACCAAGAAGGAAAACTGTGACAGTGAGAACCGTAAGTCTGCCATGTAAAATGAATCCAGGGGAGAGGATTTGACATTCAAAGAACGACTAAACTTAGGCATCCACCCTGCCTCACAACATCCACGATGTGAAGGCTAACGAGGTCCCTAGGACACCAATCGATACCAAGTGGAAATCGGAGATCGCTAGGGGAACTGGACTCGGGTACCACCGCTTCAGCCGAGCGGACCAGGCTTGGGCCGGCCGGATGGGCGCGACAAGCAAACGAAGCACTGGTACCCTCTCAGCCTGTGGAGGACATTGCACATCAAAAAGGGCGGCGGTTGGTGGAACACACATAAACCGACCGCCACCTGCGCCAGTCCTTGCTGAACGCGACCGGTACCTCCGCCGGAGGAGTAATCCAGCGGTACAGGAACACAGGCAACCCGGTCGCCTCGCAGGAGGCGAACCAGGCCACCTGCGGAACACTCCAGGAGGCTGCTAGGTCGTCGAACACGGTGTGTTGGGAAGACCATAGTACCCGGGCGCTCTGTCCATTCGACAGAGCATCCGTCCATAGGGCGGCAGACCCGGGCAGGAAGGTTGCATGCAGCGTGACGGGCTCCCGAGCCTCGTCCAGAGCCACATGTAAGGCATGAACCGGACGTAGGAGGCGGGAACGTCGGCGAAATGGGGAAGGAGAGCGACGTCACACCGCCGTTTCGGCGTCCTCGGAAACCGCGAGGACGCCCGAACGAGGCACAGGAGGAAAGGCGGCCTGGCGCCACGGAGACAGCAGAGGTAAGAGGATGCATGGCGCGTACCCCTCCGTCTGACGAAGTGTGGAATCCAATGGAAGTGGTCCTTGACATAGAGAGCAATTCCCGACTACATAGTGCAGAGGCGAGACCTCGCCTCATCCGTGTCCGGGGAAGGAGGACGAGACACAAAGGACAAGATCCATGAGCCACGATCTATATCTCCGACGGTGAAAACCATCGCGGCTGTAGCATGAGATAAGGGGTGGACACTCTCTACGTCCAACGGGCATGGCAGGACGGACACACCCATGGTGTGCGCAGGAAGGAAGTGATATCCTCCTTGCAATCGGAAAGGAAAAAGATACTGCCGTCCCATGTAGGAAGCCCAGGAACTGTGTGGAAGCACAATAATGTGAAAAACCGGTAAATCCGTGACAGGAGATTACCCCCTTCCCTTGTGTAGGAAGGAAAGGACGAAAAAGGGGGACCCTTCGAACGGAGGGCTATACAGGAGGATAATGCATGGGTGCACAAATACTGGAATAAAAACTCCTGAAAATGAATAGGCACGAAGGCCGAAGGACGCACAAAAGTGCTCACTACACCTCGAAAATGAAGCACCTTTCATGAAAGTGAGTAATCCCCCCCCCCCCTGTGCGAGGCGAGGGGTGAAGAGTGACCCCCCATGCGGAGGGTCATGGAGAGACCAGGCGAACCAGCAAGAGCAAGAACCCCGAAAAACCCCGGTCAGAAAAGACCAAGGGGCAGGTGCAAAACCCCAGAAGGAAGGCATGAAAGCCGTATAATTGAAGAGGATAATAAGAATACCCAAAGGGTGAAGGCACTGAAGAGGAGAAGACGCCTCTTCTCCACCCTACCATCAGAGTATAGTGGGAGCACAGTCTGATAAAAAAGAGATGTCCGTGAACCACTGCAACTGAGTCCCTATCCAGAGGTAAAGCAAAGCACCCTAGCACCGACCCAGAGCGGAGTGGTCCAGAATGGTCCCCTCCGCTCCGGGGCGGAAACCGCTCAGGAGCGGAATGTAGGAGGAAGGGCCCTCGCCGCCCTGGAGCGGAAATGGAAGCTGCGCACCAGAGCGGAGAGCGTTGCACGCTGCAGGAGCGGCCCAGGAGGCCGAGGGAGGCAATGGAGCGAGATGGTGCCAGGAGGAAGATGAACGACCTAGCCTAGGGAGGCAAGGGAGCGAGACGGAGCCAGTAGTAAGATGAATGACTGCAACAGTAGTAAGATGAATGACGGCAACGGAGGGCCCATCCAGAGGCAAGGCAAAGTCCATCGAGAACCGACCCAGAGAGGAGGGGGCCCCGAACGGCCCGCTCCGCGCTGGGGCGGAAATCCCGCTCTGGAGCAGAAAGTAAGCTCCGCTCCAGAGCGGAGAGCGGCATAGGACAGGTGAGGAACCGGGATGGTGTCAGGAGAAGTATGGAAGAGAACTGGCCAAGAGCGGGAATTTCCGCACGAGGGCGGGGCAGACGTAGTGCAGTCGGATGGGAGAGGCTTGAGGCATCAGGAAGGGTGAAAGGGAAAACACCCAAGAGTTCCGTCAGAATAGACTAGCAGGACAGCTGACGTGGAAGCATCCACGGAAATAAAAAGACAGTCACCGCTCCAGAGCGGAACTTCCGCTCCAGAGCGGAGGCGCCGCACCAGGGAGGAGCGGGCGTAGGGCAGCCAAACATCAGAGGCCCGTAGGTACCAGTAAAGGTGAAAGGCCAGGAACATCCAAGAGTCCCAAAAGCATCGTCTAGCACGATAGCCGACGTGGGAGCCTCCCTGAGAAAAAACATCAGAGATGTACATCCAAGCGTCCCAACTGAATGGTCTAGCATCACAGCTGACGTGGGAGCGTCCGTGGGTAAAGAACAGAGGCAAAGCATAGGCCCGACCGAGAGGAGGAGAGAGCCCACCCTAGGGCGGAACGGGCCCCGTGAGGCCCTAGCCCAGACGCCAGAGGCCCGTAAGAAAAACATTCCCAACTGAAGTGGAGATCGCAAAGGAGGTGAAGACCGTGCCTCAGGAACCTCAAGGTATTGGTGAGTTCCAGATAGGTGAAGACTGCGGCACAGGAACTCAAGGTATTGGTGAGTTCAATGGAGGATAAGATTGTGGCGCAGGAGCTGGAAGCAGACGAAAACTGGTGCCCTGCAAGAAGGTTTAGTAAATCCGGAGATAGGCAAGCAAGAGCAAGCCTAGGAGGCAATAGTGTCGAACAACCAAAATGCAAGGTTGAAGCACAGGAGGAATGGGAGGAGGACGCTCCAAGCCTCCCGCCATCAGTGCAAGCATCCCGTGCAGGGAGGCAAACCGTGCAGCGTTAGCCTCCTCAGCCCTAACCTGGGCCTCCTGGATGGCCCGAATAGGAAGGACCCATCCAGGGTCTTCGGTCGGTGACGAGGAAGATGAAGAGATGGTCCGGCGACGGTACCTACGGCTGGGCGACCGACGAGGCGACGGAGTATAGGAGAAAGACTCCCGTGGCGAGTCCTCAACCACTACGGCATCGTACACTTCATCGCTCCCGCCACTCAGTTCCACGAGGTCACAGGCAGCCCCCACCTGACCAGACCCGAAAACCGCCACCCTGGCGCCTCGCACTGCCAGAGGGACGGGTCCACTCTTCCGAGCAGGAGAAGGCAGGCCACACGGAATGTCAGACCCGACAAAGCCAGGAGAATCCTGGAGACCATCGCGGACAAGAAGAGGAGAGGCCGAAGGAAACAGAGCCCCTGCCATCTTAGGAGGTGGAGTAGGCGGTAACGGTGGTAGCAGAGCCAACGGCAACGATGGCGGAGGAGCCGACGGTAGATGTCCGGCAGCCTGCGACGCCCCAATCTCCCCGAGCAGCCCATGGGCGGGACGACGACCAGGAGAGAAGTCCGAAACACCAGCAGGAACACGGACCGGGGGAAGCATCGCCATCTTAGGGCGAAAAGTCGTCGAGCCCAGAGACGTGTGGTCGGAAGCTGCAGGGCAGCGGGACGTCGAAGACTTCCGGCGACGTGGAGAAGCTGAGTGCTGCCGCATCGACCCCGCTGTGTCCGCCGATAATGGAGACACACCAGACTGAGGGACCTGCGAAGCAGTGACCACAGGGCGCGGAGACACCAGAGGAAGGGTCAGCAAGGCGCGAACCCCTTCGTCCATGAAGCGGGGGACCCGGTGCAAACGGTCCTTAACAGACCGAGCTACGCCCGACCATGCAGCGGTGAGGGTGACCCGTGCCGTCTCAGCATCCGGTGAAGTAGGGCGAGACTCAATCGTCATAAAGTGGACGAGACACGGGCCACACCGACTGAGGAGTAGCACGCAGCATGGGCGGGGCACTCGGGATGCCCAGCTCCCATAGCCGGACAGGCACAACCATGGCGCGCGCAGGCAGGGAGCGACATCCGCACAGTAAGCGAAGGGAGAAATGAAAGATGTCCCAGACGAAGCTCAGAGAAAGAAGATGCATAAAGTGAAGGAAGGTATGACAGTATGCGCAAAAAACACACAAAAGATACCATGCATTATAAGAGGTACATAAAAGTAATAACCCCCCCCCCCCATGTGGAGAAGGACGGAGACGGACCCCCCCATGTGGGAGGGCCAAGCATACAGCATAAGCAGCAACAGGCCGAAGAACCCCAAAAACCCAGGTCAGAAAAGACCAAGGTGCAGGTTCAAACACCCCTAAATAAAGCATGACAGCCAGAGAAGAACCGAAAAGGGTACCTGAGGGTGAAGGGATCGAAGAGGAGATGGCAGGCCAAGGGACCCAGCAGTGCAGAGCAGGAACACAGCCTGATGTAAAGGCGAAGGTTATGAGACACAGTAACCGACAAACCCCAAGTACAAACAAGGCAATATTGGCCAAAAAAATAGTGCCAGGGCTGAGAGGGCAAGTCCGCTCTAGAGCGGGAAAGTCCGCTCCAGAGCGGAGCAGACAGACCCGCTCCAGAGCGGACTACACCCTCCCGCTCCAGAGCGGGGCATGTATGCATGACAATGGCAGTCTAGGCAAAGGAGAAAGGCATGCGCACAGCGAACAAGAGAGCCAGGGCATCAGAAGGCAAGGCCTAGGACTGACCTGGAGCAGGACTGGCGCCCGCTCCAGAGCGGAACAAGCGTAGAGTAGAACCAGGTGAAAACAGGAGGGCTAGGGCAGCAGGAGGGAAGGCCTAGGACCGACCAGGAGCGGGACTGGCGTCCGCTCCAGAGCGGAACAATCGTAGAGTAGAACCAGGTGAAAACAGGAGGGCTAGGGCAGCAGGAGGGAAGGCCTAGGACCGACCAGGAGCGGGACTGGTGTCCGCTCCAGAGTGGAACAGGTGGAGGAGAGACCCAGTGTAGAAGCCAAAGTGAAGAAGGAGCCCAAGGAGGCCCTGTCCAGAGCAGAATAGACATCGCTGCAGAGCGGAGATGCTCGCACCAGAGCGGAGATGTCCGCTCCAGAGCGTATTTGTCCGCCCTCGAGCGGAAAGTGAGATGGAGGTAAATACCAACCAAAAGGCTCAACCCAAGTGCACAGCAGGACAGCTGGCAGGGGAGCTTGCATGAGCAAAAAGAAAAGAGTGCGATGCAGAGGACCGACCTAGAGACGGATAGTACCATCCTAGGGCGGAGCGGGTCCAGAGTGACCCGACCACAGCAGCCAAAAAAGAGAACATGTCGGAAGCATAGGACCGACCTGGAGCAAGATTTGTCCACGCTGCAGGGAGGAGCGGGCACGGAGCCCTTCCCAGAGACCCGCGTCACCAAAAAGGGTGGAAGGGACGACAGTTCAAGGCATCGTAGAGCTCAAAGGAGGTGAAGACCGTGCTGCGGGGACCTCAATGGATGAGGGAGTTCAATTAAGGGGAAGACTGTGTCTCATGAACTCAAGGCCTAGGGGAGCGCCAACAAAATAAGGGAGAGACAGCGCGGGAGCGAGCGCAGACGAAAAAAGGGTGCCCCACAGAAGGGTTAGTAAAACCAAAGCGTCATACCCCTGCGAGCCTAAGGTGGTTTAGTAAAACCATAGATCGGCAAGCAAGAGCGACGAGGCAACATTGACGGTCTACCAAAAGTCCCTGCACCCCCTTCTAAAAAGTTAGGCTAGGAACATGAGGCCTAGCCCTGGCACCCCCCTCCAACTAAAAGTTAGGCTAGTAACAGGGGACCAAGCCTTGGTTGAGTGGCAGATAAAAACAAAAAACACAGGGCACACTCCAATGCGAAACATTCATGTGAAGGTAAGCAAAACATAAGGCCAAAATAACCTGTCAAGGCAAGGGGGGCTATGCCCCCTTCATCACAAACGAAAGTGCACAAGTTAGCCTAACTTTGCGCAAAAACCACGCAATGAAAGCAGAAAATAAGCACAAAGCGTAATAGAACCTACCAGGTAAACAAAACTAAGCCACCGCAAGTGAAAAGGAAGATAAAAACAGGCAAAGGCCTAAATAATAACACTCGCCGAAGGGCGACGCATGCGCAGAAGCGTGACCAACCAGTTTCGACGCCATACTCAAAGTAACACACTTAAGAGCCCATTTGAAACGTGCCTACATCACAGATCATCTGTCTAATAACCTTAGGTACCATAAATAAGGCCCACAACTCACCCAAAGGGTAGGCGACAGGAGTAGAAGCACAAAAATTGGGCGCATAGAAAACAGCGTGTGTGTAGACTTGAGGAGCGCGAAAAGGAATGCCCAATGAACCCTGTCAGGTAGTGGGGTGGATCCGTCAAGACGGCTGAAGGTGCCAGATAGGATGGCCTAAAATCCTGTAATTTTCTCTTCTTTCTCATCAATATTTTCTTATTTTCCTTTTCAAATAGTGGCCTCCAAAGTATGTACAACGTACCTAGTAGAGAGAGTAAGGTGCTACTCTAGATGTTATCGTTTTATCGCACTAGTGATTTCGATAATTGCCCGCTCTAGAGCGGAGCAAAATTATACGATAAGTATATAGCTCTACGTTGGAACGTAGAGGCTACTACTAAATATAAGAATTGTACATACTATAGTACTAGAATGATTTGTAAAAAGGAAAATCTATTCATACTTATTAAACTCACCAAAAAAAGAATTTTGTGTATTTATTAATCTAATATCCTGTATTAGAAATTAACCCTTAGAGATTATCAATCTTACTAATATTAACATTGAATAACACTTGTGAGAGGTTCTCCAGTTCGGAACACACTCCCCCCCCCCCCCCCTCCCACTCTGTTTTGTCCAAAACTCCTAAAAGTAAGTCAGTACTTGGTGAACCTCACACATACTTGTAACATAAAACATGTCATTACATACATACATACATAACATTTTAAGACTGAGTGTTCCACACATAAGTGCAGTTTCAGTCTCTTGTCCTAATGGCGGCGTTCCAGGCAACCCTGTTAAGGGCTGCTTCACTTGTCAAGTTCTTGGATTTGAGATCGGCGCGTATAGTCCGATCCCAGGTCTTCCTCGGTCCACCCCTTGGTGCAGCTCCCTCCACAATCACAGACCTGCATTTTGTCACCCAATTTTGTTCATCCATTCTCTCCACATGTCCATATTGCAATAAACAGATATCAGTTATGCTTATGCCTAATTCTCATGGCTATGCATGGCACAGTGGGTCTCTTCAAATGAACTGAAAGATATTTGGATGAAAATGTTTGGTGAGATGACCAGACTCTTGTTTGCTTAATGTCTTGGATAGAGTAATTGTTAAGAAATCTGACTGTCGTGGCCCACTTTCTCACATCATGGGCCCTTGCTACTGTTGACGGTTCGGCTGTTTTGATAACGTCCACTAGAATTGAAGCAAGCTGTCGTGTAGATAACCTTGATTTGCCATGTGAAGAGATCCATAAATTAGAAGGGTGTAAGGGTGCAGTTGGTTGTACATACTTATACAAAGCCAACACTGGGCATAGTGCCTGATGTTTATTCTTTTGTTTGAAGGCCATTATATCAAAAGGTGAGAACAATTATGATCTTCTCTTTCATTCTTGGCTATGAAATCAGGAGCTGGTGTGAGGGTAACAGCACTCAGATCTTTAAATTGTAAGCAGTTCGCAGCTCTAGCCATGGCCGGAAGTTCGGACACTCTATGTGTTGTTGCTAACGAAATTAAGAAAACACATTTAGATAATAACTTGTCATAAGAGGGGTTGACCGTGTAAGGTTTAGTACTTAATAGATTTAACACTTTGCCCAGAAACCACTGAGGTAGAATCTGTCTCGCTGGAGCTCGTAATTTAAAACAAGCCGTAATAAAACCTCCTTCATACTTAGGTGGAAGTCTAAGGCCAGTAAGGTCATAGAATGGTTCTTTAATGGCTGAGAGGTGATTGCGAAGTGTGTTAACTGATAGGTGTTTGTCTTCGAAAAGGTAATTTAAGTAGGTCTACTTTAAAATTAAACTTACTGTGGCACTGTTGGTTGGATTCTACAATCCACGTTGTAAATTGTTTCCAATGTGACTCATACTGTCTAATTGTGGAAGGTGTAAATTGTTTGGTTAATTTGTCTTGAACGGCTTGGTCATAAGAATTTAGCCATTTGGTTTTGAAAATATTTCGTAACTAAAACTAAGTTGTAAGAAAAACTCCTTTGAACTTGTTGAGGGGTAAGTCGGAAGCCAGTGGGATCAAAGAACGATTCTTTAATGGCTGAGAATTGATTGTATAGTGTGTAAATTGACATTTTTCTTTTTAAAAAGGCCTCCGTCTACGTATATATTGACAGTTGTTTGTCTTCAAAAGAGTAATTGAAGTACTTTTAAAAATAAACTGACTGAAGCTACAGTATGTGTTGGACAGACTCTACAATCTACGTGGTAAATTGTTTCCGATGTAATTCCTACTGTTTAATAGTGGAAGGCGTAAACTGTTTGGTTAATTTGTCGTGAACAGCTTAATCATAAGAGCTCCGCCATTTGACTTTGAAAATATCCATAAAGCTAAATGTAGACCAGTCTGTAGGTTGCTAATCCGCTCTAAGTGGAAACAAGACGTTGGAAATGGTATTGGAATGGGACATTCGAGAGACAGATGAATGAACTACACATGTGTTGACCAGACTGGTGTTATAAGGCACCCTTGACCCTGAATTAAGTGGATATGTTGCAAAACTTTGGATATTAGTGTGCGTCCGGAGGAGGAAAGAGGTACCTGTATATCGATAACCACTTGTTCCAAACCTCTGAGAACGCATCTGTTCCGCTCGCTTGGATCTCGTGCCAGAAGGTCAGAAGCCGGGGGAATTTTGTCGATTGGTGTGAATTAACGAGATTTACCTGTGGATGGAACGGCCTTATCAAGTTGTGGAATACCGTCTGAGTGATTGTCTATTCGACTAGGGTACCCTTCTCCCGAGATAAGGTGTCCGCCTACAGATTCGCCTTGCTTGGTAGGTAAACTGCTTGAATTGTGATATGGTAATGAAGAGTAAGGAAAAATATTAACTCCGACAATCTCAGGGGCGTGTGAGATTTCGTTGGGCCCTGCCTGTTGATACAGGACATGGCTGATGTGTTGTCCATGTGAAAGGCTATTATTGTACTCTGTGTTGGAGTGCAAGGGCATGATTTTTCAGGAAAATCGAGGGACAACTAGTTCCTTTGTATTTAAGTGATAGAGATTGAGAGAGGTCTAGCGACTTTGTGTCTGGCGACCGTCGGACGATTGGTAACTCCAGCTCGGGGCTCCCGCTTTGTCCAAGACGACCCCCACTGATGGTGGCAGTTCTGACTAGAGGGCTGTCGGGGAAGGGGTCTCAGGTCTTATCCAGAAGCTTAGAAGTCTGATGAAATGCTGAGGGAATGTAATTAGGGTATGAGGTTGATTGACTCGGAAAAGCTCTGTTGTCCAGCCTTATGTAAGGATTCAGGCGAAGTTTGTCCAACGGAACAGGTAGCTGAACCCAATATTTTGACCCTATTAACCCTCTCACGTCCTTGACGCAATTTTGAGCCTATTGGGGATACTTTAAAGCCTTGTTACCATCAGGGGTATTTAGAAACCTTTAGTTTAGTTACTTTAACCTCTGCAGTTGTCTTTGAGTTAGCTGTGGGCAGAAAACTCATTTTGGAGAGGTAATTATAAGAGTGAGAGAACTCTATTTCTTATTGCTAATCTGGCAACCTCTGCATCATATGGTCGTGAGAGGGTTAACGACTCCCACAGCCGTTTGGAATTGTTTTTTGTATGTACTGTCTTGCATACTTGTAGTAGTCAAGTATTTGATGTTGTATGTTGTGTGATAGGGTTTCCCAACTGAGGTAAACCTAGGGTTCCCACTTTACTATTCAGACGTAGGGCTGTGATATTTGTTGTATTGTTATCATCTCGAAAAAGTGGTTTACAATAAACTTGTTGAGGATTGATAATTCTATGACTGGTCTGAACTGTAGGCTATCTCGTTTTGGTACTAGAACTAAGTGAGACAGAAAACTTTTGATGTGGGAGGAATGCTCACTCGAATCCCTCACTGAAGCATTGCTTTTACGAGTGTTGGCACCTTTACTGGTATGAGACGTTGTATACGTACTTACGAAAGAACGGTTGTCTCTCCCAGTCCCAAAACAGACTATGCTTTATTAAATGTCTGGACCAAGGTCCTTTCGGTCATGCTGTGTAACTGGCCTGGAAAGAACCGGTTGTGCCTTGCGATATAATGTGATGCCAGGCTAAGATGAACTAAGTTAGGTCCTTGAACTGGTATGTGCTCTTGAAAGGTCAGACTGTTGCTGTTGGTGTGTCTGAGTCTGTCTAACTTGTTGTCTGGGGATGAATTAACCAGTCTGTCCCGACTACTGTGGCCTGTTGAGTGTCGTTGAGATCTGAATCTAATAAAGTTAACACGAGAGAACCTTAGAGACGGTTATAAAAAGTAGTGCTGATACTTCAGACCAAGTATTTGTGGTTGTTAATCTGTTAGAATAGATGGAGATATCAAGATTCTAGTCTTGATGTCTTTGGGCAGAGTTTTTTAGATAGAAAGATACGGAGGTCTTGACGTGCTTTGGACGTCATGAAAAGGGCTGTTCTGACCTCTCCTACTGTCCGAAGGGTTTTGCAAAGATAGACTTCTTTTATGTGTGATAATGTTGCCCTAGAGTATGTGTCATGAATAGGATCTGCTACTCCTCATTAGTGTGAGTGAGTTGCCTTGTAAAACTGTCTTTGTGGTGCAATGCATAAGTGTGGTGATTTTCAGTGTGAGCAGCCTAGGTTCGAATCCCCGGACTGCCACATGTGTTTGTTAATTTCATTAACCGAGTTTAGGAGTAAAGTATGTTGGTGGAGAGAACATAATAAAACCAAAAGGTTGGATAATCGCCTATGGGTTGTTTATCTGAGAGTGTAAAGTCCTTCCCCAACCTTTTGTTCTTAAGAAATATCTTCGTCAATTATGGGGACACGGAGTCAAGGATCTGACTCAGCCAAATTGCCAGAATAACCCTGTGTGATTAAGAGGTGTATGGGGAAATGGTTGATTGAGCCCCGTGAAAGTTATTCTGTAATAAAGGATAGATAAAATTATCTACCTGGAGAATTCTGGTATGTGAATGTGGAACTCCGGCGAAGTAGGCAATGAATAGTTATCTAAGGGGAGTTATCTTATAGTTATCTAAGTTATCTTTAGGGGAGGTGTGGTGGAGTGGTCATGCCACTGGATTGGTAATCCAATGGACCCGGGTTCAAATCCCGATATGTCAATGGGAAGATATTATTGGGATTGAATTTGTGCTGTACCTAGTATCAGTGCATTACCACAAAGCCCACCGAAATGCCAAAAAAATACCCTCATTGTTCCCTGATTAAATAACACTGTATGAATATTCCCATATTCAAAATATGTTAAAGGGGGACAATGCCTAGTGAGTTCACTGCTCAATAGGTGGCGTTCTGAGAGTGAGGGTCTGAGTCTGGAGGGTGAGACGGTGAAGCACCTGAGCGAAGCAACCGGCCGCTTCAGAGATGGAGCTGTTTCGAGCCATGATGGTTGCTTCACATGTCTCACTCCCCAGACTGGAACAAGACCTCACGGGCTTCACCGTGTTGAGCGGTGGAATGTACAGGCTCTCAGCCTATGCCCGAGAGGGAGTAGTTGGAATATAGAAAAAAAAAAAAAAAAAAAAAAAAAAAAAAGAGACCCCCTTCCTCAGCCTACTTCCTCTGCAACCCGGACTCATAGAGAACGCGGGGAACTCCTACTGACTGGAGGTGTCATTATTAGAGCTCCGGACTAAGTGTTAGCCAACCCAAAGTGGGACCGGAACAACCAGTTGTGTAAAGGTAAGATAGCAATTGACTGTATCGGTTCTGTCAGGTTTTTCAAAACAGACCCTAGTCGAACAATTTATTAAAAGGAATGGATGGTGCTAGGGATACCCAGAACTCTAGCATGTTGTGCTGAGGTGTAAGGAAAACAAGCTAATGAATCATTACTATACTGGTTAAGTAGACCCTAAAGAAGTGACCTCTGTTATAGTGGGGACTTGGGGAAAATATTACTTGGGAATTGCCAGACGGAAAATTAATTCCCAGTGTTGTCCTTTGTAGTATGAGGACTCGGGGTAAAGAAATTACTCGGTAATGACTGACGGAATAACTCTGTGTTGTTTAATAGGTGCGGGGGTAAAATTTACTAAGTACCTAATAGTCTTCTCGGACTGGTATGGAGGACTCAAGATTCGGACGGAAATAGAGTGAACAAAACCTATTCCGTAATAAATGATAGAGAAAAATATCTAATTGGAGAACTCTAGTATGAGACTTGTGGAACTCCGGCAGAGAAGGCAATGTTATAAATATCTAAGAGGGTCCCTCTCTCAGCCTACTCTGCTAAAACCCTGACTCAGAGAGAATGTGGTGGTCTTCTAGTGATCGGAGATATGTAAAAGAGCCCCAGACCCAGACACTCGCCGACCCAAAGTGGGACCGGAGGGAGGTTCAATGAATCATTAATAATAATAATAATAATAATAATATTATTTATTCAGTTAGCAATTTACCGAGTTGGTAGCACATAGTATGTTACAAATATGACATGTACCAGCTTTGCATAATTCCAACTAAGGATAGCCCAATAAGGCCATTAGGCGTATTTCCATTGGGGTCCTTGACCAACTCGAGATTTGGTCCGGAGCCTAAAATATGAAATGTTTATTGTCGAGTTGAGTAGCCAAGCGTTAGCCTTGAATGATACTGATTATACCATAGTATCCTTATTGGAGGAGTGGTAACCTGGGAATCTTTGTGAATCAAAATTATTGATTTACTACTACAGTAAAAGTCCTTTAATCCGACGACCGATGATTCGAATCTCCCAATAGTCCGAATTTTTCAATTTGAGGCCAAATCCGAATTCACCCGATGGTCCGAATTTCAAGAAGTCCCAAAGTCCCCTTTTTGAGGCATTAGTCCACTCAAATGACACATAATGGAGCACACATATCATATGTTCATGAATTCACTTTAAAAGTTTACCATTGTCATTGTAGCCTATTACCTACTTCAAAACATTCAGATTAATGGTCAAAGGAAGCTACTGATATAAACGTAAACACCACATCGTCTGCTAGAGAGTTTGTTTTGCTCTTGAACGCATCCTTGGGACGCTCCGATGCGCTACGGCTTGCACCGCATTTTCTGCAACCGCATTCAGTCTTGAGCTTGAAAACGCACCTTTGGACGTTCCGATACGCTACTATTTATAGTTCAGTGATCGGAGCGTCCCAAGGGTGCTTTCAAGACAACAAGACAAGGGTGCTTTCAATACAATTATTATGTTCCTTCCAACAACCAACCATACTCCTAAAATCGATTAATGAAATTTACAAACACATGTGGCAGTCCGTGGACTCGAACCCAGGATGCTCACACCGAAAATCAACACCTTATACATCGCACCACGAAGACAGTTAAAGGTTGGTGAACACTGCCTACGATTTATTATGCAACTTCGAATCCTGCATATCAATCTAAGCATGTACACACATCCCAACTGCAACTCAAGTAGGCTATGCATATGTGAATGGAAAGAGCAATTAATGGGGCCTTAACCACTTAGGGAAGTCCTCTCGATAAATTACTCCTGAACCAATATCAATTATTATGTTCCTTCCAACAACCAACCATACTCCTAAAATCGATTAATGAAATTTACAAACACATGTGGCAGTCCGTGGACTCGAACCCAGGATGCTCACACCGAAAATCAACACCTTATACATCGCACCACGAAGACAGTTAAAGGTTGGTGGACACTGCCTACGATTTATTATGCAACTTCGAATCCTGCATATCAATCTAAGCATGTACACACATCCCAACTGCAACTCACATAGGCTATGCATATGTGAATGGAAAGAGCAAATAATGGGGCCTTAACCACTTAGGGAAGTCCTCTCGATAAATTACTCCTGAACCAATATAAATTATTATGTTCCTTCCAACAACCAACCATACTCCTAAAATCGATTAATGAAATTTACAAACACATGTGGCAGTCCGTGGACTCGAACCCAGGATGCTCACACCGAAAATCAACACCTTATACATCGCACCACGAAGACAGTTAAAGGTTGGTGGACACTGCCTACGATTTATTATGCAACTTCGAATCCTGCATATCAATCTAAGCATGTACACACATCCCAACTGCAACTCACGTAGGCTATGCATATGTGAATGGAAAGAGCATGGGGCCTTAACCACTTAGGGAAGTCCTCTCGATAAATTACTCCTGAACCAATATCAATTATTATGTTCCTTCCAACAACCAACCATACTCCTAAAATCGATTAATGAAATTTACAAACACATGTGGCAGTCCGTGGACTCAAACCCAGGATGCTCACACCGAAAATCAACACCTTATACATCGCACCACGAAGACAGTTAAAGGTTGGTGGACACTGCCTACGATTTATTATGCAACTTCGAATCCTGCATATCAATCTAAGCATGTACACACATCCCAACTGCAACTCACGTAGGCTATGCATATGTGAATATGTGAATAATATAACAGAGCACATCACAAAAGGAAAATTACAAGAACCTCTCAGGGAAGTGCCGTTGTTAAGGCATTACTTCCCGAACCACATCTGATCTGATCTTCAAGAGCAAGACAAACTCGCTAGTAGACGATGCGGACATTGGGAGGTTTAACGACCCTCCCAATACCAAATGAGGTAAACCTCCTATTTGGTCGTAGCCTCGGAGTATCCAACGTAGAGCTATATACTTATCGTATAATTTTGCTCCGCTCTAGAGCGGGCAATTATCGAAATCACTAGCGCGATAAAACGATAACATCTAGAGTAGCACCTTACTCTCTCTACTAGGTACGTTGTACATACTTTTGAGGCCACTATTTGAAAAGGAAAATAAGAAAATATAGATGAGAAAGAAGAGAAAATTACAGGATTTTAGGCCATCCTATCTGGCTCCTTCAGCCGTCTTGACGGATCCACCCCACTACCCGACAGGGTTCATTGGGCATTCCCGGTATCAAGTTACAAGAGACAAGATTGGATGGGCAGGGGTACGGCGCGAGGGCGGGATACTATGACGTTGGATACTCCGAGGCTACGACCAAATAGGAGGTTTACCTCATTTGGTATTGGGAGGGTCGTTAAACCTCCCAATTTAGTAGTAGCCTCTACGTTCCAACGTAGAGCTAGAGTACCAAATTGGAGGCGGACATACAAGCTGAAAACACCAACTTTAGCCCTTAGGAAATATCAGGACCATGGAAAGACCGACTTAAACAAGAGAGTTTATAGAAAGAGTGTGCTGACAGGTGCATATCAAGAGAGGTCAAGTACAGTCAAGTCTGATGCCATGGGATAACTAACCTAAGACAAAGAATGCTGCATTTCATCATAAAATATTAAGTCCAGGATATTCCCCCCCCCCCCCCACCCCTTCTTCCGGACGAAGGCAGGAAGACCCAGAATGTAATGAGTAAAGACTGACATACGTCGAAGAGGAGGACCGTACAGGGGGTGACGAGAAAAGACATGAGCAGACACAGTGACCAGCACTGAAAGCCTTGAGAAAAGTTCAGTGGTATGAGGCCAAGACCTACCAACAGAACGTAGTATACTTTAAGACGAGAAATTATATCAAAATCTTAACCTAGGTATTAATCCTTTAACTTAGGTGCAAGGATGGGTATAGTGCAATACCCCCCCCCCCCCTTTCCCCAATAAAAGAAGAACAAGAAGGGAGAAGGATAAGAGACAGAAGGAACGCTGCAGGTAGACCCTGAGGGAACCTGCTGGCCCAACGCACGACAAGGACGTCCCGGCCTGCCTGTGAACATGGCCAGAGAGGAGGAGACAAACGTGGTGGGGGAAGACCAAAGCCCCGTGTCGGCAACGTTCGGGCGAGAAAGATTATGGAAAATCTGAACGTAGCAGCGTACGAACGGACAACATGAGCTGCGTCCAGAACGTAAGGGTTACTGGCCCGAAACTACCGACACAGGCGAAGTCCCACAGCACGTCGACCTAGTCTCCTACAGGTCGGAGGCGCCACCCGTAAAGGCAACCCCGACACTGGCCTGGTCGAGTATACATACGGACGCAGGGTTTGAACCGGGCATAACGGATGATGAACCCTACCATGTTTGAAAGCCGGTACAGGAAAAGCATAAAAACGGGAGCGTCGCGTACGGTCGTAGCAACCAAACGAACAGACGGAGCCAAAGTAACTGACACAAGGACGGGAGAACGATGTAAGGAAAGTCAGACCCTAGACCTGGCAGTCATCTCCGGGGACTCCGTTACCTGTCGCCAAAGCCATAAAGAACAATGTCACGTCACGGAAGGGTGCATGCATGGGGTAATGAGCGTAAGAGGCAGACGAGAGCAGTTCGAGAGCCTCCGCCAGAAACCACTGAGGAGGAAGCGGACGCGGCGCCGGACGAAGCATAAAGCAGGACCGCAAAAAGAACCCAAGTCCTAGGGAGGAACGACCAACCCCGTGAAAGTCTCAAACGGTACCCGAATGGCCGACAGGCGGTTCGTAAGAGTGGTGCAGATGTTGGGACGCTTCTCAATATTAACCAATGGAGGTAGTGAAACACGAACGCCACCGATGGGCGCGTCCGTGATGGGTAGGAAACCAAGAAGGAAAACCGTGTCAGTGAGAACCGTAAGTCTGCCATGTAAAATGAATCCAGGGGAGAGGATTTGACAGTCAAAGAACGACTAAACTTAGGCATCCACCCTGCCTCACAACACCCACGATGTGAAGGCTAACGAGGTCCCTAGGACACCAACCGATACCAAGTGGAAATCGGAGATCGCTAGGGGAACTGGCCGCGGGTACCACCGCTTCAGCCGAGCGGACCAGGCTTGGGCCGGCCGGATGGGCGCGACAACCAAACGAAGCACTGGTACCCTCTCAGCCTGTGGAGGACTTTGCACATCAAAAAGGGCAGCGGTTGGTGGAACACACATAAACCGACCGCCACCTGCGCCAGTCCTTGCTGAACGCGACCGGTACCTCCGCCGGAGGAGTAATCCAGCGGTACAGGAACACAGGCAACCCGGTCGCCTCGCAGGAGGCGAACCAGGCCACCTGTGGAACACTCCAGGAGGCCGCTAGGTCGTCGAACACGGTGTGTTGGGAAGACCATACTACCCGGGCGCCCTGTCCATTCGACAGAGCATCCGTCCATAGGGCGGCAGGCCCGGGCAGGGAGGTTGCATGCAGTGTGATGGGCTCCCGATCCTCGTCCAGAGCCACATGTATGGCATGAACCGGACGTAGGAGGCGGGAATCGTCGGCGATATGGGGAAGGAGAGCGACGTCACACCGTCGTTTCGGCGTCCTCGGAAACCGCGAGGACGCCCGAACGAGGCACAGGAGGAAAGGCGGCCTGGCGCCACGGAGACAGCAGAGGTAAGAGGACGCATGGCGCGTACCCCTCCGTCTTACGAAGTGTGGAATCCAATGGAAGTGGTCCTTGACATAGAGAGCAATTCCCGACTACATAGTGCAGAGGCGAGACCTCGCCTCATCCGTGTCCGGGGAAGGAGGACGAGACACAAAGGACAATATCCACGAGCCACGATCAATATCTCCGAGGGTGAAAACCATCACGGCTGTAGCATGAGATAAGGGGAGGACACTCTCTACGCCCAACGGGCATGGCAGGACGGACACACCCATGGTGTGCGCAGGAAGGAAGTGATATCCTCCTTGCAAACGGAAAGGAAAAAGATACTGCCGTGCCATGTAGGAAGCCCAGGAAGTGTGTGTAAGCACAATAATGTGAAAAACCGGTAAATCCGCGACAGGAGAGTACCCCCTTCCCTTGTGTAGGAAAGAAAGGACGAAAAAGGGGGACCCTTCGAACGGAGGGCGAGACAGGAGGATATGGCATGGGCGCACAAATACTGGAATAAAAACTCCTGAAAAGGAACAGGAACAAGGGCCGAAGGACGCACAAAAGTGCTCACTACACCTCGAAAATGGAGCACCTTTCATGAAAGTGAGTAACCCCCCCCCCCCCCCCCTGTGCGAGGCGAGGGGTGAAGAGTGACCCCCCATGCGGAGGGTCAGGGAGAGACCAGGCGAACCAGCAAGAGCAAGAACCCCAAAAACCCCGGTCAGAAAAGATCAAGGGGCAGGTGCAAATCCCCAGAAGGAAGGCATGAAAGCTTTATAATTGAACAGGATAATAAAAATACCCAAAGGGTGAAGGCACTGAAGAGGAGAAGACGCCTCTTCTCCACCCTACCATCAGAGTAGAGTGGGAGCACAGTCTGATAAAAAAGAGAAGTCCGTGAACCACTGCAACTGAGTCCCTATCCAGAGGTAAAGCAAAGCACCCTAGCACCGACCCAGAGCGGAGTGGACCAGAATGGACCCCTCCGCTCCGGGGCGGAAACCGCTCAGGAGCGGAATGTAGGAGGAAGGGCCCTCGCCGCCCTGGAGCGGAAATGGAAGCTGCGCACCAGAGCGGAGAGCGTTGCACGCTGCAGGAGCGGCCCAGGAGGCTGAGGGAGACAATGGAGCGAGATGGTGCCAGTAGGAAGATGAATGACCTAGCCTAGGGAGGCAAGGGAGCGAGACGGAGCCAGTAGTAAGATGAATGACTGCAACAGTAGGAAGATGAATGACGGCAACGGAGGGCCCATCCAGAGGCAAGGCAAAGTCCACCGAGAACCGACCCAGAGAGGAGGGGGCCCCGAACGGCCCGCTCCGCGCTGGGGCGGAAATCCCGCTCTGGAGCAGAAAGTAAGCTCCGCTCCAGAGCGGAGAGCGGCATAGGACAGGTAAGGAACCGGGATGGTGTCAGGAGAAGTACAGAAGAGAACTGGCCAAGAGCGGGAATTTCCGCTCGAGGGCGGGGCAGATGTAGTGCAGTCGGATGGGAGAGGCTTGAGGCATCAGGAAGGGTGAAAGGGAAAACACACAAGAGTCCCGTCAGAATAGACTAGCAGGACAGCTGACGTGGAAGCATCCACGGAAATAAAAAGACAGTCACCGCTCCAGATCGGATCATCCGCTCCAGAGCGGAGGCGCCGCACCAGGGAGGAGCGGGCGTAGGGTAGCCAAACATCAGAGGCCCGTAGGTACCAGTAAAGGTGAAAGGCCAGGAACATCCAAGAGTCCCAAAAGAATCGTCTAGCACGATAGCCGACGTGGGAGCCTCCCTGGGTAAAAACATCAGAGATGTACATCCAAGCGTCCCAACTGAATGGTCTAGCATCACAGCTGACGCGGGAGCGTCCGCGGGTAAAGAACAGAGGCAAAGCATAGGCCCGACCGAGAGGAGGAGAGAGCCCACCCTAGGGCGGAACGGGCCCCGTGAAGCCCTAGCCCAAACGCCAGAGGCCCGTAAGAAAAACATGCCCAACTGAAGTGGAGAGGCCGAAAGGGTCCCGCGCAGCAAAGCCAAAGACACCGTTGAAGGACGTGAGGCAGATTGCAGTAATAAAGGGAGCGGTCTTATAAGAGAATGTGTCGAGTCATAGGACCGACCAGGAGCGGGAGTCATCCACGCACCAGGGCGGAGCGAGCCGAGTACAGCCCGTCCGAGAGACCTGCGGCACCGGGGATGGAAGGAAAAAGACATCCCAAGGGATTGGTGGGCACAATGGAGGTTAAGACAGTGTCTCAGGAACCTCAAGGTATTGGGGAGCCCAATGTAGGGAAGACTGTGCCTGAGGAACCGCAAGGTATGAGCGAGGTCAAAGTAGGTGAAGACGGTGTCTCAGGAACTCAAGGCATTGGGGAGCGCAAAGTAGGTTAAGACCGTGTCGCAGGAATCCCAAGGTATAGGGGAGCGCAAAGTAGGCGAAGACCGCGCCTCAGGAACCTCAAGGTATTGGAGAGGTCAAGATAGGTGAAGACTGCGGCTCAGGAACTCAAGGTATAGGGGAGCTCAATGTAGGTTAAGACCGTGTCGCAGGAACCGCAATGTAGGTTAAGACCGCGCCACAGAAACCTCAAGGTATTGGGGAGGTCAAAATAGGTGAAGACTGCGGCTCAGGAACTCAAGGTATTGGTGAGGTCAATGGAGGGTAAGACTGTGTCGCAGGAGCTGGAAGCAGACGAAAAGTGGGGCCCTGCAAGAAGGTTTAGTAAATCCGGAGACAGGCAAGCAAGAGCAAGCCTAGGAGGCAATAGTGTCGAACAACCAAAACGCAAGGTTGAAGCACAGGAGGAATGGGAGGAGGACGCTCCCAGCCCCCTGCCAACAGTGCAAGCATCCCGTGCAGGGAGGCAAACCGTGCAGCGTTAGCCTCCTCAGCCCTAACCTGGGCCTCCTGGACGGCCCGAAGAGGAAGGACCCATCCAGGGTCTGCGGTCGGTGATGAGGAAGATGAAGAGATGAGCCGGCGACGGTTCCGACGGCAGGGCGACCGACGAGGCGACGGAGTATAGGAGAAAGACTCCCGGGGCGAGTCCTCAACCACTACGACATCGGACACTTCATCGCTCCCGCCACTCAGTTCCACGAGGTCACAGGCAGCCCCCATCTGACCAGACCCTAAAACTGCCACACTGGCGCCGTGCACCTGCCAGAGGTATGGGTCCACTCTTCCGAGCAGGAGAAGGCAGGCCACACGGAATGTCAGACCCGACAAAGCCAGGACAATCCGGGAGACCATCGCGGACAAGAAGAGGAGAGGCCGAAGCAAACAGAGCCCCCACTTCCGTAGGAGGGGGAGTAGGCGGTAACGGTGGTAGCAGAGCCAACGGCAACGACGGCAGAGGAGCCGACGGTAGACGTCCGGCGGCCTGCGACGCCCCAATCACCCAGAGCAGCCCATGGGTGGGACGACGACCAGGTGAGAAGGCCGAAACACCAGCAGGAACACGGACCGGGGGAAGCATCGCCATCGTAGGGCGAAAAGTCGGCGAGCCCAGAGACGTGTGGTCGGAAGCTGCAGGGCGGCGGGACGTCGAAGACTTCCGGCGACGTGGAGAAGCTGAGTGGTGCCGCATCGACCCCGCTGTGTCCGGTGATAATGGAGACACACCAGACTGAGGGACCTGCGAAGCGGTGACCACAGGGCGCGGAGACACCAGAGGAAGGGTCAGCAAGGCGCGAACCCCTTCGTCCATGAAGCGGGTGACCCGGTGTAAATGGGCCTTAACAGACCGAGCCATGCCCGACCATGCAGCGGGGAGATCGACCCGTGCCATCTCAGCATCCGGTGAAGTAGGGCGAGACTCAAACGTCATAAAGTTGATGAGACACGGGCCACCCCGTCTGGGGGTGAAGCTATCACGGCAGTAGCACGCAGCATGGGCGGGGCACCCAGTATGCCCCGCTCCCATAGCCGGACGGGCACACCCATGGCGCGCGCAGGCAGGGAGCGACATCCGCACAGTAAGCGAAGGGAGAAATGAAGATGTCCCAGACGAAGCTTAGAGAAAGAGGATGCATAAATTGAAGGAAGGTATGACAGTATGCGCAAAAAACACACAAAAGATACCAGGCATTGTGATAGGTACATAAAAGTAATAACGCCCCCCCCCCCCCCCCCATGTGGAGAAGGACGGAGATGGACCCCCCCATGTGGGAGGGCCAAGCATACATCATAAGCAGCAACAGTCCGAAGAACCCCAAAAACCCAGGTCAGAAAAGACAAAGGTGCAGGTTCAAACACCCTGAAATAAAGCATGACAGCCATATAAGAACCGAAAAGGGTACCTGAGGGTGAAGGGATCGAAGAGTAGATGGCAGGCCAAGGGACCCAGCAGTGCAGAGTGGGAACACAGCCTGATGTAAAGGAGAAGGTTATGAGACACAGTAACCGACAAACCCCAAGTACAAACAAGGCAATATTGGCCAAAAAATAGTGCCAAGGCCGAGAGGGCAAGTCCGCTCTAGAGCGGGAAAGTCCGCTCCAGAGCGGAGCAGACAGACCGGCTCCAGAGCGGACTACACCCTCCCGCTCCAGAGCGGGGCATGCATGCATGACAATGGCAGTCTAGGCAAAGGAGAAAGGCAAGCGCACAGCGAACAAGAGAGCCAGGGCATCAGAAGGCAAGGCCTTGGACCGACCTGGAGCAGGACTGGCGCCTGCTCCAGAGCGGAACAATCGTAGAGGAGAACCAGGTGAAAACAGGAGGGCTAGGGCAGCAGGAGGGAAGGCCTAGGACCGACCAGGAGCAGGACTGACATCCGCTCCAGAGCGGAACAAGCGTAGAGTAGAACCAGGTGAAAACAGGAGGGCTAGCTAGGGCAGCAGGAGGGAAGGCCTAGGACCGACCAGGAGCGGGACTGGCGTCCGCTCCAGAGCGGAACAGGTGGAGGAGAGACCCAGTGTAGAAGCCAAAGTGAAGAAGGAGCCCAAGGGGGCCCTGTCCAGAGTGGAATAGAAATCGCTGCAGAGCGGAGATGCTTGCACCAGAGCGGAGATGTCCGCTCCAGAGCGGAGTTGTCCGGCCTCGAGCGGAAAGGGAGATGGAGGTAAATACCAACCAAAAGGCTCAACCCAAGTGCACAGCAGGACAGCTGGCAGGGGAGCTTGCATGAGCAAAAATAAAACAGTGCGATGCAGAGGACCGACCTAGAGACGGATAGTACCATCCTAGGGCGGAGCGGGTCCAGAGTGACCTGACCACAGCAGCCAAAAAAGAGAACATGTCGGAAGCAAATGACCGACCTGGAGCGGGATTTGTCCACGCTGCAGGGCGGAGCGGGCGCGGAGCCCTTCCCAGAGACCCGCGTCACCAAAAAGGGTGGAAGGGACGACTGTTCAAGGCATCGTAGAGCTCAAAGGAGGTGAAGACCGTGCCGCGGGGACCTCAATGTATGAGGGAGTTCAATTAAGGGGAAGACTGTGTCTCATGAACTCAAGGCCTAGGTGAGTGCCAACAAAATAAGGAAGAGACAGCGCGGGAGCGAGCGTCAGACGAAAAAAGGGTGCCCCACAGAAGGTTTAGTAAAACCAAAGCGTCATACCCCTGCGAGCCTAAGGTGGTTTAGTAAAACCAGAGATCGGCAAGCAAGAGCGACGAGGCAACATTGACGGTCCACCAAAAAAAGTCCCTTCTCCCCCTTCCAAAAAGTTAGGCTAGGAACATGAGGCCTAGCCCTGGCCCCCCCCCCAACTAAAAGTTAGGCTATTAACAGGGGGCCTAGCCATGGTTGAGTGGCAGATAAAAACAAAAATCACAGGGCACACTCCAATGCGAAACATTCATGGGAAGGTAAGCAAAACATAAGGCCAAAATAACCTGTCAAGGCAAGGGGGGCTATGCCCCCTTCATCACAAACGAAAGTGCACAAGTTAGCCTAACTTTGCGCAAAAACCACGCAATGAAAGCAGAAAATAAGCACAAAGCGTAATAGAACCTACCAGGTAAACAAAACTAAGCCACCGCAAGTGAAAATGATGATAAAAACAGGCAAAGACCTAAATAATAACACTCGCCGAAGGGCGACGCATGCGCAGAAGCGTGACCAACCAGTTTCGACGCCATACTCAAAGTAACACACCTAAGAGCCCATTTCAAGCGTGCCTACATCACAGATCATCTGTCTAATAACCTTAGGTACCATAAATAAGGCCCACAACTCACCCAAAGGGTAGGCGACAGGAGTAGAAGCACAAAAATCGGGCGCATAGAAAACAGCGTGTGTGGAGGCTTGAGTAGCGCGAAAAGGAATGCCCAATGAACCCTGTCGGGTAGTGGGGTGGATCCGTCAAGACGGCTGAAGGAGCCAGATAGGATGGCCTAAAATCCTGTAATTTTCTCTTCTTTCTCATCAATATTTTCTTATTTTCCTTTTCAAATAGTGGCCTCCAAAGAATGTACAACGTACCTAGTAGAGAGAGTAAGGTGCTACTCTAGATGTTATCGTTTTATCGCGCTAGTGATTTCGATAATTGCCCGCTCTAGAGCGGAGCAAAATTATACGATAAGTATATAGCTCTACGTTGGAACGTAGAGGCTACTACTAAATATGGTGTTTACGTTTATTCCTTTGACCATTAATCTGAATGTTTTGAAGTAGGCTACAATGACAATGGTATACGTTTGAAGTGATTTCATGAACATATGATATGTGTGTGTGTCATTTGGGTGGCCTAATGCCTCAATGTTTTCGTCAGGCCATTAATACACAGGTTCATAGGGGTAAAGTCCGATAATCCGAAAAATCCACTAATCCGAACGAGGGCCGGTCCGCTGCCCTTCGGATTAACGGAAGTTTACTGTAGTAGTTATACGTGAACGACAATATCATAGTATCCTTTATTGAAGGAGTGATAATGTGGGATTCTTTGTAAATCAATTTTTTTTTATCTACTAATAGTAGGTAAAACAGTAAAATCTGTGTAAAACGAATGGATGAGAACCAACCGGTTAATCGTGTCCATGTATATACTTGGTCTAACTAAAGAGAGATAATATCTCTTAATTTTGTACCACCTTTGTTTGGGAATAAAAGTTAATAATAATAATAACAATAATAATCGTCAGGTTACTAATATAGCGCCCGTTCTCCTCCTTCAAGGATTCACCAGCGCTTGGCTTTCTTTAGTCTACCATTGACTATTACCCATCCCCCTTGCTCGTGGGGAGATGGTGGCCACCGGCTATATCCCTGAAAACTTTTCAATCTGAGAGGGGATTGAAACGCGAGACCTGCAAGATGGTTATCAGGCACGCTATCAACTAAGCCAGCCAGACGGCTAAAATATTAATCCTCCTAACCTACAGTATATGGCTATGCATAAATGAACAGGGTAACTTATGGTATTGAAATACTGTTCTTAATAAAGGGTAGGACTAATCCTACAACCTTATACCATAATTTAGGATTGGAAAGTGTAGTGCACCTTTTGTCCCACTCTGAATGAGTATAAACATTATCAGTAATACTGAGTGAATGAAGTTTTACTCGGGACTTTGTTAAAATTGAGTTATCTCTAGTACTATGCTAAGCATATACAAGTATTGTAAAAAATTCTTGAAGGTGATTCTATTAATTACCAATTTGAACTTCGTCATCTAAGACTGTCAACTTGAATAATAATTGAATAGGCCTACCTGGAGTGTGCTAGTAGAACTCGGTAGGCCTATTGGTATTACTCGGTGTCTGGAACCGGAAATAAGTTAATATTGTTTGAATACCCGGAGTTGGTTGACAGAACTCGGTGTCTGGGAACCGGAGTTAATTGACAATATTAGACTACTCAGAGTTTTCTGGGACTCGGAGTGAAGTCACTATTGTTGTATACCCGGAGTTAGAAGTTATATAGGAACCGGAGATATGTTCTCGCTAAGGGATACTCGGAGTTATGTTGGTAGAACTCAGTGTTTGAGAACCGGAGTTAAGACGCTTTTGTTGAATACCCGGAGTTAGAGTGGTATAAAACTCGGTATATGGAAACCGGAGTATGTATTCTCTTTAAGGGTTAGAGTACTCGGAGATACTGTCTGTAGTGAACCGGAGTAAAATATGAATTTTGACATAATTGCACTCGGAGCTATAGTAGCACTCGGTGTTTGTGAACCGGAGTTAATAAAAACTGGTGAGGGAACAGGTTCTTAACTCTGGAACCCCGGAGATAAGGCTATGACAGTGTACCACCGGAAAAAACTCCGAGTGGAAGAAAGGGGTGAGGTGTATGACAAAAGCACCTTGTAGTAAAATCAAAATGGTGGGTAAAATTACCCGGAGCCTCGTAGATATAAACTAGAGAACTCCGGCAGAGTAGGCACAAATAAAAGATATACAAATGAGGCCCCCAACCTCCACCTATACTCTGCTACTCCCCGGACTTCAAATAGTACACGGGGATCTCCTAGTGACCGGAGATATAATTAAGCCCAGTCTAACACTAGCCGACCTAAAAAGGACCGGAGTGAGACTCTAAAAAGGGGCCCAACTGAAGGTTGGTTCGTAGCTTAAAATCATATTTTTTGAAAAGGGAGGCTACGGTGGCAAGTATCAAAAATAATTACAGGCAAAAGTATCATAAAAGAATAAAATTTATCCGCTCTGCAACAAGACAGAAAACCTGGAAGGTACAGAGACTATGAAGACGTATGACATAAAAGTCTAATAAATTGTTTATATACAGTGCAAAAGGAAAATATTTCGTAAAAACTTTATTAAAAATGTAAAGAGAAACGCTCAATGTCACGAACACATCAAAAGGATGAAATTCGAAGCATCTGGAATTTTCGATAAGAAATAAAAGAAAATGTGATAGCCTCTAGACCGCCATTAAAAAATGTTATCGAAGCGCGACGTTCAGAGAAAAAGTTAGGCTATCAGCAAGAAAAGTTGAGATGAATAGCATCAACGATTAATTGAAAAAATTATAAGAATGGATAGTTAGAATTAAGAATATTGAATTTCGGAGCTTATAAAAGCATTGATGGAAAAAAGGCAAAGGCCTAGCCTATCCCTAAAACTGGCGTCCGCTAGCTAAACTAACGAAGCCTAAAAACTGAAATAGAGGCATTCTAACTAGCCTGGCTTACATAACATAATGTAATAATATAAAGAGGAAAAAGATAGAAATACTGTACAGAAAATAAAAATAATATTCATATAATATTCATATAATAATAATGGTCGTATCATGTGGCGCGTCCCGTGGAAGTCGTCAGCTCTCTGGAAATTTTCAATATACATACATATCTATGACGCCTCCTTACTATAAAGTAACATATACTTCCCAGAAGAGGCAGCAGGAAACGTCTAAAGATGAAAAGTAGCACATCCTAAGAGCACAAAATTAGTCAACCTGTCACATGGGACGCGACCACAAGAAGGACGTATAAACCCAGCGTGACCAGCTGGGGGACGCGTGCAAGGGAAGGACTGTATAAAGGTGCACTAGTTTATTTAGTAAGACAACATTCATAGTTTCTAATCTTTACTCATAAAAAATTTCTTTCTTTTTCTAATGGTTACCTTTTTTAATGACGTTCCCTAGGAACTAAGTAAAGGGTTTCACCCTAGGATGTACTTTTTATATATTTGGGTCGCGTTATGCTTTCTCCGGGACCCTCACGGGGGTCTCCGGGGAGCCCTTATATATATAAGGCTCTCACGTCATTGACGGAGAGAACCATTACTAAATATGAAGATATCCACAATGATAAATGTGGAGAGTAGGATACCCAGAGTGAGCCCAGGGAAGGCCATATACAGTATATTGTTTAAAGCACACTACATTACTGCTAAGTAACAGTTAACCCTTAGAACTCAGTTGTCCTCTTATACTCCACACCAATCTTTCACCGCGGAACTCGGCTGTCCTCTTATACTCCTGCGCTCTAATTAGAGCTTTCAAAGAGCATGCACATTTTGTTTTGGGTATGAAGGCGCTCGTGTCGCCCCCATGTTCCTATTAGGAGGTAGCATCAATCCTTATCTCATCTCCATCATGGAAGGGAAGCAAAAAACTGATATGCTTGTGTCCGATTCGAAGTTTACCTCCGCTGCGGCCCTTCCGACCCGTATGCCTAAGAAAAAAGTGAAAACGAGATTTTCTAAGTCCTGGTGGTGTTTTGAGAGTGCTAAGGGACTTACAAAACAAGGAAATGTCCAACATCAAAGAGCCTGATAGTGACACAGAAGAAAAATTGCAGAGTGATAGTGAGGAAGAAGTTCGTGAGGGCGATGAATTTCATGAATGTGCGAGTGCCAGTGATGATGACTATGAAGATGATGATGATGATGAAGAGGAGTGTAGTGCCAGGGAGAGTGAAAATAGTGATGATGAGAGTGAAAAGCGTTCTGTGACTGAGCTGGGAAGTGAGCTACCCTCATCGCAAGAGACTGAGTGCTTACTAGCCAGGGCCGCGGTGACGTGTTCGAACACAACCTGAATCTCTCGGCCAAACTCATCATCTTAACAACATCATAACACAACAACCAGGCAATGTAACAATTTCAGGTCAACACCAGGATAAAGACAACAGTAAGTACTCCATTTTCCCATTGAGTTGACCTTTATACATGCTTCTATTGCTTAGCTATGAAGGTGCAAAATCGAGTAATATTGCCAAAACGCCTGAGTCAGGGATTCTGGAATCAAGAGGACAGCTGAGGTGGAGGGGTTAAGTTTTACTGAATGCTAACATGTTGGCCTAATTTCACTTGTGAATGAGGGCAGCTGGCATCCATACAACTCAGTGACCTAATCTCCTCTCATGATGAGTGGGAGGTGATAACTCAGTGGATAGCATAGTGGACTGCAGAACAAATGAACCTCAGATAGAGTCCACACCAAACGTAAACAAATTTAAGATTGGGAGGTTTGACGTACCTCCCAACCTACCAAATAGGAAAACCTACTATTTGGTAGTAGTCTTGGAAAATCCAACGTCAAGACTATTAACCTAATTGCAATGACGACTTGTCTATTTTGACTGCTATGTCGTCATTCCAACCGCGGTTAAAAAGAAAACGTCTAGAGTTTACTCCTTATCTTGCTCTAGGAGACGTTGTACATTAACCAAAACTACCACCGAAGGTGAAAAAAGCATAGAAGAGAAGAAAAAGGGGTTTACCTTAGTTACCGCTCAAGGCCCATCCCGTGTTCCGTCATGTGCAGATCCCTGTCGAACGTGCGCATGAGCGACCCTCTTTTGTCATCACATCTCACGTCAGCAGAAGAACGCGGATGGGCTGGGGTCCGGCGTGAGGGAGGGTATTATGTACATTGGATTTTCCAAGACTACTACCAAATAGTAGGTTTTCCTATTTGGTAGGTTGGGAGGTACGTCAAACCTCCCAATTTGTTAGTAGTCTTGGCAAATCCAACGTCAAGGCTGCATAACAAATAGGAGGAGGACATCCAAGCCCAACATACCAAAAAAAAACAATGCATAAAACAAAATTATGAATGACAAAGAAACACAATTTAAACAAGAGAGTTTAATAAAAGAGTGAAAAACTGAGGAGTAGCTACAAAGAACAGTTTTAACACGTGCCCGTCATTCATAGTAATGCAAAAACATAGACTTGTCTTAAACCAAAAAAGTACTGTACCCAAAACCCTTTTCTTCCAAAACCAACAAAAACATTGAACACAATAATAAAACACAATTTTCAATATGGCAAAAACACTTATGTACTGTATACATAAAACATAATCCCAAACTTGCAATCAAGTGTTGCAAACCCGTACTCCACCCCCCCTTTTCCAAAGAAAACAAAGTAAAAGAAAGAGTGACAAGGGGGGAAGACCAGGCATCTTCGCCAGAGCTCTAGGAAACACGACTCCCGAGAGCTATCACAGGCCGAGGGGGTCTAACAATGGACATGGAGAGGTAGGAGGAGACGAAGGAATTGATAGAAGACCACAAACCCGCCGAGGCGATGTCAGGTAAGGATCGACTTTGCAGGAACCGTAAGGAGGCAGCAAAGGATCGCACATCGTGCGCAGAACCCCGACATTCAGGGTTACTGGCACGAATGACCCGACAAATGTGGCGTCCTATCTGCACCTTCGAGAGCCTCCCACCACTCCGAGGAGACACCCACACAGCAGTACCCGAAGTCGGCGCCACAGACTCAACATAGGAGTGCAAGGCTTGCACCGGGCACAACACATGGTGAGTATGCCCACGCTTTAAAGCCTGGATGGTGAAAGGCTTGAAAACGTGGGTCTCTCTCTCATTCTTGGCAACAAAATGAGGGGAGGGGGCTAACGTGACAACATTCAAGGACGGGGAGAATCGCATGCATTCCTGGGACCGTGACATGGCTGCTAGTTCAGACACCCTATCCCCAGTGGCCAGAGCGACAAGGAAGAGTGTACGCTCAAGCAACTGAACCGGTGTAGTGTCCCGTGTATATATGTGGGAAGCCAGAAGGTCCAGAGCTCGCCCCAGATCCCACTGAGGAGGGATCTGGCGCGGAGGCGGTCGTTCCCTGAAGGCAGCCTTCATGAAGGAATCCAGCTCCTTCGGCGGAACGACCAGCCCAGTGACGGACTCAAAGACCTCCCGGATGGCAGACAAGTGGTTACGTATAGTGTTGACTTGAAAGTGACGTGTACGGAAGAGGTGAAACAAGTAGTGTAGTATGAGGGAAGGAGAGCTAACTGTCTGGCGAGTGTCCTGTATCCACCTAGTAAAAGACCTCCAGTGGGACTCGTAAGTCCCCCAAGTCAAAGACGTCCATGAACGCTTCAGGAAGTCAGTCAGGTCCCGTCCGTGGACTGGGAGCCACCGTGCCTCACGAACATCCACGATGCGAAGGCCAACGAGGTCCGCAGGTCTCCAACCTGGCTCAAGTGGAAGCTTGAGAGAGGGAGAGGGACCGGACTCGGGCACCACCGCTTCAACTGGGCGTACCAAGCCTGGGCCGGCCACAGAGGCGCTATGAGCCAGACTCTGCCGCGGTACAGCCGCAGCCTCGCGAGGACTTTGCACATCAACAGTACGTCTGGTGGCGGAAATATGTATATCGACTGCCACCTGCTCCAGTCTTGCATGAAAGCGTCCGGACCCCCCTCCGGAGTACGAGTCCGGAGGGATAGGTACTGAGGCAACTTGCGCGTCTCCTTCGATGCGAACAAGTCGACCTCCGGAACACCCCAGGAAGCTGCGAGGTCGTCGAACATAGTCTGTTTCATTGCCCATTTTACTAGAACGCCCTGTCCTCTCGACAGGGCGTCCGCCCACAGGTTGGCAGTCCCTGGCAGGTAGGAGGCGTGCAGGGAGATGTTGTGTCGGTTCGCGAGGAAGAACAACTTTTCTGAGATCCCCAACAGAGTCAATGACCTGGAGGACCCCTGCTTTTGGATACAGTGGACAGCTGTCTGATTGTCAATCCTGAAGGCCACCGACTTTCCCCGAAGGGCCAGCGCGTGGTCCCTCAGGAAGAACAAGGGAACCAACAGTTCGAGGGCATTGATGTGTAGGTGTGTGTGTCCCACCCATCTGCCGTGATGTTGATGTCCCAGGTTGGATTGGTAACCCCACCCTACCTCGCTCGACGCATCTGTATCTACCCAGATCGTCGGCGGGGGGGCGGTCCAGGGCACAGCCGCAGAGAGCGTGCCCCGAGCAACCCAGTGTCCTAAGTGTCTGTGAATGGTATGCGGGATCGGCATGAGCCAATCCATAGGGGCCAACGGAAACACCTTGTTGCCCATGAGTATTAGGCGGCGTAGCCTGAGCCTCCCTAAGGGAATGGTCAGAGCGGCCCAATTCAGTGAACCCACTAACGAGTCCCAGATCCTCCTCGTGAGGGAGACCGAGTGCAACACGGCGAAGACCTTCCTGCGAAGTTTCACCGCGTTTGGGTGACTCTGGGTCACTGTAGCGCTGGTCAGATCCCATTCGAGACCTACCCACGTCACGACACGCGACGGGGTCAGGCGAGACTTGGGAATATTGATTTTGAACCCTAACTGTGTGATGTGTTGAACTACTGTGAGGGTGTCATGGACGCACTGTTCTAGGGTGTCTGAAACTATCAACCAGTCGTCCAAGTAAAACAGGATCTGGAGGCCGCTCCTGAGGAGAGGATCCAGAGCCTGCTTCACCAGTTTCGAGAAGACCCGCAGCGCGATGTTGAGACCGAAGGGAAGTCTGTCGAACATGAACACACGATCGGAAGTCTGAACGGCCAAGAATCGCTGGAAACGAGGATGGATAGGAACGTGCCAATACGCATCCTTGAGGTCCAGCGACACTACCCACGACAGAGGTCGCAGGGCCGGTCGTACCTGGTGCACCGTCAGCATCCGAAACCGTGTGTTCACGATGTGCCCGTTGAGGGCCGACAGATCCACCACCGGTCGCATCGCGTCGCAGTCCTTCTTTGGTACCAGAAATACACGGGAGAGGAAAACCGGTTGACCGGTTTTCACCTCCTTGATGATTCCCTGCTCGTGCATGGACGTTATCACGTCGGCCACCTCCGAAGAGACGGGCCAGCTTCGTTGACAAGAGCTGAGTGGGGGTCTGGACTTCCATCTCCAGGTTAGACCCCTCCGTGCAATCTTCCGCCCCCACGTCCCTCGCGGCCAGCAAGGGGCGCAAGGGCAAAAAAAACCTGTGGTAGCCCCCGAGATGAGGTGAGCGACCCTTTCGGCTAGGCGAGAAGGAGAACAAGGAGGAGACCGACCCGGAGAACCTACACATTTTTTGACGTGGAGGGTCCCCTGGTACGGTCCTTGCGGTCATAAGAGCCACGTTGACCTCCTCTACCCCCCCCCCACCTCGTCGAAAAGGGCGGGTCACCCCATCCCCTGTCCGGCGCGTGTCAGACCCCGTCGAAGTGCGGCCGGAAGTGGAAGGCTGGCCAGCCCCTTCTCGGCGGGGATGAAAGGGAGCAGGATCAGAAGTGCGAGGCGGAACCGACGCTCTGGCCGGCAACTTCCCTTTCCTGCGCCCTTTCTTGGCGGCAGCACTTGCGGCAGCACTCCGAAGAGGACCGTCAGAAGGACGGAACTGAGAAGACCCTGGTCGCGACACAGCGCGTCTTTGCATGTCGTAAGCAGGGTCCGCCGACAGAGAAGCGTAGCGTTCCCAAGCATCCTGCGCAAAAAGCCCCGATGTATAGAGCTCAGAGTACAACAAACCCTGACGAATATCCAAGGGGGCTTTCCGGCAGAACGAGGACCTTACCGTCTGGCGTTGTCGAGTTGCCTCGCACAAAACCGCCTTCAGCTCGGGAACCAAAGACACCGCGAGCTGAAGGTGGATCCGCCGAACGTGGTCCAAACCCTCGCGAAGATCGCCCGGTGCAGTCGCCTCGATAAGTCTCAGGTGGTGAACAGACGTCTGGAGGGAACCTAAAAGACAAGATAATAAGTTCGCTACCCTCTGTCGCAAGGTAAAATCCCTGTCGACAGAGGACTTATCTGGGTGAGAGAAGAACGGGTTAGCAATAGAACAAATTTCAAGTTTGGGCGCGCTGATCCAGGACCAGAACTTGCCGTCCAATCCGCCGACAGATACAAGAGGAGGCAAAAGCAGTGATGACTCCGGGGGAGGGACTGAAACAGATCTGTCGACGGAACGGTTGGCGAATTCTAAGGCCTCAGCAAACCAGGCCTCCAATGGGAGAGGGTTATCGAGCACGACGGCTAAGCCAGGCTTACCGTCGTCGCACAAACCCGTCCCTTAGGAGGACAGTCCCGTCAACACAGCCAGGGACTGAACATCCTGAAGGATGTCCTGGCGGCTGAAGTCTGACCAGAGCTTAGTCCGAGGAGCAGACGGGGGCTTGGGCTTCACCGAAAAGTACTGAAGGTCAGTCCTCGTCGGGTAAGCCCGCACCTCCACGTGGCCACCTGACCATCCACCCTGATCGCCCTGAACTGCATCTTATCATTAATTTGCACCGACCAGTCCGAAGGTAGGGCCCTCTCACCTGACGGGAAGCCGGTAGCACGCTCCGGGTGGGAGGCCTGCACCCCCTTCCAAACAGCCAAGGAGACATAGAGGAGCGGCATGGTCCGCGATGGGACCTTGGCCTTCTGGATGGGGGGCAAGCGCGGACCCTGCCCTAGCAGACGGAGAACCCCGCATGGGAGACAGCAGGGGCAACCTCCTGAGCTAGGGCAGGAGCAGTACTAGCCGACGACCGGGCAGGCGGAGAAGCAGGGCGAGAAGGAATGTGGTCCACTGCAGAAGGGAGGGGGACCAAAGCAGGGGTAGGTTGGGTGAGGCGCTGAGGTTGTGTCACCGCCAAGAAGCGCGATAAGAGGGAGTCTTGCATCGCCTCCAAGCGCTCGTCAATGTGTGACACAACCCACCCCTGCATAGCCGAAAATCGATCCGAGAGAGGCGACCCCCCCGAAGATTGTTCGGCCCGCAGGGGCGAGCGTGAGCGGGAGCGAGACCCATGACACGAAACAGCAGCGTCGCGGCCCAAAGAAGGCGAGCGACGACGGCCGTGGCTCCCCTGAGGGTCTCGACCCCGATCACTAACGCCCGAGGGGGAAACATCACCATCCCCCTCTTCCAGCGACACGTCAGCTCCCGAGAAAGGGGACCCCGAAACCTCGCTATACTCCACCGAGTCAAGAGGCGGGGTACCCCCCTGGCGAGCTGGTAAGTGAAGATCAGGGATAGAAGAATGAGGAGGAGCAGGATGACGGGAGTGGGAAGGCTGGCCGGGTGAAAGGAGGTCAGAAGGAGCCGCGGGGGGAAACAGAGCAAGGATCCCCGGGGCTGAGAGAACAGGGCGGCCCGACACCGAGGCGGAGGAGGGAGGGACCTCCACCTTGGGACGAGACCGTGAAGGAAGAATAGGCACCGAGAAGCAACTACATCCTGGCGGACCCTCCTGGACAGTGTAGGAGGAGGGAGCAGAGGGCCAGCTACAGCATGAACATCCGCGCGCGTAGAGGACAAAGGAAGAGGACGTCTTTTGTGCAGGGGAAGCGGGCGGAAGGTAGTAGAGCCCCTATCCGGAGAGGCCAGGGGAGGGCGCACAGGGGCAAAGCCGCTAACCCCGGCCTCAGGGTGAGAACCATGACGAGGGCGATGAGCGGCGTCAAGGCGACCAGGAGGACGATGAGGGGCAGTAAAGGACGGGCAATGAGGCGAGCGAGAGCGTGGACGGAGCTGGGGATCCTCCCGACGATGTGACGACCGGCCACGGGATCCAGGGAGAAGGGCCCAAGCAGGGAGAGGGCCAGGTGAACGGCCTCCAGACGGGTCAGGGATGCCCAGGGCGACGCGGATCCGGTCGTCAACAAAGGCCGGGGAACGATGGCCCACAGTCCGAATGTGGTGGGAGACCACCGCCCACACTGATTGAAGGGAAGCAGAGGCCACTGCCGCTTAGGAGGAACCAGGGTGATGGTCCACCACATCCACCAGGTCCATACACGGGCCACACAGAGCAGGGAGGTAGGCCGTAGAGGACACACATTGCGAGTGGCGTAAGCAGGACCTGTGGCGTTCCAAGCACGGGGAGCCACAACCCTGGCGAAAGCAAGGCATCCCACCTGCAACGGAAGAACACACACCATAAGCAGCACGTCGACGGAGTAAGTGTAGAGAATGTCCAATAAAACCAGGTAATGAGCATGGGTAAACAGTAACACACATGCAAATCGGTATCCGTACTCACTCAAAACCGGGACCACCGAGGTAGGTGAGGAGGGCGGGCGAGGCAGAAGAGCACAAGCAGAACCTGCAAAGATGGAGAAAGTGTTAACCACCACTCAACACCTTATGCAGGGTCCATAACACTAGTAAAGTGCATACACCAATATAGTATCAGGCAACAATATGACATAAAAAAGGTCAACAGTGAAAGCCAACTACAACCGCAAATTTGCGGGCCAATGGAGGCATACCCGTACCGACACAACCCTCCCGCATCTCCGCGGGACCCCCCAGCGATCTCCGCAAATTTGCGGGGAGCCGAAACGTCCCAAAGGACCGAATCGAGCACTCCGCAAATTTGCGGGACCGGCCGAGATGGTCCGGCGCCGAAAAAGCGAGAGGAGCGTCTAGGGAATACCAAAAAAGGCCCATAAAAATGCGTCATCTCCTTATGAACTCCAAGCGATGATGGCCATCAAGCTGAGCAGTGTCTTCCTTGATTATATCCTGACTCAACCGGTCAAGGCAGAGGCAAGGAAGACACACCAGGGGAGAGGAGGCACATCCCCCAGGAACCACCCAACCCACAGAGATAGAGCAAAGCCCATGAGGAGAAGTGACAGGGAGGGTGGTTTGGCACAAACAGGGGCCCCCGTGGGGTACCCCTGGATTGGGCAAAAAGACTATGAAAGGATGGAGGTGAAACAGGAAGATAAAACAAAAACCAGTAAATGAAACTGGCGAGAAAAAGGGTGGCCTAGCCGTGAGCAGAGAATGTGTCAGGGGCGAAAAACCCTGTGGTGTGAAGGAGGGGCCCCCGTGGGGTACCCCTGGATATCACGAACCACCTGTCGCCCAGGCCCTTGAGACACAGTGAAGGCTCGAAAGGGGGGGGGACTCGGGAAAAACGCTAATAATGCGGCCGACACAAACTCTACAAACAAAATTCCTGAATGAGAAAACTAGCGAGGCGAAAATAAGCTAAAAGCTAAACTATGCCCAGACGAACAGGAAAAAAGAATATGAAAAGAGAAAGAAATTAAAAAACATATACGAGGAACGCCAGGCGCCCCCGTACCTTCGATAGCTATTTCCACACGCGTCTCCATGATACACACTGAGGAGCCCATTTACGTGTGCCCTAGATTACGTAACATCTGTCTAACAAAAAAAGGCCAGATAAGCCGAAACGAACCTAAAACAGGGTGAATTTGAAGGAGCACAACAAAAGCGGACTCAACAATGGCGACGCGTGAACAAATTATGACAAAAGAGGGTCGCTCATGCGCACGTTCGACAGGGATCTGCACATGACGGAACACGGGATGGGTCTTGAGCGGTAACTAAGGTAAACCCCTTTTTCTTCTCTTCTATGCTTTTTTCACCTTCGGTGGTAGTTTTGGTTAATGTACAACGTCTCCTAGAGCAAGATAAGGAGTAGACTCTAGACGTTTTCTTTTTAACCGCGGTTGGAATGACGACATAGCAGTCAAAATAGACAAGTCGTCATTGCAATTAGCCTTGACGTTGGATTTGCCAAGACTACTAAAAAAAATTTTTTTTTAGGTGATCTGATCAGTCCGACTGTTCTACTAATATCCTGGCTATACCTACGCATAAAGAAAATATCCCCTATATCTTTACCAACTCATAGCAATGAAGATGCCCGACCATATTCAAAGATGCTGTGAAGGATAGTATAGTTGCTCTCTCCAGATCATGTGACGTGTATAAATATGGTATCGTCATATAGTGTGGCAGACAGAAAGCAACCAACACCTTGAAGCTTCACTGTCACCATTTAGTGCAACATATAGGTGCGTCCACACTGGCAACAAAACATGTTGGCAACACAAAATTCAACATAGTATGCAACAACCTGTTAAGTTGTTAAAGATATAGTGTTGTAGACATGTTGGTACTACACATTAGTACCAACATGTCTGCAACACTGTATCATTAACATCTTAATACTTTGTTGCCTACTATGTTTTGTTGCCAGTGTGGACGCACCGTATATGAAGCGCCCAACATCTCGAAGCTTCACTCGATAATCTTTGGTCCTGGTAAGAGTTACAGGCTACTGACAGCTTACAGTCCCGAGTTTGAGACTTAAAACAAAACAAAACAAACAAACAAGAGAGGTAATTCAGAAATTTGATGTAAACCTGACAAAGGTAGGCTGCGGTAGATATCTGACTATTTGCCAGCTCCTCAGGGTGTAGACACAAACAATTGCTATAGCAAAACTTATCCAATTACATGCTCATGCCCACCAACTCTTCATTTATCTTTTACCTTAAAGGGATATTAGAGTGAACACAATCAGTTATATACTTTTTTTCTCTCTACTTATAATACTAGAGTGTATGGAATTTAAGCATTTTATATTGTTTATTTTTTATTTTTTATTTTTTTTCCTATGGTGCAGATTGACCAGTCTTGCTCACGTGTTGAACGAACACTACAAGGTCTTATTCCGGACGTGGAAGGCATCGCGGGAGGCTATGTGGATGCCAAGCTGTGTGGGGAAGCTCTCGGACGCTTACGTAAGAACCTTTTGACTGTCAATGAGGAATTCATGAGACTCCTGGAACAACTTGATGGACTAGGATTTGAGGTTAGTTGTCTGGTCATTCTGGACTTGCACACTATATTCTATTCATTATGCTGAGTCGAGAAATCACAACCCTCATTCTCTGATAACTCAAAAAGGACTTTGAGCAATCAAGCTGACATTTGGGAATAGTCAACCCTAAAATATAGTTGGAAATTTACAGCCAGTTTGCTCCAGCCCTCTGAGTTACAAGAGGTAAGATGTTACAATTTCTAGACTTGTCATAATGAATAGACTGTACAGTATTCATATTTTTCAAAGGGGCTACCTATACGTAAGTTCTCCTGGTGGTGGAACAACGATGTTAAAGCTGCAGTCAGAGAGAAGAAACGATGTTTCATAGTATGGACAGAAGGTGGTAGCAAGGAAGAATACCTAACTACCAAACGCAATGCTAGAAAAGAGGTCTACAGGGCAAAGATTGTGTGATAGAGCAAGTTTGTAGCACTGGTAATAACAATGGGATTTATATATTTGCTAAGAATGTGAGTGACTAGCAAGGACGTTGTGGGTGTACGATGTATAAATAATGACAGTGTCATGACTGTTTACTCAGAAGACGAAATTAGAGAGGCATGGAAGGCGCATTATGAAAGATTGCTAAATGTGGAGTTTGTATAGAGTAGAGAACAGCTTAGCACTGCAGTTTCAATAGTTGCTGAAATGCTAAAGGCAGTTGGAGATATTGGAGAAAATTGGTCACAGAGCTGATTGATGGAAGGAGGAAAACATTCCTGATGCATGGTATAAAAGTGTGATAGTAAATATATACAAAGTCAAGGGTGATTCCTTAGACGGGGGAAATTATAGGGATTTGAAAATGCTTGACTAAGCCATGAATGTCAAGGAAAGGGTCTTTGAATGCATGATCAGAAGTTTTGCTATCAGCAAAATGCGGGTGTATTTATGCGGGGACGTGGCACTGGGATGCTCTTCGGCAGTATTTCTTTGATTTCCCATGGAATTACTTTTTATATCCATGCCCGGGGACCCTCGGAGAGTGCTGAACACATTACCGAGGTAATTTTCTCGGGCATGGAAGCATACATTTCATTTTCTTTCTCTCAGTCTAATGCTAAAAAATCCTGGTTTACTCACGCTTGTTCTACGGCTGTCCGTAATAAAGAGGAAGCATTCAAACGGTACCGTCGCCTTCAAACTCAAGAATCTCGTGTTTTTTACGTTCCTGCCCAGAATCAAGCCAAATCTGTTCTTCGTCTAGCTAAAAACTCTTTCATCAATAACAAATGTTCTGAATTTCCAACTCTAACTCTTCCCAAGCATTCTGGCATCTAGCTAAAAACCTCTCCAACGATTTTTCTTCCTCGCCTTTCCTTCCTCTTTTCGACTCTGACGGCACAACCGTCACATCTTCTACTGATAAAACTAAACTCTTCGCTCAGACTTTCGCCAGAAACTCCAACTTGGATAATTCCAGTGCTATTCCTCCCTCTCCACCCCCTCTCACTTATTTATGCCTAAGATCATAATCTCTTCTAAGGATGTACAGTACTTTCTGCCCTCTGGACTAAATACTAAGAAGGCGTACGGACCGGATGGTGTTCCTCCTGTTGTACTCAAAAACTGTTCTTCCGTGCTGACTCCCTGCCTAGGCAAACTCTTTCGTCTCTGCTTTTCCTCTAACGTCTTTCCTTCTTGCTCGAAGTTTGCTCACATTCAACCTGTCCCAAAGAAGGGTGACCGCTCTCAACCCTCCAACTATCGTCCAATTGCTCTCATTTCTTGCATCTCTAAAGTTTTTGAAACCATCCTTAATTCAAAATTTCTTAGACATTTATCTTCCCATTTTATACTTTCAGATCGCCAGTATAGTTTCCTTAAGGGCCGCTCTACTGGTGATCTTCTTGCTTATCTTACCAACTCTTGGTCATCCTCCTTTCGGTGAGACTTTTTCTATTGCGCTAGATATGTCGAAAGCCTTCGATAGAGTCTGGCACAAATCTCTAATTTAGTAGTGGTTCTCTCCGTCAATGACGTGAGAGCCTAATTACATATTAGGGCTCACCAGGGCCCCATGGGGCACCCGGAGAATGCTTAACGCAACCTGGATATATAAAAAGAACATCCTAGGGGGATACCCCTTACATAGTTTCTAGGGAACGTTATCGAAACGGATACCACTTAGAAAAGAAAAAAAACAAAATAATATAATGATCTACGAATTCATAGCACACGGATATACAGGCAGGCTTACCATGCGCTTGCCTTCTAGCTCTCACTCAACCTTGATTCTTCCTCTTATTCGGGTTGCGGTCGATCCGAACGGACGAGTTTTTGTTTACTCCCTGTGACCACCTCGTGTCTGTCCATCTAGCCCTGCCTGCTGCTCTTCTAGTGAGTTGATGTTGCATTATAACAATAGGAGGCACCTACTGTAGATGATACTATATTGAACGAGGTGTACTTACAGGTTGTATGGTTCAGTCCGGTCACAGCTGTCTCACGATTCACAGTGTGCCATCGCCTCTTCAGGCCATCTTGTTTTATTTTACGATTTTTCCTTGCGTTACTCATTACTGTACAGTCAGGACCCCCAATACACGATTCCACAATGCGCGAAAACCCTAATACACGAGTTACCCCTCGAAAATAACATTAATTAATTAAACATTAATTACGCGAGGTGGTACCACAATACACGAATCGAGAGCTAAGAAGGGGCCAAATCCGCTATTCCCGCTTGACACGCGAGCACGTCTACGTTTCGCGAGGCCCAGGCGTAGCTCCGAAAAGAGAAGAAGACGGGCATACGCCTGCCTTCCCTCCCGCTTACCCTCCCTCCCTCCCTCCCACAGTCCCGCTCAAGCGCTCATAGCCGTGTGGAGTGACCAAACGTTTGTAGTGCCTGCCACTTTTTTCGCCATGCCACGCCAATATAAGAAGATAACACACAAAATGAAGGTGGAAGTGTTGGATCGCAAGAAAAAAGGAGAAGGAAACTGTGCAATAGGCTTGTCAGAGTAAACTGTTCGTACGATTTGGTCAGGGAGGGAGAAGTTGGAGAAAATCGTGAAGTCCTACGGTCCTAGTCCTAGCCCTAGCCTATCTACTACTAATTTTAAGGTAAGGTTTCATATTTTTATTCATTGTTGTTCTTATATTATTATGTTCCTTCCAACAACCAACTATACTCCTAAAATCGATTAATGAAATTTACAAAGATATTTGTAAATTTATATAAGATATAGACTGTACTGTAGAGCCAAAAATGTCGAAAATAGGGCCAAAAATGTCGAAAATAGGCCATAATTGAGAGATGTCACCCAATCTAATTATTCCCATTTAAAGTTAGTTCCACAATACACGAATTCACAATACGCGATGCCTCCTGTCACCCCTATTCTCGCGAATTGGGGGGCCTGACTGTATTTAGGTTCTTCTAGCTTTGCTCGTTAGTCTTGCCTCCTGTGTATAGTTCAAATTTTATGACTAGGATAGTTAGTCCTTGTTTTTCCTTGTACAGCGTCTAGACTCGGCCATTCATACTGTTACGCTCGGCAGTGTGTTTAACCCTGATATACAGTATATAACTCTTTTTGTTTAATATATTAGTCTTAAGGTTCCATTGCCTATTTTCGATCCCACGGAGGCCCGTCATAACATCGATGCAAGGATAAAGTTGTTCTCTCTTACACACTATGTATCACCAGTTACCTATTCTAGTCTATATATGCAATATATTTATGTAATATTTATTGCTAACTTATTACTAAATTATAATTTTAATTCAATTATTGACATAATAATGGGAGGTTTGACGCCTCCCAAATACCAAATAAGGAAAACCTTCTACAGTATTTGGTAGTAGCCTCGTAGTATCCAACGTAGAGCTTATACTATGTATAATCCCGCTCCTCTAGCGGAGCGGGCATTATCGTAACTACTTATCTCGATTAAACGATAACATCTAGAGTAGCACCTACTTTCTCTACTAAGTACGTTGTACACACTTTGAGGCCACTAGTTTAAAGAAAAAACAAAAATATGGGTGAGAAGAGAAGAGAAAGTTGAAGAATTTTGCCCATCCGCCATCTAGGCTCCTTACGACGTCTTCGTGCATCTCCCGTGTAACCCGGCCGGGTTTATTAGATTATCCAGGTATCAAGTTAAATAGACTAGATTGGATGGGCAGGGGTACGGCGTGAGGGAGGGATACTATGACGTTGGATACTACGAGGCTACTACCAAATAGAAGGTTTTCCTTATTTGGTATTTGGGAGGCGTCAAACCTTTCAATTTAGTAGTAGTAGCCTCTACGTCTCCAACGTAGAGCTAGAGTACCAAATTGGAGGCGGACATCCAAGCTGCAAACAAAACTTTAGCCTTAGTGAAAAGATCAAAACCAAGAAAAGACAGACATAAACAAGAGAGTTTATTTAAGAGAGTGTAGTGACAGGTGCATATTTATTAGTGGCCCCTCCATCATTGACGAACATGCCTATTACATAAGGCATCCTCTTCAAACACTAATCCGCCGTAGTTTGAATCTACCGCGCAGAGCATTTAAAATCTGAGGAGCCTTCATCATGAGCGCACGCGACCTCACTCATGGCTTCAGTCATTATGAATTGGGTTCTCACTACGAAAAAACTTTGTAAAAAATAAAAAACAAAAAGAAAATAAGAATAACTATCCAATAAGCTTTCCATCATATCGTGGATGTACTTGTGTGGATCTTTGACCAGACGCTGATTCAGGCGTCATTCTTCCTTCTCTGCTCTGCGATCAGCCGGCCCGGACGTGTCTCTCCACACTCCGCTGGTTCCGCATTTGCTGCATCTATCTATCTATCTATCTATTGCCTGACGCCGTGATCCCCGAAGGGGTGGCCACGAACGAACCGCCCCCATGCACCTCTGTCCCCAGTCAGTCGACGCCCCTCCCCCCAACCAGCACCGCCTTCGTTCATGTACTTCCTCACTCCATCCTTCCACCTCATATTTGGTCTACCTCTCCCCCTCTGTCCCTCCACCTCGCTCTCGTACACCCTCTTAGTCATTCTCTCGCTTTCCATACGTTCCATATGGCCGAACCATCTCAAGTTGTTCCTTTTCACACTTTCCAGCACATCTACCTCCACACCACACCTCCTTCTTACTTCCTCATTAGTCTGTCTATCCCTCCATGTAACTCCGCACGCACTCCTTAAGTAATTCATTTCCACTGCTCTCACTCTTGGTCTGAGTCTCTCAACCAACGTCCATGCTTCGCTTCCGTAAGTCAGTGTCGGGATTACCACACTGTCATGCAAGGACTTCTTCACTTCCATACTGACCACCCTATTTCTTGTTACTGCTTTTAGCGTTCCTACAACCCTCTTCCCCTGTTGTACCCTCTCCCGCACCTCTTCATCCATAGTCCCATCTTTACTCAACACACTGCCCAGATACTTAAAAGAGTTGACGATCTCCATAGCCTGACCGTTCAGCTTCACCTCACACTCTGTGACTTCACCCCTTTCGAAGACCATAACCTTGCTCTTCCCCGTATTTACCTTCAAATTCCGTTTTTCGCACACTGTTCCAAACTCATTTACCAGACCCTGCAACTCTCATTCATTATCACTCATCAGAACTGTATCATCCGCAAACAGCAGTATAGGTAGCTTCCACTCAATTCCCTCCCTTTTCAGCGATACACCAACATCCACTGCTCTTGATAGTATTTCTTTCATAACTCCATCCATATATACAGTAAACAACCACGGGGACATCACACACCCCTGTTTCAAACCAACATTCAGGTCAAAGAACTCGCTCTGCTCACTCTCCACACGTACTGCCGCCTTTGCACCCTCATACATGCTCTTCACTGCTTTTAGCAACTTGCCCTCTACTCCGTATATTCTAAGTACTTTCCACAAACCTTCTCTATCCACTCTGTCATAGGCCTTCTCCAAGTCCATAAAGGCAACATACACCTTTTGTTTCTTCTCCAGATACTTCTCCACAACACAATTCAGGGTAAAAATCTGATCTACACATCCTCTTCCCTTCCTAAAACCTCCCTGCTCGTCGCCTATCCATTTCTCCGTTCTCACTCTCACTCTCTCAATCACTACCCTACTGTATACCTTCCCTACTACGCTTAGAAGACATATTCCTCGGTGGTTACCACACACTCCTCTTTCCCCTTTGCCCTTATATAGGGGGACTATTATGCCAGTCTTCCAGTCATCGGGTGCACTCCCCTTCTCCCATGCTAGTTTGCACATTTTCCATACCCATTCTATCACTATCTCACCACCATACCTCAACATTTCCCCACACACTCCATCTGTTCCTGGTGCTTTCCCCAACTTCACTCTTTTCATGGCTTCCCACACTTCTGACCTCCTGATCCCCACCTCCTCCTCCACTACTTCTCTTCTTCTCCCTCCCATACCATATCCAGCTATGTTTGCTGGCTCTTCATTCCTTTCATTTAGCAACTCACTGAAGTACTCCCTCCATCTTTCGACTCTCTCTTGCTTCTCGGCTAGCATTCTCCCATTCTTATCTTTCACACCCTTACTGTTTCCCTTGCTACCTTCCCTAACTTTCTTGACTTCTTTCCAGAACAGTTTCTTACTCTCCCTCCATTTTACACTCAGATTCCTTCCAAATTCCTCATCTACTCTTCTCTTACTTTCCTTCACTACTCTCTTCACCACCCTCTTACTCTCCACGTACCTCGCTCGTTTCTGTCTCTCGGAATCTTCATTCCCTCTACTACCCAACCACTCTCTATATGCTTTCTTCTTTTCTTCCACAGCTATTCTTACCTCTTCTGTCCACCATGCTGTACCTTTCACTCCCCTCCCTCTTCTCCTCACTCCACACACCTCCTCACATGCTGCACAGATCTCATCCTTAAACACCTTGCTCATCTCCTCCACTTCCTCCATAACTTCCAGGTCGAACCCACCTAGTCGTCTTTCCACTGCTCTCCTGTACTCCTCCCTGATTTCCTCCTCCTGCAACCTCTCCACCCTCCTCACCATTCCACCCTCCTCTCGCCTCCCTCCCGCTCTCCTCACCCACTTCTTTTGTATCCTAACCTTAGCTACCACTACATAATGATCAGACAGACCCCCTCCAATACCCCTATACACCCTAGCATCCATCACAGATTTCTTCATTCGTTCATCCACACATACATAATCAATCAATGACTTTCGTTCCACCACTGTCTTATCCTTCATCGTCAACATCCGTTTCCACGTGTACCTGTGGATCATTCTGTGTCGGAAGAAGGTGTTGGCTATCCACAGCCTCCTCCCCACACATACGTCCACAAGTGCACTACCATTCCCATTCACCTCTGATGGTACCCCCCACCCTCCCACCACTCCCTCAACTTTCCTATCACCCACCTTACCATTCATATCCCCAATCAGAAATATTCTTTCGTTCTTGTCAAACTTCTCCAGGCACGCCTCCACATTCATCCAGAACTCCTCTTTCTTTCTTTCAAGTATATCCTCTGTCGGGGCATACACGCATACAATCACCCACGTTTGTATTCCTACTTTCATTCTCACCCACACAATCCTTGAACCCACAGACCCATACTCTCTTACACATTCCTTCCATTTGCTACTTACAAACAAACATGCACCTTCTCTCGCTGTTCCTTCACTCACTCCAGCACACACACCCATTCCACACTCCCACTCTCTCACATCTGAACCTTTCCATTTGGTCTCTGTCATTCCACATACATCCAGCCTGGCATTCACTAACACTTCCAGAACCTCTCTCTCTTTTGTGCCATCATTCATGCCACTAACATTGCTGCATCCCTAGTGAATTTTTTCTCATTTGTTTACTCCGGGATGTATCGAGTAAGGTTAGGATATGCGTAGCAGGAGTGTCCTGGGCTGGTTGCCCGCAGTGCAGTGTATTTTGGGTCGTGTGTTTGGGGCATCTATTTCGGATGTACCCTCGTGGTCCTGTTGTGGACAGGTGAACTTTTTCACAGTTAGCTAGCTTTGTGATGCAGGCGGCTTTCATTACGCGTTATTGCTTCCTTTTATCTTTCTGATGAGGTAGCGTAATTTTGCTGACGTTCCCAGCGTATTTTTCTTCACTTAGTGAAGTTTTTTCTGGGTCCCGAGTCAGTTCTTCCCTTTGCCGGAAGTATTTGCTACAGTGGTGTGTTGGCGGTGGTTCCTGTTGTGATATAATTCAGTGCTTTTTGTTTATATTCCGACATGTTAATGTTATCCGTCTGCCTAGGCCTAGCCAGCCTCTCGTAGCTTTACCACATATACAAGTGTTATTGATTTATTTTCTAAATATGTACTACTGTGTCATGTGTGTCCTGGTTTAGTTGTGTATTGGCTAATTCCACGGACTATTTATGTGTCCTGGGTTAGTTGTGTATTGGCTAATTCCACGGACTATGTTGGGCCCGGCGTTAGTTGTGTTTTGGCTACGCCTCGGTACGGTGGCGCGTTCAGATGGTATCTGGACGGGGTGGGTTTTTTCCGGCGGGTTTTTCTCGGTTTCACCTTGATAATCCCGGCTGGTTGCCGAGTTTTGGCCATGCGTAGTTTAAAAACAGGCTTGTTTCCCCGGCGAGTGGGTGTCTGTGGCTCCCCAGGACTGCGTCTCTGGGGTGCCTGTTTCAGGCTCCTTATGATTCCCGGCGGGTTGGCTGTACCCATCTAACAGTGTTCATACGGACACGTGTTGTTTGTAGTTTTTTCGGTTTTACAAAGCCAATATAAACCTATGCTGTTGTTGTGTTTCCTCCCCGGCGATCTTTTACAAAGAAGTGGGGTTAACTTTTAAACTTTAAATCACCCGGCGGGTGCAACCTGGAAGGGTGGGATGCCCGAATTTGCAAAATTCAGTTTAGTTGACCAGACAATTGAGGGATGCATTGTGTATCGCCTCCTTCAACATACGGCGCTTTAGGGCACAATTGGGGTTAACATTTTTAAAACTAATATTCACACCCGGCGGGTGCTCCTTGGAGGGATGGGAATAACGAATTTACAATTCAGTTAGTTAACCAGACAATTGAGGGATACGTTTTGTATCGCCGCCTTCAACATACGGCGATCTAAAAAGATACTTCGGGAGAAGTTAGATCTCGTATATTTGTCAGGCTTCCCAGTTTTTGATCTACGAGATAATCCGGGGGCCGGCGTCTTTTTTAGTTTTTTTTTTTCCAAAATTTAATCTTGAAACAAACACCACCGGAAAGACTTAATCAGTTATAAACGCCATGCTGGTCTTTATATATTATGTCAGAGGGTATTCATAAATCTTTTGGACAAACTAAGATATTCTGAAATCTTTTACTTAGGAAACCCCACCGCGTAGCGAGCTGTAGTCGTTGAGTATTACGTCTCGTTACCCGGCGGGTTATTTAACACTTGTGTGCGAACATGTTTGGGTTAACCTTATGAGCATTAATTCTTGGAAATTTTCTTTTTTTCCAGAGCTGGGTCCCGGCGGGTCTATGCAGAACCTGGAGTAAGTATCCCACCAGTATCTGTCATGGCTACCTTTGCCCCGGTTTTTGCTTTATGCATTACGCCCTCCTGTTCAGGTATCCCTATTTTTGCGCACACCCTTTGTATAAAATGTGTTAAAATGTCTCGTTTGGTGTTGGTTACCTTTCCGGCGTTTTTTCTCGTTGCTCCGAGAACACCGTTTTTGTTTACCGAGTTTTAGTCAGGATGGCTCAAAATAGGTAAGTTACCCCGACGAGTTTGGTCGCTTGAGGGCTCATAAGAAACTGCGTTTTCTGTGGTCGAGCCTGGGATCAGGCTTCCTGTGTTATTCATTGCTTTATGCATTACGCCCTCCTGTAATGTATAGTTTAGTGTGGGTTACCTTTCCGGCGTTTTTCTCGTTGCTCCGAGAACACCGTTTTTGTTTACCGAGTTTTAGTCAGGATGGCTAAAATAGGTAAGTTACCCCGACGAGTTTGGTCGCTTGAGGGCTCATCAGAAACTGCGTTTTCTATGGTCGAGCCTGGGGATCAGGCTACCTGGGTTATTCCCGTCGAGGGGGGCTCCACACAGTTTTCTAGGTGATCAGGCTGACACCTGTTGGACTTGGTTTTCTCTGCTTTTCAAAGCCATTGAAACAATGCTGTCTGTTTGTTTGGTCTTTACCTCCCGGCGACCTTTTTACAAAGAGGTCTGGGGCAGGTACAATTGGTTTGACATTGCATATAAAACCTGGCGGTTGTACCTTTGAGTGGTTATATTAACTGATTTGCAATTCGCGATAATTTGCCAAACAATTGATTGATACAATAGGGTATCACGGCCTTCAAGGCGGCGATCTATGAGGGCTTCTGGGAGAAGCCAGATTAGAGATTAAGATAGGCTTAGACTTTTTATGGGATAAAAAGATGCCGGAATCTTACTAGTGTTTCAAGTGTAAAGGGATACTTGAAAGACTTCATCTTTAATAAAGATATGCTTCATCTTGATGAGGATTCAGAAGATATGCTTAAATCTTCAGGACAGGTAAAGATATGCTGAAATCTTTAATATGAAACTAAAGGACAACGAAAAGTAGTGGTGGAGTGCTACGGTTCGTTGACCGGCGGTTTTGAGGCACATATTTTGTACCATCTTTTGGGTGTAACCCTATGAGCATTAATCCCCGGAAATTTATCTTTCCAGGGCGGAGTACCGGTGTTGCACCAGGTGACCAGGTAGTTCCCGGGGGCGGGGTAGTTTTCCCCCAGTCTCTGTCGTGTCGGCACTTGAACCTCTCATTGCTGTATGTTCAACGCCGTTAAGCTCAGGTAGCCCTATCTTATTTTTATTTATTAATGAAATAATTTAATAGCTGAATCATAATAAACATATATATTTTCTATGATTATACTGTATTATGATAATATTGTGTTTATTTATAGTAATTTATTTTAATACAATTAAATATAAATTAAATTAATTAGTATACTTTATGATTTTGCTCACCAGCTCTGCTTTCAATGTGTTAATGAGCTGTGGGAGCTTTTAATTATCATAAACCTTTACAGGACTCGGTATACTCCCATTCAGGGAGTATACCGAGCTCGCAAGCGAGGGACAGCCACAGTGTATGGCGATACTCACAGTCGTACCTCACCCGCCGGACGATAACGCCGGCGGGCGGACCTGACGCTCTGATTACGGACGAGAACAGGTTGATTTCCATTTTCCGCCGCCAGACGCGTCTCTAATGTGCCACGAAGTCAACAAACTACAAGATTAGCGAGGCGTAGTCTCGCTAATCGCGCCCCTGTGGCCGGCGCAGTGTGGTACCAGCATTTGAACACGTGGTGCCCGCACCCAGTGTCACTCCTGGTCGGGTTGTTCCACTTAGAACACAATTGGCAACCTAGAAACCTCGCGGACTTGTTCATTTTGGACATTCAGGGGGCCAAGTGGCTAGCACCATATGGTAGCGACGTGACCACGATATTCACGAATCAATATACCCAGTCTACAAAGCGACAGTTTCCATCGCATTGGGAAGCTTTTACGTCTCGGATTCTTAGAACAAAACAAACTGTGCCCTCGGTGGCGTTGGTTGTTTATTATTTAATTTATCTGTTCATGCAGAAACATTTATCTGAAAGTGATTAATGTGGGCAGGTTTTAAACTCCGCCCACCTCCCCGTCGGCTCAGGCCTACATGGTCTCTGGACAAAGCATCGTCGTTATTCTCGTTCCCGTATGTACCAAAGACTGCATATTTTACAAAAGGGCAGTATTCCTTATGGCTTTGGCTAACGGGAACAGAGTCTCTGAGCTGGCGGCGATGAGCAACGCACCTAATTGCCTCAGGTTTGATAGGCTTCATGAGTGTATTCACATTGCACCTTCCCCAGGATTCATAGCCGAGATTGAGCACAGTGAACACGTGTTTTCAGAGTTCACGGTGCCGGCGTTAAACAGGGGAAAGGTGCACCATCTTTTTTGCCCAGTGCAAGCTCTAACCAAATATTTAAGAGTGGCACCTCTAAATCACCAGCGTGCTTTATGGGTCGCAAGTCCGGGTGAACGCTTGATGGAGCGTACACTGGCTTCTCTCTTGGTCGAGGACTTTAAAGAGAAGAATCCCGGCGTTGTGGGTAAGACCCACGATTTACGCAAGGGGACAGCCTCTTTACGTTTCCTTAATAATCTTTCGGTGGAAGTTATTACGTCCACACAGTTGTGGGCCTCTAATCAGGAGTTTTTGCCTCGATACCTTTCAGTAGCTCTGGACAAACCTTCCTTGCCATGTATAGCTTTACGGCAGAGGGTCTAGGTGGCCCTTTTAGTCACGTTTTGTTTAATTTCAAGAAAAGGGGGGGGGGGGGGAGGGTGCAGTCAGTGTGACATAGGACACCCTAGACCCCTCCGGAGTATGTGTTCGGAACATACGAGCTGTGATACTGGTTGTAGGCATTGTATTATAAAATTTCTCTGTAGTATTCATTGCAGGAAATTGTGCTAAAGGCCAATAGTAGTGTTACAACAATTCTTGTTGTAAGTAGCTTAGGCTGTGAAGCAATAGATTTTTGAGAAATCTCGGTAGTTGCAACTACGACTTTTACTTTTGAAGTAATTACTTCTGCATAAGTACACGAGTTCAGTACTTCTCCGAATGTACAAGAATTCATTTATGTTTGGTTATATTTTTAGGAATATATCCACTAGTTAATGGGGTTTAATTATGTGCACATGTAAACTTATAAGTTTTTAGTTTTCACCACTTACTTTAAGTGGGGTGCCTTCTTAACTAGCAGATCTGTGCACAGAGTCTCAGAGTTAACCCTTTTTCAAGCAGGCTTCTTTGAAGCACGCTCCTGCTTGTACCCCTTTTTGAAGATTTAGGCTGTATAAAGTTTATGCACCCGAATATCTCTTTTTTACAAAAGTAAGAATACTATGTGGTTGTTTGATTATCTGCTTTTCTAGAGTTATGATATGATTACGAATGTCCCCCTCCAGTCTTAGAAATCAGGCATGTTCGTCAATGATGGAGGGGCCACTAATAAATTATAGGTTTGACTCCTGTAAGGAGATAAAGAAAACCTAATATTTAGTAGTGGCCCCGTAATCATTGACGACTGGGGCCCTCCCGACCATCCCCTTCCCATTCGTTGATGTATTAAGGATTTTGGTTTACTTGATATGTCAGTGAAGGAATAATGACGCCTGAATCAGCGTCTGGTCAAAGATCCACACAAGTACATCCACGATATGATGGAAAGCTTATTGGATAGTTATTCTTATTTTGTTTTTGTTTTTTATTTTTTACAAAGTTTTTTCGTAGTGAGAACCCAATTCATAATGACTGAAGCCATGAGTGAGGTCGCGTGCGCTCATGATGAAGGCTCCTCAGATTTTAAATGCTCTGCGCGGTAGATTCAAACTACGGCGGATTAGTGTTTGAAGAGGATGCCTTATGTAATAGGCATGTTCGTCAATGATTACGGGGCCACTACTAAATATTAGGTTTTCTTTATCTCCTTACAGGAGTCAAACCTATAATTAAGAAAGTCAAGTACAGTCATGTCTAGTTCAATGGAGATCTTAGCCTAAGACAAAGAATGATGTACCTGTATGTCATAAAGATGATTATGAACAACAGGATGCCCCCCCTTCCCCCTTGTGGAAGACAGTATGAACACCCTATTCTGGAAAGAGTGAAGACATACACATACAGTACAAATATAGGACAGTACAAAGTGTGTGATACACAATATAAGCGACCAGCACGTAATTATTTCCCGAAAAAAATTGGTATGAGGCATAGACATACCGAAGTACAAAGAAGGATACTTAAGATTAGAATAAATCAAGTCCTCAACCTAGGCAAGGATGAACCATAGGTAATCAGTACATGTATGAGATAAGTACATGTACAGTAGGGTCTCACATAGAACGAGAAATTGGTCGATAAACGAGGCCGTTCTATGTGATTTCGTTCTATGTGATCGTGGAATTTTGGTGGCCCAATATGGTCAATGTTCACTGTAAGCGTAAATTTCCGTCAGGAGTGTACGATATTTTGTACGTTTTGTACGATTATAGGTTTGACTCCTGCAAGGAGATAAAGAAAACCTAATATTTAGTAGTGGCCCCGTAATCATTGACGATTATGCCTATTACATAAGGCCTCCTCTTCAAACGCTCATTTACCGTAGTTTGAATCTACCGCGCAGAGCATAACAAATTTGAGGAGCCTTCATCATGAGCGCACGCAACCTCACTCATGGTTCTGTCATTATGAAATTGGGTTCTCACTACGAAAAAACTTTGTAACAAATAATAAATAAAAAGAAAATAAGAATAACTATTCATAAGCTTTCCATATACTCGTGGATGTACTGTACTTGTGTGGATATTTGACCAGACGCTGACTTCAGGCGTCATACTTCCTTCTTCACTGACATATCAAGTAAACCAAAATCCTCAATACATCAACGAATGGGAAGGGGATGGTCGGGAGGGCCCCAGTCGTCAATGATTACGGGGCCACTACTAAATATTAGGTTTTCTTTATCTCCTTGCAGGAGTCAAACCTATAATTTATTAGTGGCCCCTCCATCATTGACGATTATGCCTGATATCTAAGACTGGAGGGGGACATTCGTAATCATATCATAACTCTAGCAAAAGCAGATAATCAAACAACCACATAGTATTCTTACTTTGTAAACAAGATATATTTTGCGCATAAACTTTATACAGCATATATATTCAAAAAGGGGTACAAGCAGGAGCGTGCTTCGAAGAAGCCTGCTTGAATAAAAAAGGGTTAACTCTGAGACTCTGTACACAGATCTGCTAGTTAAGAAGGCACCCCACTTAAAGTAAGTGGTGAAAAATTAAAACTTATAAGTCTACATGTGCACATATAAACCCCATTAAACTAGTGGATATATTCCTAAAAATATACCCAAACATAAAATGAACTCTTGTACTTTCGCAGAAGTACTGAACTCTTGTACTGTACTTATGCAGAAGTACGTACATCAAAAATAAAATTCGCAGTCGCAACTACTGAGATTTTCTTAAAATTATATTGCTTCACAGCCAAAAACTACTTGCAACCAGAATTGTTGTTTTACTACTATTGTACTTTAGCACAATTTCCTGTAATGAATACTACAGAGAAATTTTATATCACAACACCTACATACAGTATCACAGCTCGTATGCTCCGTACACATACTCCGGCGGGGTCTAGGGTGTCCTATGTTACACTGACTGCACCCCCCCCCCCTTTTTTCTTAATCTAAACAATAAGTGACTTAGAGGCTACCTAGACCCTCTGCCGTAAAGCAATACATGGCATGGAAGGTCTGTCTAGAGCTACTGAAAGGTATCGAGTCAAAAGCGTATGATTAGAGGACCATAGGTGCGTGGACGCTATGTCCTCAACAAAAAAATTCTTAAGGAAACGCAAAGAGGCCGCCCATTTGCGTAAATCGTGGGCTCTTCCCACGACGCCGGGATTACTCTCTTTAATGACTTCGACTAGGAGAGACGCTAGTTTACGTTTCATTAAGCGTTTGCCCCTACTTGCTACCCATAAAGCACCCTGTTGATTCAGAGGTGCCACTCTTAACCCTCCAGCCTCGGCTACGCATTACATAAATATTCCCCGAGACCCGGGTGTTTTGGCCGAAAAATGTCTAGGCTAGGCTACCGTATCTTTGTTATTCTGACTTCTTCCCGCATTCCCGTGCATCCACAAGCGTAGCTGTGTTATTTACCTGTAGAATGGCGTTAAGTAGAGCTCTCTAAGTCAACTGGTTCAGTTGCGATGATGATTTCATTGGAGATAACTTACGGCAACAACAGCCACTTTACACTACTTTTCGATACTTAACAACAACATACAGGCACACACGAACAAGCGACGCTCTCCTTCTTGTGGCCGGAGATGCGGGGCGTCGGTCCAGCCGGCTGTTGTTTACATGCGTCGGACCGACGCCTCACACACCAAGGTCACAGGCTTTCAACCACTGGTACAATGTTGTACCACCCGGGTTCCTCGGGTCAAAACAAAATGGTACACACGTGTACCAGCCAGGTTTGAAGGGTTAAATATTTGGTTAGAGCTTGCACTGGACATAAATTATGGTGCACTTTTCCCCTATTCAACGCCGGCACCGTGAACTCTGAAAACACGTGTTCACTGTGTTCATTTTTGTCGATGAACCCCGGGGAAGGTGCCAAGTGAATACACTCATTGAGCCTACCAAACCTTATGCAATTAGGTGTGTTGCTCATCGCCGCCAGCTCAGATACCCTGTTCCCGGTAGCCAAAGCCATAAGGAATACTGCCCTTTTTAAAAGTAAGTCAAAATCTGCAGTATTTTGGTACAGACGGGAATGAAGTAAAGACAACGCCTTGTCCAGAGACCAGGTAGGCATGAGCTGACGGGGAGGTGGGCGGAGTTTAAAACATGCTCTCATGAAACCTGTTTCCTCCGCTAGTGGTATGGTTAGACCTGTAAGGTCAAAGAATGGCATCCTAATTGCTGTTAAGTGATTTTTTAACGTTACTACAGATAGACGTTTCTGCTCGAACAGATAGTTTAAATAATGAAAAACCAAAGCCACCGAAGGTACGGTTTGTTCTGTTCTAAGTATCCAAGAAGTAAAGGACTGCCAGTGCAATTGATATTGCCTCTTAGTAGATTGGGTATATTGATTCATGAATTTATCGGTCACGTTTCTACCATACGGTGTTAGCCACTTGGCCTCCTGAATGTCCATAATGCAAAAGTCAGCGAGGTCTCTAGGTTGCCAATCGTGTCTAAGTGGAAATACCCGACCGGGAGCGACACCGGGTTCGGGCACCACGTTTTCAATTGCTGGTACCACAACTGCGCCAGCCACAGGGGCGCGATTAACGAGACTACGCCCCGATAATCCCGTAGTTTGTTTACTACGTGGCACATTAGAGAAGCGTCTGGTGGCGGAAACAGATAAACGGAACTCCACCTGTTCCAATCCGTCACCATTGCGTCGGGTCCTCCCGCCGGCGTTATTGTCCGGCGGGTGAGGTACAGCGGGAGTTTGTGAGTCTCCTCGGACGCAAGCAGATCCACTTGTGGATGGTAAGGCTCCGCAATCATTTGGTCGAAAATGTTTTGCTTGAGCGCCCATTCTACTGTTGTGCTCTGTGTCCGAGACAGAGCGTCTGCCCAGACGTTTGCTACGCCTGGGAGATAAGATGCGTGAAGATGAATGTTCAGCTTGTCGGCTAGAACAAAAATCTTTTCTGACACGTTTAGCAACCTCCGAGATCTCGTTGACCCTTGTTTCTGAATGCAGTGAACCGCATTCAGGTTGTCCATCCTGAAGGCCACTGATTTGTCCCATAAAGTAGAGCTGTGAGCCTGAAGGAAATACAAGGGGACTAGTAACTCTTTGACATTGATGTGGGAGGTTTCTGAATGGAACCAAAGCCCTTGACCCTGATGCCCGTGGTTTGACTGAAAGCCCCAACCTATCGTTCCTGACGCGTCCGTGTCTACCCATACCGTCGGCGGAGGAGAGGTCCATGACATGACCGAGTGCAATGTTTCCCTCTTCGCCCAGACCGCTAGTAAGCTGTGTATTAATTTTGGGATGGGCCATAATGTTTCCGCCGGCAATAGTGGAAAAAATGTGTTGCCCTCCAATATTAAACGTTTGACTTTCAACCGGCCCAACTTTACAGTTAGTTGAATCCAGTTGAGAGAGCCGACCAGAGATTCCCAGACTCTCCGTGTCGTAGTCAGACTGTGAAGAAACATAAACAGTTTCTTGCGAAAACTGTTCCGATTGTCCACACTCTGACTCAGAGTGAGAGCAGCTGTGTCCCAGACCAGCCCTATCCACTGGACCACTGGTGAGGGAACAAGGTTTGACTTTACTGGGTTTACCTTGAATCCTAGAGATTTTACATGATTTAATGTTATGTTGACATGATTGATGCATAACTGTCCCGTCTCTGCCACCACCAGCCAGTCGTCTAGATACCGCAAAATCCTGATCCCTTGTTCTAACATGGGCATCAGGGCTTGCCGGACTAATTTCGTGAATAAGCGAGGTGCTAGGTTCAAACCGAACGGCATCCTCTGAAAGACATAAGTCTGATGCATTATTCGTAAGGCCAGAAATCGTTGAAACCGTTTGTTTACCGGGACGTGCCAATAACGTCTGTCAGGTCTAAAGAACACATCCACCCTCCCAGCGGAAGTGTTAGCCTGATTTGATTCACTGTCAGCATCCGGAAGGAAACGTTGTGAATGTGGAGGTTCAGATAAGACAGGTCTACGACCGGCCTCATCTGAATACTGTCCCTTTTGGGCACTAGAAAAAGTTTTGGACGTAAATACTGGGTAATTTTGAGGGACCGGGATGATGACATTCTTGGCGATCATCTCTTGGATCAGTGACTCCACCTCTAATGAAACAAAATTTGCCTTTGTCGGCTGACGTAAGCGAGGTCGCCGGAGCCACTGCCAGGTGATGCCTTTGCGTGCTACCATCCTCGCCCATGTGTTTAATGGCCATGCGCGATGACACGCCCGGAATGACCCAGTTAGCAGACAAGGGTTCGCCGGCTGGACTACCCTCTGATCCACCCGCCGGAAGACTAGCCCTGGGAGTGAGAGAGACCCTAGTTTTTTGGTGGTGGTGGTGGCGTATACTTAGTTGACTGGCCGGGTTTGGCAGGAGACGGGCCCTGGCCCGGTCGTTGATACTTCTGTCCTTTATGACTACCTGAAAACTTTCCTTGCTTGTATCTGTACTTAGCCTGACCTTGGGTGGAAGAGGATTTAGGCAGATGAAAAGGCTTTGCCCCACCAGGCTGAGCTTTTGCGACTGGTTTGGGCTTGGAAAATTTGAAAGCAGGTTTCTTAGATGGGGCGGGACTGTGCTTAAAGGCTTGAGCCATGTTGAACACTGTTCTCCACACATCCGGGGACATTAAAGAGGCAGTTAGAACAGGGGACATAACTACTTGATTCGCAATCCTATCCGGGAGCTTCCTCACAAGAGACATCCTTAGATCCTGTCTCGCCCGCACCGCCTCTAGCAAGGCTGTACGGATATCTCCCAGTGACTGTATAGAAGTCTGGAGTAGCAAGCGTCTAGACAGTTCGATAGCCTTTTGGACTTCCGCGTCCGCGATTGCCTGAGCAGATCTTAGCATTGACTTCACTACCTGTTGTGTGACAATGTACTGGGAAAACAGTCTATATGCCTTCCCACGTAGTCTAAACTCCCGGTCTAGGTGAGCAGTGGACGGTGTAGAAAAGGGATCTTTAAGCTCGCATAGATTAATTTTAGGGGCAGCTAAAAATGCAAATAAAGCAGAGGGAACTCCGCCGGCAGAGACTACCGGTAGAGAGAACCAAGAATGGCTTTCTTGTGGAATTTGTTGCGAAGATTTAGAGGTAAAAGTAGTTGCAAAGTTCTGAGCCTCCACTTCCCATTCCACCCAAGGTCCCGGACCCAACTGCTCCACCTTCAAAACTGGATTTGCGGCTGTGTCTGTGAACGTCTTTAAACCTAACTCTGGTGTTAGAGCTGACAGTGCTTTTATATCATTGAAACCGCCATGCTTGGTCCAGTCCGAAAACAGTTTTGAAGCTGACGCAGGGGGTAGTGCAGGTGTAGAAGTATACACAAAATAATCATCGTGATAATAGTTAGGAATGGCCTTAATATTAACATCAAGTACATTTCCTAGAATATCTAAAGCACGTAACTTCCTAGATTTATTCCCTTGGATTACCCAGTCACGTGGTACCGGAAGCTCCCCCGACATAGTGGACTGTGCTACCTCTGGCTTTGCTGGGAACATTGTTACCCATGACTCATCCGGCCCGTATAAGAGGGGCATAGCTCCCTTTCTGATTGGGGCCTTATCTAAAGGGGGAGGATTTACATCTGCTACTACTCTCACATTGGAAGTAGTCAGTGCCGCCGAAGTTGGCCTAGTAACAATAGTAGGTGATACAAGGGGAGGGTGCGGAATTTGTGTCAAAGCAATGGAAGTAGCCAGAGGTCGGACATTCGATGCTGTCGTGGAAGCTCCCAAACCAGCTGTAGGAGTTTCCTGCTGCTGGCCAAAAAATTGAGTTAGTGCATTCGCTAGTAACCCATTAATTTCATCAGCTGTGACAAATTTAGCAGAGGATGAACTATGTGGCGAATCATTCCTACTCTGAGAGTCGTCTATCAATGAACCTGACTCTTGACCTTCCATCTCAGAAATTATAGAACCCTCATCCCTTTCCTCCGGCATCTCCTGAGAGGATTCCGCCGAAGCCGGGACCCCCTCATGCTGCCATGTTAAGTCCGGGATGGACGATGGGATCTCAGCGTCCCGGTGGACGTCTGCCACTACCTGTGTTGCCTGAGAAGGACGTGAGCCGGCACTCCATGGCTGGGAGTACCTCCAAACTCCCCGGACTTGGCCGGAACTCACTTGTGAGCTAGGTACCACACCACTTACTGAGCCCTCACTCGAGCCCTCTAGAGGGTTATAACTTCTGGGAGAACTCTCTAAATCTAAAGCTGGTACATGTGAACTGGGAATAATCTTTGGTGACAACCTGTCCGCCGGTATATCCCCACCACAGTCTCTGACTCCACTCCCGACCTGTCAGATTGGACATGAGACATGTCGGGAGTAGAGGCAGAAAGTGAGGTACGAGGCTCCGGCGAATGCCGGGAGGCCTTTCGTACATGAGTATCCTTTTTTGAAGACTTGTGACTTCGCCGTGACTTTGATTTCACATTAGGACTGTCCTTGGTCTTCTCCTCCTTGCTCTTCTTCCTCGAAGGTGAAGTAGAGTGACTATGTGTCTGCTGGTGGAGGGGAGACCTTGACCTGGACCTCGATCTTGACTTGGAAGCTGTCGCCGGGGGGTGTCGGCTCTCGAGGTCTCTTAGATGTGCCGGGGGAGGGAAGAAGCACTTTACCCTGCCCAGTGTCTGCCGACTTACGCACATTTACTCTACTTTTAGAAGGGGGACGTTTAAGTGGGGGATGCTGAACAATCAATCGTTCCCACAGATCTACGTTATCGCACTGAAGTAGCATAAGTAGTTAGGAGTTGTTTGACCTCGCGCAATGCAACCGCAGCGGCCTGATTATCGTGTTGTAAGACTTTGATACTTAACTGACTACAAAAAGTACAATTCTTAGTCACCCACAAACCCCTTGACCGGTCCAAGCATTTGACGCATCTGATGCACAGGGTATGCGCAAAAATAGGGATCCCTGAACAGGAGGGTGTTAAGCACAGAGCAAAAACAGGGTCTAGTGTAGCCATGACAGAGACTGGAGAAAAGCTAACCCACCCCCGGGCTTCTCCTGGTTCTCTGTTGACCCGCCGGAACTCCGCCCTGGAAAAAAGAAAATTTCCAGGAATTAATGCTCATAAGGCTACCCCAAAATGTTCTAACACAAGTGTTAATGAACCGCCGGGCAACGAGACGTAATACACCACTATTACCTCTTGTTACCCTGTAGGTTCATATGTAAAGATTTTAGAATATCTTTACTTGTCAGAGGATATTCTTAAATCTTTTGGACATGATATAAAGACGAGCATATCTTTATAAATGACGCAGTCTTCCCAGTGATTTTATTTTCACCGGAAACCCATATTAAGACGCCGGCCTCCTTATTATATCGCAGTTAAAAGGGTAAGCCTATCTTAATCTTTAGATCTGACTTCTCTCGAAGCCTTCATAGATCGCCGTAATTTGAAGGCCTCGATACCCAATTGTATCCCTCAATTGTCTGGCCAACCCCACCGAATTGCAAATCCGTTAATCCCACCCTCCCAAGGTTCAACCGCCGGGTGTGAAATTAATTTAATGTTAACCCCAATTGTTCCTATCCCCACTTCTTTGCAAAAGATTGCCGGGGTGGAAAGACCAATCAAACAAAACAGCCTAGTTTTTCAATGGCTTTGCAAAAACCGGGAAAAACCATAGTCAACAGGTGTCCGCATGAACACCTAGTTAAACGGGTATAGCCATCCCGCCGGGAAACACACAGTAAGCCTGAACACAGGCTCCACTACAGAGGCGCAGTTCCTGGAGCGCCCTCAAGCCACCACTCGCCAGGGGAAACTAGCCTATTTTAACCACGCGTGATTTAAAACTCGGCAACCAGCCGGATTTTCTCGGTGAAATCGAGAAAACCTGCCTGGAAAAGTCAACCCACACAAACCAGACGCAATCTGATATACACAAAGTCCCTGGATTAAGCCAAAACACAACTAATCCAGGACACACATGACACAGTAGTACATATTTATACAATAAATCAACAACACTTGTACATGTAAAAATCTACGAGAGGCTGGCTAGGCCTAAGCAGACGGAAATAACACTTAATCACGTCGTAATATAAACAAAAAGCACTGTATCATATCACAACAGGAACAGCCGCCATCACCACATCGTAGAAAAAATCCCGGAGAGTGATGCACTGACTCGGGACCTAGAAAAAACTTCATTAAGTGAAGAAAAATACGCTAGGAACGTCAGTAAACAAACAAATAAAGCCGGTATCACACAAGCACTTTTTCACTCAACATTTATCCTTAAAACTGGTCTGGCAGCTTATGAGGTCAACATATAAAATATTTCGGTTGCCTAAGTTCATCTATCATCAGTCTAGTTTCTGATACCAGTGCAAAATATTCCAGAAATGTTGCCAGGAAATTGTTGATCATCGAATGTTGACTATAAAAGCTCTCGTGTGATACCGGCTTAACCCTCCAGCCCCGGGGGCTATAGCTTGCGACTGTGCTGCGGTACCGGGTGTTTTGACGATCTTTGGGCTATGTTAACTACTCTGTAAGTCAATGAATATGGCATGTAATGTTGTGAATAAAAAAGAATAATGTTCCACAAACCTTCCTCTGTCGAATGGCGTTGAGTAGAGGTCTCTAGCCCCTCTGGTTGCATAATGGTGAGCGCGGGAAGACGAGTGCTTTTCGGCGGCAAATTCTTCCCGCGTTCGGACGCGTCGCCCCGGCCATGGCTACGACGCACCTAGCCGCTCGTCGCGCCAAAGTATTTATCTCCGTTAGACGATTTTAGTGTTTGATATTGAGAATGTGATGTTTATTTGATATTTTTCTAGTTATTTTGAGGCCAATTATATAAAATATGTTTATTAGGGTATCACTGTCACTGATATTGCTAATTTTCACTCGATACCGTACATTTTATTAGTAATTGAGGTAGGTTATTGTTGTATTAGGCACTGATTATTCGTTATCACAGGTGTTTATTATACTTTGGCCATCAAATATTAGGTCTTGTGTCACTTTCACTTTGACAAATATGCTTTAGAGAGTGTCACTGTCACTGATAATGCTCATTTTCACTCGATACCGTACATTTTATTAGTAATTGAGGTAGGTTATTGTTGTATTAGGCACTGATTATTCGTTATCACAGGTGTTTATTATACTTTGGCCATCAAATATTAGGTCTTGTGTCACTTTCACTTAGTTATATGATTTGTAAACGTTTTATATAAAATTTATTGTGTCTTTTTTCACTGATTTATATATTTCTATAGGTTCTAATCATATGAATGTCACTTGGTATATACATATGTGTCACTTTCACATATTATTATGGTGTAATTGTATTTGTATCAATTTTCTCATAATACATGACTTTTGTATTACAATAAATTGGTTTTCTTCCACTTTTTGCCTATATATAATTATAGTGTACATATTGTCATTTTATTTGGCAATTTCAGTATGATTATTAGAACTCCAGCTTGGAGTGGTAATCAAAGAAGCACTCTAAAGCACAGAGTGCCACCTTGCACTCCACACACTCCATGGTTGACTTTTTACCTGGCCTCGGCCTCACCCTGCTGTTGTAGCAGACATGGCACCGCTTCTGCTGTGTTCTTCCTGATTCATTCTGAGGCAGGGAACCAAGCCTGTGCCTAATCAAGTATTGAGCACACTGTAAGCGGTCAATAACGGTGGGCCCAGGATGTGCCACTGCCCTCTGTGGCGTAGCATACTTCTCCAGGAGCTCCGTCAACACCTGCTTTTGGAACCTCCGCAGGCTATTGAACTTCATGGGTGTGTTCACATTCCGAAGTTTGTATATATTGTAGGCATTCAGAACTGACATGTCCACCATATGCAGAAAGAACTTTTTGTACCATCTGCACGAGGTACGCAGGCAGTCAATGAAGCCTATCTGCATGTCGGACTTGTCCACCAGCCTCATGTTGATGTTGTAGTCCAGGACAGCATCGGGCTTGGTCACCCTGGCCTGGGTGCGGCGATCCACCTTGCCAGTCTCCACCATTTCCCCCTTGTGGATGGTGGTCAGGAGGTTGACCTTCCGCTGGTCGTGCCAGTGGATAGCCAGAATGGGCCCCGACTTCTTCTTGAACACATCACCTTTTTTGGTCTTTGGAGGGAAAGGTGGCATGCCCTTCCTTTTCCCTCGTACTGTGCCTACAGTCCCCGTCTTGCGCTCATGCAGGTACTGTGAGAGAGTGGGGGACGTGTAATAATTGTCCGTGTAGAGGACGTGATTCTTGTGAAAGTAGCGGTCCATCATGGCTTGCACCACTGCTCCGCCAAAGCCAATGAGGGGGTCCACAAGCAAGTCCCCTTCCTTCCCGCTGTAGACCAGGAAGTCCAGGACATAGCCAGTTTGGCAGTCGCACAGCACAAAGAATTTTATGCCAAAGCGATGTCTTTTTGAGGGGATGTACTGCCGGAAGCTGAGTTTTCCCCGGAACAGCACAAGAGACTCGTCAATGACGACCTTGCGGAAGGGCTTGAAGTAGGAGGTGAAGCGTTCTCGCATCATCTCGTACAACGTCCTAATCTTCCACAGCTTGTCACCGAGGTGGACGTCGGTGTTGGTGACAAGATGGAGCGCTGCGAGGATATCAAGGTACCGGTCGCGAGACATATATTTCCCAAAGGCAGTGGTGGATATTAGATCATTGGTGATCCAATAGTCAGGCAACCTATGCTTCTTGACATGAGGCATTAGCATGGTGAGTGCCAGGAACACCATGAACTCTTTATGAGTCACTGGGGTCCACTGCCTCATGTGGCCCTTGGTCACCTTGCCCAAAAAGTGGACCTGGAATTGGTGCTGCTTATTTGTCTCTTTGACAACATAGCCTACCACCTCCTCATCAAAGAAGGCCTCAAATAGTTTGTGTGGTGGAGCATTGGGGCCTGCAGGAAAATTGGGGGTAATGCCTGAACCCTCCAGTACCTCATCAAAAGCTGGCACATCAGGGTTGTATCCATCCCCATCGACTACGTCTTGCCACTGAAAAACGTAGAATGGGTCTTGTCTACGCTGACGAGGAGCTCCAGCTGGTGGCCCAGCACGCCCACGGCCAACTCGGGAGGCGCGCGCCCTAGGGCGGCGAGGGCGTCGGCCAGGGCGGCGGGCAGCACAACGCCGGGCCAAGCGGATGGGTCGAGGGTCGTCGATGTCCATATAGTCATTGTCAGAGTGGTCATCTTGCCCTGACGGTGGACCTATGTAATCATGGCCAGAGTCTTCAGAGAGGTGCCCTTCATCATCAGTGGCCCCCACATAATCTGGCGGGGAACCAGTGATGCGTGGGCGGCGTGCGGGTGGGCGAGGTGGGGAAGGAGTGGCAGGTGAGGCTGTGTCCCCCCGAGGTCCTGGGCTCCTTGGCCTGCGACGAGTGACAGAAAGCAATGTTTCACTGTCACTAGGCCCAGGTATTGGTGATGCGAGCTCAAAGACTTCTTCAGGAAGACATGTTGAAGGCGGGAGAGGTGGGGAGGACCGTGGGGAAAGTTGCGGGGACGTATGGCTGGGGCCGGCAGGGGTGGACGCCGCGGGAGCCTCGAACAAAACTCTCTTACTTTTCTTAATTTGTTTGGTATATTTCCTACCTTTCCCCTTTTCGGCAGCAGTATGTCTCCTGTCGGGGGACCTAGGAGGCAAATAGGCCGAAAGTGGGGGGTCCTCAACCCTTGGCAATGGTGGGGGTGGTGGGGAAGAATGCGGGGCATCCAGGTCATCTTGGGTGGCGGTGGTAGATAAGGGAGACAATGGCGGACGAGAAGGGTCACCACGCTGACCCTCACTCACAGCCTCATCCTCACCAAGTATTTTTGCTTGTTCCCTAGCTGCCGCGGCCGCCTTCTCAAGTATTTTCTGCTTATACAAGTGTAGCTTGAAAGGCGATTTACCTGGGGAAGGGCTTGGAGTCGTGTCACTTATGCGAAATTTGGTGAGTGACCTTGAACTCTCCCACTCACTCACACTCTCAAGTTCACTGTCTTTAGGTAAACCAGCTTCCTCAACAACTGGTACATCACCTTCATCACTCTCATCACTGTCATGTTCTCTCGCAAATCCCAGGAATTGCTCTTCTTTCTCACTCTCATGGCCATAATCACTCGACTTATAATTACTGGAGTCGTCACTGACTATATCATCCACAATATACTTGGCATCAGCACGCTCATATAGTCTCAATGTCGTCTCAATACCTCCGGGAGATAACACATTTAGGCGATGGCGTCGGGGTAAGGCGCGACGAACTAGCAAGGGCGTCGTAGGAAGCACGGTATCGGACACAGCGGAATCACTATTTGGCGTACTGTCCATGATGGCGTCGGGGTAGATACTGTTGCTGTGGCGTCGTTTACCGTCCCATGATAACAAAAATGTACGCGCGGCATTCGAAAGCATGCACGCAAGCAATGGGCGTTCAAGAGCCCTTCCGGGTTGCGCGGGCCGAGGTTGTTATGGGCGTTCAAGAGCCCTTCTGGGGTGGAGGGGTTAAGGCAACTTCATCAGAAAAATAAAAAGAAGCCTGATAACGCGTAGTTAAAGCCAACTAAATAACTAGGCTAGCTAGCCGCGAAAAAAGTAACACGCGTCCACCACGGGACCACGAGGGTACACCCGAAATAGGTGTCCCAAACACACGACCCAAATACACTGAACTGCGGGAAACCCGCCTATGACACTCCTGCTACGCATATCCTAACCTTACTCGATACATTGGGTGGGTGCCCAACTCCGAAAGGAGTTGAAATAGGGGAGCTATCCCTCCGCCAAAGGCGGCTTTCTAGGGCCTTTTATAGCTGATGCCGAGAGGATTGGGTTCTAGTCATGTGGTGATGGGCTGGTCTATCAGAGTGAGAGCTGAGTGATCTCTGCCATACCCATAGCTTACTCTGACTGTTCCTCTTACTTATATATCTTCTAGATCTCAAGTGACGGCGTCTTTTCCGTGGATCGACCTCCCTACTGCCAACCTAATAGTTGGCAGATTGGGAGCCAAAGCGTCACATTTGTTAGTAGTCTTGGCAAATCCAACGTCAAGGCTATTATCCTAATTGCAATGACGACTTGTCTATTTTGACTGCTATGTCGTCATTCCAACCGCGGTTAAAAAGAAAACGTCTAGAGTCTACTCCTTATCTTGCTCTAGGAGACGTTGTACATTAACCAAAACTACCACCGAAGGTGAAAAAAGCATAGAAGAGAAGAAAAAGGGGTTTACCTTAGTTACCGCTTAAGGCCCATCCCGTGTTTCGTCATGTGCAGATCCCTGTCGAACGTGCGCATGAGCGACCCTCTCTTGTCATAATTTTTTCACGCGCTCCATTGAATGAAGTTGCTTTTGTTGTGCTCCTTTAATTCACCCTGTTTAGGTTCGTTTCGGCTTATCTGGCCTTCTTTTTTGTTAGACAGATGTTACGTGATCTAGGGCACACGTAAATGGGCTCCTAAGTGTGTATAATGGAGACGCGTGTGGAAATAGCCTACCGAAGGTACGGGGGCGCCTGGCGTTCCTCGTATATGTTTTTCATTCTTTCTCTTTTCGTATTCTTTTTTCCTGTTAGTCTGGGCATAGTTTAGCTTTTAGCTTATTTTAGCCTAGCTGGTTTTCTCATTCCGGAATTGCTATGCCCCTATGAGTTTTCATTTTTTCATAGCCTAAGGTGTACCGTTGGTAAACAATCTGAGATTTCGTTGGTGGCGGTGCTGTTTGTAGAGTTTGTTTCGGCCGCATTATTAGCGTTATTCCCGAGTCCCCCCTTTCGAGCCTTCACTGTGTCTCAAGGGCCTGGGCGACAGGTGGTTCATGATAATCCAGGGGTACCCCACGGGGGCCCCTCCTTCACACCACAGGGTTTTTCGCCCCTGACACATTCTCTGCTCACGGCTAGGCCACCCTTTTTCTCGCCAGTTTCAATTACTGGTTTTTGTTTTCTCTTCCTGTTTCACCTCCATCCTTTCATAATCTATTTTGCCCAATCCAGGGGTACCCCACGGGGGCCCCTGTTTGTGCGAAACCACCTTCCCTGCCACTTCTCCTCATGGGCTTTGCTCTATCTCTGTGGGTTGGGTGGTTCCTGGGGGATGTGCCTCCTCTCTCCTGGTGTGTCTTCCTTGCCTCTCCCTTTACCGGTTGAGTTAGGATCATTTCAAGGAAGACACTGCTCAGCTTGATGGCCATCATCGCTTGGAGTTCATAAGGAGATGACGCTTTTTTGTGGCCTTTTTTGGTATTCCCTAGACGCTCCTCTCGCTTTTTCGGCGCTGGACCATCTCGGCCGGTCCCGCAAATTTGCGGGAGCTCGATTCGGTCCTCTGGGACGTTTCGGCTCCCCGCAAATTTGCGGTGATCGCTGGGAGGGTCCCTCAAAGATGCGGGAGGGTTGTGTCGGTACGGTTATGCCTCCATTGGCCCGCAAATTTGCGGTTATAGTTGGCTTTCACTGTTGACCTTTTTGATGTCATCTTGTTGCCTGATACTATATTGGTGTATGCACTTTACTGGTGTTATAGGCCCTGCATGTAAGATGTTGAGTGGTGGTTAACACTTTCTCCATCTTTGCATGTTCTGCTAGTGCTCTTCCGCCTCGGCCGCCCTCCTCACCTACCTCTGTGCTCCCAGTTTAGGGTGAGTACGGATACCTGTTTGCATGTGTGTTCCTGTTTCCCCATGCTCCTTCCCTGGTTCTTCTTGGACATTCTCTCCACTTACTCCTTCGACGTGCTGATTATGGTGTGTGTTCTTCCAGTGCGGGTAGGCTGCCTTGCTTTCGCCTTGGTTGTCGCTCCCCGTGCTTGGAGAGCCACAAGTCCTGCTTGCGCCACTCGCTCTGTGTGTCCTCTACGGCCTACCTCCATGCCCTGTGTGGCACGTGTCTGGCCCTGGTGGATGTGCTGCACCATAGCCCTGGTTCCTCGGCGGCGGCTGTGGCCTCTGCTTCCCTTCCGTCAGTGTGGACGATGGTCTCCCGCCACATTAGGACTGTGGGCCACCGTTCCCCGGCCTTTGTTGCCGACCGGATCCGCGTCGCCCTGGGTATCCCTGCCCCGACTGAAGGCCGTTCACCTGGGCCTCTCCCTGCTCGGGCCCTCTCCCCTGGGTCCCGCAGCCGGTCGTCCAATCGTCGGGGGGTTCCCCAGCTCCGTCCACGCTCTCGCTCGCCTCGTCGTCCGTCCTCTACTGCCCCTCGTCGTCCTCCTGATCGCCTTGCCGACGCCCATCGCCCTCGTCATGGTTCTCGCCCTGGGGCCGGGGTTAGCGGCTCTGCCCCTGTCCGCCCTCCCCTGGCCTCTACGGATAGGGGCTCTACTCCTTTCCGCCCGCTTCCCCAGCCCAGATGCCTTCCTCTTCCGTTGTCCTCTCCGCGCGCGGTTGTTCATGCTGTAGCTGGCCCTCTGCTCCCTCCTCCTACACTGTCCAGGAGGGTCCGCCTGGATGTCGTTGCTTCTCCTACTTCACCTGCTTCAGTGCCTATTCTTCCTTCACGGTCTCGTCCCACGGTGGGGGTCCCTCCCTCCTCCGCCTCGGTGTCGGGCCGCCCTGTTATCTCAGCCCCGGGGATCCTTGCTCTGTTTCCCCCCGCGGCTCCTTCTGGCCTCCTTTCACCCGGCCAGCCTTCCCACTCCCGTCGTCCTGCTCCTCCTCATTCTTCTCTTCCTGACCTTCACTTACCGTCTCGCCAGGGGGGTACCCCTCCTCTTGCCTCGGTGGGGTTTAGCGAGGTTTCGGGGTCCCCTTTCTCAGGAGCTGACGTGTCGCTGGAAGAGGGGGATGGTGCTGTTTCCCCGTCGGCCGTTCGTGATCGGTGACGAGTCCCTCAACGGCGACACAACCGTCGTCGCTCGCCTTCCTTGGGCGTGTCGTGGGTCTCGCTCCCGCTCGCCCCTGCGGGCCGACCAATCTTGGGGGGGGGGTCGCCTCTCTCGGATCGATTGTCGGCTATGCAGGGCTGGGTTGTGTCACGCATCGACGGGCGCTTGGAGTCGATGCAAGACTCCCTCTTCTCGCGCTTCTTGGCGGTGACACACCGTCAGCGCCTCACCCTACCTACCCCTGCTGCGGTCCCCCTCCCTTCTGCAGGCCTACGCTCTGGTCAGACTTCAGCCGCCCTGACATCCTTCCGGCTGTTCAGTCCCTGGCTGTGTTGACGGGTCTGTCCTCCTATGGGACAGGTTTGTGCGACGCCGGTCCGCCTGGCTTAGCCATCATGCTCGGTCACCCTCTCCCATTGGAGGCCTGGTTTGCTGAGGCCTTCGACTTCACCGACCGATCCGTCGACGGCTCTCCTTCAGTCCCTCCCCCGGAGTCATCACTGCTTTTGCCTCCTCTTGTGTCTGTCGGCGGGTTGGACGGCGCGTTCTGGTCCTGGATAAGCGCGCCCGTTCTTGAACTTTGTTCTATTGCTACCCTGTTCTTCTCTCACCCGGATCAGCCCTCTGTCGCCAAGGATTTTCCCTTGCGACAGAGGGTGATGGACTTTTTATCTTGTCTTTAGGTTCCCTCCGGACGTCTGTTCACCACCTGCGGCTTATCGAGGCGTCTGCGCCAGGCGATCTTCGCGAGGGTTTGGACCGCGTTCAGCGGATCCACCTTCGGCTCGCGGTGTCTTTGGTTCCCGAGCTGAAGGCGGTTTTGTGCGCGGCAACTCGGCAACGCCCGACGGTACGGTCCTCATTCTGCCAGCCGGCCCCCTTGGATATTCGTCAGGGTTTGTTGTACTCTACGCTATATACAGTAGGGTCTCACATAAAACGAGTTTATGGTCGATAAACGAGGGCGTTTTATGCGATTTCGTTTTATGTGAACACAGCATTTTGGTGGCGCAATATCGTCAATGTTCACTGTAAGCGAAAATTTTCGTACAAAGCGAACGATATTTCGTACAAAGCGAACGCTATTTAATACAGCGCGACGCTATTTCATACAAAGCGAACGATATTTCGTACAAAGCGACGATATTTCGTACGTTTTGTACGATATTTCGGCGCTCTATATGAAAACTCCTCGGATTTGCCCCACTTTGGCGGCGGACTCGTTTTATGTGATCACATTCGTTCTGATCGAAAATTAAATATTAATATTTTAGGTCGGTCGTTTTAATCGAGACTCGTTTTATGCGAACACGTTTTATGCGGGACCCTACTGTACATCGGGGTTTTTTGAGCAGGATGCTTGGGAATGCTACACTTCTCTGTCGGCGACCCCTGCTTCCGACACACGACGACGCGCTGTGTCATTGCGGACCCTGCTTACGACACGCACCGACGCGCTGTGTCGCGCGCGGGGTCTTCTCAGTCCCGTCCTTCTGCCGGTCCTCTTCGGGGTGCTGCTGCAAGTGCTGCCGCCTTGCACGGGCGCAGGACTGGGACGTTGTAGGCCAGTTCGTTGTTTCCGCCTCGCACTTCTGTTCTTGCCCCCTTTCATCTCCACCGTGTCGGGGCTGGCCGGTCTTCCACTTCCGGCCGCCCTTCGACGGGGTCAGCCCCGCGACGGCCAGGGGTTGGGGTGGCCCGCCCTTTTTGACGAGGTTGGGGGGGGGGGGGTAGAGGAGGTCAACGTGGCGCTCATGCCCGCACGGCCCGTACCGGGGGTACCTCCACGTCAACACAATGTGTAGGTTCTCTGGGTCGGCCTCCTTGTTCTCCTTCTCGCCTGGCCGACCGGGTCGCTCCACTCCTCTCGGGTGCTCCCTCGGGTTGTTTTCGCCCTTGCGCCCCTCGGTGGCCGCGAGGGACGATGGGGGCAGCGGGTTGCGCGGAGGGGTCTCACCTGGAGGTGGACGTCCAGACCCCCACTCCGCTCTTGTCATCGACGTCGGCCCATCTCTTCAGAGGTGGCCCACGTGTTCACTTCCATGCCTGAGCTGGGTAGCGTCGAGGGAGTTGACCGCCGGTCACCCGGTTTTCCTCTCCCGTGTCTTTCTGGTACCGTAGACGAACTGCGACGCGATGCGACCGGTGGTGGATCTGTCGGCCCTAACGGGCACATCGTGCACACACGGTTTCGGATGCTGCCAGTACCCCTGGTACGCCTGGCCCTGCGCCCTCTGTTGTGGGTAGTGTCACTGGCTCTCCAGGATACGTCTTGGCTCGTTCCTCTCCAGCCTCGCTTCCAGCGATTCTTGGCCGTTCGGACTTCCGATCGTGTGTTCCTGTTCGACGGCCTTCCCTTCGGTCTCCACATCGCGCCGCGGTTCTTCTCCGCACTGGAGGGGCAGGCTCTGGGTCCTCTCCTCAGGAGCGGGCTCCAGATTCTGTTTTCCTTGGCTGAGTGGTTGGTAGTTTTCGAAGCCCTAGGACTGTGCGTAGGCGACGCCCTCACAGTCGTTCGCCACGTCGCACGGTTAGGGTTCTCCTTCGATGTTCCCACGTCACGCTTGACCCCGTCGCGTGTCGTGCCATGGGTCGGTCTCGCATGGGTTTTGTCCGGCGCTACAGTGACCCGGGGTCTGCCGGCCGCGGTGCACCTTCGGTGGACGGTCTTGGCTGTGTTGCACTCGGTCTCCCTCCCGGGGTGGCTCTGGGACTCGTTCGTGGGTTCGCTGCATTGGGCCGCTCTGCCCCTTCCCTTAGGGAGCCTCTGGCTACGCCGCCTCCTCCTCATGGGCACCGCGGTGTTTCCGTTGCCCCTATGGATCGGCTCCTGCCGCTCCCGCGTACCGTTCGCAGACGCTTCGGTCGCTGGGTTGCTCGGGGCGCGCTTTCTGCGGCTGTGCCCTGGACCGCCCCCCCGCCGACGGTCTGGGTAGACACAGATACGTCGAGCGAGGTTGGGTGAGGTTCCCGATCGAACCTGGGACGTCCACTTCCCGGCAGATGGGTGGGTCTCTCTCCACTTACCCGTCAATGCCCTCGGACTGTTGGTTCCTTTGTTCTTTCTGCGGGACCACGCGCTGGCCCTTCGGGGTAAGTCGGTGGCCTTCGGGTTGGACACTCAGACAGCTGTCCACTGTTTCCTAATGCGGGGTCCTCCAGGTCGTTGACTCTATTGGGGGTCTCGGTGGAGTTGTTCTTCCTCGCGGACCGACACCCCTTCTCCTTGCATGCCTCCTCCCTGCCCGGGCCTGCCACCCTGTGGGCGGCCGCCCTGTCGAGAGGGCAGGGCGTTCTTGTAGAATGGGCGATGCAACGGACTGTGTTCGCCAACCTCGCGGCTTCCTGGGGTGTTCCGGAGGTCGCCTTGTTCGCATTGGGGGTGCCGCGCCAGTTGCCTCTGGACCTCTCCCTCCGGCCTCGCGCTCCGGGGGGGGGTCCGGACGCTTTCATGATAGCCTGGTACAGGTGACGGTCGATATACATCTTTCCGCCACCAGACGCGCTGTTGATGTGCCCAGTCCTCGCGAGGCTGCGGCTGTACCGCGGCTGCGTCTGGCTCCTCGCGCCTCTGTGGCCGGCACGGGCTTGGTACGCCTGGTTGCCGCGGTGGTGCCTGAGTCCGGTCCCTCTACCTGTCTCCGGCTTCCACTTGAGCTAGGTTGGGGACCTGTGGACCTCGTTGGCCTACGCATCGTGCTTGTTCATGAGGCACGGTGGCTCCCGGTCCCCGGCCGGGCCCTGACTGACTTCCTGCAGCGTTCCTGGCCGTCTTCTCCTTGGGGGACTTACGGATCCCGCTGGAGGTCTTTTACTAGTTGGCTACAGGACACTCGCCTGCCAGTTGGCTCTCCTTCCCTCGTCCTACGCTCCTTGTTTCACCTCTTCCGTACCCGTCGCTTTCAAGTTGACGCTATACGTACCCACTTGTCTGCCGTCCGGGGCGTCTTTGGGTCCGTCGCTGGGCTGGTCGTTCCGCCGCAGGAGCTGGATTCCTTCCTGACGGCTGCCTTTCGGGATCGACCGCCTCCGCGCCAGGTCCCTCCACAGTGGGATCTGGGGCGGGCTCTGGTCCTTCTGGCTTCACCCACGTATACAAGGGCCGCTACGCCGGTTCCGTTGCTCGGGCGTCCACTCTTCCTTGTCGCTCTGGCCACTGGGGATCGGGTGTCTGCACTAGCGGCATAGTCACGGCCCCGGGACTGCGTGCGATTCCCCCCGTCCTTGCATGGCGTCTCGTTCGCCTCCTCCCCTCCTTTTGTTACCACGCATGGGAGAGAGGCCCCTGTTTTCCAGCCTTTCACCGTCCAGGCTTTACGGCGTGGGCCTCCTCGCCATGTATTGTGCCCGGTGTCAGCCTAGCACTCCTCTGTTGCGTCTGTGGCGCCGCCTTCGGGTACTGCTGTGTGGGTGTCTCCTCGGACAGGTGGGAGGCTCTCGCAGGTGCAGATGGGCCGCCACGTTTGTCGGACCGTTCGTGCCCGTCACCCTGTTTGTAGGGGTTTCTGCGCACGATGTCAGATCCTTTGCTGCCTCCTTCCAGTTCCTGCCACGTCGATCCTTACCTGCCATCGCCTCAGCGGTTTTGTGGTCTTCTATCAATTCCTTCATCTCCTCCTACCTCTCCGTGTCCAGTGTTCGACCCCCTCGGCCGGTGATTGCTCTCGGGGGTCTTGTTTCCTGGTGCTCTGGCGAAGATCTCTGGTCTTCCCCCCTTGTCCCTCGTTCTTTTCCTTTGTTTTCTTTGACAAAGGGGGGGGGGGGGGGGTGTACGGGTTTGCAACACTGGATTGCATGTTTGGGATTATGTATTGTTCCAGTACATAAGTGTTTTTGCCACATTGAAAATTGTGTTTTGTTCTTGTGTTCAGTGTTTTTGTTGGTTTTGGAAGAAAAGGGATTTTGGGTACAGTACCTTTTTGGTTTAAGACAAGTCTATGTTTTTGCATTACTATGAATGACGGGCATGTGTTAAAACTGTTCTTTTTAGCTACTCCTCAGTTTTTCACTCTTTTATTAAACTCTCTTGTTTAAATTGTGTCTTTGTCATTCATAATTTTGTTTTATGCATTGTTTTTTTTGGTAGGTTGGGCTTGGATGTCCTCCTCCTATTTGTTATGCAGCCTTGACGTTGGATTTGCCAAGACTACTAACAAATTGGGAGGTTTGACGTACCTCCCAACCTACCAAATAGGAAAACCTACTATTTGGTAGTAGTCTTGGAAAATCCAACGTACATAATACCCTCCCTCACGCCGGACCCCTGCCCATCCGCGTTCTTCTGCTGACGTGAGATGTGATGACAAGAGAGGGTCGCTCATGCGCACGTTCGACAGGGATCTGCACATGACGAAACACGGGATGGGCCTTAAGCGGTAACTAAGGTAAACCCCTTTTTCTTCTCTTCTATGCTTTTTTCACCTTCGGTGGTAGTTTTGGTTAATGTACAACGTCTCCTAGAGCAAGATAAGGAGTAGACTCTAGACGTTTTCTTTTTAACCGCGGTTGGAATGACGACATAGCAGTCAAAATAGACAAGTCGTCATTGCAATTAGGTTAATAGCCTTGACGTTAGATTTTCCAAGACTACTACCAAATAGTAGGTTTTCCTATTTGGTAGGTTGGGAGGTACGTCAAACCTTCCATTCCACTCATTTTACACTATCACAAAATGAGTTCTTTGCCTTCTCAAGCCTATTTCTTTCTTTGTAAATTTTCTTAGTGTCCTCTCGTTCTTGTTCCCGCCCGCATCAATAAGATACCTTCACACACATCCTCATCGTACTTTCCTGACACTATCTTAAAAGTCTCTCATATCCCCTCTCTTTCTCCTATATGCCAGTGTCAGAAGCCCCAGTGTCCTCAACCTCTGCTCATAGCAACCTTAAACGTTGGTACCAGCTTGCTAGCTCTCCTCTGCACTTTCTCCACTGCTTCTATATCCTTTACCATATATGGAGACCACACCTGGTTCGCATATTCCAGGTGCGGCCTAACCAGCGCTGTATAGAGATTCCTGAAGATTTCTTCGTCAAGTGACACAAATGTCTTCCTTATCAGCCCTACAATTCTATTGGCTTTGTTTATCTTTTCTGCTAAATGTTCTGAGAAATTTAACTTATTGTCTATCACTACTCCTATATCCTTTTCTGCATTCACTTCCTCCATCACTTCATACATACTGTATACTACCTTGTCTATCTTGCTTGTCCCAATCCGCATGTACTGTACTTGCATTTTTTTGGATGAAAAGGCATTAACCAATGCTCAGACCATCCCTTAATGCCCTCCACATCTCCTTGAAGCAAACCCACATCTTTCTTACTCCTCACTCTTCTATACAGCTTAGTATCATTCGCATACAGGTATACCTCACTTCCATTAGTTATAACTTCAGGTAAGTCGTTGATAAATATAACGAACAGCAGTGGTCCCAACACAGATCCCTGAGGTACCCCACTTGTAATTTCCCTCCACCCCGAGCCTATTCCATTCACCAGTACCCTCTGTCTCCGATCTTTCAGGAAGGCTTCTATCCATTTCACACATTTCTCCCCTATATTATAGCTTCTAACTTTCTCTATTAACCTTTTATGTGGGACCTTATCGAAGGCCTTCATAAAATCGCAATATACCACATCTATTACATCACCATCTTCTAGAATTTGCATCCAATCATCTACCACCTTAATTAGCTGTAGTACCGTCGACCTCCCCGGCAAGAATCCGAACTCTCTCCCACTGAAAAGTTGGTTTGACTTCATATGATCCATTATTCCTTCTCTAATTACCGTTTCCATTAGTTTACATACAACACTTGTCAAACTGACTGGTCTATAATTCCCTGGGTCATTTCTCTTTCCCTTCTTAAATTATAGGTTTGACTCCTGCTAGGAGATAAAGAAAACCTAATATTTAGTAGTGGCCCCGTAATCATTGACGATTATGCCTATTACATAAGGCCTCTTCAAACGCTTATTTACCGTAGTTTGAATCTACCGCGCAGAGCATAAAAAATTGAGGAGCCTTCATCATGAGCGCACGCAACCTCACTCATGGTTCTTTCATTATGAAATTGGGTTCTCACTACGAAAAAACTTCGTAACAAATAAAAAATAAAAATAAAATAAGAATAACTATTCATAAGCTTTCCATATACTCGTGGATGTACTTGTGTGGATATTTGACCAGACGCTGACTTCAGGCGTCATACTTCCTTCACTGACATATCAAGTAAACCAAAATCCTTAATACATCAACGAATGGGAAGGGGATGGTCGGGAGGGCCCCAGTCGTCAATGATTACGGGGCCACTACTAAATATTAGGTTTTCTTTATCTCCTAGCAGGAGTCAAACCTATAATTTATTAGTGGGCCCTCCATCATTGACGATTATGCCTGATATCTAAGACTGGAGGGGGACATTCGTAATCATATCATAACTCTAGCAAAAGCAGATAATCAAACAACCACATAGTATTCTTACTTTGTAAAAAAGATATATTTTGCGCATAAACTTTATACAGCATATATATTCAAAAAGGGGTACAAGCAGTAGCGTGCTTCGAAGAAGCCTGCTTGAATAAAAAAGGGTTAACTCTGAGACTCTGTACACATATCTGCTAGTTAAGAAGGCACCCCACTTAAAGTAAGTGGTGAAAAATTAAAACTTATAAGTCTACATGTGCACATATACACCCCATTAAACTAGTGGATATATTCCTAAAAATATACCCAAACATAAAATGAACTCTTGTACTTTCGCAGAAGTACTGAACTCTTGTACTTATGCAGAAGTACTTACATCAAAAATAAAATTCGCAGTCGCAACTACTGAGATTTTCTTAAAATTATATTGCTTCACAGCCAAAACTACTTACAACAAGGCTTTATTGTGGTCGGCGGGGAGGGTTCTGTGTGGGCGCTCGGTTATGGCCTTGGCCTTGCTCAGGGCCTTGGGGCTGTTCGGCCAGGCAGCTTGGGGAACAACAACAACAACAACAACAAGAGTTGTTGTTTTACTACTATTGTACTTTAGCACAATTTCCTGTAATGCATACTACAGAGACATTTTATATCACAACACCTACATACAGTATCACAGCTCGTATGCTCCGTACACATACTCCGGCACGGTTTAGGGTGTCCTATGTTACACTGACTGCACCCCCCCCCCTCCATCTTTTCTTAACCTAAACAATAAGTGACTGAGAGGCCACCTAGACCCTCTGCCTTAATGCTATACATGGCATGGAAGGTCTGTCTAGAGCTACTGAAAGGTATCGAGTCAAAAACGTATGATTAGAGGACCATAGGTGCGTGGACGCTATGTCCTCAACAGAAAAATTCTTAAGGAAACCCAAAGAGGCTGCCCATTTGCTTAAATCGTGGGCTTTTCCCACGACGCCGGGATTACTCTCTTTAATGATTTCGACTAGGAGAGAAGCTAGTTTTCGTTTCATTAAGTGTTTGCCCGTACTTGCTACCCATAAAGCACCCTGTTGATTCAGAGGTGCTACTCTCAAGTATTTGGTTAGAGCTTGCACTGGACATAAATTATGGTGCATTTTTCCCCTTTTTAACGCCGGCACCGTGAACTCTGAAAAAACATGTTCACTGTGTTCATTTTTGGCGATGAACGCCGGGGAAGGTGCAAAATGAATACACTCATTGAGCCTACCAAACCGTATGTAATTAGGTGTGTTGCTCATCGCCGCCAGAGCTGGGCACCACAAACAAAAAGTCAAGTCAGCAAACACAAATCAGCAAACCCAGAACATAACTTCAGCAAACACAAATGTGCAAACCTTGTGAAATTTCTAGTCCTCAAATGCAAATATGCAAACGCAAACCGTTTTTTATTAATTTTCAATTTAAACTACAGAATCAAGGGTAAATCAATAAATTCAATCTCTAATGTCAATAAATATATATATTTACTTAAATATAATGTCCAACTTCCATGGACCTCAAGGATATACATACAGGCTTTTAATGCCTGGAAATTGCTGTAAATTGCCAAAACATTCCAGAACGTCACCCGCAGTGAAAGGGTTAATATATACAGTAAACTTCCGTTAATCCGAAGGGCAGCGGACCGGCTCTCGTTCGGATTAGTGGATTTTTCGGATTATCGGACTTTACCCCTATGAACCTGTGTATGACGAAAACATTGAGACATTAGGCCACCCAAATGACACAATGGTGCACACACACATATCATATGTTCATGAAATCACTTCAAAAGTTTACCATTGTCATTGTAGCCTATTAACTACTTCAAAACATTCAGATTAATGGTCAAAGGAATCTGCTGATATAAACGTCTTCTTCTTCTTCCGTCTACTAGCGAGTTTGTCTTGCTCTTGAAGATCAGATGTGGTTCGGGAAGTAATGCCTTAACAACGGCACTTCCCTGAGAGGTTCTTGTAATTTTCCTTTTGTGATTTTCCTTTTGTGACGTGCTCTGTTATATTATATTGTATTGAAAGCACCCTTGTCTTGTTGTCTTGAAAGCACCCTTGGGATGCTCCGATCACTGAACTATAAATAGTAGCGTATCGGAACATCCAAAGGTGCGTTTTCAAGCTCAAGACTAATACGTCCAAAGGTGCGTTTTCAAGCTCAAGACTGAATGCGCTTGCAGAAAATGCGGTGCAAGCCAGTAGCGCATCGGAGCGTCCCAAGGATGCGTTCAAGAGCAAAACAAACTCTCTAGCAGACGATGTGGAAGAAGAAGAAGACGAAGGTGTTTACGATTATATCAGTAGCTTCCTTTGACCATTAATCTGAATGTTTTGAAGTAGATAATAGGCTACAATGACAATGGTAAACTTTTAAAGTGAATTCATGAACATATGATATGTGTGTGCTCCATTATGTGTCATTTGAGTGGCCTAATGCCTCAAAAAGGGGACTTTGGGACTTCTTGAAAGGTGCGTTTTCAAGCTCAAGACTGAATGCGCTTGCAGAAAATGCGGTGCAAGCCAGTAGCGCATCGGAGCGTCCCAAGGATGCGTTCAAGAGCAAAACAAACTCTCTAGCAGACGATGTGGAAGAAGAAGAAGACGAAGGTGTTTACGATTATATCAGTAGCTTCCTTTGACCATTAATCTGAATGTTTTGAAGTAGATAATAGGCTACAATGACAATGGTAAACTTTTAAAGTGAATTCATGAACATATGATATGTGTGTGCTCCATTATGTGTCATTTGAGTGGCCTAATGCCTCAAAAAGGGGACTTTGGGACTTCTTGAAATTCGGACCATCGGGTGAATTCGGATTTGGCCTCAAATTGAAAAATTCGGACTATTGGGAGATTCGAATCATCGGTCGTCGGATTAACGGACTTTTACTGTATAGCATAGGCCACTTAGTTTGTCCACATGGGCAGTAAAACGTTGGGGCAACTTGTTTATGGGGAGAGTGCTTCAGTAATAATCAGTATTCGCAATTCCTCACCATTGAGGAGGATGTACGCCGGATCACAGAGGTGCAAGGAGGCGATTCATTCGTGTTCCCCCGTTTGGGAATGGCAATAGGCTATATACGCCTAGATAGGTCTACTTTAGATAGATTAAGTAATTTAATAGAAAGTAGCCTAGCCCATATTAATGTTAATGCTCAGAATAAAGGCCTAGCTTCAGATCAAAATTTAATAAAATTGTATTGTAGGCTAAATTTAGTCTAGGCCTATATGATACTTTCAAAATTAACACTTTCTACTTGACACTAATACAATGAGTGTGATTATAGGCCTACGCCTATACATAAAAGTTAGAACATGCAATATTTAGCCTAGGCCTACATGCTTTGAGGCATTTTTATGGAATTAGTGACTGATTATAGCCTAGACCTAGCCCTAGGCTATATATTATATATATAAGTTAGAACATGCAATATTTAGCCTACATGCTTTGAGGCATTTTGATGGAATTAGTGATTATAGCCTAGACCTAGGCTATATATATAGAAGTTAGAACATGCAAAATTTAGCCGGTAATTGTTTAGTGTATATCCTCCTCCTAAAGAAAATGGATTTTTGAGCACAGACTAAACCAAATGTTCACTACTGTATTTACATAGCTGGTCATTAACCTAACCTAACCTAACCTAACCTAACCAAGGCGGGTGCCCAACCCCGAAAGGGGTTGAAATAGGGGAGCTATCCCCCCGCCAAAGGCGGCTTTCTAGGGCCTTTCCTAGCTGATGCTGAGAGGATTGGGTTCTAGTCATGTGGTGATGGGCTGGTCTATCAGAGTGAGAGCTGAGCAATCTCTGCCATACCCATAGCTTACTCTGACTGTTCCTTTAACTTATATATTTTCTAGATCTCAAGTGACGGCGTCTCTTCCGTGGATTGACCTCCCAATCTACCAAGATTGGAAGCCAAAGTGTCACATTTTTCCCTTGCCCCTCAACTTTCTCTTCATAATTGCTAAGGAGCACAGGGCCCTGGGTAGGGCTTTGGTTTCCTGGGCGTTTCCGCACCCTCCTCGGCTCCCCGCCATGGGGTGGCTTCGGTCACCCGGGCTTTATTGTGGTCGGCGGGGAGGGTTCTGTCGGGGCACTCGGTTGTGACCTTGGAATTGCTCGGGGCCTTGGGGCTGTTCGGCCAGGCAGCTTGGGGAGCAGCAACAACAACAACAACCTAACCTAACCTAACCTAAGGTAACCTAACCTAACCTAAGGTAACCTGGGCATCCTGGGGTCTGCTGCCCCCGACCCCCGCTGGTCTTGGGTTGAAAAGTGGTAAAAAACACATAGGCTATCTCTTACCTCATTATTCAAAGTTTTGTATTTGGTTTAATATACACTTCCCAGGTCATTTGAACAGTTCTATTGCGTCTATATATCATAGAATACGTTTTTAATAACTAGAAAAAGAGGACTTCGATTAAACAATTACGAGAAGTTAGAACATGCAATATTTAACCTACATGCTTTGAGGCATTTTGATGGAATTAGTGATTGACTGATTATAGCCTAGACCAAGGCCTAGGCTAGCCTATATATATAGAAGTTAGAACATGCAATATTATTTAGCCTACATGCTTTGAGGCATTTTGATGGGATTAGGGTAGCCTAGGCCTAGCCTAATAAAATTAATTAATTAATTATTAATTAGCCTATAGGCCTAGGCTATATATAGAAGTTAGAACATGCAATATTTAGCCTACATGCTTTGAGGCATTTTGATGGGATTAGTGATTATAGACCTAGGCCAAGGCTATATAGCCTAGCCTATATAGAAGTTAGACTTAGCCTAGGCCTACATGCTTTGAGGAATTTTGATGGGATTAGGGTAGCCTAATAACATTAGTTTCGGTTAAAACATTAACAGGCTATCAATCAAATTAACGATAACCTAACTTTATAGGCCTAATCTTAAATTAGGCTAGATTATAAAGTTATTCTAGGTAAAATTAGCCTAACCACTTCGACTTTACTCACATGCTGGTAATGGCTCTTAAGGGTGTACGCGCTGTACGTATTAACCCTTAATTAGCGGCTCACCACATAAGTCGAGTTAAATAAAGCTGGACTATGTGGCGGCGCTCGACATAACTCGAGTGGCAATTTCAGCACGTAATGTTGCTGAGAGAGAGAGAGACAAGTGGTGGCAGGAGACTAGCGAGCGTATGACTGCTCCAGACCACCGCGGCGAACCTACTGACACGAATCTCAGCTCCCTCCTCCCTCTCTCACTTGCTATATACGGAATTGTATCGGGAAAGTGGCTAATTACCTGCTTTTTGCACTCGCGTTGCACGGTTATTGCAAGAAAACTAGCCATCATAAAAGGATCGTTATGGTGTCATTCGAAAGCTCTGTTTATGCCCTTTCAGGGATAGATACTTGTTTTACGTTCTGGGTCTTATTTAGGCATGAAAATGATCACGTAAACAGCCCTATTTTGGCTAAAAACACCCCGCTGGGCGGTACATCTAAATAAACCGCATAGGCCGCTCGTAAGGTGTTAAAAGCCAATTTAGCCTTGCAGTTTTTGCAAGGGTAGATTATTCTGCCCTTCAGCCCCTTCTCCAGAGACATCTTCTTGGTAATTACAGGCCCATAGAAGGTTTCTAGGTGGGGCCAGGGGTGGATTAGGTCCTCGATTTCTGCATGCTCTGCAGCAACACTGTCGGATGATGGTGGTGAACTGCTCCCCATGCTGTTGGCAGCTGCGGTAGGCATGATGGTAGGCTCCATGTTCACTTCAATAGGCCGAAAATATAAACAAACTTGAAGTGCTAGCAGGTTGGAACTCTTGGACTGGTGTGTGTTGTAGGTGTTAGCTCGACGCTTGCTACTAAGTAAGCGAAGAAACGTGAAGAGCCGATGTATAGGCCTAGATTCCAGAACACAGGTAGTTGGCTTGGTCACGTGACATTTTTTGGCTGGAGCTGGGAGCGGCCCAGGGCTGGCTGGCGGCTGGAATTTTTATTTTGCGGACTCGAGGTTTGCAACATGGAGGTACTTTCCAGAGCTTCAAACCCGCAAATAGGCAGCCATTTTGGCACCAACGCTAATTCGCCAACAAAATGACACTTCCGCCATGGCGGAATTGGCTATTTGCGGAAGTGTTGGCTGAAGTGCCCAGCTCTGATCGCCGCCAGCTCAGATTCCCTGTGCCCGGTAGCCAAAGCCATAAGGAAAACTGCCCTTTTTAAAAGTAAGTCAAAATCTGCAGTATTTTGATACAGACGGGAATGAAGTAAAGACAACGCCTTGTCCAGAGACCAGGTAGGCATGAGCTGACGGGGAGGTGGGCGGAGTTTAAAACATGCTCTCATGAAACCTTTTCCCTCCGCTAGTGGTATGGTTAGACCTGTAAGGTCAAAGAATGGCATCCTAATTGCTGTTAAGTGATTTTTTAACGTTACTACAGATAGACGTTTCTGCTCGAGCAGATAGTTTAAATAATGAAAAACCAAAGCCACCGAAGGTACGGTTTGTTCTGTTCTAATTATCCAAGAAGTAAAGGACTGCCAGTGCGATTGATACTGTCTCTTTGTAGATTGGGTATATTGATTAATGAATTTATCGGTCATGTTTCTACCATACGGTGTTAGCCACTTGGCCTCCTGAATGTCCATAATGCAAAGTCAGCGAGGTCTCTAGGTTGCCAATCGTGTCTAAGTGGAAATACCCGACCGGGAGCGACACCGGGTTCGGGCACCACGTTTTCAATTGCTGGTACCACAACTGCGCCAGCCACAGGGGCGCGATTAACGAGACTACGCCCCAATAATCCCGTAGTTTGTTTACTACGTGGCACATTAGAGAAGCGTCTGGTGGCGGAAACAGATAAACGGAACTCCACATGTTCCAGTCCGTCACCAGTGCGTCGGGTCCTCTCGCCGGCGTTATTGTCCGGCGGGTGAGGTACAGCGGGAGTTTGTGAGTCTCCTCGGACGCAAACAGATCCACTTGTGGACGGTAAGGCTCCGCAATCATTTGGTCGAAAATGTTTTGCTTGAGCGCCCATTCTACCGTTGTGCTCTGTCTCCGAGACAGAGCGTCTGCCCAGACGTTTGCTACGCCTGGGAGATAAGATGCGTGAAGATGAATGTTCAGCTTGCCGGCTAGAACAAAAATCTTTTCTGACACGTTTAGCAACTTCCGAGATCTCGTTGACCCTTGTTTCTGAATGCAGTGAACCGCATTCAGATTGTCCATCCTGAAGGCCACCGATTTGTCCCATAAAGTAGAGCCGTGAGCCTGAAGGAAATACAAGGGGACTAGTAACTCTTTGACATTGATGTGGGAGGTTTCTGAATGGAACCAAAGCCCTTGACCCTGATGCCCATGGTTTGACTGAAAGCCCCAACCTATCGTTCCTGACGCATCCGTGTCTACCCATACCGTCGGCGGAGGAGAGGTCCATGACATGACCTAGTGCAATGTTTCCCTCTTCGCCCAGACCGCTAGTAAGCTGTGTATTAATTTTAGGATGGGCCATAACGTTTCCGCCGGCAATAGTGGAAAAAATTTGTTGCCCTCCAATATTAAACGTTTGACTTTCAACCGGCCCAACTTTACAGTTAGTTGAATCCAGTTGAGAGAGCCGACCAGAGATTCCCAGACTCTCCGTGTCGTAGTCAGACTGTGAAGAAACATAAACAGTTTCTTGCGAAACCTGTTCCGATTGTCCACACTCTGACTCAGAGTGAGAGCAGCTGTGTCCCAGACCAGCCCTATCCACTGGACCACTCGTGAGGGAACAAAGTTTGACTTTACCGGGTTTACCTTGAACCCTAGAGATTTTACATGATTTTAATAATAATAATTCTTTATTCCAGACACATAAGATAGATACAGTATAAATACAGTACGACCTAATGGTCCATATCACATACACTTCTCGTCAGAGCACAGATAATAATTATACACAAAGATATATTAATAAAGACACAATAAAATAAAAAATACAGTAGGCCTATTTACAGAATAGAGCACATAGCACATTTTGTCACAATATAACACAGATAGGCTAACTAAGGCTATTGCTCAATGTTGGTTAACACCTATTGCACAGATCATTGCTCATAGTTCAATTAGACCTATATATTACATTACAGTACATACTATGTGTGCAGCAGCTTCTGCCAGTGAGATATAATACGGGATTCATAGATATGATCACTAGACCAAAGAGCTACAATCAGCGTGTTACTGGAGGATTGCAGTCGCTGCGAAAAGCTGTACACCAGTCTCCTGATGACAGCCCGACAGCACTGCACATCCAACAGTGTGCACACCATACTAGTGCTTTCATATTTAGAGAGACCAATGAACATCTTGAGTATATTATGATAGGATGTACACAGACCATTTATGGTGGCTCTCTTATACTTCCACCACAAATGGGCCGTGTACATAGAGGAACAATATGTCCGGAACAAAGTGACTTTAGTTTCCCAATTACACATGTGGAATTTTCTCAAGATGGTGTTACCACGTAAATATAGCTGTCTGCGCTGACGGCCGATATCTGCATCATCTGAGCAATCGTTTGAGATAATGTGTCCCAGGTATTTTATTTTGTTTACTTCTTGAATAATTTGATTATTGAGTGAGAAATTTGGCAGTTTACTTTTATACAGTAATTTTGATCTAAATATAAGAACAGCACTTTTCAGTGGGTTGAATTTAACACAATGTTTACTACCAAAAGATTCACATATATCAAGAAGTTTGCTCAGACCCGCAGAAGACGGTGCAATAATGACCAGATCATCAGCATACATGAGATGGTTGATGATTTTATTCCCACCATAACATCCAATCTGCTCTTTATTCAATTTATCACTTAATTCATCCATATATACATTGAATAAGTAAGGTGAGAGAATACTACCCTGTCTCACTCCATTGGTTACTGTAAAGGAATCCGAAATAATGTTACCCCATCTTACATTAAATGTTTGATTGGCGTACCAGTACTTCAAGATTCTCAGTATATAGGATGGCACTCCCCTTGTTGCTAATTTATCAAACAGGATATTGTGGCAGACTCTGTCAAATGCCTTACTAGCATCAAGAAAGCATGCAAAAATAGAGCTGTTCATTTTGATGTACCCATCCACTAGCTCCTTCAGAGTGTAGATGCACTGGTCCGTACCATGATTCTTTTTAAAACCAAATTGATTACTATTAGTTGAGATATACACTGAGATTCTGTCTAAAATGATTAACTCTAGTATCTTACTTACAATACTGGCAAGGGCAATAGGTCTATAGTTGTCTTTTGATGTAATTTTGCCAGCCTTGTCTTTAATTACTGGTATCAAGGTAACGGACATCATAGATTCTGGTAGGAAACCATGGATTAGAAAGCTGGTAAAGCAACTGCTGAGTTTCTCCAAGAGGAGAGTGGAGGAGTACTTCAAATGTTCAGCATATATACCATCAAAACCACAGGATTTGTTAGCATCTAGCCTACTTATTGCAGCCTTGATTTTTTCACTTGTAACTTTAATTGTGTCATATTTTTCTTCTTTGTTACACTCTGTTGTAGCAGCAATGGTATTTCCTTGGTGCCCAACAGAGTTAAACAAAGTTTGGTAATGTGTTTTCCAAAGATTGGCTATGTTATTAGTACCAGAGATCCCATCTACACTAACGGGTAGAGGTGTGCAGCTATTATGCATTTTTTTAATATCCTTCCAGAAGGCCAATGTGTCTTTGCTAGCAAAGTTTTTGGCCAATGCTTCTCTTCTTAATACATTTTCATTGTTTTTTATATATCTGATTGCATACTTGCATCTAGCCTTTAGTCTGGTGAACATGTCAAAAATGGGTCCCTGTCTCGGTTTGTTATGATCCAGCCATACACTACGAGCATCTCGGGATGCCTGGTATAGTTCTGAAACATGGTCATTCCACCCGGTTTGTTAAAAGAGTAATTTTTGTTATGCTTGTGAAATACTATGTCACTAGCCTTAGTAAGACAAGATATAATATTATTGTACAGCTTGCTGACTTCTTCTCGATGACTAGCATTAACACAATTGGGGTCTTCACAGGTAATGGCATCCTCACTGCCAGGATCAAGCTCAGAAAGGAGAGTGTGTGTTAAAGTGCAAAATTGCTCACACTCCTCCTCGTCAAGCCCGCCCCATGGCAGTTTTGGATTTACACTATTGTTTGACTGGGTTAATTCTGGCGCTCTTTCCAAACTAGCTGTTAAGGTCAATGGGATATGATCTTCATCTGTATATGTATACTGAATTTCCATATTTGTTATCATATCATGGAAATCAGCACTAGCTACGGTATGATCTAGCCAAGACGTTGAGCCCCATGCTGCACTGACACATGTGTAACTACTATGAGGGAGCATGAGCTGAGAAGAGATAATTAGATCATGCTCACCACAGAAGTTAGTCATATGACTAGCAAACAGAGAGTTACTCATGTCCTTCAGATTAGCATTCCAGTCCCCTATTACAGAGTAGCAGGTGGTATTTAGTTCTTGTAAAAGAGCACTTAGCTCTCCAAGGCATTCCAGGTATTGTTCTTCATTTTCATTACATTGGTAGGGCAAGTACACACTAAGAATAACTACTTTCCGTTGGATATCTTCTATTTCTATACCTGTACACCATGGTAAATTTGTTACAAGTGGTTTAACCCGGCTGTCTAAAGAGTCCCTCCACAAAATAGCTACTCCTCCCGGTGGGTGACCTGCTACTAGACCATCCATAGCATCGGTTGTCGAGACCCCAAACCCATGAAAATTATCACAGATAGTACTGAGGTTACCCAAATCCTGTTTAAAATACCAAGTCTCCTGCAGGCACACAATATCACTGGTATTAAATACGTCTACTACATCAGGGCGTAGGAGAAGCCCTCTGTTGGTTTTAGGGAGCCCCCTACAGTTATAAGTAGCAATACGCAAATTGTTGGGAGATGAAGTAGACTTTATATCCATGATTAAGAGTTGTTGGGAGGGTGGGTTACCGTAGTTATAGAGTCCTCATTTGTTGATACCGGTACCTGTGCCCTACGTTCTCTCCACCAGTACACCGATGCTTCCTCTGGCCATGTTATGTTGACATGATTGATGCATAACGGTTCCGTCTCTGCCACCACCAGCCAGTCGTCGAGATACCACAAAATCCTGATCCCTTGTTCTAACATGGGCATCAGGGCATGCCGGACCAATTTCGTGATTAAGCGAGGTGCTAGGTTCAATCCGAACGGCATCCTCTGAAAGACATAAGTCTGATGCTTTATTCGTAATGCCAAAAATCGTTGAAAGCTTATGTTTACCGGGACGTGCCAGTACGCGTCTGTCAGGTCTAAAGAACACATCCACCCTTCCGGCAGAAGTGTTAGCCGTTAAACGTTGTGAATATGGAGGTTCAGATAAGACAGGTCTACGACCGGCCTCATCTGAACACTGTCCCTTTTGGGCACTAGAAAGAGTTTGGACGTAAATACTGGGTAATTTTGAGGGACCGGGATGATGACATTCTTGGCGATCATCTCTTGGATCAGTGACTCCACCTCTAATGAAACAAAATTTGCCTTTGTCGGCTGACGTAAGCGAGGTCGCCGGAGCCACTGCCAGGTGATTCCTTTGCGTGCCACCATCCTCGCCCATGTGTTTAATGGCCATGCGCGATGACACGCCCGGAACGACCCAGTTAGCAGACAAGGGTTCGCCGGCTGGACTACCCTCTGATCCACCCGCCGTAAGACTGGCCCTGGGAGTGAGAGAGACCCTAGTTTTTTGGTGGTGGTGGTGATGTATGCTTTGATGACTGGCCGGGTTTGGTCGGAGACGGGCCCTGGCCTGGTCGTTGATACTTCTGTCCTTTATGATTACCTGAAAACTTTCCTTGCTTGTATCTGTACTGAGCCTGACTTTGGGTGGAAGAGGACTTAGGCAGATGAAAGGGTTTTGCCCCACCAGGCTGAGCTTTTGCGACTGGTTTGGGCTTGGTAAAATTGAAAGCAGGTTTCTTAGATGGGGCGGGACTGTGCTTAAAGGCCTGAGCCATGTTGAACACTATTTTCCACACCTCCGGGGACATTAAAGAGGCAGTTAGAACAGGGGACATAACTACTTGATTTACAATCCTATCCGGGAGCTTCCTCACGAGAGACATCCTTTGATCTTGTCGTGCCCGCACCGCCTCTAGCAAGGCTGTACAGATATCCCCCAGTGACTGTATAGAAGTCTAGAGTAGCAAGCGTCTAGATAGTTCGATAGCCTTTCGGACTTCCGCGTCCGCGATTGCCTGAGCAGATCTGAGCATTGACTTCGCTACCTGTTGTGTGACAATATACTGGGAAAACAGTCTATATGCTTTACCACGTAGTCTAAACTCCCGGTCTAGGTGAGCAGTGGACGGTGTGGAAAAGGAATCTTTAAGCTTGCATAGATTAATTTTAGGGGCAGCTAAAAATGCAAATAAAGCAGAGGGAACTCCGCCGGCAGAGAATACCGGCATAGAGAACCAAGAATGGCTTTCTTGTGGAATTTGGTGTGAAGATTTAGAGGTAAAAGTCGTTGCAAAGTTTTGAGCCTCCACTTCCCATTCCACCCAAGGACCCGGACCCAACTGCTCCACCTTCAAAACTGGATTTGCGGCTGTTTTCTGTGAACGTCTTTAAACCTAACTCTGGTGTTAGAGCTGACAGTGCTTTTATATCATTGAAACCGTCATGCTTGGTCCAGTCCGAAAACAGTTTTGAAGCTGACGCAGGGGGTAGGGCCGGTGTAGAAGTATACACAAAATAATCATGGTGATAATAGTTAGGAATGGCCTTAATATTAACATCAAGTACATTCCCTAGAATATCTAAAGCATGTAACTTCCTAGATTTATTCCCTTGAATTACCCACTCACGTGGTACCGGAAGCTCCCCCGACATAGTGGACTGTGCTACCTCTGGCTTTGCTGGGAACATTGTTACTCATGACTCATCTGGCCCGTATAGGAGGGGCATAGCTCCCTTTCGGACCGGCGCTTTGTCTAAAGGGGGAGGATTTACATCTGCTACTACTCTCACATTGGAAGTAGTCAGTGCCGCCGAAGTTGGCCTAGTAACCATAGTAGGTGATACAGGGGGAGGGTGCGGAATTTGTGTCAAAGCAATAGAAGTAGCCAGAGGTCGGACATTCGATGCTGTCGTGGAAGCTCCCAAACCAACTGTGGGAGTCTCCTTCTGCTGACCAAAAAACTTAGTTAGTGCATTCGCTAGTAACCCATTAATTTCATCAGCTGTGACAAATTTAGCAGAGGATGAACTATGTGGCGAATCATTCCTACTCTGAGAGTCGTCCATCACTGAACCTGACTCTTGAATCTCCATCTCAGAAATTATAGAACCCTCATCCCTTTCCCCCGGCCTTTCAGGAGAGGATTCCGCCGAAGCCGGGACCCCCTGATGCTGCCATGTTAAGTCCGGGATGGACGATGGGATCTCAGCGTCCCGGTGGACGTCTGCCACTACCGTTGGTGCATAAGAATGATGTGAACCGTCACGCCATGGCTGGGAGTACCTCCAAACTCCCCGGTCTTGGCCGGAACTCACTTGTGAGCTAGGTACCACACCAACTACTGAACCCTCACTCGAGCCCTCTAGACTCTAGAGGGTTATAACTACTGGTAGAACTCTCTAAAGCTGGTACATGTGAACTGGTAATAATATTAGGTGACACCTTGTCCGCCGGTATATCCCCCACCACAGTCTCTGACTCCACTCCCGACCTGTCAGATTGGACATGAGACATGTCGGGAGTAGAGGCAGAAAGCGAGGTACGAGGCTCCGGCGAACGCCTGGAGGTCTTTCGTACATGAGTATCTTTTTTAGAAGACTTGTGACTTCGCCTTGACTTTGATTTTCCACTAGGACTATCCTTGGTCTTCTCCTCCTTGCACTTCTTTCTCGCAGGGGAAGTAGAGTGACTATGTGGCTGCTGTCGGAGGGGAGACCGTGACCTGGACCTCGATTTTGACTTGGAAGTTGTCGCCGGGGATGTCGGCTCTCGAGGTCTCTTAGATGTGCCGGAGGAGAGAGTAAGCACTGTACCCTGCCCAGTCTCAGTCGACTTACGCACATTTACTTTACTTCTAGAAGGGGGACGTTTAAGTGGGGGATACTGAGCAATCAATCTGTCCCACAGAACTACCTTATCACACTGCAGGGCTTTATGAGCCACTGAAGTAGCATAAGTAGATAAAAGCTGTTTGACCTCGCACAATGCAACCGCCGCGGCCAAATTATCTTGTTGTAAGACTTTAGTACTCAATTGACTACAAAAAGTACAATTCTTCATCACCCACAGACCCCTTGACCGGTCCAAGCATTTGACGCATCTGATGCATAGAGTATGGGCAAAAATAGGGATCCCTGAACAAGAGGGTGTTAAGCACAGAGCAAAAACAGGGTCTAGTGGCGCCATGACAGAGACTGGGAAGAGCTAACTCACCCCCGGGCTCCTTCTGGTCCTCTGTTGACCCGCCGGAACTCCGCCCTGGAAAAAAGAAAATTTCCAGGAATTAATGCTCATAAGGTTACCCCAAAATGTTCAAACACAAGTGTTAATGAACCGCCGGGCAACAAGACGTAATACACCACTATTACCTCTTGTTACCCTGTAGGTTCTTATGTAAAGATTTTAGAATATCTTTACTTGTCCAAAAGATTTAAGCACATCCTCCGACAAAATATAGAGACGAGCATGTCGTTATAAATGACGCAGTCTTCCCAGTGGTATTTTGGCCACCGGAAACCCATATTAAGACGCCGGCCTCCTTATTATATCGCAGTTAAAAAGGGGGTAAGCTTATCTTAAAAGTTTTTTTATCTGACTTCTCTCGAAGCCTTCATAGATCACCATATTTTGAAGGCCTCGATACCCAATTGTATCCCTCAATTGTCTGGCTTACTCCACCGAATTGCAAATCCGTTAATCCCACCTCCCCAAGGTTCAACCGCCGGGTGTGAAAGTAATTTAAATGTTAACCCCAATTGTTCCTATCCCCACTTCTTTGCAAAAGATCGCCGGGGTGGAAAGACCAAACAAACAAAACAGCCTAGTTTTTCAATGGCTTTGCAAAAACCGGGAAAAACTATACTCCACCGGTGTCCGCATGAACACCTAGTGAAACGGGTATAGCCATCCCGCCGGGAAACACATAGTAAGCCTGAACACAGGCTCCACCTCAGAGACGCATTCCTGGAGAGCCCTCAGGCCACCACTCGCCGGGGGAAACTAGTCTATTTTAACCACGCGTGATATAAAACTCGGCAACCAGCCGGATTTTCTCGGTGCAATCAAGAAAAAAAACCCGGAAAAGGCAACCAGCCGGATTTTCTCGGAGCAATCGAGAAAACCCGCCGGAAAAGGCAACCCACACTAGCCAGATGCAATCTGAGAAACACAATTAGGCCCCGGATTAAGCCAAAACACAACTAATCCAGGACACACATGACACGGTATTACATATTTAAATCATAAATCAATAACACTTGTACATGTAAAAAGCTACGAGCGGCTGGCTAGGCCTAAGCAGACGGAAATAACACTTAATCACGTCGTAATATAAACAAAAAGCACTGTAACATATCACAACAGGAACAACCGCCATCACCACATCGTAGAAAAAATCCCGGGAGAGGGAAGCACTGACTCGGGATCTAGAAAAAACTACACTAAGTGAAGAAAAATACGCTAGGAACGTCAGTAAACAAACAATAAGGCAACTTCATCAGAAAGATAAGAAGAAGCCTGATAACGCGTAGTTAAAGCCAACTAAATAACTAGTCTAGCTAGCCGCGAAAAATGTAACACGCGTCCACCACGGGACCACGAGGGTACACCCGAAATAGGTGTGTCAAACACTCGACCCAAATACACTGAACTGCGGGAAACCCGTCCCCGACACTCCTGCTATGCATATCCTAACCTTACTTGATACATCCCAGAGTAAACAAATGAGAAAAAACTCACTAGGGACGCAGCAAATGCGGAACCAGCGGAGCGTGGGGAGACACGTCAGGGCAGGTTGAGCGCAGAGCAGAGAAGGAAGTATGACGCCTGAAGTCAGCGTCTGGTCAAATATCCACACAAGTACATCCACGAATATATGGAAAGCTTATGAATAGTTATTCTTATTTTCTTTTTATTTTTTATTTGTTACAAAGTTTTTTCGTAGTGAGAACCCAATTTCATTATGACAGAACCATGAGTGAGGTTGCGTGCGCTCATGATGAAGGCTCCTCAATTTTTTATGCTCTGCGCGGTAGATTCAAACTACGGTAAATGAGCGTTTGAAGAGGAGGCCTTATGTAATAGGCATAATTGTCAATGATGGAGGGGCCACTAATAAATATAGCTGTTATGTTCGCCTCTCTCCAGTCCATCGGGATTTGTCCTGTATTAAACGATACCTCAAATAACATTTTCAATGGCTCTACTAACATCTCACCTCTTTCCTTTATGATTCTTGGGTGTATCCCATCCGGTCTCGGTGACTTATTTCTGTTCATTTTTTCTATAGCCCTTCTTATTCTAGCATGGGAAAACTCTATTAGTTCTAGTGCCGGTTCCTGTTTGATGGGAATAGTAGGCACTGCATCATCCGACTCCACTGTTAGTACCCCCCCAAAGTATTTCCCCAGCACCTCTGCTTTCTCCTTATCAGTCTCCGCTCTACTCCCATCATTCAACCCCCCTACCAGCTCTGGGATCCCTACTCTTCTTGTTAACTTTTCCTGAATGTACTTCCAGAATATTTTTGGATTATCCTTCACATTTCTAGCAATCTCTCTCTCCCTCTCCTTCACCCCCCTCCTTGTTTCCCACCTTATTTTATTGTTTATTTGTCTGTGTTCCAGATCCACTTCTTTAGCTTCTACAGTATACTAGACCCCCTGTTCTTTTTTAACTGTATTGTATATATTGAGGAGAGCGAGGTGGAGGGACAGAGGGGGAGAGGTAGACCGAATATGAGGTGGAAGGATGGAGTGAGGAACTACATGAACGAAGGCGGTGCTGGTTGGGGGGAGGGGCGTCGACTGACTGGGGACAGAGGTGCATGGGGGCGGTTCGTTCGTGGCCACCCCTTCGGGAATCACGGCGTCAGGCAATAGATAGATAGATAGATAGTATATATTGTAACCTGTATTGACCATACAGGAGCGGCTTAGAACCCAAAAGTGTGTTTCATGTGCAGTGTATTGACCATACAGGAGCGGCTTAGAACCCAAAAGTGTGTTTCATGTGCAGTGTATTGACCATACAGGAGCGGCTTAGAACCCAAAAGTGTGCAAACATTGCGTGTACTACATTGGGAGGTTTCACGCCTCCCAAATACCAAATAAGGAAAACCTTCTATTTGGTAGTAGCCTCGTGGTATCCAACGTGGAGCTTATACTATGTATAATCCCGCTCCTTAAGCGGAGCGGGCATTATCGTGACCACTTAGCGCGATTAAACGATAACATCTAGAGTAGCACCTACTGTCTCTACTAGGGACGTTGTACACACTTTGAGGCCACTAGTTTAAAGAAAAAACGAAATATGGGTGAGAAGAGAAGAGAAAGTTGAAGAATTTTGCCCATCCGCCATCTAGTATCAAGTTAAATAGACTAGATTGGATGGGCAGGAGTACGGCGTGAGGGAGGGATACTATGACGTTGGATACTACGAGGCTACTACCAAATAGAAGGTTTTCCTTATTTGGTATTTGGGAGGCATCAAACCTCCCAATTTAGTAGTAGCCTCTACGTCTCCAACGTAGAGCTAGAGTACCAAATTGGAGGCAGACATCCAAGCTGTAAACCAAAACTTTAGCCATTAGTGAAGAGATCAAGACCAAGAAAAGACAGACATAAACAAGAGAGTTTATTTAAAAGAGTGTACTGACAGGTGCATATTAAGAAAGTCAAGTACAGTCATGTCTAGTTCAATGGAGATCTTAGCCTAAGACAAAGAATGAGATGTTTATGAACAACAGGATGCCCCCCCTTCCCCCTTGTGGAAGACAGTATGAACACCCTATTCTGGAAAGAGTGAAGACATACACATACAGTACAAATTTAGTACAGTACGAAGTGTGTGATACACAATATAAGCGACCAGCACATAATTATTTCCCGAAAGAAATTGGTATGAGGCATAGACATACCGAAGTACAAAGAAGGATACTTAAGATTAGAATAAATCGAAGTCCTCAACCTAGGCAAGGATGAACCATAGGTAATCATTACATATATGAGATAAGTACATGTACTTCATAAACACCCCCCTCCCCGCCATATGGAAAGGAAAGGATGGGTGGAGGCACACAGACTGAAAGAACAGTACAGGTAATACCCCAACGCAACAAAAGGACGACCCGGCCTGCCCTTGGACACGGACAGATAGGAGGCGACAAACGTGTTTTGGGAAGACCAGAGCCCCGTGTCGGCAAAGTCTGTGAGGGAACTAGTAAGAAAAAAACGAATCGTAACAGCAGACGATCGTATGCCGCGAGCCAACCCTGGAATGTCAGGATGACTGGCACGAAGCACCCGACACAGGGTAAACCCCACCGCACGGTTGCCGATGTCCCTACCGGCCTGTGGTGCCACCCACTGCGCCACACCCTACATCGGCCTGGCGGAGCGCACATCCGTATGCAGGGCTTTCACCGGGCAGAGCGTATGATGAACATTTTCTCGTTTTGTGGAACAATGAACGGTTGAAAAACATGCGCCTCACGTCCAGTCGTAGCCACAAATTAAACAGACAGGGTCAAAATGACCGCCCGAGGACAGGAGAAAAGGCAAGGAAGGCAGGGCCCCAGACAAGGTAGCCAGCTCCGAGATTCTCTCCCCCACAGCGAACGCAAGAAAAAACAATGACGTTTCATGAAAGTGCTCAGGTAGGTAGTGGAAACGGGGGTAGGAAGGAGCTTTTAGAGCTTCCGCCAGAGACCACCGAGGCGGAACCAGGCGCGGGGGCGGCTGAAGCCGAAAACAGGCGTCCATGAAAAAAATGCAGCCCCCGTTGAGGGACGGTCAACCCCGTCAAGGCCCGAAAAGGCACCCGTATGGTAGACAGGAGGTTCCGAAGAGCTTCATACAAGTCGCGATGGAAAGCAAAGGAAAAGTGACGGTAGTAAAACATTAATGCGACCGACTGAACTGTGTGGGCAAGGTCAGGAATCCATATAGGAAAACAGTCCCAGTGAGACACGTAAATCGTCCACGTCGTCGCAGTCCAAGATGAAGAAAACTGTGTGGCAAGAGTATCCCAAACTGTGGTAGTTACATTGTCACACCAACAGTCCACGAAGCGAAAGCTAACGAGAACCCTATTACTCCAATCGGCCCCCAGTGGAAGTCGGAAACCGACAGGGGAACGGGACACGGGTACCATCGCCATAGTTGAGAGGGCCCCCAGTGGAAGTCGGAAACCGACAGGGGAACGGGACACGGGTACCATCACCATAGTTGAGAGGACCAGGTCTGCGCTGGCCACAATGGCGCGAACAACCAAACCCTGCCACTATACCCTCGCAACCTGTGGAGGACCGTGCACATCAAAAGTGCGGCAGGTGGCGGAAATACGTATAAGGACTGCCACCTGTTCCAGTCTTCGCTGAACGCGTCCATCCTCCCCCTCATCCCCGCTGAGGGGTGAGTCCAGCGGTTCAGGAAGACAGACAACTAGATCGGCACGAGCAAGGCGAAGAAGTCCACCAGTGGAGAACCCCAGTAGGCTGCCAGGACGTCGAATACGTAACGTACGAAAGACCATACCATTAAGGTGTGTCGTATCTGCGACAAAGCATCCGCTCAAAGAATGGCAGTCCCGAGCAGGCAAGTCTCATGCAGGGCGATGCCGTGAATGTCGGTTTGACAAACGGAACATCTCCGCCAGGGCCTGGAGAACGTCGGACCTGGAGGAGCCCTGCCTCCGAAGACAGGGAACTGTCGTCGGAACAGCCACCCTGACGGCTACCGACCTGCCGGGGAGGGTCCGTTCGTGATCCCTCAGGAAGAACAACGGGACTAACAGACCCAAGACAATGATGAGGAAGGGCGAGACCCGGCCATCTTCCCCGATCTGGACGACCCATGTTGGATCGGTAGCCCCACCCCACCTCGCTCGACGCATCGGATCTACCCAGATGGTCGGTGGCGGAGCGGATCAGGGCACAACCGCTGTGAGTGTGACCTGAGCGACCCAGCGTGTGAAACACAAACGAATCGAGTGCGGAACCGGGCTAAGCCTATTGGGAGGCAACAGAGAAAAAATCCGGTACCAAACTGTATGAGGCGTTGTAGCTGGAGCCACTCTAGGGAAACTGCCAGTGACGCCAAATTGAGTGACTCGAAGAACGATTCCCAGATCGTCCTGATAAACGAGATCGAGTGGAAAGTGGCAAAAGCACTCTGCTCTGCGAAGGTTTGCCGCATCCACTGGACTCAGTCTGACAGTCGCGCTCGTTACGACCCAGTCTAGGCCCACCCCCGCCACTTCCGGCAACGGCGTGAGGCACGACATGGGAACGTTGTACACGATTCCACACAAGTGAGAAGGCGGAAGACCAGTTGCGTGTTCTGTACTCAGTGTGTCTGAGAGGCTACGGCGATGAGCTAAACGTCCAAGTAAAACAGGATCCGCAACCCCTGACGGAGCAGAGGAGGCAGAGCCTGTGTGATGAGTTGCAAAGACCCGCGGAGCGATATGGAGGGCAAACGGCAATATTGCGAACGTGAACACCCGCTCGGGTGACTGGAGCGCCAGAGAACCCTCGAACCGAGGGCCAGAGTCACTTGCCAAGAAGCCTCCTGGAGCCCCAGGGCCACCACCCAAGAACCGGGCAGGAGCGTCAGGCGCACGCGACTGATGGTGAGCACCCTAAATCGGGTGTATACACGATGTGTTGGTTGAAGCAGGACAGACCTACCATCGGTCACACCGCATCGCAGTCCCACTTGGGGTCCAGAAAGACATACGAGAGGAAGACACGGTGCTGAGACGTGACTACTCAAATCATCCCAACCTCGTGGATAGACCGAAGCACTTTGGCAACGTCTGGAGACACTGGTCGATGTCGGGGAGGTCGCCTGAGGAAAGTTCGTGACCGCCACCTCCAGGACAGACCCCGCAGTACAACCCGACATGCCCATGATCGTCGGGGCCAGGGCCGAGAGTGGAGATGGAAGAAACTGGTGTGAGGGCCATGAGGAAGGCCCACCACCAAATCCACCAAACGGACGGGAGAAGGGAGAGGGGATAGACCCAGTAGCAGTACGCTTAGGTAGACGCGGATTGCCCCCCAGACCTGTCGTGGAGGGATCGGCCCCCACGACCACCTCTCCCCCGATTCCTGCCACCAGTCCGAAACGGATGACGAGTATCCTGCGCCCGCCGAGAATACTCCGACCTCTGGTCGAACCGCCTAGAGGAAGCCTTTATACGCAGTTGCAGGGAAGGACGAGGCGGAGAGCGACGATCGGAGAGACGGCCCAGCCGTCCCCCCCCCCCCCCCCCTGACTGAGGGAGGAAGCTGAAGATGGCCTCGACGCCCCTTGGCTCAGGGGCGCAAACACGCTCCGCAGCCGCAAGGAGGCGGGCACGCCGCATGTGCTCCCAACCCAGCCGCAGAACCCCAGGAGGCTGGGTATCAGACAGTCGAAGAAGAAGCCGAGCCAACCGAAAGAACACCAAGAGGGCAGAGAGCAGGTGAGCAGTGCGTTGGCAAAGCCTGTGATAGCGCACGAGGGCACCCTTCTCCGGGGACGCGAAGAAGGGTGCAGACATCCTATCAAGAGAAACCGTAGGGACAAGAGGCCAAGATCAGTACTTGGCAGGAACCCCGGTTGTCGGTCGGACCAGGCCCGACACGAAGGTTCGGTCCAAAAGTCTAGTTCAGTCAGTGACAGGAGAAGGTTGTGTTAATCTGAGCTCCTGCCCGGACTACTTACCAGTGACCTTTAGTGACCATTACACCTACCTGTGTTTGGGGGCAGTGCACTCGTGTTATATAAAAGTGTTATAGCTCAGTTTTTAGCTGTTAGTTTACTTGTTTTTGTTTTTCTGTACTTAGTTTCTTGCTCCTCGCTAAGCTTATTGGGATCATGGCAGGTATGGAGTGCGAGTCTCTAACTGATCTGCATCATCTTATTCTCCAGGTAAGAGAGGAGATGGTTGTGGTGAAGGAAGAGGTCTTGGCTCTAAGGGAGGTTAATGTTAAAATTCAGAGGGAAGTGGATTTGATTAAAGACGAAAATCTAGCTTTCAAGCTTAGCCAAGAGGAAATAAAGTCAAGTAAGGGGAAAAGGGAGGAAGTTGATGAAAAATTGTATTCATGGCAGGTTGTTAAAAATATGGGTGGGAAAGTCACACTCAAGAAGCAGGATAGTAGAATAGGTATGAGTGTGACAAATACATTCTCTCCTTTGCGAGACGAATGTGAGGGAAAAGATAGTCAGGATAAGGGAGGGATAACCGAAGTGCCTGCCGCCGACTCAGCTCCATCCTCTGACGCTGTGCTACCTACCACCACCACTACCCCCACCACCACCACCACCAAGGGAGCTTCTTCCACCACCAGGGGTTCTCCAACTGCAGCTGCTGGATCCTCCCGAGGGAAAGGTAAGTCTGTGTCCCGAGAAGGTAAGTCTGTGTCGATTGTGGGCGACTCCATGGTAAGACATTTAGTTAGGGCTACCCGCACTAAACTTAGGAAGGTTGTGTGTCTGCCTGGCCATGGAGTTGGGAGGGTTTTAGAGAAGATGGACCACATCTTGGAAGATAGTGGAGATAACCCCATTATCTGTCTCAGTGCCGGGAGTAACGATGTTGGTAAGGGTAGAAGTGAGGAACTGCTGCAGCAGTATCGGGATGTGTTAGATAAAGTTAGGATGAAGGGAGGGATCCCTGTAGTACATTGTATCCTACCCAGAAGAGGAGTTCCCAAGGAATGGACATCCAGGGCGATTGGTGTCAATTGCCGTTTGGAGAAATATTGCAAAGAAAAAGCAATACCATTCATTGATAACTGGGATAGTTTCTATGGGAGAGATGGGATGTACGCAAGGGATGGGGTTCATCTTTCACGGTTAGGGGTTTCTATATTAGCTAGTTCTTTAGATAGGGTGGTTGTGGGGTTTTGAACAGAAATATTGAGAGTGTAAATGAGAGGTTAAATGGAAATTTTTTAGCGTCAGGCGAAAGCGATAAGGATATTCAGTCTCATGCTAAAAATGATAAAACTACATGAACGAAGGCGGTGCTGGTTGGGGGGAGGGGCGTCGACTGACTGGGGACAGAGGTGCATGGGGGCGGTTCGTTCGTGGCCACCCCTTCGGGGATCACGGCGTCAGGCAATAGATAGATAGATGCTAAAAATGATGACTATAATGCAAATGATAGTAGTGATGGTGCAACGGAAGATGGAAATGTCGTTAGAAATAAAGGTAAATTAGGTATAAAGAAAAGAAGTAAATTGAGAGTACAGTAAACTTCCGTTAATCCGACGACCGATAATTCGAATCTCCCAATAGTCCGAATTTTTCAATTTGAGGCCAAATCCGAATTCACCCAATAGTCCGAATTTTTCAATTTGAGGCCAAATCCGAATTCACCCAATATTCCGAATTTTTGAATTTCCCGGGCGCGCGATATTTCGAAATATCGGCCCTCTAGCGGGCCAGGCCGGACTAAACAGTCTGCCGTTGTCGGTCTACCTGAAACGTTGTTTATCCCGTGTTTATCCTGTGATATAGTGACTTAGTGACTTAGTGATGGGTCCCACAGCAAGTTCAGGTGCACGAGGGAGGAATGACAAGAACAAACATAAGAGGAAGCACGTAACTCTGTCCATAGCTGATAAATTGCGAGTGATAGCGATGGTAGAGAAAGGCAGTGATCGGCGTAAAGTTATGGAAACTTTTAATATCGGTGCCTCCATAGTTTCAAACATAGTGAAGGCAAAGGCTAACTTATCGAAGTTTGTTGCCTTTGGAAAGTCAAGTTACACGGGTGATGTGAGAAAGACAATGAAAAAACCAAAACATGAAAAACTTGACGAGGCAGTGCATAAGTGGTTTACGGCCAAGCGGGCTGAGGGCAAGCCTATCTCAGGGCTTATGATAATTGAAAAGGCCAAGCAATTCCTGCGTGATATGAATATGGAAGACGATATAAAATTCTCCGACGGCTGGTTGAGAAACTTTAAAATTAGGCATGGGATTAGGGTCCTAGATGTCGCCGGAGAAAAGAATTCTGCCGACAAAGAGGCCGCCGATCGGTTTGCACACATTTTTGCTACCATTGTTCATGATCACCAGCTGACCCCAGACCAAATCTTTAACGCCGACGAGACAGGGCTATATTGGCGCTGTTTGCCAACAAGGACATTAGCTGGTAGAGGAGAGAAGGCTGCACCCGGATTCAAAGTGAATAAAGAACGTCTCACAATCCTGCTGAGTGGGAATGCTTTCGGTAAATGTCGCAATCGTTTGTTTGTTATCGGCAAGGCTAAGAATCCCCGTGCTTTCAAGAACATGCGAGGGAAGTTGCCAGTGATCTATGATGCACAGAGCAATGCATGGATGACTGCCCAAGTATTCCATGATTGGTTCTTTAAACACTTTGTTCCCGAAGTCAAGGCCTACTTCAAGTCGATTGGCCTTTCTGAGGACACCAAGGCTGTCCTATTCCTGGATAACTGCAGAGCACATCCCCCTGCCCACGAACTAGTGTCTGGAAACATCTTTGTCACCTACTTGCCCCCTAATGTGACTAGTCTGATACAACCAATGGACCAGGGTGTGTGCCAAAAGTTTAAGCAGAGCTACAAGTCCTCATTTGCCCGCAAGCTGATTAACTCTGATGCATCAGTAAAAACTTTCCAGTCAAGTTTTTCCATCAAGGATGCCATATATGATGCTGCCCTAGCCTGGAAGGATGTTTCAGAGGTAACCCTCAAGAAATGTTGGAACAAGCTGTATGCCCAGGTTGATGACCCTGAAGAGGTTGAAGAAGATGAGCACGATTTCGAAGGCTTTCTTGGGCGTCGCAGGGAGGCAATCAACGAAATCCGAGGCCTGATGGATACCGTGCCGGTCAACGACCCCAAGAGGATGACTGAAGAGGATATTGAGGAGTGGGTTGATGTGGATGGTGACCTGCAGGGCGAGGAAGAGGTGACAGATACAGAAATTATCCGGAGTGTTGTGGAGCCAGAATATGTTGAGGAGCACTCGTCTGAGGAAGAGGAAGAGGCAGATGACGATGGCAAAGTAACCTGGAAGGAAGCTGCTACCTATTTCGATGGTATGGTCAAATTTGTGGAACAGTCTAGCCAATATAATGCAAGTGAAACAATCGATTTCCACATCCTCCGTAATGAGTTCTATGAGAAAAGGGGCAGGGCAGTCAAGCAGGCAGACATCAGGGACCTGATGAAAAACATGCACCAACGGGGCCGCCGATCAGATGAACCAGATAACCCTAGACCTGCAACAATGCCTCTCACAGACGACTCGCGTATCAGCTCACCTGAACCTCTTACCACACCAGAACCTATGCCTCCTGCTGATTTTGAAGGCTGGGAGGACCTAGCATCCCCTGTGAAGGCCACTCCTGAGGTAGCCCCAGCCGCCCCTGTGGTAGCTCCTGCCAGCCTAGCCACTCCTGAGGTAGCCCCAGCCGCCCCTGTGGTAGCCCCAGCCGCCCCTGTGGTAGCTCCTGCCAGCCTAGCCACTCCTGAGGTAGCCCTAGCCCTAGCTCCCCCTTCAGATATTGAAGGCTTGGAGGATATGGCTGTGGAGTAATAATCAGTGAAGTGTAGTAGATTTAAGGACCCCCAAAAAAAATATAAAACCAGCAAAATAAAATAAAAAAAATAAGTCTTTTTAAGTTAATTTTACATTAAAGTACACTTACAGTACAGAGCAGTGATTATAAGTTACTAATATGGGGCTAGGGGGCTAGTGGCTGGGTTGGGGCTGGTGCTGGGGGCTTATCTTCAATGCTACACATCTCTTCTCTTCATATAAGGTGAGTTAAAGTCATGATTAGTCATTATTATAATTATTATCATTATTATCCTGTGTTTGTGTCTTGGTTTGGGTCTTCAAAAAAAAGTCGGGGGGGGGGGTAACGTCCGATAATCCGAAAAATCCACTAATCCGAACGAGGGCCGGTCCGCTGCCCTTCGGATTAACGGAAGTTTACTGTATATTACACAAACTGTAGGAGTCTATGTAACAAAATGAACGAACTTAGAGCCCTTGTTAGCAAAGAAAATATAGACATAATAGCGCTAACTGAAACGTGGATTAATACAGAAACCAGGCATTTTTTAGCAGAATTTGATATACCAGGATATAGTTTGTTTAAATATGACCGAACAAGTAAGAGGGGTGGCGGTATAGCAGTGTTTGTCAGGAGTACATTAAAAAGCTGTATTAAATCAGGTATTAGACTAAATAACGATAATGAAAGTGTTTGGGTAGAGGTTAACGAAGGTAGTGAGACCATAGTTATTGGAGTTATGTATAGACCGCCAAATATGAGTAGAAATGACGGAACGTCATTATGGGAGGAAATTAAAATGGCATCAAGGTTTAGCAATGTGTGCATTATGGGGGATTTTAATTTTCCGAATATAGATTGGCAGCATCAAATAAGAGACTCTGATTCTGAGGAGTTTATAGAGGTAGTACAAGATAGTTTTTTATTTCAATTCATAGATACGCCGACTAGAGGTAATAATATTCTCGATTTAGTTTTCAGTAACAATGAACATATGGTAAATAATGTAGAGATAGGGGACCACCTAGGAAATAGTGACCACAATTCTGTGTATTTTAATATACAATGGAAAGGTAATACCAGAGAGAATACAACATTAATACCTGACTTTAGAAAAGCCAATTATGGTGGGTTAAGAAGAACCCTATTAGCTGACCCTATGGTCAAAAAATTAAGTCGATCCAGGTGTCCAAATGAGTGTACCCCTTCTCAGGCACCTGTCATCTTATGTCAGGAAGAGACGTCAACCTTGGTAGATACATACGATAATTTTATCAAGTCAGTATTCAATGCACAAAATAAATACATCCCCAAAAGAAAATTTAGATCAACACAGAACCAACCCAAATGGATGAATAATAGACTATTAGATCTTCTAGGACAAAAGAGAGGAATATATAGAAAAATTAGGAAAGGCGAAATTCACCTACTTGCTTACTATCAGAATCTATCAAGACAGGTAAAAAAGGATATTAGGAAAGAAAAAAGAAATTATGAAATTAAGGTTGCCAATGACTCAAAAAATAATCCTAAAGCTTTTTACCAACTATATAAATCCAAGGTTAGAGATGTAATTGGTCCCCTTAAAACTTCGATAGGAGAAATGACAGAAAATTATTTAGAAATGTGCAGTACATTAAATAGTCAATTTCTTTCCGTTTTCACTAATGAAAATTTGGCACAGTTTCCAGAAGTCCGTAAGGTATATAGCGATAGTATAGACAATAGGTTAAGTACGGTTACTATAAGTAGAAATGATGTGCTTAAGGAAATTGACAGACTGAAACCTCATAAATCGCCTGGTCCTGATGAGGTATATGCTAGAGTATTAAAAGAATGTAGGGATGAGTTAAGTTACCCATTAACATTTTTATTTAACAAGTCATTGGAGACAGGTATAGTTCCAGAAGCTTGGAAGCTTGCAAACGTAGTTCCGATCTTCAAAAAAGGTGACAAATCAATAGCATCCAATTACCGTCCCATTAGTCTTACATCAATCATAGGAAAGCTACTAGAGTCAATTATTGCTAGTAAAATTAGAAACCACTTAGATACATTTAATTTAATAAATTCTTCTCAGCATGGATTCACTCAGGGACGTTCTTGCCTTACTAATTTGCTTAGTTTTTTCTCAGAGGTATATGAAGCAGTAGATAATGGCAAGTCGTATGATATAATATATTTAGATTTCAGTAAAGCTTTCGACAGAGTCCCCCATGAGAGATTGATGAGAAAGGTTGAAGCGCATGGAATAGGTGGGGCGTTGTTGGGATGGATTAGGTCATGGCTAATTGGTAGGAAGCAGAGAGTCAGCATAAATGGTACGAAGTCAGAATGGGGAGCAGTCAAAAGTGGCGTCCCCCAGGGATCTGTATTAGGTCCTCTGTTGTTTGTTATATACATAAATGACCTTGATTTAGGTATAACTAGTAGGATAAGTAAATTTGCAGACGATACCAAAATGGGGAGAACAATTGATTCAGATAGAGATATAGAGTGCCTCCAAAGGGATCTAGATACCTTACACGAATGGTCAGTAAATTGGCAGATGAAGTTTAACATTGACAAATGCAAGGTATTAAAGATAGGGAAGATGCATACAAATGTTAAATATAAACTAGCTAATGTGGAATTAGAAAACTCAAATTGTGAGAAAGATCTAGGTGTGTTTGTTAGCAATGATTTGAAGCCTAGACAACAGTGTATAAACGTTCGAAACAAGGCAAACAGGATTCTCGGGTTCATCTCTAGGAGTGTGAGTAACAGAACTGCTGATGTTATCTTAAAACTTTACTTGTCATTAGTGAGACCCCATATGGATTATGCTGTTCAATTTTGGTGTCCTTATTACAGAATGGACATAGATTCATTGGAGAGAGTACAACGTAGAATGACAAAAATGATCCATAATATTAGAAATCTTCCGTATAAAGAAAGGTTGAAGAAATTAGGCTTACATTCGTTAGAGAGACGCAGAGTTAGAGGGGATATGATAGAGGTGTTCAAGTGGGTTAGTGGGATTAACAAAGGGGACATGACAAATGTACTAAAGCTCAGTGATAGCGAAAGAACTCGTACCAATGGTTTCAAATTAGATAAATTTCGTTTCAGAAAAGATTTAGGCAAATATTGGTTTGGTAACAGAGTTGTAGATGGGTGGAATGGACTACCAAGTGCTATAGTGGGATTAAAAACGATAGGGAGCTTTAAGATAAAATTGGATAAGCATATGGACGAGAAGGGTTGGGTGTGAAGGGGGATCAGCAGGGTTGGGCCAATCAGCGCCCCCGTAATCCTGCGTTAATCTCTAACCGTTTTGGTAAGATGATCCTCAGGGTATTAGAGTGTTGAGCCTATAATTGGGCTTTGTAATTGGGGTTGTGTGGGACAGGGATCTGCCTTGCTTAGGCCAATCGGCTTTCTGCAGACTCCCATTTTCTTATGTTCTTATGTAAAAGTGGAATCAGACGAGAACCTCCCGCAGAACTCATATCGAAGACCACACCTGCCGCCAGCCACGCCACCCCAAGGACCAGCCACAAGATTCGGGAGCTCCCAAACCAGGGCTCCCTGCTGATCCCGGGCCCTCGTGACTAGAGGGAACCCAGCGATGACGGACAGAGCGGGGGCATCGAGATGGATAACCTGCTGAGAGTAGGCCGACCATAGCTCGGTCGAACCAGTACAGGGAAGGAAACCTTCGTGTATGGATCGCATACCGCCCCAAGGAAGGAACGGTGACGGTCTGGCCACCCAACCCCAACCCGCACCCAGGCAGAACGACAAGAGATGTCGCAACTGCCGGGGGAGGGGCAGGGGGAAAAGGAGCGCGCGGAGCAGCAGCCACCGGGACAGCGGGCGCTGCCGGTAGGAGCCCCTCCAAGTGTGGGATAGGATGCACCACAGGTGCGACTGGAGGCACAGAAGACGGTCGCACCATAGCTGTGGTAAGACGTACCAGAGCCTCGAGTAAGGAGGAGAACGATTCCGCGGGCGACCCCTGGTACGTCTTCGACGTCGCCGCCTGATCTCCAAGCAGGGCGGCTAATACCGACCTCCAGGCAGGCACGCCTGGAGAATCCGAGGGAGAAGTTGAAATGGACCCAATAAGTCCATGGCGGCCAACCTTCGGGTGTGGGGAAGGCATGCAGGCGAGAGACCCCCTTGGAGAGTCCTCGAGTGCAGCCCTTCCCACCTCCTCCCAAGACAACTCATTGGGAGGCGAAACTGGCGAGGAATGTGACAAAGGCACAGGAGGGGGCACAGTCTGAAACAGCGCAGCTGCTCGAGACGGAGGAGGAGCAGGAAGGACCACCGGTGCAGCAGGAGATGAAGAGCGATGAAGCGTCCAGGCCTGCCCATCCACAATCTCCCCGACTAGGGCATGAGTCGGACGATGTGACGGAGAGAACACAGGTGGCACTACAGTAGGCAAGGTGTGACTAGTGGGTGCACGCCTCTCGCCCTGAAGAGCGTATGACCCTTGTCAGGAATGGAAAAAAGAGCAGGCCGAGCGGGGGAGAGGGATTGTAGACGACGAGGCGAGGGCAAAGTGGACCTGTGATGCAATCCCCCCCCCTTTGTCTCCCAGAGTCTGCAGACACCGTCGACAAAGCAGACGGAAGCACCCGAGGCAGGGCGGCCAGGCGCCCAGCCGGCGATGACCCTGGGAGGCGCAACAGGACCCTCACATGGGTGTCCCGGAAGCGAGGGGTCCCATGCAGGGAGGGCCGTACGAGGCGGGAAATGCCCGCCCACGTAGCACAGAGGGAAGGACCACACCGACAAGGGTTATAGGAAACCCTGTGGTAGCAGGTAATGTGGATGCAGCATTCCTCATGTCACAGAAAGAACCTCACCTTAGGGTAGGGTCTGGCAGGAACACCAAGATGTACACAAGTGATGCCACAGAGAGCCTAGGAACAAAGCATAGCAGGCAGGTTAGCATGCAGAAAACCTGTAAGGATCCCTATAAAAATCACAGGCACAAGGACAGAAAGGGGCACCTAGTGACCTAAGTGCAAACTAGACCTTGAGCCCGGAGCACCAACCTGCGAAGGATTGACACCCCCCCCCCCCCCCCCCCCCCTCAATTGAAGGGAAGAAGAATGCCCCACCACAGGGTAGGACCCGGTAGGAACATAGGGGAACCCACAAAAAGTTTCAGGGAAACTCCAAGCACCAGGTCAGACTAGACCACGAGCCAGGTAAAACTTCCATGGAAGGAGTAATCCCCCCCCGATAATTCAAGGAAAGAATGACGCCCCACCATAGGGTAGGACCCGGTAGGAGCACAGGAGAACCCACAAAAAGTGTCAGTGAAAACCCAAGCACCAGGTCAGACTAGACAATGAGCCAGGTTAACCATTCGTTGAAGGATGTATCCCGCTTTCAATGCATGGGAAGAATAAGGCCCCACCGTAGGGGAGGGCCCGGCATAGGCCAGGGTTAGGCAGTATCCCAGGCATGTACACAATAAATGACACACAGATATGAGAAAGGAATCATAGCAAGCAAATGTAGCATGCACAAAAACCCCTAGGGAACCCCATGAAAAACTACAGGCACAAGGACAGAAAGTTGCCACTAAGCGCAAACTAGACCTCGAGCCTCTAGCACCTTCCTGTGAAGGAGATATCCCCCCCCCCCCATTGAAGGTAAGAATAAGGCCCCATCGTATAGGAGGGGGTGGTAGTACACAGGCAGAGCTGGGCACCACAAACAAAAAGTCAAGTCAGCAAACACAAATCAGCAAACCCAGAACATAACTTCAGCACACAAATGTGCAAACCTTGTGAAATTTCTAGTCCTCAAATGCAAATATGCAAACGCAAACCCTTTTTTATTAATTTTAAATTTAAACTACAGAATCAAGGGTAAATCAATAAATTCAATCTCTAATGTCAATAAATATATATATTTACTTAAATATAATGTTGCCCATGCAATATTATTTAGCCTACATGCTTTGAGGCATTTTGATAGGATTAGGGTAGCCTAGGCCTAGCCTAATAAAATTACTTATACAGTATTAGTAATTAGCCTATTGGCCTAGGCTATATTTAGAAGTTAGAACATGCAATATTTAGCCTACATGCTTTGAGGCATTTTGATGGGATTAGTGATTATAGACCTAGGCCTAGGCTATATAGCCTAGCCTATATAGAAGTTAGACTTAGCCTAGGCCTACATGCTTTGAGGTATTTTGATGGGATTAGGGTAGCCTAATAACATTAGTTTAGGTTAAAAATTAACAGGCTATCAATCAAATTAACGATAGCCTAACTTTATAATCTTAAATTAGTCTAGATTATAAAGTTATAAAACCCTTCTCCAGAGACATCTTCTTGGTAATTACAGGCCCATAGAAGGTTTCTAGGTGGGGCCAGGGGTGGCTTAGGTCCTGGATTTCTGCATGCTCTGCAGCATCTGTCGGATGATGGTGGTGAACTGCTCCCCTGCAGCCATGCTGTTGGCAGCTGCGGTAGGCATGATGGTAGACTCCATGTTCACTTCAATAGGCCGAAATATAAACAAAGTTGAAGTACTAGCAGGTTGGAACTCTTGGACTGCTGTGTGTTGTAGATGTTAGCTCGACGCTTGCTACGTGAAGAGGCGATGTATAGGCCTAGATTCCAGAACACAGGTAGTTGGCTTGGTCACATGACTTTTTTTGGCTGGAGCTGCAGGAGCGGCCCAGGGCTGGCTGGCGGCTGGAATTTTTATTTTGCGGACTCGAGGTTTGCAACATGGAGGTACTTTCCAGAGCTTCAAACCCGCAAATAGGCAGCCATTTTGGCGCCAACGCTAATTCGCCAACAAAATGACACTTCCGCCATGGCGGAATTGGCTATTTGCGGAAGTGTTGGCTAAAGTGCCCAGCTCTGTACACAGGTGAACCTACAAAAAGTTCCAGTGAAACCCCAAACCCCAGGTCAGAAGAAACCAAGAGCCAGGTTTATCTCCCATGAAAGGATTTTATTTTCCCCCAAATAAGGTGAGAATAATACCTGAAGGCCTTTAGGCACCGACGAGCAAGCAAGGTTTGCATGCACAAAAACCCCTAGGTATCCCCACGAAAAACTACAGGCACAAGGACAGAAAGTCACCACACAGCGCAAACTAGACCTTGAGTCTGGAGCACCTTCCCAGTGAAAGAGATATCCCCCCTCCCCCCTAATGGAAGGTAAGCAAAAGGCCCCACCAATATGGAAGGGCCTAGCAGTACACAGGTGAACCTACAAAAAGTTCCAGTGAAACTCCACACACTAGGTCAGACTAGACCAAGAGCCAGGTTCACTTCCCATGAAAGTACAGTATTGCATTCCCCCCCCTCAAAAAAAAAGGAGGGAATAATACCTGAAGGCCCTTAGGCACCGATGAGGAAGTGTAGAATTGAAGCTGCAGTGACGTCACAAGTCCGCTCCCAGAGCGGGAAATTTCCGCTCCCAGAGCGGGAGATTTCCGCTCTCCGAGCGGGAAAGTACCGACGGGCAGCGGAAATGTCCGCTCACCGGGCGGAACCGTCCTAGAGCGGAGCGGGGGCACAGCCTGTGTGAAAGAACAGAAGAGCGTGAACACCCAGCCATCTAGCCTCTGGTATGGAGGCAGTAAAAGCGTACACAAAGCATCCCGCTCCCAGAGCGGAGCAGGGGTAGTGCAGCCGCTCCCAGGGCGGAGCGGTCCATATGCTGACTGACCCTCTTGGCCACAGGCACACCAGTGAAAGACGTCGGGCAAGCACAGCAGACGTGGGAGAGGTCTGTGTAAAGAGGTTTTGCAGGTATTGTCAGCACGATCAGTATGTCGGACGGCAGTGACCAGCAGGGATCGGCCAAACAATCAGAGGATCACTGAAGACCACAATATATGCGGGGACCCTGGGGTATACGTCAGACGAACCAGATTAGGAACGCTGACACTGTTGCCAACTCAAAAAGTACCAAGATGATGGTTTCACAGTCCCTAGATTTTCAGGAGCCGTGCATGAGATGCTGGACTGATCTGGTAGCAGTGTGAAGAGCAACATGACCCCCCTCGACTTAGGCTAGGCCACGAAAATAAGTCGGCATTGTGTCACACTAACGAAGGTAACCAGGGATCCATAACCAGGCCTAAGTGGGCCAGGAAATGACCTCGATAGGGAAGGAAACCCTATGAGGTGGCTAAATGAAAGAGAAAATAAGAGGTCTGTGCCCCCCTCTCAGTCACCAAGGTTAGCCTAGCCTAGGAAACTCAGATAGTCAGACACCACTTCGTGAAATGAGTAGCAAAAGCTAATGCAGTGACATGAAGCCCTAATTGAATAGAAAACCTAGCTATACAAAAACTAAAGCCACCGCAAAACTAATTAGTGAACGAAATAGGCGAAGGCCTAGTTACACCGGCCGCCACCAGAGGGGAGGGCGACCGCCCGCATCAAAACTAATGACCACCATCCTCACGCAACACTCCAATTAAACACATTAGAACCCATTTTTTAGCGTGCCTGCATCACGGATCATCTGTCTAGAACCGCAGGTGCCTAAATAAGGCCCACCACTCACCAAAAGGGAAGGGGACAGGAATGGAAGGCACAAAATATGGGACACAGAAAACTTTGTGTTGACATGGAGGGTAGCGCGAGAAAGATAATCTAATAAACCCGGCCGGGTTACACGGGAGACGCACGAAGACATCGTAAGGAGCCTAGATGGCGGATGGGCAAAATTCTTCAACTTTCTCTTCTCACCCATATTTCGTTTTTTCTTTAAACTAGTGGCCTCAAAGTGTGTACAACATCCCTAGTAGAGAAAGAAGGTGCTACTCCAGATGTTATCGTTTAATCGCGCTAAGTGGTTACGATAATACCCGCTCCGCTAAAGGAGCGGGATTATACATAGTATAAGCTCTATGTTGGAGATGTAGAGGCTACTACTAAATACGTTAGTTCCACTCCCCTGATCAGTGTGTAGACCCCGTGATGGCTAAACAAGTGCTTCTTACAGCATGGGAGGCTATAGGCCTTAAAAAAAGTTCCCTCCTTGACTGACCCAGATTATATGAAATTATTAAATATTTGCATTGCTCCCTCTCAAAGATCGAGTAGATCTATTTCTCCACCTAGTGCTAGAAAGTCTTCACATAAAAAACGTAAACACTCCTCAATCCCTAAACTGAAGAGGACGTAAAGACTAAATCTTGATACCTCTCCTATATCTAATACGAGTACTGCTGAAACCAATACCTTATCAGCTAGTCCTCTCACTGAATTAGCATTTCTATCCTTTCCTGTGCCTAGAGAGCATCCCACGATGTCTCTAGACCAAATTCACTCCTCATTATCAGGGCTTGAGGTACAGCCACTTATTCGACATAGTGATCAGCCCGTGAGCCCTGAAGTTATCACAATTTTTGCAGATGTCTTCACTCCGGAGACTCACCACAGAAACCATTGATCCCTTTAGTCTCCTTGACGAGGAGGGATACATCTGAACTTGTGATACCAGACTATTATGCCAGTGCATTTTGACCCTATTCCTGAGTTGGTTCATAATCCAAGTGTTATTAGTGAGGCTCCTATTGCTGAGGTTGATATTTATGATAATCCAAGGTTATAGTCCAACCCTGATGAAGTGTATGATCATTGATCAGAGTCAGGAGCTGTTGGCTGACGATATTTACGATTACTACCAAGACTCTTGGGAACAAAAGCAATTAAGAGCAGCCTCCTACTCATATCATATTCTTCTTAAGGGGCTGAGTCTTCTATACCTATACAACATGTAAATAACATGGTGAAAGAGTCCCTAAAAGTATGGACGGATAATCTTGATACATTATTAGATGTTAAACTCCATAAGGTTATGAACGAGTTCCGCACCAATCCATCATCCGTTCTTGCTACTCCATCAATAACTACTGTACCCTTAGCTGTAACACCTATCCAACCAAGGCCTCAATCTCTGACCCTGCCCACATCTTCTGCTAGTTCTGTTGCTCAGCAGTCTTCCCTTATTCCACCATCTATTTTCATGTCCCAGATAACTCCTACAGCTTTAGAGAAGGACCCTGAGGTCCCCAAAAGGCAGTTACCTTTGTTGTACGGTCCTCCTAGACAGTGGTAACGTATTCCGTACTAATCAGCTGTCAATGTGGAGACCGGAACTCCCGACACCTTCCCTGTACCACAAGACTGGTCCATAGAAATCAACAAACACCGTCAGCTTAGAGCTAAAGATGGTGAGGGCAGGGTCCTGGATGTAATAGTATCTCCCTTTCCATCTAATCTTGATGCAAGGTGTTTTGTTTATAAAATAGGCCCAGCAGTGCCTTCAGGTAAGACCTTAAAACCACAGTCTGATTTTTAAAAAGACAGATGGGCATGAGGCCATTAAAAATTATATTTTCCTTATGTCAAACAGGTTGTGTTACTAAATTTAGTGAATCACAATTGCCCATGGTGTCAGTTTCCAACTTAGGTTATGGACCATGGACAGGGTGGGTGACTGAATCTAATAAGTTTGCCTTGGGTTGCTCGGACTTAGCTCCAAAACAAATTCCTAATGAGGACCATCATTTTGCATCCATGCACATATTACAATCTGACTCCATCCCCACAGAGTTCTGATAATTTCTGAGGGGCCCTAAAATTATGTGCCAGGCTCTTTCAGATCCTTTACTGTCCACCCCAACCCAAGGCATGCTATACAAGGTCTTTCGACTGAGACATAAAGCTCATAGACTCATTTCTAACTTGGTGGTAAATAAACAATTAGCTAAATGCCTGCAGGAAGTGGCAGACTTGATTGAAACTCCCAATTCACAAACTGCACTAGCGTATATTCGCAAAATTTAATTGACTAACTCTCTCATGGTGGTTGGAGATATTCGCACTGCATTCTTTGAAGCAGCAAGGGCAAGGCAAGAGCTAAGGATCTACCTTGCTCGCTATCTCCCTAAAGATATTAAGACAAGAATATTACAGTCTTCTCTATATTCCAAGAGATTAATAACACCTAACACATGGGCAGAAGTCCATACTCTACTGTTACAGCCTGCTGTTTATTAGGCGCCCCTCCATTATTGACGAAATGCCTTAACTCCCAAAAAGCGGGCATGCTTGTTTACATGACAGTAGTTAAACTTTGATGAAAATAAAAACATACTCAACACAAGTAACTAGTACTAGAGAAGGTACTAGTACTGGGCGGGTGCCCAACCCCGAAAGGAGTTGAAATAGGGGAGCTATCCCCCCGCCAAAGGCGGCTTTCTAGGGCCTTTCCTAGCTGATGCTGAGAGGATTGAGTTCTAGTCATGTGGTGATGGGCTGGTCTATCCGAGTGAGAACTGAGCGATCTCTGCCATACCCATAGCTTACTCTGACTGTTCCTTTTACTTATATATCTTCTAGATCTAAAGTGACGGCGTCGTTTCCGTGGATTGACCTCCCTACTGCCAACCTAGAAGTTGGCAGATTGGGAGCCAAAGCGTCACATTTTTCCCTTACCCCTCAACTTTCCCTTCATAATTGCTGAGGGGCACAGGGCCTTGGGTAGGGCTTTGGTTTCCCGGGCGTTTTCGCACCCTCCTCAGCTCCCTGCCTTGGAGTGGCTTCGGTCACCCAGGCTTTGTTAGTGGTAAGCAGGGAGGATTTTGTGGGGGCGCTCGTTTATGGCCTTGGCCTTGCTCGAGACCTTGGGGCTGTTCGGCCAGACAGCCTGGGGAACAACAACAACAACAACAACAACATGACAGTAGTGCTGGGCGGGTATATTTACCGAAAACGAGCTTCATTCCATGCTCTTTTTCATGCATAAGCAAGAGCCAGAGCGTAATACAATTATTTATCCGTGAAAGGGCGATAATAGAGCTTTCCATGACACCTGAATCATCCTTGTACGACCGCGGGTTCTCTTGCAACGACCGTCTAACCGGAGGCGAAAATACCCTAAAATGAGGTATTTTTCCCAGTTTTTTTCCTTGTTGAGCGAGGTAGGGAGGTGGGGATGAGGCATAGTATGTGTCAGTGATGGCCACAAGGCGGTGGCGAGCGGTCCGAGGCCAGCTATCGTCCCCCCAACTCGCGGTCGCTCTCTCATAGCTCATAATGTCCTCAAAATGACACCCATATCCTATGAAGGGCACCGCAGGGGTGGCCAATATTCTCTCTCCCGTCAATTTCGACGGTCACCGTCGGTTGAGGGTTAATAAAGTTATGGCTCTCTTTGAACTCATGATTCACCATTTCAAATGCCCCGCCTAGGAGCAGAAAAAATAAGAGAATACCATATCATCGTGAGCGAATGCTAAAAACACTCACGGACTCATCCATGTATGATGCGGATGCCACTTCTGAAAAAAACATAAAAAAATATGGTAAAAAAACACAAAAATAATAATAAATAAAATAAACCTGATCTCACCAGCACTGCGCTTCCCAACAGTCTGATGTTTTGTAGCAGCATCCCTGCGCAAGCCTCGCTGCTAATCCTTCTCTCCGCTCCTAGGCGCCCCGCAGCGGATGTGTAGTTTTGACCTGTCTTCATCCTTCTCCTACCGTCCGGACTTGTGATTCATTAGTTCATTTGTACTTGTCTGGGCTAGGGTAGTATTTCAGGCTAGATAGGTCATATTTCACTTGTCCTTGCCCTAGGAGTTTTCCGTGGGTGTTTGTTTTCAACATGAGCTCGGAAGATCTTTGCTGTGAATAAGGCAAGGCTTCCATTTTTTGCTGTGTGTGTTGTTTTTCCCTCCTAATTTTGTCTATTAGCTAGTTTAGGCATAAGGCTTCTTTTAGCTGCTGTGGGGCTCGCTTCTCGGCCACCCAATTGGGTGGGTTTAGCGTCTTTTGTTTCTTCGTGGAGGAGTTTGTGCGTTTCAAATTCTCTTACGAAGTTAGAAATTTAACTACAGAACATGACACTTTTTGCGTACGTTCCTGTTCTGCGTGATGGGGGAAGGAGTACCTAGATTTAACTAGGCAGGTGAATGTATTTCGTCGATTCGTCTGTCTGACGCCAGCCTGCCCCTGTTAGTTCATTATGGCCTCCTTGTAGGTGAAATTTTTATGGCTAGGATGTTTTTATTATTATATTAATATTAACACTCAAGCCGCGGTGCCCGACATATGTCGGGCGAGAGATAAGTGGCCTATCCCGCGGTGCCCGACAATAGTCGGGCGGGATTTTGAGCACATTAACCGCTCTGAGAGAGAGTCAACGCATTGGGAGGACGATAGGCGGGCTCTGACCGTTCGGCCCGACCACAGAGCCGCGACTGAGCTCCCCACCACAACATTCCACACCCACGGCCTCGCAAAACCAGGAAAAAACTGGGGAAATCACGTTATTTTAGGGTTTTTCACCTCTCGTTGCGCGATCACTACAGGATAACCCGTGATCGTACAAGGATGATTCAGGTGTCATTGGAAAGCTCTATTATCGCCCTTTCACGGATACATAATTGTATTACGTTCTGGCTCTTGTTTATGCATGAAAAAGAGCATGGATTGAAGCTCGTTTATAATTTGCCTGTTGGGTTACACTTAGTGCTGAGGTTTGGGATCTGTCAGGCAGAGAAGAGAGTGTTATCAGTCTGGTGCTGATTCAACATGCCTCTGGGTCTTAAGAGTTGACCCCTATGTGATGTTATGTAGGGTGCTTTCGTTGAGGTCTTGGAGTTGTTCAGAATTCATCGTATCTTTAGTGAGGGACAAGATAGGTCAGAATTCGTGTTTCTGGGATCGAAAAGCTGGTCTTTTCAGGGCGGCTGGTAAATCTCGATGAACGAGCCTTACCAGACCTGGTGTATCCGGCAACCCGGCTGGTCCGGCTTTGCTTACGCACCTCCGTCAAAATCCAATAAACCTGTTCTACGTCTGGTGCAGAAAACAATCATCCGGCGGGAAACGAGAGGACCTTTCCGCCGGGTCTCGGCGATGCCGTAGATTCACCTAGCCTATCTTCCTCGGATTAGTCTGGTACTGATTCACTCTTTGCCCGGCGTTGGTCCTTATGAGCATTGAATCTTGAAAATGTTCTCCCTTATGTGTGGTATGCCAAGTTTCAATCCGCGAGGCTTCTAGGCGGACAGCATTTAACCCCGGCGGGGGACAGATTCCATCATGGACGTCACAACCATTCAGTTTTGCTCCGGCCCCGGCCCCGGCTGCTCGAACCTCCCTGTTTCAGGCCATGCACTGTGTGTGCGTTGCGTGCAATGTCTGAACTGCTTACGAGGCAGGTGGCTGGTTAAGAACTGTAACCAATGTTCCAAGTTTAGGAATGACTTTGTGACACATTCGGATAATAAGTACAAAACTATACTGCTGGCTATTAGATCCACCTACCACAATTACTGCCGTGATGTTGCTCATAATGCCCTACAAATGGATGATTGTTTGTTATGGAACTTTCTCGTCAGCGCACCAACTTCATCAGGCACGTCTAAAGGCTCGACTACTTTTCGGCCTTGTGCGGCTGCTGCACACTCTGTTGCTAAACAGAGAAAGCAGAAGGTGATCTCCAAAGCCTATGTCTCGGTGAATGATTCGTCAGACGATGCAGTTTTTTTTCCATCACGCTCAGCTAAGAGACCACGACCTGCGGATGATCCACCCATTCATCAGCGAAAAAGATCAAGATTCTGATCACCTCTAAGGCCCAAGTCTTCCTCTCCGGTGCCGACTCAGGCTGCTGCTGCCAAGAAGAAAGACTCTCATTCACGTCATCAGAGCCGTGCGAAGTCTAAAGAGAAGGAGCGCCCGGCGAAACGTCGATCACCGGCGAAGAAGACACACTCGAAATCTGGAGGTTCCAGGTCTAAGGCTGAGCATCAGCAATCTTCTCGCCCTCGCCAAGGTACTTCGACTCCTTTAACTGATCGCAGTGTAGCCAGTCAATCAGCTTTCCCGAGAGTGGTCCATGTGTCCCCCTCAATTAGGAAAAGGTTATATACAATCCCCCTCCAGGTGTCGACTCAGAAGTCGCCTGTTCGCCATCATGTGTTACGGGTCGATCGTAGCAGTGTCACAACTGTCGTTGAAGACGTACAACAGTCCGTCTCGGAATACTCCAACCAACCTGAGCCGCTGGGCCACTCTTCTCCCATGGAACATTCCCTTATACCAAACCTTTGGATTGACGAAGACAACTTTCCCCAAGGGACAGAGCCTCCGGTCAGTGACACAGCCACCCGGTCTGAGGAGGTCCACTCTGAGGCCTCTTTTGACTCCTCAGCCCGTTTGCCGAACGTCACTCCGCTTCTTGAACGAATAGCGGAGGTAGTGGAGGAGGTTCCATCTGGCCAATGGCAGGCTCCTTCATCAGAGGCAGAAACACAGGACTCAGTTCCCTCTCGTCCGCCGTCAACTACTGGTCATGAAGGTGGAGTTTTTTTGACGAGTGAACAATTACACGGTTGGGTAGAATTACTCCAGAGAATAAACAAGGAACGGAAAGCCAAGGTTTCCACTCTCTCGGCACCGGCGGCGCGACCTCTGGGCCAAGTACAGGTTCTTCAGCAAATCATTCCTCCTCTTCCCCCATCGTCACTAGTGCGACTACAGTCACATCGCTCACACCAGCTTTGCTGCCATCCAAAATTGGGAGGTTTGACAAACTCCCAAATAACCAAATAAGGAAAACCTGATATTTGGTAGTAGTCTCGGAGTATCCAACGTAGGGCTTATAAGTTCACCCGCTGGGACAGCGGGCTGATTTATCGGTACTACATGTGCAGTCCAATATCTTCTAGAGTAGCATCTAAAATCTCTACTAGGTACATTGTACATACTTCGAGACTACTTATTGAGAATAGAAAACGAAAAAGGTAGGGTAGAATAAATTTTAAATAGTTGCCCACTCAATCTAGCTTCCCTCTGGACGCATGTGCAAACTCAACATACCTGCCCTCAGCCAGGTACAATCCATCAAGTTATCAAGTAATCAGACTAGATTGGATGGGCAGGGGTTAGGCGTGAGGGTGGGATACTCTGTCGTTGGATACTCCGAGACTACTACCAAATAGGAGGGTTACCTTATTTGGTTCTTTGGGAGGTCGTCAAACCTCCCAATTTTGTAGTAGTCTAACGTAGGGCTTGAATCCCAAGTCGGAGGCGGACATCCAAGGAGCAAAAACCAAACCTAAGGATAATCAGCTGATCAAGAAAAGACACAATAAACCTTGTTGTTTATTAGAAAAAAGAGTGTAACTACATGGTGCATATTAAGATAATGTAGTTACATGTGTATCAATTAAAAAAGCATCAATATATACAGGTAGGCATTGAGTAGTCATATGACCAATGATGTACACGTCGGTATGGTGATGTACAGCCATACACGGCAGGGGAAGAAAAAATTAAAAAGTATATATCATTCTTAGATGTACAGAAGTTCTGGCAGAGCAGATGGAAGACAATCCACATACTGTTCTTCTTTTACAGAACATGGGTATGAGGCATAGGCACACCAATACCCAGACCGAAGACAGTTTAGTCATAACGCATATACAGCAGAAGTACTAAAAGTACTTAAAAGTAGACAAACAGATATATAGGTAGTATATATACAATAGTCCCTTACATTCTACATGGTGACCTAGATCCCCCCCCCCCCCTCCTCCCCTTTTGTGAGGGATGGCAAAACATTGAGGCAGAGGCACACCAATACTCATATCGAAGACAGTGTAGTCTTAAAGGATATACAGTAGAAATACAAAAATGCTGAAAAGTAGACAGACAGATATGTAGGTAGTATAATACAATAGTCCCTTGTATTCTACATGGTTACCTAGGTCCCTCCCCCCCCCCCCCCCCCCTCTCTTTGAGGGATGGCAAAAACATTACAGTACATAATGAGGAGAGGATGGGGAAAGGCTGGATGGAATGGAATCATTTGACTCTTTGGCCTAGTGCCACACAAGGACGGCCCGGCCTGTCCATGGACATGGAGAGGTAAGAGGGGACAAACGAGTTGTGGAGGACCAGAAACCATCGACGGCGAAGTCAGGAAGAGAGTGAATGTCCAGGCACCGTATGGGCGCCGCATATGAGAGGATGTCGTGCGCAGTACCCTTCGTGAGAGGGTTACTGGCCCCGATCACCCGACACCGTTGAATGCCCACAGCACACACTCCCAACCTCTTCCCGGTCTTGGGAATCACCCAGACCGCCTTACCTCCAATAGTACTTAAGAATTGCTCCTTGGTGCTCGCTCCTGTATTGGCAAAAAATTTCCGTCTGTGTACTCATACCTCATGCTTCCCAGTATCCTGGAAAGAATCAAACATCCATCCAGTTCCTAAAAAAGGTGCCTCTTCAGATCCATCAAACTACAGACCAATAGCTATAACTTCCACTCTTGGTAAAGTCTTTGAAATTATATTAAATAATCACATAATTAAGCATCTTGAGAATAATAAATTAATCAGTGATAGGCAATATGGTTTTAGACGATGTCGATCAACTGCAGACATTCTTTGCCTTCTTACGCATCAAATCACCCAAGCTACAGACCAACATTATTATTATTATTATTATTATAGAAGCTGTCCAAGCCTCCCAACAGGGTGCAGATACACCTATAAAAGATGAATCCCCACAAAATACCCGTAAGCACTGGAGAGAGACTAAGACAACTAAGAAAAAGGAAAAGGGCTACAGTAGTTAGAGAGCCCAGAAGAAAAGATCAGTTTGTCAATTAAAACACCATTCTAAAAAGAATAAAAGCAAATCATGATTAAAACAAAAATTTACTGCTGTAATAAAACATTAACTCTGGACTGGTGAAACACATACAATAGCACTGGATATATCAAAGGCATTTTGATAGAGTCTGGCATCAATCCTTATTGTCGAAGATGTCACACTACGGCCTTGCATCATTAGTTCCACTAATTTCTTCTTATCTTCATAACAGAAAAATACGTGTAATGGTAGATGGCCTTTATTCTCAATTTCACTCAATAAATGCTGGTGTTCCCCAGGGATCAGTTTTGGCCCCAACTCTGTTCCTCATTCATATCAATGATCTCATATCTACCACTCATAATCCAATACATTCCTACGCAGATGACTCAACACTCCACAGTTCCTTCACATTTACCAATTCTTTCACCCAACCCGATCTTATAAATTCAAAAATAAACACTGCAATTTCTCTGAACCAGGACCTTTCTAGAATTAATGAATGGGGACAAAAGAATCTAGTTTCCTTTAATGCACAGAAAACCAAGTACTGTACATTCAATTTTCTAACCGACAAAATCTGACTTCCATATATTCCAAATTGACTCCCATATATTTGTTAATGATGTAAATATTCCCACTTCCCCTAGTATTGACATTCTCGGTATTGGGAGGTTTGACGTACCTCCCAACCTACCAAATAGGAAAACCTACTATTTGGTAGTAGTCTTGGAAAATCCAACGTCAAGGCTATTAACCTAATTGCAATGACGACTTGTCTATTTTGACTGCTATGTCATCATTCCAACCGCGGTTAAAAAGAAAACGTCTAGAGTCTACTCCTTATCTTGCTCTAGGAGACGTACATTAACCAAAACTACCACCGAAGGTGAAAAAAGTATAGAAGAGAAGAAAAAGGGGTTTACCTTAGTTACCGCTCAAGGCCCATCCCGTGTTCCGTCATGCGCAGATCCCTGTCGAATGTGCGCATGAGCGACCCTCTCTTGTCATCACATCTCACGTCAGCAGAAGAACGCGGATGGGCAGGGGTCCGGCGTGAGGGAGGGTATTATGTACGTTGAATTTTCCAAGACTACTACCAAATAGTAGGTTTTCCTATTTGGTAGGTTGGGAGGTACGTCAAACCTCCCAATTTGTTAGTAGTCTTGGCAAATCCAACGTCAAGGCTGCATAACAAATAGGAGGAGGACATCCAAGCCCAACATACCAAAAAAAACAATGCATAAGACAAAATTATGAATGACAAAGAAACACAATTTAAACAAGAGAGTTTAATAAAAGAGTGAAAAACTGAGGAGTAGCTAAAAAGAGCAGTTTTAACACATGCCCGTCATTCATAGTAATGCAAAACCATAGACTTGTCTTAAACCAAAAAGTACTGTACACAAAATCCCTTTTCTTCCAAAACGAACAAAAACATGGATCACAAAAATAAAACACAATTTTCAATGAGGCAAAAACACTTATGTACTGTATACATATAACATAATCCCAAACTTGCAATCCAGTGTTGCAAACCCGTACTTCCCTCCCCCCCTTTTCTAAAGAAAACAAAGTAAAAGAAAGAGTGACTAGGGGGGAAGACCAGGCAACTTCGCGAGAGCCCTAGGAAACACGACTCCCGAGAGCTATCACAGGCCGAGGGGGTCTAACAATGGACATGGAGAGGTAGGAGGAGACGAAGGTATGGACAGAAGACCACAAACCCACCGAGGCGACGTCAGGCAACGAACGAGTCTGGAGGAACCGTAAGGAGGCAGCAAAGGATCGCACATCGTGCGCAGAACCCCGACAAGCAGGGTTACTGGCACGAATGACCCGACAAATGTGGCGTCCTATCTGTACCTTCGAGAGCCTCCTACCAGTCCGAGGAGACACCCACACAGCAGTACCCGAAGTCGGAGCCACAGACTCAACATAGGAGTGCAAGGCCTGCACCGGGCACAACACATGGTGAGTATGCCCACGCTTTAAAGCCTGGATGGTGAAAGGCTTGAAAACGTGGGTCTCTCTCTCATTCTTGGCAACAAAATGAGGGGAGGGGGCTAACGTGACGACATTCAAGGACGGGGAGAAGCGCATGCATTCCTGGGACCGCGACATGGCAGCTAGTTCAGACACCCTATCCCCAGTGGCCAGAGCGACAAGGAAGAGTGTACGCTCCAGCAACTGAACCGGTGTAGTATCCCGTGTATATGTGTGTGAAGCCAGAAGGTCCAGAGCACGCCCCAGATCCCACTGAGGAGGGATCTGGCGCGGAGGCGGTCGCTCCCTGAAGGCAGCCTTCATGAAGGAATCCAGCTCCTTCGGTGGAACGACCAGCCCAGTGACGGACTCAAAGACCTCCCGGATGGCAGACAAGTGGTTACGTATAGTGTTGACTTGAAAGTGACGTGTACGGAAGAGGTGAAACAAGTAGTGTAGGACGAGGGAAGGAGAGCTAACAGTCTGGCGAGTGTCCTGTATCCACCTAGTAAAAGACCTCCAGTGGGACTCGTAAGTCGAAGACGTCCATGAACGCTTCAGGAAGTCAGTCAGGTCCCGTGCGTGGACTGGGAGCCACCGTGCCTCACGAACATCCACGATGCGAAGGCCAATGAGGTCCGTAGGTCTCCAACCTGGCTCAAGTGGAAGTTTGAGAGAGGGAGAGGGACCGGACTCGGGCACCACCGCTTCAACTGGGAGTACCAAGCCTGGGCCGGCCACAGAGGAGCTATGAGCCAGACTCTGCCGCGGTACAGCCGCAGCCTCGCGAGGACTTTGCACATCAACAGTGCGTCTGGTGGCGGAAATATGTATATCGACTGCCACCTGCTCCAGTCTTCCATGAAAGCGTCCGGACCCCCCTCCGGAGTACGAGTCCGGAGGGATAGGTACCGAGGCAACTTGCGCGTCTCCTTCGATGCGAACAAGTCGACCTCCGGAACATCCCAGGAAGCCGCGAGGTCGGCGAATACAGTCTGTTTCATCGCCCATTCTACAAGAACGCCCTGTCCTCTCGACAGGGCGTCCGCCCACAGGTTGGCAGTCCCGTGCAGATAGGAGGCGTGCAGGGAGATGTTGTGTCGGTTCGCGAGGAAGAACAACTTCTCAGAGATCCCCAACAGAGTCAAAGACCTGGAGGACCCCTGCTTTTGGATACAGTGGACAGCTGTCTGATTGTCCATCCGGAAGGCCACCGACTGGCCCTGAAGGGCCAGCGCGTGGTCCCGCAGGAAGAACAAGGGAACCAACAGTTCGAGGGCATTGATGTGTAGGTGTGTGTGTCCCACCCATCTGCCGTGATGTTGATGTCCCAGGTTGGATTGGTAACCCCACCCTACCTCGCTCGACGCATCCGTATCCACCCAGATCGTCGGCGGGGGTGAGGTCCAGGGCACAGCCGCAGAGAGCGTGCCCCGAGCAACCCAGTGTCCTAAGTGTCTGTGAATGGTACGCGGGATCGGCATGAGCCGATCCATAGGGGCCAACGGAAACACCTTGTTGCCCATGAGGATTAGGCGGCGCAGCCTGAGCCTCCCTAAGGGAATGGTCAGAGCAGCCCAATTCAGTGAACCCACTAACGAGTCCCAGATCCTCCTCGTGAGGGAGACCGAGTGCAACACGGCGAAGACCTTCCTGCGAAGTTTCACCGCGTTTGGCTGACTCTGGGTTACCGTAGCGTTGGACAGATCCCATTCGAGACCTACCCACGTCACGACACGCGACGGGGTCAGGCGGGACTTGGGAATATTGACTTTGAACCCTAACTGTGTGATGTGTCGAACTACTGTGAGGGTGTCGTGGACGCACTGTTCGAGGGTGTCTGAAACTATCAACCAGTCGTCCAAGTAAAACAGGATCTGGAGGCCGCTCCTGAGGAGAGGATCCAGAGCCTGCTTCACCAGTTTCGAGAAGATCCGCGGCGCGATGTTGAGACCGAAGGGAAGTCTGTCGAACATGAACACACGATCGGAAGTCTGAACGGCCAAGAATCGCTGGAAACGAGGATGGATAGGAACGTGCCAATACGCATCCTTGAGGTCCAGCGACACTACCCACGACAGAGGTCGCAGGGCCAGTCGTACCTGGTGCACCGTCAGCATCCGAAACCGTGTGTTCACGATGTGCCCGTTGAGGGCCGACAGATCCACCACCGGTCGCATCGCGTCGCAGTCCTTCTTCGGTACCAGAAAAACACGGGAGAGGAAAACCGGTTGACCGGCTTTCACCTCCCTGACGATTCCCTGCTCGTGCATGGATGTAATCACGTCGGCCACCTCCGAAGAGACAGGCCGGCTTCGTTGACAAGAGCTGAGTGGGGGTCTGGACTTCCATCTCCAGGTTAGACCCCTCCGTGCAATCTTCCGCCCCCACGTCCCTCGCGGCCACCGAAGGGCGCAAGGGCGAAAATAACCTGTGGGAGCCCCCGAGATGAGGTGAGCGACCCTTTCTGCGAGGCGAGAAGGAGAACAAGGAGGAGACCGACCTGGAGAACCTACACATTTTTTGACGTGGAGGGTCCCCCGGTACGGTCCCTGCAGTCATAAGAGCCACGTTGACCACCCCTACCCCCCCCACCTCGCCGAAAAGGGCGGGTCACCCCATCCCCTGTCCGTCGTGCGTCTGACCCCGTCGAAGTGCGGCCGGAAGTGGAAGGCTGGCCAGCCCCTTCTCGGCGGGGATGAAAGGGAGCAGGAGCAGGAGTGCGAGGCGGAACCGACGCTCTGGCCGGCAACTTCCCTTTCCTGCGCCCTTTCTTGGCGGCAGCATTGGCGGTAGCACCCCGAAGGGGACCGGCAGAAGGACGGGACTGCGAAGACCCTGGTCGCAACACAGCGCGTCTTTGCGTGTCGTAAGCAGGGTCCGCTGACAGAGAAGCGTAGCGTTCCCAAGCATCCTGCGCAAAAAGCCCCGATGTATATAGCTCAGAGTATAACAAACCCTGACGAATATCCAAAGGGGCTTTCCGGCAGAACGAGGACCTTACCGTCTGGCGTTGTCGAGTTGCCTCGCACAAAACCGCCTTCAGCTCGGGAACCAAAGACACCGCGAGCTGAAGGTGGATCCACCGAACGTGGTCCAAACCCTCGCGAAGATCGCCAGGTGCAGTCGCCTCGATAAGTCGTAGGTGGTGAACAGACGTCTGGAGGGAACCTAGAAGACAAGACAATAAGTTCGCCACCCTCTGCCGCAAGGTAAAATCCCTGTCGACAGAGGACTTATCTGGGTGGGAGAAGAACGGGTTAGCAATAGCACAAATTTCAAGTTTGGGTGCGCTAATCCAGGACCAGAACTTGCCATCCAATCCGCCGACAGATACCAGAGGAGGCAAAAGCAGTGACGACTCTGGGGGAGGGACTGAAACAGATCTGTCGACGGAACGGTTGGCAAAGTCTAAGGCCTCAGCAAACCAGGCCTCCAATGGGAGAGGATTATCGAGCACGACGGCTAAGCCAGGCTTACCGTCGTCGCACAAACCCGTCCCATAGGAGGACAGTCCCGTTAACACAGCCAGGGACTGAACATCCTGAAGGATGTCCTGGCGGCTGAAGTCTGACCAGAGCTTAGTTCGAGGAGCAGACGGGGGCTTGGGCTTCACCGAAAAGTACTGAAGGTCAGTCCTTGTCGGGTACGCCCGCACCTCCACGTCGGCCACCTGACCATCCACCCTGATCGCCCTGAACTGCATTTTGTCATTAATTTGGACCGACCAGTCCGAAGGTAGGGCCCTCTCACCTGACAGGAAGTCGGTAGCACGCTCCGGGTGGGAGGCCTGCACCCCCTTCCAAACAGCCAAGGAGCCATAGAGGAGCGGCATAGTCCGCGACGGGACCTTGGCCTTCTGGATGGGGGGCAAGCGCGGACCCTGCCCTAGCAGACGGAGAACCCCCGCATGGGAGACAGCAGGGGCAACCACCTGAGCCAGGGCAGGAGCAGTACTAGCCGACGACCGGGCAGGCGGAGAAGCAGGGCGAGAAGGAATGTGGTCCACCGCAGAGGGGAGGGGGACCAAAGCAGGGGTAGGTTGGGTGAGGCGCTGAGGTTGTGTCACCGCCAAGAAGCGCGATAAGAGGGATTCCTGCATCGCCTCCAAGCGCGCGTCGAAGTGTGACACAACCCACCCCTGCATAGCCGAAAATCGATCCGAGAGAGGCGACCCCCCCGAAGATAGTTCGGCCCGCAGGGGCGAGTGTGAGCGAGAGCGAGACCCACGACACGAAACAGCAGCGTCGCGGCCCAAAGAAGGCGAGCGACGACGGCCGTGGCGGTCCTGAGGGTCTCGTCCCCGATCACTAACGCCCGAGGGGGAAACATCACCATCCCCCTCTTCCAGCGACACGTCAGCCCCCGAGAAAGGGGACCCCGAAACCTCGCTATACTCTACCGAGTCAAGCGGCGGGGTACCCTCACGGGGAGCCGGCAAGCGAAGATCAGGAATAGAAGAAGGAAGAGGAGCAGGATGACGGGAGGGGGAAGGCTGGCCGGGTGAAAGGAGGTCAGAAGGAGCCGCGGGGGGAAACAGAGCAAGGATCCCCGGGGCTGAGAGAACAGGGCGGCCTGACACCGAGGCGGAGGAGGGAGGAACCTCCACCTTGGGACGAGACCGAGAAGGAAGAAGAGGCACCGAAGCAGGAGAAGTAGGAGGAGAAGCAACTACATCCTGGCGGACCCTCCTGGACAGAGGAGAAGGAGGGAGCAGAGGGCCATCTACAGCATGAACATCCGCGCGCGTAGAGGACAAATGAAGAGGACGTCTTTTGTGCAGGGGAAGCGGGCGGAAGGTAGTAGAGCCCCTATCCGGAGAGGCCAGGGGAGGGCGTACAGGGGCAGAGACGCTAACCCCGGCCTCAGGGCGAGAACCATGACGAGGGCGAACGGCGGAGTCAAGGTGATCAGGAGGACGAGGAGGGGCAGTAGAGGACGGGCGACGAGGAGAGCGAGAGCGTGGACGGAGCTGGGGATCCACCCGACGATGTGACGACCGACCACGGGACTCAGGGAGGAGGGCCCGAGCAGGGAGAGGGCCAGGTAAACGGCCTCCAGACGGGTCAGGGATGCCCAGGGCGACGCGTATCCGGTCGTCAACAAAGGCCGGGGAACGGTGGCCCACAGTCCTAATGTGGTGGGAGACCACCGCCCACACAGACTGAAGGGATGCAGAGGCCACTGCCGCGTCAGAGGAACCAGGGTGATGGTCCACCACATCCACCAGGTCCATACACGGGCCACACAAAGCAGGGAGGTAGGCCGTAGAGGACACACATTGAGAGTGGCGTAAGCAGGACCTGTGGCATTCCAAGCACGGGGAGCCACAGCCCTGGCGAAAGCAAGGCATCCCACCTGCAACGGAAGAACACACACCATAAGCAGCACGTTGACGGAGTAAGTGAAGATAATGTCCAATAAAAACCAGGGAATGAGCATGGGTAAACAGGAACACACATGCAAACTGGAAGTCGTACTCACTCTAAACCGGGAGCACCGATGGAGGTGAGGAGGGCGGGTGAGGCGGAAGAGCACAAGCAGAACCTGCAAAGATGGAGAAAGTGTTAACCACCACTCAACACCTCACATGCAGGGTCCATAACACCAGGAAAGTGCATACACCAATATAGTATCAGGCAACAAGATGACACAAAAAAGGGTCACAGTGAAAGCCAACTATAACCGCAAATTTGCGGGCCAATGGAGGCATAACCGTACCGACACAACCCTCCCGCCTCACCGCGAGACCCCCCAGCGATCTCCGCAAATTTGCGGGGGGCCGAAACGTCCGTGGACCGAATCGAGCACTCCGCAAAATTGCGGGGCCGGCCGAGATGGTCCGGCGCCGAAAAAGCGAGAGGAGCGTCTAGGGAATACCAACACAGGCCCAGAAAAAAGCGTCAACTCCTTATGACTCCAAGCGACGATGGCCATCAAGCTGAGCAGTGTCTTCCTTGATAATATCCTGACTCAACCGGTCAAGGGAGAGGCAAGGAAGACACACCAGGGGAGAGGAGGCACATCCCCCAGGAACCACCCCACCCACAGAGATAGAGCAAAGCCCATGAGGAGAAGTGGCAGGAAGGGTGGTTTGGCACAAACAGGGGCCCCCGTAGGGTACCCCAGGATTGGGCAAAAGGGAATGAAAGGATGGAGGTGAAAACAGTAAGGGAACACAAAAACCAGTAAATTAAACTGGCGAGAAAAAGGGTGGCCTAGCCGTGAGGAGAGAATGTGTCAGGGGCGAAAAACCCTGTGGTGTGAGGGAGAGGCCCCCGTGGGGTACCCCTGGATATCACGAACCACCAAGCGCCCAGGCCCTTGAGACACAGTGAAGGCTCGAAAGGGGGGACTCGGGAATAACGCTAATAATGCGGCCGACACAAACCCTACAAACAGCACCGCCACCACGAAATCTCAGATCGTGAACCAACTGTACACCTAGGCTATGAAAATATGAAAACTCATAGGGGCATAGCAATTCCTGAATGAGAAACAAGCTAGGCTAAAATAAGCTAAAAGCTAAACTATGCCCAGACTAACAGGAAAAAAGAATATGAAAAGAGAAAGGAATGAAAAACACACACGAGGAACGCGAGGCGCCCCCGTACCTTCGGTAGCTATTTCCACACGCGTCTCCATTAAACACACTGAGGAGCCCATTTACGTGTGCCCTAGATCACGTAACATCCGTCTAACAAAAAGAAGGCCAGAAAAGCCGAAACGAACCTAAAACAGGGTGAATTGAAGGAGCACAACAAAAGCGGACTCAACAATGGCGACGCGTGAAAAAATGATGACAAGAGAGGGTCGCTCATGCGCACGTTCGACAGGGATCTGCGCATGACGGAACACGGGATAGGCCTTGAGCGGTAACTAAGGTAAACCCCTTTTTCTTCTCTTCTATACTTTTTTCACCTTCGGTGGTAGTTTTGGTTAATGTACAACGTCTCCTAGAGCAAGATAAGGAGTAGACTCTAGACGTTTTCTTTTTAACCGCGGTTGGAATGACGACATAGCAGTCAAAATAGACAAGTCGTCATTGCAATTAGGTTAATAGCCTTGACGTTGGATTTGCCAAGACTACTAACAAATAACATTAACTACTAACCTGAGCTGGATACATTATGTTAGAAGCATTGCTAAGAATGCCTCTAAAAAACTGGGACTCCTGTACAGAGTTCGAGAATTCTTTACTGACGAGCAGTTGGCCGTAATATATAAAAGTCATGTGCGTTCACAGATGGATTACTGTTCACCTCTGTGGAGTGGAAGTGGAGTGGTTGCATTGAGGCAGTTGGACAAAATTCAAAATAAAGCTATTAGATTAATCAATAACCCTGCAATCACACAGGACCTTCCTACATTATCCATACGAAGAAACGTTGCATCCCTTGCATTATTCTACAGATATTTTCACAGCAATTGTTCTGAGGAACTTGCTTCAATTATGCCGCCTCTCCACATCTTTCCCCGTAGAACTAGGGCAGCTGAAAGCGCCAATGAATTTACACTTTCTCCTCCACAATGCAGAACTTCTGCTTATCAAAATTCATTTATCCCCAGAACTACTACTCTTTGGAACTCACTTCCCCCGAGTTGCTTTCCACAAACTTACAATCTAAAACAGTTTAAATCCAGTTGTTACAAACATTTTATGAATGGAGGATGCCTTTAGGCACATGGACCTTTTTTGTTTTATCTGTGTTTTTCCTTCCTCCGTTCATTGTCTCTTTAACCCATGGGATCCGGGGGGCCTCATATGAATTTTGGTTTAGTCAAACTTCATAATTCAGTGGCTACTGATTGAGACCACCTAGAGCAGTCAATGTTTTTGCAAATTGTAGAACTTTTTGTTGTCTGTAGAATGCCATAGAGATGATGTCGCTACAACACGTGGTTGCCGAGTTCTGATGATTATAGCGGCGATTTTTAGCCGCGCATTTTGCCTCATATGAGGCCTCCCGGATTCCGAGGGTTAACCTTTCCAGCCCGGGTGTCATTGTGAAAGGACACCGCGGCACTTGGGCAGGAACCCGGGTGTCATTTCAACAGACAGTAAGCTTGAAAGCCTATTCAGCTTGGTCTGAATGCCGTGCGTCCGACGCATAAACAAAGCCGATCGTTGCGTCACCGCACCTCCGAAAACAAGGAGACGTCGGATCAATGTTATTGTTGTGACGTAAGACTAAATTAGTGTCTGAAAAGCTCCGATATTGTCAACATCGTGGCAAATTTCACTCTACTGAAATCGTCATCACAACTGAACCAGTTGACTTAGAGAGCTCTACTCAACGCCAGTCTACAGATTGAAAACCGCACTACGTTTATAGATGCGTGGGAAATTTCTAGCAGTTAAAATAAAAAAGATACGGTAGCCTAGGCCTAGACGTTTTTCGACCAGATCGCCCGGATACGACCTCCATCCTTTGGAGGACCAGCCCGGGCCACGAGGGTTAACAAAAAAAAAAAAAAATTTACGTCGGCACAGCGGCGTGCACACAGATCTTAACAGGCGGTCCTACCCGCGGTTACTCCCTTTACATTGGTGCCATATGTATAATTATTTACAACAAAAATATATTATTTTCGGTATTAAGTACCTTAACCCTCCTGGCCCGGGCAGGCTCTCAAAATGACAGTGTGGGCTACCCGGGCGATCTGGCCGAAAAACGTCTAGGCCTAGGCTACCGTATTTTTGTTTAGTTTAACTGCTAGAAATTTCCCACGCATCTATAAATGTAGTGCGGTTTCCGATCTGTAGACTGGCGTTGAGTAGAGCTCTCTATGTCAACTGGTTCAGTTGTGATGACGATTTCAGTGGAGAGCACTTGCAGGCGATGTTAGCAATATGACGATCTTTTCACTACTGAAACAACGACATACAGACATACAATAACAAACGAGTCTTCTCTTTCTTGTTTTCGGAGCGGTGACGTAACGATTGGCTTTGTTTACATGCGTCAGACGCACGGCGTTCAGACCAAGCTGAATAGGCTTTCAAGCTTACAGATTTTAAAATGACACCCGGGCACCGGCCCTTAATTCGTGGTGTCATTTTAAAATGACAACCGGGCCAGGAGGGTTAAGTCGGTTTGAAATGCTCAGGCAATTTCTACATGTACAAAAAAGCTTTGTTTTATAATTAATTCGCTTGTTATTAGTAAATACAACGGACATTGTACCCAACTTGGCAACGTAGCTACTGCGACGTTATCAGGTTTCTGGGCAAAAAACTCCCTCTCAGATTATCCCTTTAACCCTCCAGCCCCGGGGACTATAGCTCGCGACTGTGCTGCGGTACCGGGTGTTTTGACGATCTTTGGGCTATGTTAACTCCTCTGTAATTCAATGAATATGGCATGTAATGTTATGAATAAAAAAGAGAAATGTTCCACAAACCTTCCTCTGTAGAATGGCGTTGAGTAGAGGTCTCTAGCCCCTCTGGTTGCATAATGGTGAGCGCGGGAAGACGAGTGCTTTTCGGCGGAAAATTCTTCCCGCGTTCGGATGCGTCGCCCCGGCCACGGCTACGACGCACCTAGCCGCTCGTCGCGGCAAAGTGTTTATCTCCCTTAGACGATTTTAGTGTTTGATATTGAGAATGTGATGTTTATTTGATATTTTTATAGTTATTTTGAGGCCAATTATATAAAGTATGTTTATTAGGGTATCACTGTCACTAATATTGCTCATTTTCACTCGATACCGTACATTTTATTAGTAATTGAGGTAGGTTATTGTTATATTAGGGCACTGATTATTAGTTATTACAGGTGTTTATTATACTTTGGCCATCAAGTATTGTGTCACTTTCAGTTTGATAAATATGCTTTAGAGTGTCACTGTCACTGATAATGCTCATTTTCACTCGATACCGTACATTTTATTAGTAATTGAGGTAGGTTATTGTTATATTAGGGCACTGATTATTAGTTATTACAGGTGTTTATTATACTTTGGCCATCAAGTATTGTGTCTTGTGTCACTTTCACTTTGATAAATATGCTTTAGAGTGTCACTGTCACTGATAATGCTAATTTTCACTCGATACCGTACATTTTATTAGTAATTGAGGTAGGTTATTGTTATATTAGGCACTGATTATTCGTTATCACAGGTGTTTATTATACTTTGGCCATCAAATATTAGGTCTTGTGTCACTTTCACTTAGTTATATGCTTTGTAAACGTTTTATATACAATTTATTGTGTCTTTTTTCTTTATATATTTCTATAGGTTCTAATCATATGAATGTCACTTATTATATACATATGTGTCACTTTCACATATTATTATGGTGTAATTGTATTTGTATCAATTTTCTCATAATACATGACTTTTGTATAACAATAAATTGGTTTACTTCCACTTTTTGCCTATATATATATATATATATATATATACTGTACATATTGTCCTTTTCTTTGTCACTTTCACTATGATTATTAGAACTCCTGCTTGGAGTGGTAATCAAAGAAGCACCCTATAGCACAGAGTGCCACCTTGCACTCCACACACTCCATGGTGGACTTTTTACCTGACCTCGCCCTCAGCCTGCTGTTGTAGCAGACATGGCACCGCTTCTGCTGCGTTCTTCCTGATTATTTCTGAGGCAGGGAACCAAGCCTGTGCCTATTCATGTAATATGCACACTGCAAGCGGTCAGTAACGGCGGGCCCAGGATGTGCCACTGCCCTCTGTGGTGTACCATACTTCTCCAGGAGCTCCGTCAACACCTGCTTTTGGAACCTCCGCAGGCTATTGAACTTCATGGGTGTGTTCACATTCCGAAGCTTGTATATATTGTAGTCATTCAGAACTGACATGTCCACCATATGCAGAAAGAACTTTTTGTACCATCTGCACGAGGTACGCAGGCAGTCAATGAAGCCTATCTGCATGTCGGACTTGTCCACCAGCCTCATGTTGATGTTGTAGTCCAGGACAGCATCGGGCTTGGTCACCCTGGCCTGGGTGCGGCGATCCACCTTGCCAGTCTCCACCATTTCACCCTTGTGGATGGTGCTCAGGAGGTTGACCTTCCGCTGGTCGTGCCAGTGGATAGCCAGAATGGGCCCCGACTTCTTCCTGAACATATCACCTTTTTTGGTCTTTGGAGGGAAAGGTGGCATGCCCTTCCTTTTCCCTCGTACTGTGCCTACAGTCCCCGTCTTGCGCTCATGCAGGTACTTTGAGAGAGTGGGGGACGTGTAGTAATTGTCCGTGTAGAGGACGTGATTCTTGTGAAAGTAGCGGTCCATCATGGCTTGCACCACTGCTCCGCCAAAGCCAATGAGGGGGTCCACAAGCACGTCCCCTTCCTTCCCGCTGTAGACCAGCAAGTCCAGGACATAGCCAGTTTGGCAGTCGCACAGCACAAAGAATTTTATGCCAAAGCGATGTCTTTTTGAGGGGATGTACTGCTGGAAGCTGAGTTTTCCCCGGAACAGCACAAGAGACTCATCAATGACGACCTTGCGGAAGGGCTTGAAGTAGGAGGTGAAGCGTTCTCGCATCATCTCGTACAACGTCCTAATCTTCCACAGCTTGTCTGGGAGGTGGACGTCAAGGTTGGTGACAAGATGGAGCGCTGCGAGGATATCAAGGTACCGGTCGCGAGACATATATTTCCCGAAGGCAGGGGTGGATATGAGATCATTGGTGATCCAATAGTCAGGAAACCTATGCTTCTTGACATGAGGCATTAGCATGGTGAGTGCCAGGAACACCATGAACTCTTTATGAGTCACTGGGGTCCACTGCCTCATGTGGCCCTTGGTCACCTTGCCCAAAAAGTGGACCTGGAATTGGTGCTGCTTATTTGTCTCTTTGACAACATAGCCTACCACCTCCTCATCAAAGAAGGCCTCAAATAGTTTGTGTGGTGGAGCATTGGGGCCTGCAGGAAAATTGGGGGTAATGCCTGAACCCTCCAGTACCTCATCAAAAGCTGGCACATCAGGGTTGTATCCATCCCCATCAACTACGTCTTGCCACTGAAAAACGTAGAATGGGTCTTGTCTACGCTGACATGGAGCTCCAGCTGGTGGCCCAGCACGCCCACGGCCAACTCGGGAGGCGCGTGCCCTAGGGCAGCGAGGGCGTCGGCCAGGGCGGCGGCCAGCACGACGGGCAGCACGAAGCCGGGCCAAGCGGATGGGTCGAGGGTCGTCGATGTCCATATAGTCATCGTCAGAGTGGTCATCTTGCCCTGACGGTGGACCTATGTAATCATGGCCAGAGTCTTCAGAGAGGTGCCCTTCATCATCAGTGGCCCCCACATAATCTGGCGGGGAACGAGTGATGCGTGGGCGGTGGGCGAGGTGGGGAAGGAGTGGCAGGTGAGGCTGTGTCCCCCCGAGGTCCTGGGCTCCTTGGCCTGCGACGAGTGACAGAAAGCAATGCTTCACTATCACTAGGCCCAGGTATTGGTGATGCGAGCTCAAAGACTTCGTCAGGAACATATGTTGACGGCTGGAGAGGTGGGGAGGACCGTGGGGAAAGTTGCGGGGACGTATGGCTGGGGCCGGCAGGGGTGGACGCCGCGGGAGCCTCGAACAAAACTCGCTTACTTGTCTTTCCTTTTTTGGCATATTTGCTGCCTTTCCCCTTTTCGGCAGCAGTATGTCTCCTGTCGGGGGACCTAGGAGGCAAATAGGCCGAAAGTGGGGGGTCCTCAACCCTTGGCAGTGGTGGGGGTTGTGGGAAAGAATGCGGGGCACCCGGGTCATCCGGGTCATCTTGGGTGGCGTGGGTAGATAAGGGAGACAATGGCGGGCGAGAAGGGTCACCACGGTCACCCTCACTCACAGCCTCATCCTCACCAAGTATTTTGGCTTGTTTCCTAGCTGCCGCGGCCGCCTTTTCAAGTATTTTCTTCTTATATAAGTGTAGCTTGAAAGGCGATTTAGCTGGCAAAGGGCTTGGGGTCGTGTCACTCATACGAAACTTGGAGAGTGACCTTGAACTCTCCCACTCACTCACTCTCTCAAGTTCACCGTCTGTAGGTAAACCAGCTTCCTCAAAAACTGGTACATCACCTTCATCACTCTCATCACTCTCATGTTCTCTCGCAAATCCCAGGAATTGCTCTTCTTTGTCACTCTCATGGCCATAATCACTCGACTTATAATTACTGGAGTCGTCACTGCCTTCATCATCAACAATATACTTGGCATCAGCACGCTCATAAAGTCTCAATGTCGTCTCAATACCTCCGGGAGATAACACATTTAGGCGATGGCGTCGGGGTAAGGCGCTACGAACTAGCACGGGCGTCGTAGGAAGCACGGTATCGGACACAGCGGAATCACTATTTGGCGTACTATCCATGATGGCGTCAGGGTAGATACTGATGCTGTGGCGTAGTTTACGTCTGGTGGCGCCACCTACCCTCCCACGATACCAAAAATTTACGCGCGGCATTCGAAAGCACTCACGCAAGCAATGGGCGTTCAAGAGCCCTTCCAGGTTGCGCGGGCCGAGGTTTTTATGGGCGTTAAAGAGCCCTTCCGGGGTGTGGGGGTTAAACTATAAAAAAACATGACGTGATGGCGCGCTGCCAGGCGCACGAAATTAGTACTGTCACGTCTAAACTAAATCAGTTCATTCCTGACTTTGCCACCATCCACAATGGAAGCCTCTCCAAATCGCCCCACACACTTGCATAGTCAGGTAAAAGAGATGGCCTATAACGTTCACCAATACTTCCAGAAAGAGAAGGAGCTTGGATGCCCTTTTATTGCCGTAACAAAAGCTACTTCCCGGACAGCTGCAGCCACAAAACTGGGTGAAAGAACAATTTCAAGAATAACGAAAGAAGCAAGAATTAATGAAGAAAACAATAAATCGCCCAAATTTATGTCACCCAAGAAACGACAACGCACAACACCCATTACAGATTTTTTTGATGGATTCAATGAAGGTGTTCTAAGAAGAACAGTGCTCAATTTCTACGAAAGAAAAGAGATTCCCACACTGGAAAAAATCCATGAAGAAATTAAAGAGAACCTTTCTTACCCCGGCAGCCGAGGGGAACCTCTTTAAAAAAAACGCGCCGAAACTTTTACCTCTTGGGTGGTGTGGAAACAAAGTCAAAATATAAAATGGTAATATATATATGGTATATATATATATACATATATATATATATATATATATATATATATATATATATATATATAAGAGAGAGAGAGAGCTATATAAATAGTAATATAATTTATTATAACAATAATAATTATCTATGCATTCATGTGGGCTATAATAATAATAATAATAATAATAATAATAATAATTCTTTATTCCAGACACATAAGATAGATACAGTATAAATACAGTACGACCTAATGGTCCATATCACATACACTTCTCGTCAGAGCACAGATAATAATTATACACAAAGATATATTAATAAAGACACAATAAAATAAAAAATACAGTAGGCCTATTTACAGAATAGAGCACATATCACATTTTGTCACAATATAACACAGATAGGCTAACTAAGGCTATTGCTCAATGTTGGTTAACACCTATTGCACAGATCATTGCTCATAGTTCAATTAGACCTATATATTACATTACAGTACATACTATGTGTGCAGCAGCTTCTGCCAGTGAGATATAATACGGGATTTCATAGATATGATCACTAGACCAAAGAGCTACAATCAGCGTGTTACTGGAGGATTGCAGTCGCTGCGAAAAGCTGTACACCAGTCTCCTGATGACAGCCCGACAGCACTGCACATCCAACAGTGTGCACACCATACTAGTGCTTTCATATTTAGAGAGACCAATGAACATCTTGAGTATATTATGATAGGATGTACACAGACCATTTATGGTGGCTCTCTTATACTTCCACCACAAATGGGCCGTGTACATAGAGGAACAATATGTCCGGAACAAAGTGACTTTAGTTTCCCAATTACACATGTGGAATTTTCTCAAGATGGTGTTACCACGTAAATATAGCTGTCTGCGCTGACGGCCGATATCTGCATCATCTGAGCAATCGTTTGAGATAATGTGTCCCAGGTATTTTATTTTGTTTACTTCTTGAATAATTTGATTATTGAGTGAGAAATTTGGCAGTTTACTTTTATACAGTAATTTTGATCTAAATATAAGAACAGCACTTTTCAGTGGGTTGAATTTAACACAATGTTTACTACCAAAAGATTCACATATATCAAGAAGTTTGCTCAGACCCGCAGAAGACGGTGCAATAATGACCAGATCATCAGCATACATGAGATGGTTGATGATTTTATTCCCACCATAACATCCAATCTGCTCTTTATTCAATTTATCACTTAATTCATCCATATATACATTGAATAAGTAAGGTGAGAGAATACTACCCTGTCTCACTCCATTGGTTACTGTAAAGGAATCCGAAATAATGTTACCCCATCTTACATTAAATGTTTGATTGGCGTACCAGTACTTCAAGATTCTCAGTATATAGGCTACACAGTAATACGGTGATAAGTGCGTTCCCATTCTCACTCATACACAGGGCAAGGTCAATGTACGATCGCGCTAATAAGTCATGTCCCAGCTGGCATTACGTTTGGCTTGCTCTGTGCTGTATTAATGTCTGTCAGATGTTGAATAGGGTGGGTAAGTGTAGGAACATGTTTGTATATTTAGTAGTAGCCTCTACGTCTCCAACGTAGAGCTATATACATCTCGTATAATTCCGTTCCGTTGTGGAGCGGGTAATAGGGTAATTATCGTAATCCATAGCGTGATTAATCGATAACATCTAGAGTAGCACCTACTCTCTCTACTAGGTACGTTGTACACACTTTTGAGGCTACTATTAAAAAGAAAAACAGAAAATAGTGATGAGAAAGAGAAGAGAAAATTGTAGAATATTGTCAATCCTATCTGGCTCCCTAAGCCGCTGTCACGGGCCCACCGAACCATACGACCGGGTTTATTAGATCATCTGTTTCACGCTACTCTCCTGCACTACACGCGTTTTTTCGGGCCTCTGTTTTTGTGTCTTCCACACCTGTCCCCTACCCTTTGGGTGAGTTGTGGGCCTTCTTTAAGGTTCATGTGGTTTTAGACAGATGATCTGTGATGTAGGCACGCCGAAAAATGGGCTCTAACGTGTTTTTTGGAGTGTGGCGTTGAAACTGGAGGTTACTCTTTCTTTTTGCCTTCTGCGCATGCGCCGCCGCTTGGGCGTATCTCATTCTATGGCCTTTGCCATCTTTTTGTTCTTTTTTCATTTGCGGTGGCTTTAGTTTTGGTCTTAGCAGGTTCTATTCAATTCGTTTTGGTCACTGCCTTTTTAGTTTTGCTATACTTTTCGCGAACTTAGGCCTAGGCGTACAGTACTTGTGCCCTTCTCGTTGGTTGGGAAGGGGGCGCTGACCCTCCTTTTTGGTGTCTTGCTTTTTGGGGGCTTTTTTGCTGGTGGCTGCCTCTCCTCAAGGGTGCAGGACCTAGTGCACCAGGTAATTTCATATATTACTGCCTCAAGTACTGATTAGGCTAACTTTTGTTTTTAGCCTAGCCTAGTGGGGGGGGGGCGACTTTAGTTTCCGTCCTTTTTCGTGTCGCCCCCTATGCTTTGTTACCTGCTGCTGGTGGCTTCCCCTCCTCAAGGGGCCGGTAACTTGTGCTCCCTGTAATTTCATATATTACTGGCACTCGTACCGTTTAGGCTGCTTGCCGGATTTTGGCCTAGCCTAGGGGGGGGGGGGGGGGGGGGGGGGGGCGCTTTGGTTTTCAACACTGTGGTAACCTCCTTCTGGCATTCGTGCTCGGTTTGTTGATGGTCCCGGTGCTCTGTTTTCCTGGTTCTCCCCGTAACTTGTGCTCCCTGTAACTTCATATATTACCGACGCTCATACCGTTTAGGCTGCTTGCGGTTTTTTGGCCTAGCCTCGAGGGGGGGGGCGCTTTGGTTTTCAACACTGTGGTAACCTCCTTCTGGCATTCGTGCTCGGTTTGTTGAAGGTCCCGGTGCTCTGTTTTCCTGGTTCTCCCCGTAACCGCGAACGTAGCCCGTTCTGATGAGTTTTTGTCTGACAGTTTTTGTTCTGTCTACTGCCCCTCCTCCGGTATTGATTTTATCCCTCATCAAGGGTACTGTACCTGGTGGCGCCTTGTAATTTCATATATTACTGGCTCCGGAACCGATTAGGCTACCTTCTGTTTTTAGCCTAGCCTTGATGGGGGGCGTTTTGGTTTAGACTGCGACTCTGCGGCCTCCTCAATCTGGCATACTCTGCCCCTGTCTTGATATTACGGCCCCAGTGCTCCGTCTTCCTGACGCTTCGGTCACTGGTTGCTTACCCTCACGGGTACAGTAACTGGTGACTCCCTGTAATTTCATATATTACTGGCTCTGGTACCGAATGGGCTACTTCCGTTTTTTCGCCTAGCCTATTCCAATTCATTCTTAATCTGCCTCTAGTACCGTTTAGGCTGAATTTTTTCGCCTAGCCTAGAAGGGGGGCGTTTGGTGTACAACTCTGTGGCCTCCTCAATCTGGCGTACATGCCCCTGTATTGCTCGGCGGCCCCAGTGCTCTGTCTTCCTGTCTCTCCGATCCCTTGTTGCTTACCCTCATCAAGGGTCCGGTACCTGGTGGCTCCCTGTAATTTCATATATTACTGTCTCAATTCCTTCCTCTCCTCAAGGGGCCGGTACCTCGTGCACCATGTAATTTCCTATCTTACTGACACTCGTACCGTTTCGGTTGCTTGCCGTTTTTTGGCCTAGCCTCAGGGGGGGCGCTTTGGTTTTCAACACTGTGGTAACCTCCTTCTGGCATTCGTGCTCGTGTTGTTGAAGGTCCCGGTGCTCTGTTTTCCTGGTTCTCCCCGTAACCACGGACGTCACCCGTTCTGATGTGTTTTGCTGACAGTTTTTCTTCTGTCTCTGTCCCCTTCGGTTGTGTCTGCTTACCCACTGGCTCTCCCGCGCCTGTTGTGATTTGGTGGGGTTCACTTTGGACCGCCCCCATTTTTGGAAGGGATGGCTTTCACTGTCCATTGGGCCACAGCACTTGCTGAGACGTTTCTGTTGGGTTACCGCCCTGGGGCGGGTACTTCCCGCTCTAGGTCGGGGCCTTCCTTTGCGGTCCCCTTCACTGTCACTTGGGCCACAGCACTTGCTGAGACGTTTCTGTTGGGTTACCGCCCTGGGGCGGGTACTTCCCGCTCTAGGTCGGGGCGTTCCTTTACGGTCCCATGGTCGCCTCCTGGCTCCTCCGCTCTGGTACGGGACTTGCCCGTGCTATATCGGAGACTTGTTGTTGTTGTTGTTTGATACCCACGGATTCTCCCGCGTCTGTTGTGCCTGGCCTGGCTCCTTTCGGGTTCCTCAGCTGCCGGCGGGGCCCCTCGGGGCCTCTCCGCTCTAAGACGGGCCTGCTTTTGTGCATTCTTGCCTTCCATCGGCGCTGCTCTCATCTTTTGACGCATCACGTTCCTGGGCGTGGGTGTCTCTATCCGGCCCCTCCGCTCTGGGACGGGTATGTCACTTCCCTGCCTTCTCTTGCCGCGTCCCGCTCCTGGGCGGGGGAGTCCGTTTCAGACTCCTCTGCTCTGGGGCGGGTTGTTGGTCCCCGCCTGAGAACGCAGGCGTTCCCGTTCGATGTCGGGGTTTTTCCGCTCTAGATCGGACATCCCCGTTTCCGGCCGCGCTCATCTTGACTCGGTTTAGGCCTAGACTGGTCGTCCTGCACTTCCATTCAGACATATTTTAATGCTCGTTTTTACCGGGCTGTGCTTTCTGACCTACAGGACCTCTTCCCTGATACCGGCCTTAAGGTATCGGTCTCCCTTCGGTTTTGGGGTGGGGTTTCCTTCAGTTCTTCAGAGGGTTGTGCCTACCCCTTGTTTTTTTCTGACCTGGGGTTTGAGGCTCTTTGGCCTGTTGCTGGTTCCCCTATGGCCTTCCTGTTCCTCCTTTTGGAGGGTTCTCTTCAGCTTTAACTTCCAGGGGGACATGGGGGGGCCAGGCACTCTCCTTCATTGGATGGGACTCCAGTCTCCAGGCCTAGTGAGTGCTTTTAGGCTACTCCCTGACCTGGTGCCTGTAGCCTATTCTGGATCTCTGATCTTTATTTTGTGCATGACATCCTGCCTGATCCTCCTGCCTGGCCTCCCGTTTCGGGGGCACTCTTTGTCCTTCTTCTTCAGGATTCATCGCCTTCAGTGGTTTTTTCGTGGTGCTTCCGACCAGGCTTCGTCTTGTCTCGGCCACTGCCGTACATGCGTGCATTGCCATGACCTTTCTTTTCTTGGGCTTACAACCAGGCTTTCTTCTTGTTACTGTCGATGACATACATGCATCCCTTCCCGTGGCCTCCACGGGGTCTTCACAGGGTTTTTTTCTTCTGGTTCCAGTGTAGTATGTCTACCTCGCTCTGCTCTCGCCACGGGTTCCTCCCCGGGTGGTGAGTTCCAACCGTCCTACATTCGTCCTACGTCCTACATTCCGCTCCAAAGCGGATTTCCGCCCCCGAGCAGAGCGGCCCGTTCTGGTCCGCTCTTCTCTGGGTCGGTGCTCGGGTGTTTTGCTTTGCCTCTGTATTGGGACTCGGTTGCAGTAGTTCCCGGACTTCTCCTTTTCTTCAGATGTGCTACCACTCTACTCTGAGGGTACCCTTGGGCGTCTTCTTCTCTTCAGTACCTTTCTCCTTTGGGTATTCTTATTATCCTCTTCCTTTATGAGGCTTTTCATGCCCTCCTTCTCGGGACTTGCACGGGGTTCTTTGCACTTGCTGGTTCGCCTGGTCTCCCCCTGACCCTCCGCATGGGGGGTCCCTCTTCACCCCTCACCACGCACAAGGGGGGGGGGGGGGATTCTCACTTTCATGAAAGGTGCTCCATTTGCAGGGTGTAGTGACCACTTTTGTGCGTTTTTCTGCCCTCGTGCCTGTTTCGAAGGGCCCCCCTTTTTCGTCCTTCCCTGCCTCCACAGGGGAAGGGGTACTCTCCTATCAGGGATTCAGGGTTTTTTACCAATATTGTGCTTGCACTCATTTCCTGTGCTTCACTGTCTTGTTCAGACCGTCCATGTGGCTCCACCCAAGGCTCAGGAGGCCACCGCTGCCCGGTTTTGCCTCCATCCACCCCATGCTTGTACGTGGCGGTATTCTTGGGACGCTCTACTGCTGTCCCTCCTCTTTACCTGTGGTAACTCTTTGTGGCCCGCCTGCTTTCTTCCCCTGCTCTGCCTGGGGCGCTTCATCCAGGGGCCTTCGGTCTCTTTTTCCTTTCCGGTTGCAGTACGGATATCCTTTCCTCCCTGCGCCCACCGTGGGGGTTCCCGTACTGCCATGCCCGTTGGGACATGGAGAGTCCTACCCATGTCTCGGGCTCCAACCGCGATGGGTTTACCTCTCGGAGGTGTAGACCGTGTCTCGTCGATCTTGACCTTTGGGTCTCGTCCTCCGTTCCCGGACGCTGTAGGGGCAACGTCTCGCCTCTGCTCTCCGTGGTCGAGGTTTCGCTCTCTCTGTAAAGGACCGCCTCCGACGGTTTCCGTTCTTCCTCGACGAAGGGGTGCGTACCATGCTTCCCCTTTCCTCTGCTGTCTCCCTGGCACCTGTACGCTTTTCCCCCGGTGCCTCGTTCGGACGTCCCTACTGTTTCCGAGGACGCCGGGTCGTAGGGGAGACGCCGCTCTCCTTCACCACGTCGCCGACAGTCTCCGGCTCCACTCCGCCCTGTCTCTTCCCCTGTACGATCTCCGTACGTGCTTCCGTACTGGGCGGTGTTCTTGCCTACGTCACCTGCTCTACCTGTGGTTGCTGCTCCGGTTGTCCTTCCTCCCACTCGCTCCCGGGCGGCATCGACTTCTTTAGTCATGCTCCCTGCGTGTGGCCTGGGGTTGGTTGGTCGGCCTGTCCCCGTTCCGTCCCTCGGGACGTTTCCGGTCCCTAACGGACGTCGCTTCCCTTCCCTTTACGGGAAGCCGTCGTCGTGGGGGCACGTGGCGGCATCCCGCCCGGGACGGGTTCTTACACATGCACAAGGAGTGTGCCCGGTGCCTGCGAGTTGCCAGGTACGGCTCGAAGCCTTTGCTCGACACGACGTATATGTCGACGCGCCCACTCTGTCGGCATCGTATGAGTTTCAGTAGTGTCATTCCTTAGTTTCTCTTTTACTGTTCCTTGTGGCTGACGGAGGGCGTCGACTTCGGGGTTCGGTCGGAGATGGGTTCTTCACCACTCTCTCCTGTCCTCCATGTCGAGCCTCGTCATGCCTTCATCCGGGGTTTCACCTCCATTTTGGGCCTGGTTCTTTGCCCCTATGTTATCTTTCTGAACGTATGCCACGTTCCTTCACGCCACCAGAGAAGGGTGCCCTGGAACGTGTTCACATGCCCTGGCGGCGCACTGCTCGCATGCTCTCCACCCTCTTCGAGCGACTGCACCTCGCTCGGCTTCCCCTCAGGCTTATTGTAGCCCTGCCGCCTAGGGTGCTCGGGAAGGGTGGGGCCCCATTTGGGCGTGTGCGCCTGCAGCTCGCCTCCGTCGGCTTCCTTCAGTGTCCCTTCCATGAGGCTGCGCGTTGTCGCCAGTCTCTGTGGTTTTCCTTCTGTACACTGGCGCCGGCTGAGGTCCGCACTTCGCTGTTGCTTTCTGTGCTCCCTCCGGAGGGGCTCTTCTCTGCTCCTGCATGGCAGGGGTCTTCCCTCTTTGCTGCTGCGGGGCTCTTCGCTCCCCGTCCGCCTGGGATGTTCCGACCTTCCTCAACCGCTTCCTCTTCGTTGAGGTCGGCCGGCCGGCTCGTAACGAGGCCGCCAGACTCGGGACCCCTACCGGCTCTTGCGTCCCCACTCTCAGTTTAGCTTTGCCGTTCGTGGGCGCGCCGGGTAATACGGCGGGGTCTGTCCTCGAGGTGCCGGTCCACGTTTCCGCTCCGGCGACCTGCGTGTCCTCGGCCTGTCTCCCCAGACGTCGCCTCGGTTCTTCTGTCCATGGGTTTATTCGGGAAGTCTCGCCTCACCAGCGGGCCTTCCTGTCGCATGTCTTTCTGGTCTCCGTGACGGACAGCGAGGTGTTGTGATCGGTGGTCGCCCTGTCGTGCCTCGTCTTTGATGACTCTCATTATGTCACGTTCGGCGGTTTACCCTTCGGTCTCCATGTCGCCCCTCGTGTCGTTACGACCCTCGTCGGACTGGCCTTGCCTCCCCTGTTCACTCGGGGTCTTCCGCTCCTCTTTTCCGTGGTGGGTGGGTTCTTCTCCGCGAACTCTCCCGCACAAACCGAAGACAGAGAGATGGTGAGGGAGGAGTAGGGGATGGAGACGGTGAGTCAGGTAGTGGATCAGACCGAGGACGGAGAGATGGTGAGGGAGGGGCGGGAGATTGTGGAGGGGGGGGGGGGGCGGAGGAGAATAGAACTAGTAGGGAATGTGGAGGTAGGTCAGGGAAGGGATGGAGGAGGAGGTGAACCTAATAGGAGGCGGGGAGGGAAGAGAAACAATGAGGAGGATTCCAATATACTGTGCTACTACACTAATATAGATGGAATAAACAGTAAAAAGGTAGAATTGGATGATATATTATGAAAGGATCAACCACAGATAGTCTGTTTGACGGAGACAAAGCTGAACCAGGACTTTGACAGCAATATAGTGTTTAGTGAAGGATATAATATATGGAGATATGATAGAAAGGGAAAAAGGGAAGGTGGAGTGGCAGTATTAGTTAAGAACCCTATGACAGCAAAGCAAGTGGAGTTAAATAATGACAAGGCAGAAATAATGGCAGTTGAACTAAATGATATAGAAGGAAAAAAGCTAGACATAGCAGTAGCTAACATGCCACCAAAGACCAGGGCATGGAGGGAGTTAGAGTTTGAGGAGATGGTCGAGGATATGATTCAGTCGTTGAGAAGATTGCTTTTAACCCGTGGAGCCCCGGCTAGTTTTGTAATAACTGGGAAAGAATGGTTTAATTTTAAATGTAAAATAGCTCTGGATAGGCGTGATGCAGCTTGGGCTAGATTAAGAAGAAGGAACACTGAGAGCAATCGGAATAAATATAAACAGGAGAGGAATAGATATGTTAACATAATTAGGCAAGTTAAAATGAACTATGAGAAGAACATAGTAAATAAATGTGAAAGTGACCCTAAATTGTTTTATAAATATATAAACAGTAAGTTGAAGGTAAAGAAACAAATTACTAAATTAAGAGTAGATGCTAGGACGTATGAAAATGTATCGGACATGTGCGAGGTAATGAATAACAAATTGGGGTCGGTTTTTACTAGAGAGGAAAGTTTTGACGAACCACAGGCGGGAGTACTGGAGAGTGGTCTTAGCAAGATTGAAATAACTAGAGATGAGCTGTTATCTGCGATGAGAGGACTTGAAGTAAGGAAAGCTATGGGACCGGATGAAGTGCCTGCCTGGGTTTTAAAGGAGTGTGCAGAGCAATTAGTGGAGCCAGTGAGGGACATAATTCAAGCTTCCTTAGATAAAGGACAGGTTCCTGTTGAATGGAAAAGAGCTAATATCATTCCGATATACAAGAATGGAAACCCTAAGGACCCTTTAAACTATAGACCAGTTTCACTTACTAGTATTGTATGCAAGATTTGTGAAAAGCTAATTAGGAAGAGATGGATGAAAATGTTGGAGAGAAAGAAGATAATAACGCCAAAGCAATTTGGATTCAGAGAAGGGACATCTTGTGTTACCAGTTTGCTATGTTATTACAGTAGGGTGATAGATGTACTCCAAGAAAGAGGCGGATGGGTGGACTGCGTCTACTTAGACCTTTCCAAAGCATTCGATAAGGTACCACATAAGAGATTGTTATCTAAGCTTGAGACGATAGGATGTGTCAGGGGGAGTTTGCTGAAATGGATGGAGAGCTATTTAACAGATAGAGAAATGAGGACCAACATTAGAGGAACTTACTCATCGTGGCAGAAAGTTAAGAGTGGTGTGCCACAGGGATCTGTGTTGGCACCTCCTATGTTCCTTATGTATGTGAATGACCTGCCGATAGACATAAACTCCTACATGTCAATGTTTGCAGATGACGTAAAATTATGAGACAAATAACAAATATAAGTAGTTGTGAGGAGCTGCAAGGGGATTTAGATAAAATATACGAATGGAGCACCAAGTGGAAAATGAAATTTAATATAAGTAAATGTCATGTGTTGAATATGGGAAGAAGTGTGAATATATCAAATTGGGAGTACAGGATGGGAGATAATATAATTAGCAAGGCCGAAAAGGAAAAGGATTTAGGGTTGATTATACAAGATAACTTGTCGCCAGAGAAACATATTAACAAGCTCTTTAGCGGAATGTATGCAATGGCCGGGAATATGAAAGTTGCTCTGAACTATTTGGATGAGAACATGTTAGCGAAGATTATAAAAAGTATGATTAGACCAAGATTGGAGTATGCAGCAGTGGTGGGGTCCCCGCATCTTAAGAAGCATATTCACAAGTTAGAAAGAATCCAGAGAGCAGTTACTAGATTGGTTCCAAGTCTTAGAGAACTGCCATATGAAAGAAGGCTAGATAAATTAAATTTACCGAGTCTAAAAGAGAGGAGAGAGAGGGGAGACATGATAATGATGTACAAATGCACCCGAGGGCTGGATAGGGAGGATATATTAATGATGGATACAGGAATAACTAGAGGCCACAGCTACAAAGTAAAAAGACCTACCTGCAAGAACGATATCAGGAAGTTTAGCTTCCCCTATAGATGTATTGACAAATGGAATGGGCTGGAGGAGGAGGTGGTAGGGGCAGGGAACATCCATATTTTCAAGAAAAAATTGGATAAAAGTAGACTGAGAGACGGGACAACACGAGCTTAGCTCAACTCCTGTAAACTACAATTAGGTAAATACAATTAGGTAAATACACTGTGTCCACGCCGCTCTCCTTGTCCCTCCTCGTTCCTCGGTTCGGTTTCCTAGTCGCCGTTCCCGAGTCCTGCCTTCCACCGTCGCAAGATGTACCGTGGGCGGGCCTCGACTAGGACAAGTCGAGCACGCCTGTCACCCTGAGTCAGGTGACTGCGTAGTCTTTTCCTTCTTCAGGACCTGGCGGGGTACCTGTTTTGCCCCGCACTCCTTTCCGCCGTCGCACTGCGTGTCCCCTGCCTACCCGGGACTGCCGACCTATGGGCGGTTGCTCTGTCGATGGGACAGAGCGCCCGGGTAGTTTGGTCTTTCCAACACACCATCTTCGATGTGTTTCCGCCACCCGACGCCCTTTTTGATGTGCAAAGTCCTCCGCAGGCTGAGTGGGTACGTGAACTTTGTTTGGTTGTTCACTTCCATTTGGCCGGCACACGCCTGGTCCGCTCAGCTGTGGCGGTGGCGCCCGGGTCCTGTTCCCCTATCGTTCCCCGATTTCCACTTGGGATCGATTGGTGGCCTCGGGACCTCGTTGGCCTTCACATCGTGGATGTTTGTGAGGCAGGGTGGCTGCCGACGTTTAGTCGTTCTTTGACTGTCAAATCCTCTCCACTGGCCACATTCTCAGTGGCAGACTTCCGTCTCTCACTGGCACGGTTTTCCTTCTGGGATGGCCAAAACGTCACGGACACGCCTGTCGGTGGCGTTCGTGTTTCCCTACCTCATTTGGTTATTTTTGAGATGCGTCCCAACATATGCACCATGCTTCGGCCCCGCCTGTTGGCCATTTGGGTACCGTTTGAGTCATTCACGGGGTTGGTCGTTCCTCACAGGGCATTGGATTTCCTCATGCGGGCCTGCTTTGGACTTCGGCCTCCCCCGCGTCAGATTCCTCCTCAGTGGTCTCTGGCGGAGGCTCTCCCACTGCTCTCGTCTGCCTCTTACACTATTTACCCCGCACCTGAACACTTCCATGTCATGACACTGTTCCTTCTGGCTTTGGCGGCGGGTGACGACGTCTCGGAGATAGCTGCCATGTCTAAGACCCGGCATTGCTTCCGTTTTCTCCCGTCCTTGGGTCGGTTACTTTGGCTCCATCTGTTCGTTTTGTGGCTACACCCGTACGCGCCACTCCCGTTTTTAGGCCTTTCCTGTACCGGCTTCCACACATGGTAGGATTCATCGTCCGTTCTGCCCGGTTCACACCCTGCATACGTATGTGTCCTCGGCCAGGCCAGTGTCGGGGTTGACGTTACGGGTGGTGCCTACGTCCGATAGGAGGCTTGATCGCCGTGCTGTGGGACTTCGCCTGTGTCGGGTTCTTCGGGCCAGTAACCCGTACGTTCTGGGCACAGCTCATGCCGTCCGTTCGTACGCTGCTCCATTCGGGTTTTACTTGATTTTCTCGCCCGGACTATGCCGACACAGGACTTTGGTCTTCCCCCACCACGTTTGTCTCCTCCTCTCTGTCGTTGTCCGCCGACAGACCGGGGCGTCCTTGTAGTGCGTTGGGCCTGCAGGTTCCCTCGGGGTCTACCTGCGGGGTTCCTTCTGTCTCTTGTCCTTCTGTCCTGTCCTTCCTTCTTGGGGGGGGGGGAGGGTATTGCACTATACCCATACTTGCATCTATGTTCAAGATTAATAACTGGGCTAAGCTTTTGATATACTTTCTAGTCTTAAGTATACTACGGTCTTTCGGTATGTCTTGTCCTCATACCACTGAACTTTTCTCATATGGCTTTTAGTGCTCGTCACTGATGCTGCTCATGTCGTTTCTCGTCACATCCTGTACGGTACTCATATTCGGCGTATGCCGGTATTTACTCGTTTCAGTATGGGTCGTCCTGCTTTCTTCCGAAAGGAAGGGGGAGGGCATCCTGGACTTTATATTCCTCATTATGAAATGCATCATTCTTTGTCTTAGGCTAAGTTATCTCATGGAATAAGACTTGACTGTACTTGACCTCTCTTGATATGCACCTGTCTGTACACTCTTTCTATAAACTCTCTTGTTTAAGTCGGTCTTTCCATGGTCCTGCTATTTACTAAGGGCTAAGTTTGTGTTTTTTCGCTTCGATGTCCGCCTCCAATTTGTTACTCTAGCTCTACGTTGGAGACATAGAGGCTACTACTAAATTGGGAGGTTTGACACTCTCCCAATACCAAAGAAGGAAAACCTTCTATTTGGTACGTAGCCTCGGAGTATCCAACGTCATAGTATCCCGCCCTCACACCGTACCCCTGCCCATCCAATCTTGTCTTTTAACTTGATACCTAGATGATCTAATAAACCCGGTCGTATGGTTCGGTGGGCCCGTGACAGCGGCTTAGGGAGCCAGATAGGATGGACAATATTCTACTATTTTCTCTTCTCTTTCTCATCACTATTTTCTGTTTTTCTTTTTAATAGTAGCCTCAAAAGTGTGTACAACGTACCTAGTAGAGAGAGTAGGTGCTACTCTAGATGTTATCGATTAATCACGCTATGGATTACGATAATTACCCGCTCCGCAACGGAACGGAATTATACGAGATGTATATAGCTCTACGTTGGATACTCCGAGGCTACGTACCAAATAGAAGGTTTTCCTTCTTTGGTATTGGGAGAGTGTCAAACCTCCCAATTTTACTCGATATGAAGAAATGAAGCTTAGATATTGCTGATTCTAATTATTGATCAAAACATATATGGTGCCGAGACATCTCTTATTAGCGCGACTGTACCTTGAACAGGGGGAGGTGGAGGGAGGTAGAAAGATATAGCGAGAGTAATTTGGAAAGGTTATCGTACGGAAAGGGTCAAAAGGACAACCGGCACCAGTGTAAGGGTAGGTGACCGTGCCCATAACCGCCTGTTTAGGTCTGTAGGACTATAGTATGCAGGGCAAGAACCGGGCAGAGCATAAGATTCATGCACATACGTTAGAAAGCCAGCACAGTGAACGACCTAAAAAACGTGCGCCTCATGTACATTCATGGCCACAAAAATGAACGGAAAGGGCCAAAGTGACAGACCCAAGGGTGAAAAACCTGTGCAATGCAGGTCCCTAGACACGGCAGCCAACTCCGAGACTCCCATACCTGGAGCTAATGCAAGAAGAAACAATTTTGTCCCTAGCAAGCGCTCAGGTGTTGTGTCAGTAGGGTAAGCAGGTGAAAGAAGTAGCCCCAGAGCCAACGCCAGAGACCATTGTAGCGGTATCTGGCGAGGGGGCAGTCGGAGCCTAAAACAGGCATTCATGAAGTAAGCCAGCTCCTTTGAAGGGAGCACCAGCCCTGTAACGGCCTCAAAAGGCACATTAACCCATTGGCTGCGGGAGACATTCCAGAACGCATAATAATAATAATAATAATCTTCTGGTTACTTATATAGCGCCCGTATCTCCTCCTTCGAGGATTCACAAGCGCTTGGCTTTCTTTAGTCTACCAGATACCATTACCCATCCCCCTTGCTCATGGGGAGTTGGTAACCGCCGGCTATATCCCAGAAAAACTTTTCAATCTGAGCGGGGATTGAACGCGAGACTTTCAAGATGGGAATCAGGCATGCTATCAACTGAGCCAGCCGGATGGCTGGCAAGTTTTAAAGCTATTATTGTCTAGTTTCTGGCAGAAAACATTTCATTTCATGCAGATACTTGATTAATCATTCAGGAGTGCTTGAATATGCCCTAAATAGCGCAAATATGCCCACAGCGTAAGTGTTAATGGCATACAGGTGGTTCCGAACGGTTTTGAACATGTGAGCGTGTGACCCAAACAAGCGATTAAGAGAGTGGAACACCAAAGCAACTGATTGTACAGTGTCAGTAATCCAAGTAGTGAAACACTCCCAACGAGACAAGTAAGACGTCCATGTGGCCGTAGTCCAGCGCTGACGAAGCATAATAGTCAAGCTCCCAAAAGTCTGGAACCACCCTGCCATACAAACATCCACGATGCGAATGTCAACGAGGTCCCCAGGTCTCCAACCTGCTCCAATTGAAAGCATGCGACAGGCAGGGGAACAGGACTCGGGCATCATCGGTACAGCTGAGCGTACTAGGCTTGGGCCGGCCAGAGGAGCGCGAACAACCAAACCTTGCCGCGGTAGTCACGCAGCATGTGGAGGATTCCACACATCCAGAGTGCATTGGGTGGAGGAAAAGCGTGTCGCATAACCTCACTCACTGACTTCCGTTGTTAAAGTGCGCGGGTCCGCCAACCCAGCAACATCGTAGGCGTCGGCATCGGTGTCGGCGTCGACATGGGCCCATCACATTGCGCGCCCAGCCACATCGTCGGCGTTGGTGTCGGCGTCGGCCCACTACATTGCGCGCCTCCCCGTGACGTCACCGCATAGTGACGTCACACCAACACTCGTCCTCTCTTCTTAAGTTGACGAATAATTCCATGTACGAGGCGGAACTCTTGACGATCAATCCAATACTTAGACTCTTGTTTAAGTACCACAAATTACCCAGTTCAACCCAATACTTAGATGTTCGTTTAAGTACCGAACCATCAATGACCCAGTTTATTGCCACATACAGATATGTGATATCCCTTGAAGTAAATCATAATTCTTCTAGTATTGGCTGACTGCTGCACGCAGCCGTTCGGTCGAGGCACCTTTCTTGGTAAGACAGTCAGCCAATTGTAGTGATGTATCCACCCAAGACACCCCATAGATCTCCCCTCGTTCTAACATGTCCCGTAATACAGAAATATCAATACGCAATCTCCTGTCTTCTACGTTCTTACAGGAGTAGAGGTCATCCACCAGACTCTTGTTGTCGACGAAACACTTTATCTTTATTTTTCCACATCCAGAAACCTCTTGCAATATGTTGGCGAGATATACAGCAGCCTCAACACACTCAAGCAGCGCCAATGTCTCCGCAGATAGTGTAGATTTGACGACCCGTCTGATCTTTCTAGTCTGCCAGAATAGGGGACATCTTGCCTCACCCGCATCCCGTAGGAAGATCACCATACCTCCTTGAGATCCATTGCCCACAAGGTTGGCAAATGAGGCATCCGAAAAACATTCCATATAACAGTCGTCGAGCGGCGCCATCCTCGGAATGTATAGCTTCATGTTGTCGGTCTTTACCCTTGTGATCACCTTATTAAGCCTAAGCAAATCAGCTACGGTGGCTTGGTTGTTATTCACACTCAATTCACACACATCAAATGCAATATCTGGCCGAGTGTGTGTGGCAATCCAATTGAGTTGCCCTATTAAAGCTCGGTACTCAGATTTTTCAGATTCAGACAGCTCTCCTGATTTCACTGTTGTACGATGTCTGCTCAGTGTAACTGGTTTCAGAGACGAAGCGTACTGACATTGGTCAAGCGTTAAGCTGCCATCAGTGTTGGAGACCACATTTAGACCCACGTACTTGAATGTCTTAGATTCCGAACTGCCGATGCGAAATATTTGACTTAAACGGTCTATCACTTTCTGCTCAAACTCCAGTGTACCAGCCCAAAGAAAGTCATCGACATAAACGCATACAAGGCCTCCGAGTTTACCATCATTGCTCCAAGAGAACAGCGCTGAATCCAGTGATGATACTTTGGCTCCGAGATCCAACAACTGATCCCTTACACGCAGATACCAATGCCTAGCAGCATCACAAAGGCCATAAACCGTTTTCTTCAAATGCCACAGCTTGCCGTTAGCATATTCCGGCGGAGGACGTAGATGAACAACTCGCTCGATGTCATGACCTTGCAGGTAGGCAGCCTTCACGTCCATAGCGTGACAATCCCATCGATTGGTGGAGGCCAAAGAAAGTGCCAAACGCACTGCTTCCTTCGAGCATGTCGGGGAATCTTTCCGGAGGCTCACTGTGTCTTCCTCAAAACCTCTGGCGACTAAACAGGCTTTAACAAACAGCTTTTCATTCTTCATTTTCTGTCACAACCCATCGATCTGATATGGCATCTTGTCTGACATCCTCTACTTCTTCATACACATTATTGTCCTGCCAGTTTGTAATTTCGCTGTCCTTGGCACATATTACATCCTCAGAGTTGAAAAGGACAAGCATCTCCACTTCGTCATCAATCGCTTCCCACGAGCTAAAATCTTTCTGCAAATCCACCCAACCAATGTTTCTGTCAGAGTCCTTCTTCAAATTGTAGCAGTGTTTGTTGTTGTTGTTCCCTAAGCTGCCTGGCCAAACAGCCCCGAGCCCTTAAGGAAGGCCATGGCAACGGTCAGACTCTCCCACAGAGCTCTCAAAGAGTGTAAATTGTGTTGTTGGCGTAAGTGGTTGTGTGAAATGCAGTCTTCTATGATGTGTTTAATGGTATGGGGTGCTATGTTACAACCCGGGCAGGTGTCGACGATGGAGTCATCCAGTCTCTTCTGATAGCTCAGAAGAGCTGGATGGTGTCCGCATCTCAGCCTGGCCAGGTGGACTCTGTCCTCGTGAGGAAGGGAGGATTCAGTAGGATGAATTTCGGGAGGTCGTGCTTGCAGCTGCGTGTTGTCTATGAGTGAGTGGATGGAACGGCGAGTGATATGAGTATGGATTTGCTTCCGGAAGTTGGTTTGGGGTGGGCAAGGAGGGAAAGAAGACAATATTTGTGTGTGATAGCGTGTGCTGGGTGTTGTTTTGATATTTCTTGGTGTCTGTGGGTGTGTTGCCATGTAGTGTAGTGGGTGGTGTTGATTCGTGGAGGCTGCTGCCAGGAATTGAGTGCCTCTCATGTCTAGATGATCTTTGACTTTGAGGACTTTGGTTTCTTGATGTAGGTGATCTGTGGGTGTAGTAGCTGTGCATCCTGTGATGATTTTCAGGGCTTTCTTTTGAATAGTCTGTAAGGTCTTATGATGTGTTTCAGCTAGGTTAGAAGCCCAGGCCGGGCTTGCGTATTCCATAACTGATCTTATTTATTGTTTGTAGACTGTGGTGGTGGTTTCTTTGTTGTGTCCAAATTTCGTGTGGGCAAGTGATCTGAGGGCGTTAAGTCTGGGTGTCAGTTTCTTTTTCGTGTTTGTGGTGTGCTGTTTGAATGTCATTTGGGTGTCGTATGTTACTCCTAGGATTTTGTGTGTGTGTGTGTGTGTGTTAGGGGTGTGTTGTTTATGTTGAGACCCGGGACGTAATCGTGCTCTCCTGTCCAGCTTGTGAGGAGGGTTGCAGTGGATTTAGCTGGGGCTAAATTGAGTCTGTTTGTAGTGCACCATTCATGTAATGTGTCGAGATAGTCTTGAAGGAGTCTTGTTGCTGTGCCTGGGTTTTGGTGCGTGCTTGTGAGTGTTATGTCGTCTGCGTAGGAGGCTATGGTTATTTGGGGTGAATTTGGTGTATTTATATCATGCATGTACAGATCGAAGAGTGCGGGCGACAGGACGGATCCTTGCGGGACTCCGTTTGGGAAATTTCTAATGCTAGATGACTGACCGGGAAAAGATAAGTGTGCACATCTGCCTGCTAAGAAGTTGGCCAGCCATCTTTTTGTGTTGTTGTGCATGTTTGTGTTGTAGATTTTGTTTGTTAGGTTGTGGCGGGGGATGGCATCGAAGGCTTTACTAATGTCGAGTGTGGCAAGTACTGATCTGTGTGGTGGTCTAGCTGAGTTGATGCCGTCAAAAGCTCTTTGTGTAAGGTCTGTAAGAAGAGTGTTTGTGGAGTGCAATGGCCTGAAGCCGTGTTGTGTTGGAGAAAGGGGTAAGTCAGGTGTCATCAGTTGTTGGGGGCACGCGTCCTTGGAACAGTGTTTGTATTTCCCAGTGGCTTTACCCACCCGACTCACAATCCTCCCAGATATCAATTCTCCACTTTCTGAGTGTATTCCTTTAATACGTTGACCAATAGATACTGTGGGAGACTTTTCAACTAGATTTTCACCATCGGGAGGCTCAACATGAGGCTGTTCAACCGGAATCTCATCATTTTCCGAATCGTCATCTTGATCATCAGTAGGCCTATCCCGGACTGCATCATTCCCATCACTGCTGACACCTTCAATGTTCTCATTGCTCCCAATTGCAATATTCCGCTCTGGAGCGTGCGACAGACGACACACGTATCCAGCTCAGTACCAGTACCCACGCTCCCGAAAATCAGCTGATCTAGCAAGCTGTTTACAGCGCTCGTCAAATAAACTCACCTAAACTTGAGTATAAGGATATTTTGTGTTGTCCTGTATTATAATGCAGTATTAAAATAATTTGAGGTCCTGTATTGTAATGCAGTATTAAAATAATTTGAGATTAAAATCAAGTGAGGATATTTCGAGTGATAAAAATAATTCAAGCGATTGTGAATGCGAGTGGATGTAAACAAATATGGCTGACTTTGATGGATTTGAAGTCGGTGAGACCGAGGGCATTCTAGGGAAAATTATACGTGAGCTGAATGACATTAAAAGGTGGAAGGAGGATATGCAGGAGTGGAAGGTGAGTGTTAGTTCACAGATTGAGGCTATATGTTCAATATGTGGTGCTCAGGCTGGGGACATCGAGCCTGGACAAGATTTGAGTCGGGCTAGCCTAAAAGAAATTCAAACTCATATGGGGCAACTCCGGGACGAAAATGAAGCTTTAAGATTGCAACTTGAAGAATACAAAGGGCAAACCAAGGAAATGAAAACACATGTGGAGGAGATTAAGGAGAAACACAATAAATGGGTTAATGACGAAGGAGGAAAAGTGAAGGAAGTGGCAATGAAGGAAATCATGGAGGAACAAAAGAAACAATCAGAAAGGGAAAATAAAGATTTAGAATCAGTGGTAGTAAAAGCTATGAGGAGAAATGAACAGGTCCTGCGTGAAACAATAGATAGAAATAAGTGTATTATTGTATTTGGGGATATAGAGGAGCACATTATTGAGAGGAATGCTAGGGATAAGGAAGAAATTAATAAGGTAAAAACATTGATCAAGCATGTCGATGAAGAAGGAAACAACTGGAGAGATGATATTGAAGAAGTTAGGAGAATGGGTAAATATAGTAAGGGAAACACAAGGCCAATGAGAGTGCAGTTTAGGTCTAGGGTAACAGTGGATGCAATAATGAACGTAACATGGAGACTTAACTTGACCAGCAAGTTTAAGAAAATTACAATTAGAAAAGGCATGAGTATTGAGGATCGAAACATAAGAAAGGAATTGCAAACCGAGGCAAATGTAAAGAATGGAGAAAGGACGAAAGAAGACGAAAAGAAGTTTTTCTGGAGAGTGTGGGAGGGAAAACTCAAGAAATGGTATATAAAGCGAAGGGACGAAGTAGGGAGGGAAAGGGAGATGGTGCGGGTGACGGGGGAGAAGGCAGAGAGAGGGGAGGTGGAGATAGAGAGAGAAACAGTCCAAGTGGAGGCAGAGGGAGGGGAGGTGGAAACGGAGCGAGAAACAGTCCAGGTGGAGACAAGCTAGGAAATAAATTGGGAGGGGTACGTACAAAAAAGAAAGGAACGGGCAGGGACGAGAAAAATAGGGAAAATACTGGAAACGCTAAGTTCATGTATACAAATATTGATGGGTTAATTTCCAAAAAGATTGAGTTTGACGAATATGTAAAGAGAGAGAGGCCCGGGGTAGTATGTTTGACTGAAACTAAGCTTAACCAGGAGGTAGACACGAATATAATTAGTTGTGCAGGATACAGTACATGGAGAAGAGACAGGTTAGGAAAGCTAGGAGGAGGAGTGTTGATCATGGTAGATAATAAAATTACTGCTAAAGAATTAAAACTTGGTGATAGCATTGCTGAAGTGGTAGCAGTTGAAATTGAGGATAATGATAGGTCAAAATTGGACATTGTATCAATGTATTTACCTCCTAAGACTAAATCTTGGAGCAACGATGAATATAATGAATTAATTTTGGAAACCTTGCGTATGTTAGAAATTATTTGTAAAAGGAAAAATAGGCTTATTCTTGCAGGGGACTTTAATTGCGGGGAGGTGGATTGGGAATGTTTGGATGCGGGTTCAAATGAAAATACTTGGGGTAGCAAATTTCTTGAACTAACAATGGGGTATCTATTAACACAACACGTTATGGAAAATACAAGATTTAGAGGAGGTGATGAACCATCAAGACTTGACTTATTATTCACCAAAGACCCCCAAGAAATAAAGAACCTAACATATTTGAGTCCCATGGGAAAAAGCGATCATGCTGTGATTGAATTTGAATTGACAGTGGAATTTCTGGAAGGCAGAGAGGAGGAACATAGGGAATATAGATTAAATTATAGTAAAGCGGATTATGAATCATTACGAGGATACTTTGCAAATATAGATTGGTCATTTATTGAGCAAGAACAGAATATTCAGGTAAAATACACCATGTTACTAGACATTTACAGGGAGGGGGTAGATAAATATGTACCAACATTTAAGGATAGAAAGCTGGCTAAGGAGAAAGAGTGGTTTAACATGCGATGTCACATTGCCCAGAACAAAAAGGACTCTGCATGGAATAAAGTGAGAAGGAGACACACTGAGGAAAAATGGAATGAGTATAAGAATGCTAGAAACAACTATGTCAAGACTATAAGAGAGGAGAAAAAGAACTTTGAAAAAGATATAGTAAACAAATGTAATAAAGAACCCAAACTGTTCTATAGTTATATCAACGGCAAAACAAAAATAAAGGACAAAATAACAAAGCTTAGGGTCGAGGGTCAATTATATGAAGACACAGTGGGTATGTGTGAAATTATGAATGATACATTAACATCCGTGTTTGTGGAGGAGGATGACTATGTAGAACCTGTGGTGGAATTGAACGAGATACAGGGACTAGAGTCGATAGAAGTCAACAAGGATGAACTAAAATCATTGTTGGAAGAATTGGACGTGAGAAAATCTATGGGCCCAGATAACATTGCTGGATGGGTATTAAGAGAATGTTCTGAACAACTAGTGAGACTTATTTTTAATGTTGTTCAACACTCATTAAACAAGGGGGAACTTCCCTTAGAATGGAAACAAGCAAATATAACTCCAATATATAAAAGTGGAAATAAAGAAGACCCGCTAAATTATCAACCGGTATCCTTAACGAGTGTTATATGCAAGCTTTGTGAAAAGATTATTAGAAAAAGATGGGTGGGTATGTTGGAGGAGGGGGAAATAATTTCAAGCAAGCAGTTCGGGTTCAGAAAAGGTCATTCGTGTACCACAAATTTGTTGAGTTACTATGATAGGGTAATTGACATTGTACAAGGGAGGGAGGGGTGGGTAGATTGTATTTACTTAGATTTCAAGAAGGCATTTGATAAGGTGCCTCATAAGAGATTGTTGTGGAAGCTCAGGACTGTGGGGCAGGTTGAGGGAGTATTATTAAAGTGGATGGATAACTATTTAATTGGGAGGGAAATGCGAACAGTAATAAAAGGAAAGTTCTCCTCGTGGAAAAGGGTAAAAAGCGGAGTGCCTCAAGGATCGGTGTTGGCCCCAATCATGTTTTTGGTTTTCATCAACGACCTTCAAATGGGAATAGGCTCATATATATCTATGTTTGCTGATGATGCAAAATTAATGAAGCATATTACAAGTAGGAGTAGTTGTGAAGAATTACAGAGAGACCTAGATAAGTTATATGAGTGGAGTCAAACTTGGAAAATGGAATTCAACACGAGTAAGTGTCAGGTTCTTGAGATGGGAAAAAGTAAATATAGACCTTCTTGGGGATATAAAATAGGAGATGAAATAATTAGTAAAGCTGTGAAAGCAAAAGACCTAGGGGTAGTTGTGGCAGACAGCTTGTCACCTGAACAGCATATAAATAAAATAACTGGTGAAACCTATGCAGTGTTGACTAACATGAGAATAGCTCTGAATTATTTAGATGAAGAGATGTTAGCAAAAATAATAGGGACAATAATACGACCAAGACTGGAGTATGCAGCAGTGGTGTGGTCTCCACACCTTATAAAACATAATAAAAAACTGGAAAGAGTTCAGAGAGTTTGCACTAAGATGATAGCTAGCCTTAGAGACCTGCCTTATGAGGAGAGATTGGAGAGGCTAAAGCTGCCAACGCTGAGGGAGAGGAGAGAGAGAGGTGACATGATCATGATGTTTAAGTGTGTGAAAGGTTTTGAGAAGATCGACAAGGGAGATTTTGTGGTGAGGGACGAGGGAAGAACCAGGGGTCATGATTGTAAGTTGAGGAAAGTTATATGTAAGTCTGATGTAAGAAAGTTCAGCTTCCCGTGTAGAAGCATTGAGTGTTGGAATAAGTTGGATGGGGAGGTGGTGGGAGCAAGAAATATCCAAACTTTTAAAGCAAAATTGGATAAATGTAGAGAGAGAGACAGGACAACACGAGCTTAGGCTCAAATCCTGTATACTACAATTAGGTGAGTACAATTAGGTGAGTACACATGCACTCTCACGTAGACACTGCCGTGTCTCACCAAAATTTGTTTTCCATCTCTGCCTATCACAATTCTGGGACCATACCACTCATGACTGTCATTCCTCTTGTAGAAGACTTCGTCGCCATTTCTAATGTCGTTCAAATCACTCGAACGTATGTTGTGCCGCAGAGCCCTGGACAGACGTTCACTCGATTCAGCCTTGATGAATTCCTGTCGTGCCAAATAAAGAGCGTTCAGATTGACCCTTACAATTTCTGATGTTGGTGGAAGTTTCAAAGCTGGAAGATCGTTCTCGCACACGTTCGGCAGGCCAGGGTTTAGGCCAAAACAAGCTGATTAGGAGAATACCCCGCAAAGTTGGTGAGACCATTTCTCGCCGATACCGCCCAAGCCAAGGCCACATCCAAGTCACACCGGCTATCAGCCATTATCTTCCTAACTATGTCACTAATCACCGCATTTTGACGTTCACAGGCCCCATTGCTCTATGGACTCTCTGCAGACGTTGTCATGATCTTGATGTTGAAGGCCTCTCTCAACTCTCGCATTTCAGCATTGTTGAATTCACAACCATTATCAGAGAGAAATTTCCTTGGTGCACCAAACACACCAATCCAGCTCCGAAATACTCCCTTGATGATGGTGGCCGCAGACTTGTCCCCTATAACTGTCGCAGTGCAAAACCGAGTTGCCAAATCAACAAGGACTAAGAAATAACGCCTCCCCCAAACCTTCAAATCCATAGCTACGGCCTCATTAACCCTCTCACCACGGAAGACCTCTTGAACGCCCATAAAAAAGCATATATCAGGTACCCGGAAGGCCTCTTGAACGCCAGTGGTTGAAAGCCTGTGAGCTTCGTGTGCGAGGCGTCGGTCCGACGCATGTAAACAACAGCCGGCTGGACCGACGCCCCGCATCTCCGGCCACAAGAAGGAGAGCGTCGCTTGTTCGTGTGTGCCTGTATGTTGTTGTTAAGTATCGAAAAGTGGTGTAAAGTGGCTGTTTTGGCCATAAAGTTATCTCCAATGAAATCATCATCACAGCTCAACCAGTTGACTTAGAGAGCTCTACTTAATGCCATTCTACAGGTAAATAACACAGCTACGCTTGGGGATGCGCGGGAATGCGGGAACCAGTCTGATTAACGAATATACGGTAGCCTAGCCTAGACGTTTTTCGGCCAAAACACCCGGGTTTCGAGGAATATATATATAATACATAGCCGGGGCTGGAGGGTTAAATCTGGATGCCATGGGCAAACAGAGAACGGGTCGGGGCTTGGCTCTCTTAACCCTTGTCTAGCGGGGTGTTTTGGGCTATTTTGGGCATATTCAGGCCCTCCTGAATGATCAATCAAGTATCTGCATGAAAAGAAATGTATTCAGCAAAAAACTAGGCGCCAAAAGCTTCAAAATGAGACCAGAACGAGCTACGTAGCACTCGTGGTTCTCATGCAGTGGTGCCACCAACATGGGAGTTTAGCGTATTGCGGCATATTTTTTCCCACTACGCTCACTAATGGTAACACTGCCGTCCTCTCGAGAACAGAGGGAGCGTGAGTCAGTGGGTGGCGGTAAGCCCTGGGTGTCGGACGTGTGGCCTGCTGCGCTCCCGGCCATTTGCACTCGATTTTAACCCTTTAAAAGCCTTAATAATGCTCCTAACTTGCTGCAAATTGGTGCACGACTTAAGTCGAGCGCCGCTCTTTAAGGGTTAAACCTCCCACAGACTGTACATGCATCAGACACCTTTTTGATGGCCCTCACCAGTCCCAAATTTTTAATACCTGCATCTGTGACTAGTTTAATTAGCTTCGCTGACATAGGGTGTCCAAATTGTCTGTGAAGTTTTAAGGCTGTTTTCCCTAAGTCAGTCCCAAGAGTTGCCAGCGTAATAGCTCCACCTAACCCACGGCCTAGTCATACGGAGATCGGAAGCAGGTAATGGCCCGAAGATGAGGACTTCAAATTTTGACCTGATCACTTTCAAAATTCATCAACATCTTTGCTCTCTTCATGGAACATTTACTCAGCAGCAAGGGAATATTGCAGTCCACAACATCTGTCACTATGGTAGCACGCATATTTCCAATGTAGCAAGGCAGAGTAACACGTTTGAGCGAATAAACTGTGACACCATCAGCAAAAGTAAACGTCGAGGACGACTTATCTTCAATAACAGCCTCACGCTCATAATCACTTAGATCATTTAGATAGCAATTAATCCACTCCACTCCGCATACAGTTTTAGAACACCCAGTGTCTACAACAGCACATCCCTTAGATTCCTTTACCAATGTCTGTAATTTACTTCCATTCGCTTCATCACCTGCATAGCCCATAAAAATGACAGATGTACTGTTTCAGAATCATATTCATTCCTGCCGTCATTTTCGTATGCATCTGGGCAATCACGTGCCCAATGGAATCGAGAATCTCATATTAAACATCTTGATACTTTACCGTCAGGTCCTAGTTGGTTCTGCCTCCTACCAGTGGATGAACGTGGGGAGGCTCTGGCATATCCGGTTGAATATCGGCTGGCACCACGATCTCGACCACGTATTACACCACCCCGAGACCGTGTTCGTCTTCGTCCTCTAACATAAAGGGTTTCCTCACTCCCACCCTCGTCACTCCAAAAAACAGGTTCACTCTTCACCTCACTGACAGGCAATGATGCCTTATTCTGACCGCCAATTCCACCAGCAAATATACGATTTAGGGCCGATTTCATATTCTCATAAGTTACCTCATTTATTGCGGACATCACCAGTTGTTGCTCACTATCAGACAGTTTACATGAAGCCAGCAGCATAAAAGCCCTTACAGCATTCGGCAGATCCATGCCTTGCTTCTTAAAACTGAAATAAATATGTTCAAATTTAGCCACAAACACCCGAATATTCGTATTCCCATTTCATCTGAGGTTATACAACTCATGAAAAGCCGCAAACTGCCGACGTCCTTTGTCCACGAGGAATAAACCGTCCAGCTTTTCCAACAACTGCTCGACACCATTATCTTGCTTCAAAACATCGGCTTCAATTTCCGACGACGCAACCCTCGCTCTTCCTGATAACGAAAGGTGGACGGCAAGCGCTTGTTTCTTCTTGGTAAATCCATCAAATCACACCAAATGCCTATGTCCTTCTTCCAATTTTCATAAACACAGCCATTTTCAAGTTTTGGAGGCCACTTAGTTGAACACGACGCCATTATGTTCGAACTACGGTCCGAATCACCTACGCTCTGCTACCAGTGTCGCACAACCCCACTCACTGACTTCCGTTGTTAAAGTGCGCGGGTCCGCCAACCCAGCAACATCGTAGGCGTCGGTGTCGACATGGGCCCATCACATTGCGCGCCCAGCCACATCGTCGGCGTCGGTGTCGGCGTCGGCGTGGGCCCACTACAGTGGTCCCTCGCGTTTAGCGGATTTCAGCTTGGCGAAACACAGTATTGGCAATAGGTTGGATATGGTACCAGAATCCGAATTTGGCGCTTCAAATACACTTTTGGCGAGAATGCTGACGTCACGGAATGGCGTCAGCCCAGAATGCGCCGCCCGCAAGCTAGTCACACCAGGCCTAACTCTAAATAATTCATGGTAAATAAAATCTGTTATCTATTATCTATTGTCTTTTCTATTGCTGTTAATGTTTCATGTAGGCTACAGTAGAGCGCCGTATTGAGAGTTACTCTTAGGCCGAGGCTAGGCTATAGATAGGCTTAGGCCTACTCACAAAACCCTAACTGAGCTGCTTGGATAGCGAGAATATCCCAGGTATATTTCATAAACGTATGTTAACAGAGTAATCTTGACCAAACCGATTTGTGAACCTCATATCTCTTGTGTTTTGCTTTGTTTATGTTGTTGTTGTTGTTGTTCCCTAAGCTGCCTGGCCGAACAGCTCCGAGTCCCTGAGGAAGGCCATGGCCACGATCGGGCTTTCCCACAGAGCTCTCATTGAGTGTAGGTTGTGTTGTTGGCGTAAGTGGTTGTGTGAAATGCAGTCTTCTATGATGTGTTTAATGGTATGGGGTGCTGTGTTACATCCCGGGCAGGCGTCGACAACGGAGTCATCCAGTCTCTTCTGATAGCTCAGGAGAGCTGGATGGTGTCCGCATCTCAGCCTGGCCAGGTGGACTCTGTCCTCGCGAGGGAGGGAGGATTCGGAAGGATGGATTTCGGGAGGTCGTGCATGCAGCTGCGTGTTGTCTGTGAGTGAGTGGATGGATTGGCGAGAGATATGAGTATGGATGTGCTTCTGGAAGTTGGTTCGGGGTGGGCAGGGAGGGAGAGAGGACAATAACTGTGTGTGATACCGTGTGCTGGGTGTTGTTTTGATATTTTGCTTTGTTTATTGTGCCAAACAGTCTGCGACACACAAACACACATGCGCGCATCAGCTGACTCAGGGGCCCAATCGATAAATATAATTAATCAAACAAGTGACCACGGATCCAAAACCAATTTCATTATTTTGCTCAATCGAAAAGCAGTTGGTATAGAAAATTCTAGTCTTCACCATTCACAAGGTAAAAGTGATTTATGCCTCCTGACATATATCTAAGCTAGGTTAGACCATTTCTTGGTCTGGCTAGCTAGTGACTTATCAACTTGTTGCTAAGGTTATGTGGTTATTCCTTATCAATAGGACTATTCACAAGATAACAATGAATTCTGCTGCCTGATATACATCTAACCTAGGTTAGGTCAATTCTTTGTGGAGATATATAGGCTAGGCCTATGTCTTCTAGCAAAAACAGAGTAAGCAGACGGCGCCGAGTGTGTCGGCGATCGACGATGCGCATGGCGGGCGGTTTGAAAAGGCCCAAAAGGGTGAACTCGGGCCTTGTCAAAGACTAATGGATAATTTTCCCATTTAAAGTACTATTCGCGTTTGGCGAAATTCACTTTTGGCGATGGTTTGGCTAGACTAATGAATTCGCTAAATGAGAGGGACCACTGTACATTGCGCGCCTTCCCGTGACGTCACCGCATAGCGACGTCACACCAACAAGCGTATATCAACTGCCACCTGTTCCTAGTCCTCGCTGAAAGAAACCGGCGGGTCAGGAAGTCCAGTAGCTTGGCCATCTTGTGTGAGGCAAACAAGTCCACCTGCGGATTTTCCCCAGGAGACGGCTAGGACGTTGAAAATGCTTTGTCTTAAGGGGACCGACCGGTTAATTTAGGCTTAAAAAAATCGAAATCCTGAAAATACCAATAGGTGTTTACTCAACAAGAGTCAACATCCCTTCATAAGCCAGTGAAATGTTATTAGTGAAAACCCATTTGAAATAGTTTTTTTTATGTTTTCCAAACTTTTCCTGTAATTCTAAAAACGTTATATACTAATGAAATTAACATGCTCAGTAACTACTGGTCGTACGAGGAGCATACCTATATACATCGAAAGAGCGTAAGCTACTCTACAACCTCCCAATACGCTTTATCTTCTACTTTGCCATGTTCCTGCTTAAAATATTGTAAATCTAAAAAACAAAAGTAAAAATGTTCACCTAATTACCTTAGACTTTCACATTTTTTTCTCAGAACCTATATTGTCGCAATTTCGGATGTTATTCTACAGTTATTATTGGACCTATAGGAATGATGTATATACCATTGGAAAGGTAATTAAAAACACTACAAGGCTTATTAAGCCAATTTACTCTAGTAATTTAATTGTTTTCACAATATGTCGTCAAAGTTGTAATTTTCTATAAATATATTCGCCTGAATCCGTAATCACCTAAATCGAACAAATACACAAAATATATAAAATGTTTTTTATAGCAACTACAGATACACCTTTTGTGAGTTGTTTGATCACATAAAACATGTGCTATGGGGATTTCTGTAGGAGTTTATCATTTTCTGCAGTGCTATGGTTTTCATTTTTTTTTTACCTAAATTGCAAGAAAAACGCATTTTTTTTTTTTTTTTTTTTTTTTTAATCTAGTTTTGTGGTCATATACACCTGTGCCAAATTTAATTTAAATTGAAAGTAAGACCTGGAAGTTTGTAATTAACCGGTCGGTCCCCTTAACCTCTGAAGTGCGCATGGGGGTAATTGGAAACGTCCCCCTGTGCTGACGTATTTGAGGTGTTTCCGTCACTAAAATATTCATTGTGCCATTAATAGCATTAATACTTATCCATATGCGCCTATTATGGGTTGATTATAAAGGTATTAACCTGAAACAACAATAAAACAAGTGAAAACAGCGTTTGGATGGTCAAAATCGGAGATATAACCCGCGAGTTGTATAATGTATGGGTGAGGCAATCTGCTTTCCCGCCAATTTCCCCCAAGGCCACTGAGACACAGTCGATCGATATTCTCTCTCTCTCTTGCACTCGCTTGCCATCAGTGATGACAACACCCTGCTTGCAACTCGCTAATGTAAGCACGAAAATATACCTCAGAATAAGGGAATAACAGGGAAAATAGGTGATAACTGAAGGAGAGGAGGAAAGTGGGGAAGGAGGGGAGGTAGAGGACTGAGATTTTGCATGGCCCAGGGGCCAAACAATTTTTTTTTTTTTTTTTTTTTTTTTTTTTTTTTTTTTTTTTTTTCCGATGTCAAAAGTTGATTTTTGTTTTCACTCACTCATAAGAGTCTCCCCGCAGTCCGCCGGGGGAACTCTTAAGAGTCTTCCCGCAGTTCCCGGGTTAAAGACCACTTGACAAGGGGACGGAGCGTCCCCTTGACAGAGCAGACGCCCAAAGGTATGCCGTCCCGGGCAGGTATGGCACATGCAGGGTAATGCTGTGAAGTTCGGCCATATAAAACAATTTCTCCGCCAGGACCTGGAGGACCACGGACCTGGAGGAGCCCTGCTTTAGAATGCAATGAACCACAGACATGTTGACCATCCTGAAGGTACTGACTTGCCGCTAGGGCCTGCCCGTGAACCCTCAGGAAGAACAATGGCACTTAATAATTCCAGGGCATCGATGTGTAGGTGGGATAGGCCCCCCCCCCCCCCCCCTTTATCCAGATGGTCGGCGGCGGAGCAGTCCAGGGCACCGCTGCTGTGAGCCTGCCCCGAGCGACCCAGTGTGACAATCTCAGACGTATGGAGCACGGTACCGGCCAAAGCCGAAGGAGGGGGGCGATAGAGGGAAGTGCCTGTTCTATCTATCTATCTATTGCCTGACGCCGTGATCCCCGAAGGGGTGGCCACGAACGAACCGCCCCCATGCACCTCTGTCCCCAGTCAGTCGACGCCCCTCCCCCCAACCAGCACCGCCTTCGTTCATGTACTTCCTCACTCCATCCTTCCACCTCTCATTCGGTCTACCTCTCCCTCTCTGTCCCTCCACCTCTCTCTCGTACACCCTCTTAGTCATTCTCTCGCTTTCCATACGTTCCATATGGCCGAACCATCTCAAGTTGTTCCTTTTCACACTTTCCAGCACATCTACCTCCACACCACACCTCCTTCTTACTTCCTCATTAGTCTGTCTATCCTTCCATGTAACTCCGCACGCACTCCTTCAGTAATTAATTTCCACTGCTCTCACTCTTGGTCTGAGTCTCTCAACCAACGTCCATGCTTAGCTTCCGTAAGTCAGTGTCGGGATTACCACACTGTCATGCAAGGACTTCTTCACTTCCATACTGACCACCCTATTTCTTGTTACTGCTTTTAGCGTTCCTACAACCCTCTTCCCCTGTTGTACCCTCTCCCGCACTTCTTCATCCATAGTCCCATCTTTACTCAACACACTGCCCAGATACTTAAAAGAGTTGACGATCTCCATAGCCTGACCGTTCAGCTTCACCTCACACTCTGTGACTTCACCCCTTTCGAAGACTATAACCTTGCTCTTCCCCGCATTTACCTTCAAATTCCGTTTTTTTGCACACTGTTCCAAACTCATTTACCAGACCCTGCAACTCCCATTCATTATCACTCATCAGAACTGTATCATCCGCAAACAGCAGTATAGGTAGCTTCCACTCAATTCCCTCCCTTTTCAGCGATACACCAACATCCACTGCTCTTGATAGTATTTCTTTCATGACTCCATCCATATATTGGGAGGTTTGACACTCTCCCAATACCAAAAAAGGAAAACCTTCTATTTGGTAGGTAGCCTCGGAGTATCCAACGTAGAGCTATATACCTATCGTATAATTCCGTTCCGCTCTGGAGCGGACAATTATCGTAATCACTAGCGTGATTAAATCGATAACATCTAGAGTAGCACCTTACTCTCCTGGTCCTGATGTGGCGGCGTCTACGCCGTGGGGCCACCTCCCGAGGCTGCTGACCCTCCACGGCCGAAGACAAAATCAACGACCAGTGGAGGAAAACCGGATGCCGGCCGCGGGGAGCAGTTTCGGGAGCCAAACCGTCACAACCATCCCCTACCCCCTCCCTGGGGGCACGGGTCCTTGGAGCGGCTTCGGTCGCGCCGGGAATTTCCACACCTCTCACACCACACACACACATCACACAGTTTTTCCTACACCGAGAAATGACTCTCCGGCTGTCATTTCTCGAAGACTTCTTCTAGCCGGAGACATTGAGAGCAACCCAGGACCCACGTACACATACATATGTCCAACTTGCTCAAAACCCACCACTTCGAGTCGCCATACTAAGGGTTCAGTTCTCTGCAATTCATGCGGGAACTGGACCCACTTCACCTGCACAACACTTGCCTCCAAGAAACACTACACAAACACCTGGACCTCATGCCCCTCCCTCTCCCAGTCAAATCCCTCACCTAAAACCCGTCCACCTCTCCTCCCCAACCCACCTAACCTTCCCATATTATCCTCTCCCCCCCCCTAAAACCCGTCCACCTCTCCTCCCTAACCCACCTAACCTTCCCATACCATCCACATCCTCAACTCAACACACCACACCCCATCCTAATCCATTCCAACCCCCATCTCCTGCTCCCCAATCCCCACCCCTACCTCACCCATCCCAACCCCCAGCCCCTCCCTCACTCCCCCCCCATCACCCCATCCTCGTGCAGCAGCACCCAACATACATCGTGCACATAACATTAACATTCTTCAACTGAACATAGATGGCATCAACACAAAGAAACACGAACTCTCACACTTCATCAAACAACACAACATACACATTGCCATCTTACAAGAAACAAAACTCCGCACAACACAAAAAACACCTACATTTCATAATTTCACCACCATCAGACAAGACCGGGCTGTCGGCGGGGGCGGTGGACTCATCACCCTGGTACACAAAGAAATATCATACATAGTAACCAGTGTACAAACCAAATCACTCCTCCCCCCAAATGATAACACAACAGAAATACAGTCAATTAAAATACGCACTGGCAACAACTCCAACATAACCATCATAAACACATACATCCCTCCCCAAACATCCCCTACAGTACCAAATGAATACAGACCACACTTACAACACATCACAAACACCCCACACACCCCACACATCATCCTGGGTGGTGACTTCAACGCCAAGACGTCGGCCTGGTTTGTCGACAACCCCGACACAGACAGAGGGCTGGTACTACAAAACCAAACCGATAACCTCATCATTCTTAACGACATCCATCAACATACCCATATTCCTCACCAAGCCCTCTATAACCCATCATCTCCAGACATCACCATTTGCTCCCCAGAACTCGCCCCCACAACATCCTGGAGGGTGGTCAGAACCTTAGGCTCGGACCACCTCCCGATCATTATCACCACCAAAACCAGACTCACCCCAGCTAGCCACAAACACACATACACCAATTATAAAAGAGCTAACTGGGAATCAATAAAACTATCCAAAATGCTGACAAGAAACACATTCCAAGAGGTAACAGAAAAAGACACAACCCCAACATCACACCAGATATTCAAAACCTCATCAGACAACGCGACATACTGAAACACTCCCCAGCACCCCACACACAAGACATCACACAACAAATTCAAGCACTCAACACCCAAACTGACAACAAAATACAAGAACAACAAAAACTAAATTGGAATAACTTCCTACAAACACTTGATCACAAAACAAACCCCAAAAAACTCTACAAACCACTAAACAGCATCACACTTTCCAACAGCAACACAACACAATCACATGCTGCAATCACAACAACAGACTCTACTCCTTCATGTAAACAACAAGCAAACACTCTCATCAATCACTTTTCACATGTCAGCCACCTAAAACCTCACAAAGACGACCGACGTGTCATCCGACGTAAGAGACAATTCCCCACAGACCCTGACTATACACCCTTCACCAATCACCAGACAAAGCATATCATCAACAATCTCAAGCACTCACCCGCCTGTGGCCTAGACAACATAAGCAACATACACCTCAGACACCTGGGACCACAAGGCATACAAGCACTCACTAACATATGAAGCCCTCCGAATCATAAGGGGACCAAACAACATTTTTTGAATTTCCAAGCCAAGCACGTGGTGCCATAGCCCAACTTCTCCCCTACACACTGGTAGTCGTTTGGTACCCTTAAGACGAAAACTGTATGAGTGAGAGTCCTGGACGTTAAGGTAACTTTTTCGCCTTTCAGGAACACTCACCAATATCCTGGGAAAAATATAACCTGACACAAGGGGTCCAAACGACACTCAGTTAATCCCTCCATACTCTCACTCTCCCGTACGTAAAAGTACATTCACTTACCCATACCCTTGTACTTACCTGTTAATTATTAACTAACCTGCCTTACCTGGAGTATGGAAATTGGAGGCTTGTGGGTGGGAATGATGGACAATTACGTACACTACCCAATATCAGTGCATTATTATCTTTAAAAGAAAAAACTTGTGGTCAAAGTGCTGGTAATGTTAGATTTTGGCCATTTTGGCCATTCAAAAAAGGGGATAATTTTGGTTTGGGTGTTTTTACTAAAAATATAGACGTGGAACTCCCTATTTTTACATGCTGGGATGAAAGAGTAGTGTTTCGGCTACCTTCAGTAAAAATATGAAGAGGGCACCTTACCGGGTTAAAGAGTTACACATATTTTGAACTGCCAAACTTTGACCTTGATTTTCTCAGAAGTAAGAAATGGTGGTTGGTCCCCTTATGATTCGGAGGGCTTCATATCAAACTACAGCTATTCACACAACACAATACCAGACATTTGGAAGCATGGTATCATCATCACATTCCCCAAACCCAACAAAGACCCCACGCTACCCTCCTCGCACCGCCCCATCACACTCCTTTGCTCCCCCTCCAAAGTCATGGAACGCCTAGTATTACAACTAATTACACCTGACCTACCCCTAGCTCCAACACAACATGGCTTTAGGCCACTGCACTCCACAAACACTCTTCTCACAGACCTTACACAAAGAGCTTTCGACGGCATCAACTCAGCTAGACCACCACACAGATCACTATTAGCCACACTCGACATTAGTAAAGCCTTCGATGCCATCTCCCACCCCAACCTAACAAACAAAATCTACAACACAAACATGCACAACAACACAAAAAGGTGGCTGGCCAACTTCCTAGCAGACAGATGTGCACACGTATCTTTTGCCGGTCAGTCATCTAAAATCAGAAACTTTCCAAACGGAGTCCCATAGGGATCCGTCCTATCGCCCGCACTCTTCAATCTGTACATGTACGATATAACTACACCCAATACGCCCCAAATAAACTTAGCCTCCTATGCAGATGACATAACACTCACATGCACACACCATGACCCAAAAAGAGCAACAGATCTCCTTCAACCCTATCTCAACACACTACATGGCTGGTGCACTACAAACAGAGTTAATCTAGCCCCAGCCAAATCCACCGCAACCCTGCTCACAAGTTGGACAGGAGAACACGAATACATCCCTCAACTCACCATAAACAACACACCCCTAACACATACACACACACCCAAAATCCTAGGAGTAACATATGATACTCATATGACATTCAAACAGCATACCACAAACATTAAAAAGAAACTGACACCCAGACTTAACGCCCTCAGGTCACTTGCTCACACAAAATTTGGACACAACAAAGAAACTACCACCACAGTATATAAACAATACATAAGATCAGTAATGGAATACGCAAGCCCAGCCTGGGCTTCTAACCTAGCTGAAACACATCATAAGACCTTACAGACTATTCAAAACAAAGCCCTGAAGATCATTACAGGCTGCACAGCTACTGCACCTACAGATCACCTCCATCAAGAAACCAAAATCCTCAAAGTCAAAGACCATCTGGACATGAGAGGCACTCAATTCCTGGCAGCAGCCTCCACGAACCAAGACCACCCACTAAACTACATGGCAACACACCCACAGACACCAAGAAATATCAAAACAACACCCAGCACACGGTATCACACACAATTATTGTCCTCTCTCCCTCCCTGCCCACCCCGAACCAACTTCCAGAAGCACATCCATACTCATATCTCTCACCGATCCATCCACTCACTCACAGACAACACGCAGCTGCATGCACGACCTCCCGAAATCCATCCTTCCGAATCCTCCCTTCCTCGCGAGGACAGAGTCCACCTGGCCAGGCTGAGATGCGGACACCATCCAGCTCTCCTGAGCTATCAGAAGAGACTGGATGACTCCGTTGTCGACGCCTGCCCGGGATGTAACACAGCACCCCATGCCATTAAACACATCATAGAAGACTGCATTTCACACAACCACTTACACCAACAACACAATCTACACTCAATGAGAGCTCTGTGGGAAAGCCCGATCGTGGCCATGGCCTTTCTCAGGGACTCGGGGGTGTTTGGCCAGGCAGCTTAGGGAACAACAACAACAACAACAACAACTCTCTCTACTAGGTACGTTGTACACACTCTTGAGGCTACTATTTTAAAGGAAATGAAAATATTGATGAGAAAAAAAAGAGAAAATTGCAGAACATTGTCCATCCTATCTGGCTCCTTAAGCCGTTGTCACGGGTCCACTGCACAACCCGACCGGGTTCATTAGATCATCCAGGTATCAAGTTGATTAGACAAGATTGCATTGGCAGGGGTACGGCGTGAGGGCGGGATACTATGACGTTGGATACTCCGAGGCTACCTACCAAATAGAAGGTTTTCCTTCTTTGGTATTGGGAGAGTGTCAAACCTCCCAATTTAGTAGTAGCCTCTACGTCTCCACCGTAGAGCTAGAGTAACAAATCAGAGGCGGACATCCAAAGGAAAAAACACAAACTTAGCCCTTAGGAAATATCACGACAATGGAAAGACTGACTTAAACAAGAGAGTTTATATAAAGAGTGTACAGACAGGTGCATATCAAGAGAGGTCAAGTACAGTCAAGTCTTATTCCATGAGATAACTTAGCCTAAGACAAAGAATGATGCATTTCATAATGATGAATATAAATTCCAGGATGCCCCCCCCCCCCCTCCTTCCGGAAGAAACCAGGACGACCCATACTGTAACGAGTAAATACCGGCATACGCCAAATAGGAGTACCGTAGAGGATGTGACGAGAAACTACATGAGCAGTGTCAGTGACGAGCACTAAAAGCCATATGAGAAAAGTTCAGTGGTATGAGGACAAGACATACCGAAAGAATGTAGTATACTTAAGACTAGAAAGTATATCAAAAGCTTAGCCCAGTTATTAATCTTTAACATAGGTGCAAGTATGGGTATAGTGCAATACCCTTCCCTTTCCCCAACCCCCAATAAGGGAAGGACAGGACAGGAGAAGGACAAGAGACAGAAGGAACCCTGCAGGTAGACCCCGAGGGAACCTGCAGGCCCAACGCACTACATGGTCTGTCGGTGGACAACGACAGAGAGGAGGAGACAAACGTGGTGGGGGAAGACCAAAGCCCTGTGTCGGCAAAGTCCGGGCGAGAAAAATCAAGTAAAACCTGAATGGAGCAGCGTACGAACGGATGGCATGAGCTGTGCCCTGAACGTATGGGTTACTGGCCCAAGAACCCGACACAGGCGAAGTCCCACAGCACGGCGATCAAGCCTCCTATCGGACGTAGGCGCCACCCGTAATGTCAACCCTGACAGTGGCCTGGCCGAGTACACATACGTATGCAGGGTTTGAACCGGGCAGAACGGACGATGAACCCTACCACGTGTGAAAGCCGGTACAGGAAAGGCCTAAAAACGGGAGTGTCGCGTACGGTTGTAGCTACAAAACGAACAGACGGAGCCAAAGTAACTGACCCAAGGACGGGAGAAAACGGAAGCAATGCCGGGTCCTAGACATGGCAGCCATCTCCAAGACGCCGTCACCCGCCGCCAAAGCCAGAAGGAACAGTGTCATGGCATGGAAGTGTTCAGGCGCGGGTTAAATAGTGTAAGAGGCAGACGAGAGCAGTGGGAGAACCTCCTCCATAGACCACTGAGGAGGAATCTGAAGCGGGGTAGGCCTAAGTCCAAAGCATTCCCGCATGAGGAAATCCAATGCCCTGTGAGGAACGACCAACCCCGTGAATGACTCAAACGGTACCCAAATGGCCAACAGGCGGGTCCTATGTTACGATCGGGTCTCGTATAAATCAGTGGCTCTTATACATTGGACTAGACTGGCATAAATGCAACAACGGAAACGCTAGATCCAACCCCTGATATATAATCCCGTCGAACAAAGAACACATATACCCTCCAGAGTTATATCTGCGATAGCGGGGTATCTTAACTCTAAGTATCTATGTGCTTCTACTATAGGCTGATGTTCTCTGAAACAGCCTATTACCTATAACATATGGTTGCTTAGTTATGGTACACAAGGAAAAGATAGTTAACTTAATTAAATCACAAGAGTGATCTAATGCAAACAAGAAGAAGGTTTACTTAACGTTACTTTAATCAATAATATCTGTCACTCCTTTATGAAAGAAAGTGTTGTAAAGTCCTCAAGCACCGAACAAGGAATCTTCTGAATAATGTCGGATGCTACTAAGAAGAACGTATCGGAAATGGAACCACAAAATAGCAGGAGGCAGGACAATGCACGCGTAGGCTAAATACACAAAAAGGCTGGACCTATAATGTTATTGGACACAAGAATATTATAAGCGGTGCAACAGTAATAATGCTCGCTACAAAAAAGTAGTACTCCTATTAACAAAACCGGTCTATGCTGGTTGTGTCTCTCTACAGCAACCTAGACCTCAAAATGCTTGTGTAGAAATAATGGGTATGCATAAAAGAGTATATGATCTAATCCAGCTAATGTCTACCCGGGTTAACAAAGTCTAGCTGGGATGCGCAAAGGTACAGAATTCTGGTGGAGCAAGGCAGCTCCTAGCCTAGTGTGGACCTTGGGTCTGTGCGGCCTGATTACGTTAATATGAAGGGGTGCTCTCTTGAGGATTCTCGATCACAAGTATCGAGTATCCTCCTGGCGACCCTCAAAAGTAAAATCAAATAGAGTCAGAACAGTGTTGGGTGGATTAGGCAAGCAGCCCTCACGCACTACACAGTCTAAACTCCAAGGTACACAGACAAAAGATCCTCCCAGGTAACCCACAGAATCCGTAGTGTCGTGCAGCTCAAAAGTAGCCTACACACAGTGAAAACACCAACAGCAAGGTACCTGATCCCTAGTCTAGCATTATTTCACCCTGTAGAAACATTAGTGATTGATGGAGACAGTCCGAGCAATACAATCTCCCAAAAAGACAATGACTATCTTCAACCTTAGCCTAGTACATAAGAAATGTGAGATCCAGCATATAATACAGTCTGGCCACCAATTCAAGGTGTGGATGCAGGGAACCAGAGGGGGATTGATATTAATAAAAGGTGAGGAAGTAGTGGAAATGATAGAGGCAGTAGAAGAGAAAGATTCTAAGACAAGAGTGTGGAACAGTTCAAGGGAGATGCTTAGAGTATGCTGTCTGGGACGGATCTGACCAGGATATTTCCAGGGACCGCATGGGTGGAGTCCCAGTTCGCAGGAATGGCACGAGGGCGCGCGACAGTCGCCCAGTAAGCAGCCGCCTAGTAGGCCGTGTTAGGCAGGAGGCAACGAATCCCGCGAGGCCTATGTAAGGGGGCCAGCCATGCGCCACACTCACCACCAAGTCACACCACCTGGTCTCTCTCTCTCTCTCCCGCTCGCCTTCCCATCATTCAACTACTTAACACAATACTTTCAATTGACTAAATAAAATAGAAAGGATTATGACAGACGAAAACAAAGAACAGTTCTGAACTGTCTGCAACACAAGCTTTCTCGAGAAGGAAAGTACACAATGATAGGTAGACTGTAGCTACATTCTCTGCCCTGGCGAGTCCTAGCGAGTAAGCCATGCGGTTCTGGGGGAAGCAGTGAGCGTCACACCCCACCCAAGATTTTTAAGAGGCTCCAACTATGAGCTCTAAATCTGACACGCAGAACCCATACAAAATTCGCCACTCCTAGTCACCCAGCGACAATGAAATGTAAAGCACAGTTCTCTTCAAAATAACACATTATAAAAATGAACAACCCCTCCCAACACAATAGATTAAATTACACAGTTATGCTCATAAGAGCGAGCTTCACTAGCCCAGCCTTCTGAGAGGAGTACAACTCAGAATTTCTGCTATAACATACTTACCCACGCGAGCCAACAAGCACCAGACGTAAACATACGACAGGGATCTGCCTTGCTTAGGCCAATCGGCTTTCTGCAGACTCCCATTTTCTTATGTTCTTATACTAATCAAACCAAAGTAGGAGGCTACCCTTGTGATGATCTACCCCGGGTCTTCCACCCTCGATAAGCAATCTGCAATCACATTCTCAGAACCGGCAATATGGCGTATGTCTAGGTTGTATTCCTGCAACATTAATGACCACCTGGTCAGCCTCATATTCCGGTTATGGAATTGATTCAGGAACTTGAGGGGGTTATGGTCGGTGTAGATCATCACAACTGGTCCATAGGCTGGAACATACACCTCAAAGTGCCTGAGCGCTAGCACAATCACCAGCAGTTCCTTCTCAACTACTGAATAGTTCTTCTGCGCCGAGTTGAACTTTTTTGAGAAGAAACTGACTGGGTGCTCCAGCCCATCTTCGTCTGATTGCATCAGAACGGCACCAGCCCCCACACCACTGGCATCAGTTGCCAGCTGGAATGGTCGGCTAAAGTCCGGGGCCCTGAGGATTGGGTGAGTACACAACAGGTGTTTTACTAGCAAAAAAGCCCTCTCACACTCAGGCGCCCACTTAAACTTTCTATCTTTGGCCAATAGGTCCGTCAGAGGAGCCAGCACAGTAGAATAGCCCTTTATAAAGCGGCGGTAGTAACCAATCATGCCCAAAAACCTCATGATCTGCTTCTTGGTGGACGGCCTGGGGAAATGGTTAATAGCCAATATCTTGTTCTGTGGGGGGCACACCTGGCCCAAACCCACCATGAACCCCAGATACTGCATGGTAGCCCGCACAAAATCACACTTTCCCAGGTTGACCACCAAGTTTGTCTTGCTTAATTTCTTAAATAGGGATTCTACATGTTCACAGTGGCTCTTGAAATCGTCATCGTAGATAATGACGTCGTCCAGGTACACGGTACAGTTCGGAATGTCAGCCACTAACTCGTTCATCAAGCTTTGGAAGGTCGCTGGTGCGTTCTTTAGACCGTACGGCATGACATTACAACGATATGTAGCACCATCCACCACAAAACCACACCTCTTTCGCCCGTTCAGACAAAGGCACCTGCCAGTAACCTTTTACCAGGTCCACCTTGGTCAAGAACTTGGCCCTGCCAATCTTGTCTACACAGTCATCGACCCGGGGAAGAGGATATGGGTTGGTGGGAGTCAAGCCGTTTAGCCTGCGGTAATCAACACAGAAGCGCCCCTTGCCATCCGGCTTAGGTTGCAGCGTTACGGGAGATGTCCACTTTACTGCCCCCTTCTCGATCAGTCCCTGTTGCAACATATACTCCAACTCCGCCCGGAGGGCCGGAAGTTTAATAGGGGGCACCCTATAGGGCACTGATTTGAAGGGTGGGTGGTCTCCGACGTCAACGTCGTGCACCTCCTGAGTAGTGAGGCCTGGGTGTTCCGCAAATACAGTAGGGTATAAACAGAATAGGCGCTCGACAGCCACACGCTGTTGCTCAGGTAGGTGTTGCAAAGCCTCATGAGCCGCCTGTCTCGTGTTTCCCGCCCACTGATCTGCAGAAACATGATAATCCCAGTTGTCATCCACCTGCGCATGACTGTCCCGTTCTCCTTCTCCACCTTGACTGCTGAAAGTCATCACGGGGACAGTGAGAGGCTCAGGTGGGCACCTCACATACTCCTTCATCAGGTTGACATGACATAACTGATTCCTCTTACGCCTGCCTGGAGTGGCCACCAGGTAATCTAAGTCCGAGAGCTTCTCTGCTACCCTATAAGGACCAGCGTACTTTGCGGATAAGGGGTGACCTACAAGAGGGAGTAGTATCAACACCTCCTGACCCACGGGAAACTCCCTGAGTTTCACCTTGTGGTCGTACCTGTCCTTCATGAGGGCCTGAGAGCCTACCAGATTGCGGCCAGCCAACTCCAGACTACGCAACATTCGTTCTCTACTCTCAAGTTCGACAGCACCGTCACTACACTTTAGAACCTCCGGGTCTTCTAGCTGCAATTTGCGAATATCTGAGGGAGCTAGCCTGTCTAAGTGTTTGCGAAACAACTCATGCCCCCCCCCATCATCGAACTTTGCATCCCGTTGCTCTCTCCGTGTATACCGTTGCTGCCTCTGAGTCTCTTTAAGCCCTGCCTCTACACTCACAGTGACAGGTGGTGGTGCTTCTCCAGACTCTAAAAACGGTGCTAATACTGAGTCCCCGAGAAGCGCTGCTGGTACTAGACTCTCCACCGTATCAGCTTTCAGCACCTTCTCATGACCGTTCCTCCGCTTATTTGAAGACTGTTGGTTAGGCTGTGACTCCCTGGATGCGAGAGATCTGGTTACAACACACGCCATTGGTTGCACCTGACACTTCTCAACCCACTCCTGTTCCTCCCTACTCACGTCGGCCGGCTCCTCGGCAACGACTAAGGGTGAAACCTTAGAAGCAGGCACCGCAAAGTCATTGCCGAGAAGGAGGTCGACGCTCCCAACAGGCAATTTCTCCACGATTCCCACATCCAGTTCGCGAGTCACACCGTCAACTTCAAGCTCCATTCTAACAAGCGGGTATGACCTAGTTGCATTAACTCCCTGCACCACAACTACCCGCGCCGCGTTTATGGGTCTACCAGTGAAATTCTTCAAGAGTGTCTGAGAGGCACCTGTGTCACGCAAAAGCTCTACCCCGTGCTTCTTGCCCCCCCACTTCACGCAGCCATGCCCTCTATGGTCGCAAAAGGCATCGCGGACAGGGTTCGAGCCTTCCGGATCCTTCTTCACTGGCGGTGCTCCATCCTCTGATCTTATGCCTCCAGCAAACACAGAAGACTTCTGGAACACCCCAATGCTGCGAGCCAATGCCACAGCCGCCGTGGGAGGTCTGCTCGGACAAGCTTTTGCCATGTGCCCCTCTTTGTGACAGTGATAACACTCAAATTTCCCCTTGGACTTATACTGAGGTGTAAAAGTCCCCTGACCCATCTTAAACGGGGCGGTGCTAGGTTTGTGATCAGTCTTGGTGTCATTGCTTTTAAATTTATGTGTGTCCATATTCCGGGGAGGGGGAGGGTAACGCTCCTTAACGCCTACATCGTTTCTCTGTGCAGAGCCGCACCCCCGAATTAGTGACAACCGACGATCAGCCATCTCTGCTGCTTCTACGAGAGTTCTTGGGTTCTTCTCTTTAAGGTTTAAAGTCAAGTCGCCGCCCGTACACTTATAAAACTGCTCTAGAAGCATCAACTGTTTCATCTCATCAAACGTAGTTGTCTTCTCTGATCTGAGCCAGTTTCCCATAGCGTCGGACAGGTCCCGGTCGTGCTCCAAGAAGGTACTGTCTCGCCCCTTAGTCACACCCCGGAACTTTAACCTATATGTCTCGGGTTGTAGCTCGTATGCCCGCAGGACAGCCTCCTTGAGCTCCTCATAAACAACGCAGGACTCCAAAGGCAGTGCATCGTAAGCCTTGAGCCCCTTACCTACGAGTCTAGAGGACACTAGGGCCGCCCACTTAACTTCAGGCCACTGATGCTCCCGGCACTTCTTCTCAAATCTATTGAAAAACTCTGTGACACCAGACTCGTCAAATACAGGGACCAGTTTGAGAAGGTGCGACAGAGACTGATCATGCGCACGGTTTCCAGTACCGAGTCGCTGTCCCGTCGTCTCAACACGAGACTTCTCTAAATCCATGTCGGCACAGTATCTTGTAGATTCTAGTTCAGTCCTAAGCTCAGTACTAGCCAGCTCTTTTCTCTCTTCTATCTTAGCTAGCTCATTTCTCTCTTCTATCTTAGCTAGCTCTTTTCTCTCTTCTATCTTAGCTAGCTCTTTTCTCTCTTCTATCTTAGCTAGCTCTGTCTGCTGTTGACTCTGATGTTTTGCCATCTCGAGCTGAAAGAGCATCTCCGGGGTCAAACCTTGAGGAGGAGGAGGAGATGCAATGATGTTAGAAATACCCGGTGATCCCCCCAGGGGCAAACCACCCTGCCAGTCACTACCCACCTGCGGAAGCGTGCTCAGGGTCGGTACTCCAATAGGAGGATTGGGAGTCGAGTGAAGGGGAGGCTCGGCCAAAGGGCTCTGAGCACTCACCCTACCTCGTACGCCAGTCACCCCACCCAGCACACACGTTATCAGGTCATCCTTGGTCATGCCACTAGTACATACATGACCGATAGCTGCGGCTAAGCACTGGAGACCGTACCGATTCATACCCACCAACCGGTCGGAAGGAACAGGCCATTGTAATATATTCCTTGCATCCTCCTCACTGTTCACCAAGTTAACAACCTGCCCATGCTGCTGCTCCTCAGCTTCTACATCACGTACTGTGTCTTCATCCTGCACTGATCCGCTATAAGACATGATGCTCACTGAAGATTTTTCACTTTGATACACAAAAAGAAGTACCCCAAACTCTTATACCACAATATTCACAATACAAAATTCTCGGAGACAGCTTAAGTGCTATATTACTTTGCTAAAAACATAATTCTTGCATGTCCTCAACAAATATTCCACAAAATCAACAAATGTTCACTGCCTAAACTGTGAGAAAAATCTGCACAATAACCTGCAATTATATGTCAGTTCACCAAATCCTGAGCTAGGTCGCCATTTGTTACGATCGGGTCTCGTATAAATCAGTGGCTCTTATACATTGGATTAGACTGGCATAAATTCAACAACGGAAACGCTAGATCCAACCCCTGATATATAATCCCGTCGACCAAAGAACACATATACCCTCCAGAGTTATATCTGCGATAGCGGGGTATCTTAACTCTCAGTATCTATGTGCTTCTACTATAGGCTGATGTTCTCTGAAACAGCCTATTACCTATAACATATGGTTGCTTAGTTATGGTACACAAGGAAAAGATAGTTAACTTAATTAAATCACAAGAGTGATCTAATGCAAACAAGAAGAAGGTTTACTTAACGTTACTTTAATCAATAATATCTGTCACTCCTTTATGAAAGAAAGTGTTGTAAAGTCCTCAAGCACCGAACAAGGAATCTTCTGAATAATGTCGGATGCTACTAAGAAGAACGTATCGGAAATGGAACCACAAAATAGCAGGAGGCAGGACAATGCACAAAAAGGCTGGACCTATAATGTTATTGGACACAAGAATATTATAAGCGGTGCAACAGTAATAATGCTCGCCACGAAAAAGTAGTACTCCTATTAACAAAACCGGTCTATGCTGGTTGTGTCTCTCTACAGCAACCTAGACCTCAAAATGCTTGTGTAGAAATAATGGGTATGCATAAAAGAGTATATGATCTAATCCAGCTAATGTCTACCCGGGTTAACAAAGTCTAGCTGGGATGCGCAAAGGTACAGAATTCTGGTGGAGCAAGGCAGCTCCTAGCCTAGTGTGGTCCTTGGGTCTGTGCGGCCTGATTACGTTAATATGAAGGGGTGCTCTCTTGAGGATTCTCGATCACAAGTATCGAGTATCCTCCTGGCGACCCTCAAAAGTAAAAGCAAATAGAGTCAGAACAGTGTTGGGTGGATTAGGCAAGCAGCCCTCACGCACTACACAGTCTAAACTCCAAGGTACACAGACAAAAGATCCACCCAGTTAACCCGCAGAATCCGTAGTGTCGTGCAGCTCAAAAGTAGCCTACACACAGTGAAAACACCAACAGCAAGGTACCTGATCCCTAGTCTAGCATTATTTAACCCTGTAGAAACATTAGTGATTGATGGAGACAGTCCGAGCAATACAATCTCCCAAAAAGACAATGACTATCTTCAACCTTAGCCTAGTACATAAGAAATGTGAGATCCAGCATATAATACAGTCTGGCCACCAATTCAAGGTGTGGATGCAGGGAACCAGAGGGGGATTGATATTAATAAAAGGTGAGGAAGTAGTGGAAATGATAGAGGCAGTAGAAGAGAAAGATTCTAAGACAAGAGTGTAGAACAGTTCAAGGGAGATGCTTAGAGTATGCTGTCTGGGACGGATCTGACCAGGATATTTCCAGAGACCGCATGGGTGGAGTCCCAGTTCGCAGGAATGGCACGAGGGCGCGCGACAGTCGCCCAGTAAGCAGCCGCCTAGTAGGCCGTGTTAGGCAGGAGGCAACGAATCCCGCGAGGCCTATGTAAGGGGGCCAGCCACGCGCCACACTCACCACCAAGTCACACCACCTGGTCTCTCTCTCTCCCGCTCGCCTTCCCATCATTCAACTACTTAACACAATACTTTCAATTGACTAAATAAAATAGAAAGGATTGTGACAGACGAAAACAAAGAACAGTTCTGAACTGTCTGCAACACAAGCTTTCTCGAGAAGGAAAGTACACAATGATAGGTAGACTGTAGCTACATTCTCTGCCCTGGCGAGTCCTAGCGAGTAAGCCATGCGGTTCTGGGGGAAGCGGTGAGCGTCACACCTAAGCGTGGTGCATATGTTGGGCCGCATCTCAAAAATAACCAAATGAGGTAGGGAAACACGAACGCCACCGACAGGCGTGTCCGTGATGTGTTGGTCATCCCAGAAGGAAAACCGTGCCAGTGAGAGACGGAAGTCTGCCACTGAGAATGTGTCCAGTGGAGAGGATATGACAGTCAAAGATCGACTAAACGTCGGCAGCCACCCTGCCTCACAAACATCCACGATGTGAAGGCAAACGAGGTCCCGAGGCCACCAATCGATCCCAAGTGGAAATAGGGGAACGATAGGGGAACAGGACACGGGCGCCACCGCCACAGCTGAGCGGGCCAGGCGTGTGCTGGCCAGATGGAAGTGAACAACCAAACAAAGTCCATGTACCCACTCAGCCTGCGGAGGACTTTGCAGATCAGAAAGGGCGTCGGGTGGCGGAAACACATCGAATACGGTGTGTTGGAAAGACCAAACAACCCGGGTGCTCTGTCCCATCGACAGAGCAACCGCCCATAGGTCGGCAGTCCCGGGTAGGCAGGTTACACGCAGTGCGACGGTGGAAAGGAGTGCGTGGCAAAACAGGTACCCCGCCAGGTCCTGAAGAATGAAAAGACTACGCAGTCACCTGACTCAGGGTGACAGGTGTGCTCGACCTGTCCCAGTCGAGGCCCGCCCACGGCACATCGTGCGACGGTGGAAGGCAGGACTCGGGAACGGTAACTAGGAAACCGAACCGAGGAACAAGGAGAGTGGCGTGTACACAGTGTGCGGGAGAGTTCGCGGAGAAGATCCCACCCACCAAGGAAAAGAGGAGCGGAAGACCCCGAGTGAACAGGGGAGGCAAGGCCAATCCGACGAGGGTCGTAAAGACACGAGGGGCGACATGGAGACCGAAGGGTAAACCGCCGAACGTGACATAATGAGAGTCATCAATACGAGGCACGACAGGTCGACCACCGGTCACAACACCTCGCTCTCCGTCACAGAGACCAGAAAGACATGCGACAGGAAGCCCCGCTGGTGAGGCGAGACTTCCCGAATAATCCCATCCACGTGCATGGACAGAATAACAGAGGCGACGTCTGGGGAGACAGGCCGATGTCACGCAGGTCGCCGGAGTGGAAACGTGGACCGGCACCCCGAGGACAGACCCTGCCGTATTACCCGGCGTGCCCACGAACGGCGAAGCTAAACCGAGAGTGGGGACGCAAGAGCCGTTACGGGCCCCGAGTCTGGCGGCCTTGTTACGAGCCTTTCTGCCGACCTCAACGAAGAGGAAGCGGTTGAGGAGGGTCGGGACATCCCAGGCAGACGGGGAGCGAAGAGCCCCGCAGCAGCAAAGAGGGAAGACCCCTGCCATGCAGGTGCAGAGAAGAGCCCCTCCGGAGGGAGCACAGAAAGCAACAGCGACGTGGGGACCTCAGCCAGCGCCAGTGTACAGAAGGAAAACCACAGACTGGCGACAACGCGCATCCTCTTGGAAGGGACACTGAATAAAGCCGACGGAGGTGATGGCGAGCTGCAGTCGCACACGCCCGAATAGGGCGTGCACCCTACCCGACCGACTAGGGTGCACCCCACCCTTCCCGAGCACCCTAGTCGGTGGGGCTACAATAAGCCTGAGGGGAAGCCGAGCTAGGTGCAGTCGCTCGAAGAGGGTGGAGAGCATGCGAGCAGTGCGCCGCCAGGGCTTGTGAACATGTTCCAGGGCACCCTTCTCTGGTGGCGTGAAGGAACGTGGCATACGTTCAGAAAGATAACGTAGGGGCAAAGAACCAGGCCCAAAATGGAGGTGAAACCCCGGATGAAGGCATGACGAGGCTTGACACGGAGGAGCTGCCAACAGGAGGGAGTGGTGAAGAACCCATCTCCGACCGAACCCCGAAGTCGACGGCCTCCGTCAGCCACAAGGAACAGTAAAAGATAAACTATGGAATGACACTACTGAAACTCATACGATGCCGACAGTGTGGGCGCGTCGACATGTACGTCGTGTCGAGCTGTACCTGCCAAATCGCAGGCACCGGGCGCACCCCTTGTGCATGTGTAAGAGCTCGTTCCGGGCGGGATGCCGCCACGTTCCCCCACGATGACGGCTTCCCGTAAAGGGAAGAGAATCGACGTCTGTTACGGACCTGAAACGTCCCGAGGGACGGAACGTGGACAGGCCGACCAACCAGCCCCAGGCTACACGCAGGAAAGCATGACTAAAGAAGTCGATGCCGCCTGGGAGCGAGTGGGAGGATGGACAACCGGAGCAGCAACCACAGGTAGAGCAGGGTACGTAGGCAAGAGCACCGCCCAGTACGGAAGCACGCCCGGAGATCGTACCGGGGAAGAGACAGGGCGGAGTGGAGCCATAGACCGTTGGCGACGTGGTGAAGGAGAGCGGCGTCTCCCCTACGACCCGGCGTCCTCGGAAACAGTAGGGACGTCCGAACGAGGCACCGGGGGAAAAGCGTTCAGGCGCCAGGGAGACAGCAGAGGAAAGGGGAAGCATGGCACGCACCCCTTCGTCTAGGAAGCGCGGAAACCGTCGGAGGTGGTCCTTGACAGAGAGAGAGAAACCCCGATCATGGAGCGCAGAGGCGAGACCGTGCCTCTACAGCGTCCGGGAACGGAGGACGAGACCCAAAGGTCAAGATCGACGAGACATGGTCTACACCTCCGAGGGTTAAACCCATCGCGGTTGGAGCACGAGACATGGGTAGGACTCTCCATGTCCCAACGCGCATGGCAGGACAGGAACCCCCACGGTGTGCGCAGGGAGGAAAGGACATCCTCACTGCAACCGGAAAGGAAAAAGATACCGATGGCCCATGTATGAAGCGCCCCAGGCAGAGCAGGGGAAGAAAGCAGGCGGGCCACAAAGAGTTACCTCAGGTAAATAGGAGGGACGGTAGTAGAACGTCCCAAGAATACCGCCATGTACATAAGCATGGGGCGGATGGAGGCAAAACCGGTCAGCGGTGGCCTCCTGAGCCTTGGGTGGAGCCACATGGACGGCCTGAACCGGACAGATGAGTCGGAGATCGTCGGCGGGATGGGGAAGGAGAGCGACGACCCACCTTTGTTGCGGAGTCCTCGGAAACAGCCAGGACGCCCGAACGAGGCACTTGGAGGAAAGGCGATCTGGTGCCTTGAAGACTTCCGACGTGCACAAGGAGGAAGTGACATCCACTTCGCAATTGGAAAGTAAAGGATACTGATGTCCCATGTATGAAGCACAGGAAATGTGTGCAAGCACAATATTGGTAAAAAAAACTTGAATCCTTGATAGGAGAGTACCCCCTTCCCCTGTTGAGACAGGGAAGGACGAAAAAGGGGGGCCCTTCGAAACAGGCACGAGGGCAGAAAAACGCACAAAACTGGTAACTACACCCTGCAAATGGAGCACCTTTCATGAAAGTGAGTATTCCCCCCCCCCCCCTTGTGCGTGGTGAGGGGTGAAGAGGGACCCACCAGGCGAACCAGCAAGTGCAAAGAACCCCGTGCAAGTCCCGAGAAGGAAGGCATGAAAAGCCTTATAAAGGAAGAGGATAATAATAATACCCAAAGGTTGAAGGTACTGAAGAGAAGAAGACGCCCAAGGGTACCATCAGAGTAGAGTGGGAGCACAATCTGATGAAGAGGAGAAGTCCGTGAACTACTGCAACCGAGTCCCTATACAGAGGCAAAGCAAAGCACCCTAGCACCGACCCAGAGAGGAGTGGACCAGAACGGGCCGCTCCGCTCTGGGGCGGAAATCCGCTCTGGAGCGGAATGTAGGATGTAGAACGAATGTAGGATGGGTGGAACTCACCACCCGGTGAGGAACCCGTGACGAGAGCAGAGCGAAGTAGACATACTACACTGGAACCAGAAGAAAAAAACCTGTGAAGACCCTGTGTAGGCCATGGGAAGGCATGCATGTATGTCCGACAGGAACAAGAATAAAGCCTGTTTGTAAGCACCATGAAAATAAAGGCCATGGCAATGCATGCAGGTATGTCATTGGCAGAGACAAGACGAAAGCCCGGTCGGAAGTACCACGAAAAAACCACTGAAAGTCGATGAATCCTTAAGAAGAAGGCCAAAGAGTGCCCCCGAAATGGAAGGCCAGGCAGGAGTATCAGTCATGAGGTCATGAACAAAATAAAGATCATAGATCCCAGAATAGGCTACAGGCACCAGGTCAGGGAGTAGCCTAAAAGCTCTCACTAGGCCTGGAGACTGGAGTCCCGTCCAATGAAGGAGAGTGCCCCCCCCCCCCCCCCCATGTCCCCCTGGAAGTTAAAGCTGAAGAGAACCCTCCAAAAGGAGGATCAGGAAGGCCATAGGGGAACCAGCAACAGGCCAAAGAGCCCCAAACCCCAGGTCAGAAAAACCAAGGGGTAGGCTCAACCCTCTGAAGAACTGAAGGAAACCCCACCCCAAAATATAATGGAGACCGATACCTTAAGGCCGGTATCAGTGAAGAGGTCCTGTAGGTCAGAAAGCACAGCCTGGTAAAAAGGAGCATTAAATGGGAGGTTTGACACTCTCCCAATACCAAAGAAGGAAAACCTTCTATTTGGTAGGTAGCCTCGGAGTATCCAACGTAGAGCTATATACCTATCGTATAATTCCGTTCCGCTCTGGAGCGGACAATTATCGTAATCACTAGCGTGATTAAATCGATAACATCTAGAGTAGCACCTTACTCTCTCTACTAGGTATGTTGTACACACTCTTGAGGCTACTATTTTAAAAGAAATGAAAATATTGATGAGAAAGAAAAGAGAAAATTGCAGAACATTGTCCATCCTATCTGGCTCCTTAAGCCGTTGTCATGGGTCCACCGCACAACCCGACCGGGTTCATTAGATCATCCAGGTATCAAGTTAATTAGACAAGATTGGATGGGCAGGGGTACGGCGTGAGGGCGGGATACTATGACGTTGGATACTCCGAGGCTACCTACCAAATAGAAGGTTTTCCTTCTTTGGTATTGGGAGAGTGTCAAACCTCCCAATTTAGTAGTAGCCTCTACGTCTCCAACGTAGAGCTAGAGTAACAAATCGGAGGCGAACATCCAAAGGAAAAAACACAAACTTAGCCCTTAGGAAATATCAGGACAATGGAAAGACTGACTTAAACAAGAGAGTTTATATAAAGAGTGTACAGACAGGTGCATATCAAGAGAGGTCAAGTACAGTCAAGTCTTATTCCATGAGATAACTTAGCCTAAGACAAAGAATGATGCATTTCATAATGATGAATATAAATTCCAGGATGCCCCCCCCCCCCCCCCTCCTTCCGGAAGAAAGCAGGACGACCCATACTGGAACGAGTAAATTCCGGCATACGCCGAATATGAGTACCGTACAGGATGTGACGAGAAACTACATGAGCAGTGTCAGTGACGAGCACTAAAAGCCATATGAGAAAAGTTCAGTGGTATGAGGACAAGACATACCGAAAGAATGTAGTATACTTAAGACTAGAAAGTATCACAAAAGCTTAGCCCAGTTATTAATCTTTAACATAGGTGCAAGTATGGGTATAGTGCAATACCCTTCCCTCCCTCCCCCCGCCCCCCCCAATAAGGAAGGACAGGACAGGAGAAGGACAAGAGACAGAAGGAACCCCGCAGGTAGACCCTGAGGGAACCTGCAGGCCCAACGCACTACAAGGACGCCCCGGTCTGTCGGTGGACAACGACAGAGAGGAGGAGACAAACGCGGTGGGGGAAGACCAAAGCCCTGTGTCGGCAAAGTCCGGGCGAGAAAAAGCAAGTAAAACCTGAATGGAGCAGCGTACGAACGGACGGCATGAGCTGTGCCCTGAACGTACGGGTTACTGGCCCGAAGAACCCGACACAGGTGAAGTCCCACAGCACGGCGATCAAGCCTCCTATCGGACGTAGGCGCCACCCGTAATGTCAACCCCGACACTGGCCTGGCCGAGTACACATACGGATGCAGGGTTCGAACCGGGCAGAACGGATGATGACCCCTACCATGTGTGGAAGCCGGTACAGGAAAGGCCGAAAACGGGAGTGTCGCGTACGTAGCCACAAAACGACCAGACGGAGCCAAAGTAACTGACACAAGGAACGGGAGAAAACGGAAGCAATGCCGGGTCTTAGGCATGGCAGCCATCTCCGAGACACCGTCACCCGCCGCCAAAGCCAGAAGGAACAGTGTCATGGCATGGAAGTGTTCAGGCGCGGGGTAAATAGCGTAAGAGGCAGACGAGAGCCTCTGCCAGAGACCACTGAGGAGGAATCTGACGCGGGGTAGGCCTAAGTCCAAAGCAGGCCCGCATGAGGAAATCCAACGCCCTGTGAGGAACGACCAACCCCGTGAATGACTCAAACGGTCCCCAAATGGCCAACAGGCGGGTCCGAAGCGTGGTGCATATGTTGGGACGCATCTCAAAAATAACCAAATGAGGTAGGGAAACACGAACGCCACCGACAGGCGTGTCCGTGACGTGTTGGTCATCCCAGAAGGAAAACCGTGCCAGTGAGAGACGGAAGTCTGCCACTGAGAATGTGACCAGTGGAGAGGATTTGACAGTCAAAGAACGACTAAACGGCGGCAGCCACCCTGCCTCACAAACATCCACGATGTGAAGGCCAACGAGGGCCCGAGGCCACCAACCGATCCCAAGTGGAAATCGGGGAACGATAGGGGAACAGGACTCGGGCGCCACCGCCACAGCTGAGCGGACCAGGCGTGTGCCGTCCAGAGGGAAGTGAACAACCAAACAAAGTTCATTTACCCACTCAGCCTGCGGAGGACTTTGCACATCAAAAAGGGCGTCGGGTGGCGGAAACACATCGAATATGGTGTGTTGGAAAGACCAAACTACCCGGGTGCTCTGTCCCATCGACAGAGCAACCGCCCATAGGTCGGCAGTCCCGGGTAGGCAGGGTACACGCAGTGCGACGGTGGAAAGGTGTGCGTGGCAAAACAGGTACCCCGCCAGATCCTGAAGAACGAAAAGACTACGCAGTCACCCGACTCAGGGTGACAGGCGTGCTCGACCTGTCCCAGTCGAGGCCCGCCCACGGCACATCTTGTGACGGTGGAAGGCAGGACTCGGGAACGGCGACTAGGAATCCGAACCGAGGAACGAGGAGGAACAAGGAGAGCGGCGTGCACACAGTGTGCGGGAGAGTTCGCAGAGAAGATCCCACCCACCAAGGAAAAGAGGAGCAGAAGACCCCGAGTGAACAGAGGAGGCAAGGCCAGTCCGACGAGGGTCGTAAAGACAGGAGGGGCGACATGGAGACCGAAGGGTAAACCACCGAACGTGACATAATGAGAGTCATCAATACGAGGCACGACAGGTCGACCACCGGTCACAACACCTCGCTGTCCATCACGGAGACTAGAAAGACATGCGACAGGTAGTCCCGCTGGTGAGGCGAGACTACCCGAATAATCCCATGGACAGAATAACAGAGGCGACGTCTGGGGAGACAGGCCGAGGACACGCAGGGTGCCGGAGCGGAAACGTGAACCGGCACCCCGAGGACAGACCCTGCCGTATTACCCGGCGTGTCCACGAACGGCGAAGCGAAACCGAGAGTGGGGACGCAAGAGCCGGTAGTGGCCCCGAGTCTGGCGGCCTCGTTACGAGCCGGCCTGCCGACCTCAACGAAGAGGAAGGGGTTGAGGAGGGTCGGGACATCCCAGGCGGACAGGGAGCGAAGAGCCCCGCAGCAGCAAAGAGGGAAGATCCCTGCCATGCAGGAGCAGAGAAGAGCTCCTCCGGAGGGAGCACAGAAAGCAACAGCGACGTGCAGACCTCAGCCGGCGCCAGTGTACAGAAGGAAAACCACAGAGACTGGTGACAACGCGCAGCCTCATGGAAGGGACACTGCATGAAGCCGACGGAGGCGAACCGCAGTTGCAGACGCCCGAATTGGGCCCCACCCTTCCCGAGCACCCTAGTCGGTGGGGCTACAATAAGCCTGAGGGGAAGCCGAGCTAGGTGCAGATGCTCGAAGAGGGTGGAGAGCATGCGAGCAGTGCGCCGCCAGGGCTTGTGAACACGTTCCAGGGCACCCTTCTCTGGCGGCGTGAAGGAACGTGGCATACGTTCAGAAAGATAACGTAGGGGCAAAGAACCAGGCCCAAAATGGAGGTGAAACCCTGGATGAAGGCACGACAAGGCTCGACACGGAGGAGCAGCCGACAGGAGGGAGTGGCGAAAAACCCATCTCCGACCGAACCCCGAAGTCGACGCCCTCCGTCAGCCACAAGGAACAGGAAAAGAGAAACTATGGAATGACACTACTGAAACTCATACGACGCCGACAGAGTGGGCGCGTCGACATGTATGTCGTGTTGAGCAAAGGCTTCGAGCTGTACCTGCCAACTCGCAGGCACCGGGCGCACTCCTTGTGCATGGGGAAGAGCTCGTTCCGGGAGGGATGCTGCCACGTGCCCCCACGATGACGGCTTCCCGTAAAGGGAAGGGAAGCGACGTCCGTTAGGGACCGGAAACGTCCCGAGGGACGGAACGTGGACAGGCCGACCAACCAGCCCCAGGCTACACGCAGGGAGCATGACTAAAGAAGTCGATGCCGCCTGGGAGCGAGTGGGAGGATGGACAACCGGAGCAGCAACCACAGGTAGAGCAGGTTACGTAGGCAAGAACACCGCCCAGTACGGAAGCACGCCCGGAGATCGTACAGGGGAAGAGACAGGGCGGAGTGGAGCCATAGACCGTCGGCGACGTTGTGAAGGAGAGCGGCGTCTCCCCTACGACCCGGCGTCCTCGGAAACAGTAGGGACGTCCGAACGAGGCACCAGGGGAAAAGCGTTCAGGCGCCAGGGAGACAGCAGAGGAAAGGGGAAGCATGGCACGCACCCCTTCGTTGAGGAAGCGCGGAAACCGTCGGAGGCGGTCCGTGACAAAGAGAGCGAAACCCCGAACATGGAGCACAGAGGCGAGACCTTGCCTCTACAGCGTCCGGGAACGTAGGACGAGACCCAAAGGTCAAGATCGACGAGACACGGCCTACACCTCCGAGGGTTAAACCCATCGCTGTTGGAGCACGAGACATGGCCAGGACTCTCCATGTCCCAACGGGCATGGCAGGACGGGAACCCCCACGGTGTGCGCAGGGAGGAAAGGACATCCTCACAGCAACCGGAAAGGAAAAAGATACCGATGGCCCATGGAGCGCTTCGCCCCAGGCAGAGCAGGGGAAGAAAGCAGGCGGGCCACAAAGTTACCACAGGTAAATAGGAGGGACGGCAGGAGAGCGTCCCAAAAATACCGCCATGTTCATAAGCATGGGGCGGATGGAGGCAAAACCGGTCAGCGGTGGCCTCCTGAGCCGTGGGTGGAGCCACATGGATGGCCCGAACCGGATAGAGGAGTCGGAGATCGGTGGCGGGATGGTGAAGGAGAGCGACGACCCACCTTTGTTACGGAGTCCTCGGAAACAGCCAGGATGCCCGAACGAGGCACTCGGGTGAAAGGCGATCTGGCGCCTTGAAGACTTCCGACGCGCACGCCTATGGCGTGCGCAAGGAGGAAGGGACATCCACATCGCAATTGGAAAGTAAAAGATACTGATGTCCCATGTATGAAGCACAGGAAATGTGTGCAAGCACAATATTGGGAACAAACCCTTGAATCCTTGATAGGAGAGTACCCCTTCCCCTGTTGAGGCAGGGAAGGACGAAAAATGGGGGGCCCTTCGAAACAGGCACGAGGACAGAAAAACGCACAAAAGTGGTCACTACACTCTGCAAATGGAGCACCTTTCATGAAAGTGAGGATCCCCCCCTTGCGCATGGCGTGGGGTGAAGAGGGACCCCCCATGCGGAGGGTCAGGGAGAGACCAGGCGAACCAGCAAGTGCAAAGAACCCCGTGCAAGTCCCGAGAAGGAAGGCATGAAAAGCCGTATAAATGAAGAGGATATGATGAAAAGGAGAAGTCCGGGAACTACTGCAACCGAGTCCCTATACAGAGGCAAAGCAAAGCACCCTAGCACCGACCCAGAGAAGAGTGGACCAGAACGGGCCGCTCCGCTCAGGGGCGGAAATCCGCTCTGGAGCGGAATGTAGGATGTAGGACCAATGGAGGATGGGTGGAACTCACCACCCGGTGAGGAACCCGTGGCGAGAGCAGAGCGAAGTAGACATACAGTAGGGTCCCGCATAAAACGTGTTCGCATAAAACGAGTCTCGATTAAAACGACCGACCTAAAATATTAATATTTAATTTTCGATCAGAACGAATGTGATCACATAAAACGAGTCCGCCGCCAAAGTGGGGCAAATACAAGGAGTTTTCATATAGAGCGCCGAAATATCGTACAAAACGTACAAAATATCGTACGCTTTCATATAAAACGCCGAAATATCGTACAAAACGTACGAAATATCGTTCGCTTTGTACGAAAATTTTCGCTTACAGTGAACATTGACGATATTGCGCCACCAAAATGCTGTGTTCACATAAAACGAATTCGCATAAAACGCCCTCGTTTATCGACCATAAACTCGTTTTATGTGAGACCCTACTGTACTACACTGGAACCAGAAGAAAAAACCCCTGTGAAGACCCCGTGTAGGCCATGGGAAGGCATGCATGTATGTCATCGACAGTAACAAGAAGAAAGCCTGTTGGTAAGCACCATGAAAATAAAGGCCATGGCAAAGCACGCATGTATGTCATTGGCAGAGACAAGACGAAAGCCTGGTCGGAAGCACCACGAAAAAACCACCGAAAGTCGATGAATCCTTAAGAAGAAGGCCAAAGAGTGCCCCCGAAATGGGAGGCCAGGCAGGAGTATCAGGCATGAGGACATGCACAAAATAAAGATCAGAGATCCCAGAATAGGCTACAGGCACCAGGTCAGGGAGTAGCCTAAAAGCTCTCACCAGGCCTGGAGACTGGAGTACCGTCCAATGAAGGAGAGTTGCCCCCCCCCCCCCCATGTCCCCCTGGAAGTGAAAGCTGAAGAGAACCCTCCAAAAGGAGGATCAGGAAGGCCATAGGGGAACCAGCAACAGGCCAAAGAGCCCCAAACCCCAGGTCAGAAAAAACCAAGGGGTAGGCTCAACCCTCCGAAGAACTGAAGGAAACCCCACCCCAAAACATAATGGAGACCGATACCGTAAGGCCGATACCAGTGAAGAGGTCCTGTAGGTCAGAAAGCACAGCCTGGGAAAAAGGAGCATTAAAATATGTCTTAATGGAAGTGCAGGACGACCAGTCGAGGCCGAAACCGAGTCAAGATGAGCGCGTCCGTAAACGGGGATGTCCGATCTAGAGCGGAAAAAACCCCGACATCGAGCGGGAACGCCTGCGTTCCCAGGCGGGAGCAACAATCCCGCCCCAGAGCGGAGGAGCCGGAAACGGACTCCCCCGTCCTGGAGCGGGAAGTGGCATGAGAAGGCAGGGAAGCGACATGCCCGGTCCAGAGCGGAGGAGCCGTAGACGGACACCCCCGCCCAGGAACGGGACGCGGTAAGAGACGAGAGCAGCGCCGAAGGTGGAAGGCAAGAATGCACAGAAGAAGGCCTGTCCTAAAGCGGAGAGGCCCCGAGGGGCTCCGCTGGAAGCCGAGGACCCCTAAGGGAGCCAGGCCGGTCACAACAGACGCGGGAGAGTCCGTGGGTATCAAGCAGCAACAAAAACAAACCTCCGATATAGAACGGGCAAGTCCCGGTCCAGAGCGGAGGTGCCAGGAGGCGACCATGCGACCGTAAAGGAAGGCCCCGACCTAGAGCGGGAAGTACCCGACCCAGGGCGGTAACCCAACAGAACGTCGCAGCAAGGCCTGTGGCACAAAAGACAGTGAAAGCCATCCCTTCCAAAAAAAGGGAGGGGTCCAAAGGGAACCACACCAACACACAACGGGCGCGGGAGAGCCAGTGGTTAAGCAGACACTACCGAAGGGGACAGAGACAGAAGAAAAACTGTCAGCAAAACACATCAGAACGGGCTACGTCCGTGGTTTCGGGGAGAACCAGGAAGACAGAGCACCGGGACCGTTAAACAACACAAGCACGAATGCCAGAATGAGGTTACCACAGTGTTGAAAACCAAAGCGCCCCCCCTTAGGCTAGGCCAAAAAACGGCAAGCAGCCGAAACGGTACGAGTGTCAGGAATATATGAAAATACAGGGTGCACGAGTTACCGGCCCCTTGAGGAGGGGAAGCAACCAGCAGCAGGGAACAAAGCACAGGGGACGACACTAAAAGGGACAGAAACTATAAGCGCCCCCATCCCCCCCCCCACTATATAATGACAAGAAGCTTACTAAAGACAAAACTAAAGCCACCGCAAGTGAAATTAATACAAAAGGCAAAGCCTAAATGAACGAGGGTTGCCCAAGCGGCGACGCATGCGCAGATGGCAAAAAATGAAGTAACCTCCAGTTTCGACGCTACACTCCAAGAAAAACACACTTGAGCCCAGTTTTCAGTGTGCCTACAGCACGTAGCATCTGTCTAGAATCACAGGTACCTTAAATAAGGCCCACAACACCCCCAAAGGGGAGGTGGCAGGATTGTAGGCACAAAAACAGAGCACCAGAAAAAGTGTGTACGTCATAGAGTGTAGCGCGAAAAGGAATGATGATCTAATGAACCCGGTCGGGTTGTGCGGTGGACCCGTGACAACGGCTTAAGGAGCCAGATAGGATGGACAATGTTCTGCAATTTTCTCTTTTCTTTCTCATCAATATTTTCATTTCCTTTAAAATAGTAGCCTCAAGAGTGTGTACAACGTACCTAGTAGAGAGAGTAAGGTGCTACTCTAGATGGTATCGATTTAATCGCGCTAGTGATTACGATAATTGTCCGCTCCAGAGCGGAACGGAATTATACGATAGGTATATAGCTCTACGTTGGAGACGTAAAGGCTACTACTAAATATATGTCTTAACCCTTCCTACCCGGTGTGCCTTAGGTAAGGACAGCACGAAAGAAGGGCCGCTACCCGGTATGCCTTATCTAAGGCATGAGCTTAATAGCCTAATTAAGCTTGGTCTGAACGCCGTGCGTACGACGTATGTCAACAAACCCAAGCGTTCGTCACCGCACCTCCGAAAACAAGAAGGATAAGACTCCTCATTGTTATTGTTCTGACGTCATGACGAAATTAGTGTCTGAAAAGCCCCCATATTGGCAACATCTCTGCAATATTGGCTCCACTGAAATCGTCATCACAACTGAACCACTTTACTTACAGAGCTCTACTCAATGCCAAAATACAGATTGAAAACCGCACTACGATTATAGATGAGTCGGAAAGTTCTAGCAGTGAAAATAAATACGGTAGCCTAGGCCTAGACGTTTTTCAGCCATTTCGCCCGGGTAGGGGCGACCGTCATTGGGTAAGACAGCCCGGGGAGGAAGGGTTAATGGAAGTGCAGGACGACCAGTCTAGGCCTAAACCGAGGCAAGAGTAGCGCGACCGTAAACGGCAACGTCCGTTCGAGAGCGGAAAAGTACCGACATCGAGCGGGAACGTCCGCGTTCCAAGGCGGGCGGAATCGTCCGTATACGGACTCGTACGTTCAGGCGCGGGAAGTGGTATGAGATGGCAGTAGTGCGTGAGGGAAAAGGCCCGTCCGAGAGCGGAGAGGCCCATTTGGGCCCCGCCGTAAGCCGAGGACCCAGGAAAGGTAGCCTGGCAAGTCACAGCAGACGTGGGAGCATCTGTGGGTAACAGACAGCGTGAAAACAGAACTCCGACATAGAACGGAAAGTTCCGTTCTAGAGCGTCTGTGGGTATCAGTCAGTGTGAAAACAGACCTCCGACATAGAACGGAAAGTCCCGTTCGAGATCGGAGGGGCCCAGGGAGACCATGGGACCGTAAATGAAAGGTCCGACCTAGAGCGGGGAGTACCCGACCCAGGGCGGCAACCCATCGGTACGTCTGAGAGGTCTGTGGCACCCAGGAAGGTGGAAGGCCAGTAAAATAAAAGTCCCTTCCAAAAGCGGAGGGGCCCAAAGGTAACCCTCCTAAAGTCACATCAGGCGCGGGAGAGCCTGTGGGTAATCAAGTGCGCAACCGTAGTGGGGGGCAGTAGACAAAATAAAAACTTGTCAGAGAAAAACACATCAGAACGGGCTACGTTCGCGGTTTTGTGGGACTGAGGCCAGGTAGACAGAGCACTGGAGCCGTCAATCAAAAAGTGAGCATTGTATGCCAGATTGAGGTTGCCACAGTGTTGAAAGCCAAACCCCCCCCCCCCCCCTAGGCCAAAACTCGGAAGTTAGCCTATTCGGCACTTGAGTCAGTAATATATGAAATTACAGGGAGCCACTAGGTACCGTACCCTTGATGAGAGTAAGCAACAAGGGATCGTAGCGACAGGAATACAGAGCACTGGGGCTGCCGATCAATACAGGGGCATTTATGCCAGATTGAGGAGGCCACAGAGTTTTACACCAAACGCCCCCCTTCTAGGCTAGGCTAAAAAAGTTAGCCTATTCGGTACCTGAGTCAGATTAAAAATGAATTGGAATAGGCTAGGCGAAAAAACGGAAGTTAGCCTATTCGGTACCAGAGCCAGTAATATATGAATTTACAGGGAGTCACCAGTTACTGTACCCTTGATGAGGGTAAGCAACAGGCGACCAAAGCGTCAGGTAGACAGAGCACTGGGGCCGTAATATCAATACAGGGGCAGATTATGCCAGATTGAGAAGGCCGCAGGGTCGCAGTCTAAACCAAAACGCCCCCCATCAAGGCTAGGCTAAAAACGGAAGTTAGCCTAATCGGTTCTGGAGCCAGTAATATATGAAATTACAAGGCGCCACCAGTTACTGTACCCTTGATGAGGGATATAATCAATACCGTACGAGGGGCAGTAGACAGAACAAAAACTGTCAGACAAAAACTCATCAGAACGGGCTACGTTCGCGGTTTTGTGGGACCGTATCCAGGGAGACAGACCACTGGGTCAGTCAATCAAAAAGTGAGCATTGTATGCCAGATTGAGGTTACCACAGTGTTGAAATCCAAATCCCCCCCCCCCAGGCTAGGCCAAAACTCGGAAGTTAGCCTATTCGGCAGTAATATATGAAATTACCTGGCGCACTAGTTCCTGCACTCTTGAAGAGAGGCAGCAACAAGTAAAAAGACCACCAAAAGGGATCGGCCCTACAAGGGTCAGCGCCCCCCTTCCAACCAACTAGAAGGGCACAAGTAAGCCTAGGCCTAATTTCACGAAAAGAAAAGCAAAAATAAAGGCAGTGACAAAAAACTATAATGACAAGAAGCTTACTAAAGACAAAACTAAAGCCACCGCAAGTGAAATGAATACAAAAGGCAAAGCCTAAATGAACGAGTCTCGCCCAAGCGGCAACGCATGCGCAGATGGCAAAAAAGGAAGTAACCTCCAGTTTCGAAGCTACACTCCAAGAAAAACACATTGGAGCCCATTTTTTAGTGTGCCTACAGCACGTATCATCTGTCTAGAAGCATAGGTACCTTAAATAAGGCCCACAACTCCCCCAAAGGGGAGGTGACAGGAGTGGTAGGCACAAAAACAGAGCACCAGAAAAAGTGTGTGTGTCATAGAGTGTAGCGCAAAAAGGAATGATCTAATGAACCCGGTCGGGTTGTGCGGTGGACCCGTGACAACGGCTTAAGGAGCCAGATAGGATGGACAATGTTCTGCAATTTTCTCTTTTCTTTCTCATAAATATTTTCATTTCCTTTAAAATAGTAGCCTCAAAAGTGTGTACAACGTACCTAGTAGAGAGAGTAAGGTGCTACTCTAGATGTTATCGATTTAATCGCGCTAGTGATTACGATAATTGCCCGCTCCAGAGCGGAACGGAATTATACTATAATTATATAGCTCTACGTTGGAGACGTAGAGGCTACTACTAAATATAAAGCTTTGGACATTGATTAGAAGAAAGAAACGATTGTGGGAAAGACTAAAATTGTTAAAAAAGAACAGGGGGTCTAGTATAGAAGCTAAAGAAGTGGATCTGGAATGCACACAAATAAACAATAAAATAAGGTGGGAGACAAGGAGGGGGGTGAAGGAGAGGGAGAGAGAGATTGCTAGAAATGTGAAGGATAATCCAAAAATATTCTGGAAGTACATTCAGGAAAAGTTAACAAGAAGAGTAGGGATCCCAGAGCTGGTAGGGGGGTTGAATGATGGGAGTAGAGCGGAGACTGATAAGGAGAAAGCAGAGGTGCTGGGGAAATACTTTGGGGGGGTACTTACAGTGGAGTCGGATGATGCAGTGCCTACTATTCCCATCAAACAGGCACCGGCACTAGAACTAATAGAGTTTTCCCATGCTAGAATAAGAAGGGCTATAGAAAAAATTAACAGAAGTAAGTCCCCGGGACTGGATGGGATACACCCAAGAATCATAAAGGAAGGAGGTGAGATGTTAGTAGAGCCATTGAAAATGTTATTTGAGGTATCGTTTAATACAGGAAAAATCCCGATGGACTGGAGAGAGGCGAACATAACAGCTATATTTAAGAAGGGAAAGAGAAATGACCCAGGAAATTATATACCAGTCAGTTTGACAAGTGTTGTGTGTAAACTAATGGAAACGGTAATTAGAGAAGGAATAATGGAGCATATGAAATCAAACCAACTTTTCAGTGGGAGACAGTTCGGATTCTTGCCGGGGAGGTCGACGGTACTACAGCTAATTAAGGTGGTAGATGATTGGATGCAAATTCTAGAGGATGGTGATGTAATAGACGTGGTATATTGCGATTTTATGAAGGCCTTCGATAAGGTCCCACATAAAAGGTTAATAGAGAAAGTTAGAAGCTATAATATAAGGAGAAATGTGTGAAATGGATAGAAGCCTTCCTGAAAGATCGGAGACAGAGGGTACTGGTGAATGGAATAGGCTCGGGGTGGAGGGAAATTACAAGTGGGGTACCTCAGGGATCTGTGTTGGGACCACTACTGTTCGTTATATTTAACAACGACTTACCTGAAGTTATAACTAATGGAAGTGAGGTATACCTGTATGCGGATGACACTAAGCTGTATAGAAGAGTGAGGAGTAAGGAAGATGTGGGTTTGCTTCAAGGAGATGTGGAGGGCATGAAGGGATGGTCTGAGCATTGGTTAATGCCTTTTCATCCAAAAAATTGCAAGTACATGCAGATTGGGACAAGCAAGGATAGGATACAGTATGTATGAAGCGATGGAGGAAGTGAATGCAGAAAAGGATATAGGAGTAGTGATAGACAATAAGTTAAATTTCTCAGAACATTTAGCGGAAAAGATAAACAAAGCCAATAGAATTGTAGGGCTGATAAGGAGGACATTTGTGTCACTTGACGAAGAAATCTTCAGGAATCTCTATACAGCGCTGGTTAGGCCGCACCTGGAATATACGAACCAGGTGTGGGCTCCATATATGGTAAAGGATATAGAAGCAGTGGAGAAAGTGCAGAGGTGAGGTAGCAAGCTAGTACCAACGTTGAAGAACGCGGGCTATGATCAGAGGTTGAGGACACTGGGGCTTCCGAAACTGGCATATAGGAGAAAGAGAGGGGATATGATAGAGACTTTTAAGATAGTGTCAGGAAAGTATGATGAGGATGTGTGTGAAGGTATCTTCTTGATGTGGGAGGGAACAAGAACGAGAGGACACTCTAAGAAAATTTACAAAGAAAGAAATAGGCTTGAGAAGGCAAAGAACTCATTTTGTGATAGAGTGGTAAATGAGTGGAACGCACTGCCCCAGTATGTAGTTGATTCCGAATCAATAAGGGAGTTTGAAAGTAATCTTGATAAAGCATGGGGAAGACAAGATTTGAAGTTTGATTATAAAGCAAAAATACAGAATAGTAAAAATGTTGCGTCTGCTACCGCCGCCGCCAACACCGTGAACGACCGCAGCAGTGCAAGTACTGGTACTGAGCTGGATACACAGGCCTAGTTTGCCTTTTTCCAGAGGATCTACTGTAAGAAACTGTAAGTACCCTGGAGGTTGTCAATGTACAAACCTTCCTTAACACCTTAAGAGCGGCCTAGGCGGTATATAATATGTAGCCACCAGCGGGGTGTTTTTACCCAAAATAGGGCTGTTTACGTGATCATTTTCATGCCTAAATAAGACCCAGAGCGTAAAACAAGTATCTATCCCTGAAAGGGCATAAACAGAGCTTTCCAATGACACCACAACGATCCTTTTATGACCGCTAGTTTTCTTGAAACAACTGCGCAACACGAGTGCAAAAAGCATGTAATTCGGTACTTTCCCCATACAATTCAGTATGTAGCGAGTGAGAGAGGGAGGGAGGAGGTGGGATTCGTGTCAGTAGGTTCGCCGCGGTGGTCTGGAGCAGTCATACGCTCGCTACTCTCCTGCCACCACTTGTCTCTCTCTCTCAGCAACATTACGTGCTGAAATTGCCACACGACCTGTCGCGCGCCGCCAGATAGTCCAGATTTATTATACTCGACTTATTTTGCGCACCGATAGTTAGGGGTTAATAGCCTCCACAACTCCGGGATCCTCTTTAATAATGGAAAGATGTTTTAAGATCGTGGCATTAACCCAGGAGCTGCGGAAAGACTCTTAAGAGTTTCCCCGGGCGATTGCGGGAAGACTCTTACGATCCTGGGCCTAAAAAAAAATCCATTTAAAACACCCCAAAAAAAACTTGAACCCTTTTTTTTGTGTTTTTTTCTTTTTTTGCCCCTGGGCCATGCCAAATATCACTCCTCCACATCCCCTCCTTCCCCACTTCCCCCCCCTCCTTCAATTATCACCTATTTTCCCTGTTATTCCCTTATTCTGTGGTCTATTTTCGCTCTAACATTAGCGAGTTGCCAGCAGGGCGTTGTCATCAGTGTTACCAAGCGTGGGAAAGAGCGAGAGAGAGAGTATTGCGCAACAGTGTCTCTCCAGCCATCTGGCAGGCTGGCTGGCTGGCAGGCTGCCTCAGCCATATGTTATGTAACTCCCGGCTTCTATCGCCGATTTTGACCATCCAAACGCTGTTTCCACTTGTTTTATTGTTGTAACTGGTTAATATCTTCATATTAATGGTAAAATAGGCGCATATGAATAAGTATTAACGATATTTATGGTAAAATAACGATGTTAGTGATGGGAACAGCTCAAATACGTGCGCACAGGCGTGTGGTGTCTCATACCCCCCATGCGCAGCCGAGAGGTTAAGAAGAAACTGTGAGCAAGTCGCCCCGAACAACACTACCTTAAATCGGTAGCAAAGTAAGGGTGAAGATAAGTCCAAGGGATCCTTTGGCCACAGAAATCGGGTGTAATCACGATCTTCTTTATGAAGTCTCAACATGAGAAAGGCTTTCTCGATGTCACTTATCCAGGCATATTTGTGTACCCTGAATCGCAGCAATATTTTTGCTAGATCTGGCACCAGTGATGGCCCTGTGTAAAGGCAGTCATTAAGACTTGGCCTGCCTTTGCCAATACTAGCGGAACAGTCGTACACAATACGAACGGGCGTCGTTGTGCTATTCTTGGTGACTCCGTGATGTGCCAAATAATGACTGTTTTCAGTAACACCGAAAGGAACCTCTTTAATAAGATCACGATGAAGTTGATCTTGGTATAGTGACTACAATAGACAGGTTCTTGCTTGAAACGCTTCTGCAGACCCCTTAGGCGACCCGCTGCTAAACCATAATTAGAAGGCAGCTTCTCTTTATGTTTGTTCCATGGCAGTCTGACTTCATATTGCTGATTCTGTGCAGAGTATGTTACTGTCTCCTTGTATATGTCCAACGCAGTCATGTTTTCCTTTGAATCTTCGTTTGGAGAAATTCCTAGATGATCCAGTTCCCACATACATTTTAATTCATTATGACATGGATTACTTGATGCCGTGGATATATATTGATCCATCGGGGTGACCGCAACTTTCAAAATTGTAACTACCTCTACTTGGGCGCTAGACTTGTCGTTATGGCAGGAGCCACTTAGTGCATAACCAAATTTAGTGGGCAAGAGAATTATGTCACCCTCTTTCTTGTACCCTGGCCGCACTAAGTCATAATAATAATCGGCACCAACCAACAAGTCCAGTCGAGATGTCTGTGTCATTAGAGGATCAGCTAATTTGTAACCTTTGTTTCGCAAAACTCTCATGTCTGCTTCAAGGCATTCTGATCCTTTGTGATCCGGGAGAGTTTCTACCACAACTGCTTGTAGAGGATAGATTCTGCCCCGGAACTTGTATTTGAAGGACACTACTGGGTACTTTCTGCTCTCACATGCTCCGGTAAACCCTCGCAACTCTAGCTCTTCATCACCCACCTTTATATAATGGATCGAGTCTAAAGCGGAATTTAAAATGAAGGTGCGCTGTGAGCACTGATCCAGCAGTGTTCTCATCTTGACTGCTCCTCTTGATTCCTTAACTGTTGGCAGCATTACAGTTGGGAGGACAATACTAGTCTTCTTTGACGACACAGACATCGTGGTAGTTTGCGGCTTGGTCTTTGTTACCTGTTGAGGTTTTTGCTCCTTCTTTGCACCGTCCCATTGAGATCTGGACTGACAGATGATATGGTAGTGTCTGTTTTGACAGAACTTGCAGCTGCGGATGTCAGGGTTCACACAACCATTGCTCCCGTGGGTTGAAGATAAGGACCCGGTGCAAAGGTTGAGTTGCTTTGCGCGTTTTACTTTCAGAGCACTGGTTTTGAATTTGATACACTTAAACCATGCATGTGCCCCTTCGCACAACTTGCAACCCTTCCTTCGCACTGAGGCCTCCTGCACAGCAAAGGATGCTGAAGCAACTGGTATGTGTGGCGTAGTCCGTTCTGCTACACTTTCCATGTTAAACACTTCTGTCTGGTAAGCCTGAACAAACCTTTCTAAATCCAGACCTTCACCTAAAGTTCTCTTTAATGTTTCCTTTAGTGGGGATGGCAATTTATTCATGAGAATCACAACACTAGCTTCATGAAGGGTAATTTGTAGGGTCTCTATTGACCTCAGTGTACTTTCAAAACTAGCATAGAATCCTTTTAGTTCCTCGACATTGTAAGAGGGAGGACTCAAAGTAGTTAGGTTAGTTATATGTGCCGCCTTAATTCTATCCCTGTGCACATAGGTTTTCTGTAGAAGGGCAACCGCTGTTTGGTAGCTGGCTCCCTCAATTGCGAAACCTTCAATGAGTTGTTTTGCCTCTCCATTCAGTTGACCTCTTAAGTAGGTGAATTTTTTGATGTCACTGAGCTCCGCATTGCTGTGGACACTACAGTGGAACATATCCCAGAATCCCAGCCATAGAGTGGGATCACTGTCAAACACAGGAATACACGATTTGGCTCCTTGTGTTTTAGCTTACCTTTGAGGAGGATGATAACTTTATCAAGACACTCTATATAATCCACGTCTGTTTCTATATCCGCAAAATACTCGGCGTCGTCTTCATAGAGCGTTTCCATTTCGCGGCGACATAAATTTAGATCTTCGAGCTGTCTTAAAACCGAAGCCAATTTAGCCTCAATCGCATCATTATCTGCATCAACTACAAATGTAGCAATATCTTTGGTGATCCTAGTCAAACCACTCTTGATACCCCCCTTGCGTCGCTTGTACTGGGACAGTGTCAACGACATGATGGCAATACACAGGAAATAGAATAGAATAATACTATATCTTACCTATATGGACGTAAAGTGCACTCAGAAAGTTAGCTGACGCCAATAAAGGCAAGATATAGGGAACCCCGACTCAAACGTAATAATTAATGATAAGTGTGATGTCGGGGTAGGGCAAAATAAGCGGGAAATATGACGCGGAACGCAATAATAAAAGTAAACGGACAACGCATAAGGATCTCCACACTTTAATTTAAATGGTAAACCTTACGGAGTTACATGGAGGGATAGACAGACTAATGAGGAAGTAAGAAGGAGGTGTGGAGGTAGATGTGGTGGAAAGTGTGAAAAGGAATAACCTGAGATGGTTCGGCCATATGGAACGTATGGAAAGCGAGAGAATGACTAAGAGGGTGTACGAGAGCGAGGTGGAGGGACAGAAAGGGAGAGGTAGACCGAAAGAGAGGTGGAAGGATGGAGTGAGGAATTATATGAACGAAGGCGGTGCTGGTTGGGGGGAGGGGCGTCGACTGACTGGGGACAGAGGTGCATGGGGGCGGTTCGTTCGTGGCCACCCCTTCGGGGATCACGGCGTCAGGCAATAGATAGATAGATAGAAACCTTACATAATATGCGGCAAAATGTTATTAGAGCACACTAAGGAAGGGAGGCCAAAAGGGTGTATAACAAGCCAATTTAAATTGTAAACCTATAATAAACTAGGCTAGCCAACATCTAATGGTACCAAAAAAAAAATGTGGTAATTACCCCCTTTAAATTTAGTTAAGACCAAACAAATTCAATTTAACCCTTATAATACTACTTTACATTAATTTAAGTGTTGCAATTATACCTAGCCTATAGCCTACCACCTAATTATTGATGACGTGGCTCTCCCAGGCCGCAGAGGACTAGAAAGTATCCACCCTAGCACCCCCTTGGGAAAAAGTCCTAACCTCAAAAAATGGGTGGAACACAGGCTTATCCACATAGACTTCCCTGATGTAGCTATGGCCTAGAATAGAGACCTTCCTAATAGGCTTGGGGTAGCGATGAAGAGACCGAGTTACCACCCGGTTAAAGTCCTCCCCAACCCCCCGCCAAAGGCGCCAGTCGGAAACACATGGCGGCGGCTCATATGGTCGGGCAAAATACGCGGGACCCGGCGGAAATTAGGCCAAAGACAACAAACCCCAGCCCACAAACCTACAGGGGACACCAGGGAAGCGGAAATAGGGAACAGAAAGAATGAAAAGCTAGGAAATAGTAGACAATAGGAAAGCAGAAGAAAGAAAAGACAAAGAAGAAAAGACAGCATAAGGCAAAAGTCAGAGGGTTCGAAGGACCATATTGTGAGAATTCGATAGTAAACAAAGCGGAATTTACCTATAAACTCACAAGAGTTAACTTACTTTTATTGGTTGATAGGGATAGATAGCTCAATGATAATGGTAGGAATAGATGGAAGATATAGTGGCCACTAAGAAATAAGAATTAGGATGACTTAGCAGGAAACAGGTGGTTGTATTGGAGCGGCTAGAAGGAGATGTTCTTGAGGTCGTAGCGAAAGCGAGTCTGATTTGTCTTGAAGCGAGGGACCCTCGTGTTCCCGAATATGATGCATGCGCAGTTATCTTATCTACCAATGCGGCATTTAACTAACTACAAGATATACCGGATTTATTATAATGACAACCCGATATAATAATGGATAATAAACCCATAAAGACTTAATACTAAAAAGTATATATCTTTTATATAGATATATAACTTAGCCTAATACTGGCGCCTAATTTGAACTTCCAGTATGTTTACTTAACCTAAGCTGTCGAGTTACTTACGAGTCTTGACAACAATATCAATCCCATTGGAAAACCTTCACAACCTGGATTGTAGAGTCAAGGCAAACTACCGCCTCAGGGGATTTAATTTTCAAATATTTAGACTATCTATTCGAACAAAAACATTTTTCAGTAACCACTCTAAATAACCATTTGTCTGCCATTAGAACCCCCTTTTTTTTATCTCACTGGCCTTTCCATACCGCAGGCGGAGGAGAAAGGTTTTATGAGGGCGTGTTTCAAGCTACGCCCACCGCCCCGTCAGTTCATTCCCACTTGGTCGCTTGACAAAGCCTTATCAGTACTTCAATTGCGCAAATATAATAATGCGCCGGATTTTGATTCACTTTTGAGAAAGGCTGTTTTCCTTATGGCTCTAGCCACCGGAAACAGGGTGTCTGAGCTGGCGGCGATGAGCAACAAACCTAATTGCCTTAGGTTTGGGAGACTGCGCGATCATGTGCAAATCGCGCCGTCTCCCACATTTATAGCTAAGAACGAACATTCTGAACATGTATTTTCTGAATTTTCCGTCCCGGCTTTAAAGAGGGGCCTCACTCATCACCTTTTATGTCCTGTGCAAGCACTCACAATGTTTTTGAGGGCTGCGCAGCCTCGCCAACCAGGTGCTTTATGGGTCAACCGGACAGGTAAGCGTGTTACAAAACGAAAGTTAGCTTCCTTGCTTGTGGACGTTATTAGGGAAGTAATCCCGGCGTGATAGGCAGGGCTCACGATATCAGGAAATGGGCAGTCTCTCTCAGATTTCTACAAAATTTCTCAGTAGAGGACATTGCTAATACTCAATTATGGGCTTCCAATCATACGTTCCTAACACGCTAACTCTCCGTCGCTCTAGATAAACCAAAGCATACCTGTGTAGCTTTACGTCAACGGGTACAGTAGGTAATGTTCTATTAAGTTAAGTTTTGCTGTTAAAAGGGGGGGGGGGTGCGGAATAGTCCATATCCCCTCTGTGCCCCTGAAGCTTGTGATGAATCACGAGCTGTGATACAGTCCAATATAAAGGGGGGGGGGGGGGGTGCGGAATAGTCCATATCCCCTCTGTGCCCCTGAAGATTGTGATGAATCACGAGCTGTGATAGGACAGGTTCTACAGTCCAATATTAATTTTATGATTAATTCTAAGAAGATATCTCACATAGTTGCAACTATGTATGTTTTGTACAAGATTGTACAAATATATATTTAATGTACAAATTGTATTAAGAATGGAACGAATAACTACTGCAGAGTTACAGTTCTCGGGAACACATGTGTCTCCCACTTTATCATGCATACGATCTAATGTAAAGATCTGACCATTAGCAAGCAGTTTCTTAATGTCACGCACTGCTTGCAAATCTTTTATACTTTTTTATATATTGTTTGCATACAATAAAACTTAAAAAAGTTACTTGGATTCTTCGTCCCTAAGGTTAGGATATTTTACGAATGTCCCGCCTCCAGTCTTGCTAATCAGGCGAAGTCGTCAATGATGAAGGGGCCCTATTAAATTATAGGTTTGATTCCCGTAGGGAAGTAGAGAAAACCTAATATTTAGTAGGGCCCCGTAATCATTGACGACACTGTCCCTCCCGACCATCCCACTTCCCATTCGTTGATTTCTATAGTTCCATTCGTTGATTTCTATAGTTTATTCTTGGTATATCAGTGAAGGAAGACGATGGCCGCTAGAGGGCCTGGTGTTGGGGAAGCGAAACATGAGAAATCCATGCATATGGCAAGTCATATGATAACAGATATTAAGTTCTTTTTTCTTTTTTATATTTTACAGAGTTTTTTCTGTAGGGTACCCGATCAAAATGACGATCCCGTAAGGGAATTAAGCGTGCACTTTTGACGAGTACTCCAGGTTAACTTCTGCGCGGGCTATTCAAAATGCTGGCGCGGGATGTTGAATGGAGACTATAGTAATGGAGACTACTGTAAGAAGCTGTAAGAAACTATGTTGTTGTTGTTGTTCCCCAAGCTGCCTGGCCGAACAGCCCCAAGGCCCCGAGCAATTCCAAGGCCATAACCGAGCGCCCCCACAGAACCCTCCCCGCCGACCACAATAAAGCCTGGGTGACCGAAGCCACTCCATGGCGGGAAGCTGAGGAGGGCGCGGAAACGCCCGGGAAACCAAAGCCCCACCCAGGGCCCTGTAAGAAACTATTATACTAATAGGCGAAGTCGTCAATGATTACGGGGCCCTACTAAATATTAGGTTTTCTCTACTTCCCTACGGGAATCAAACCTATAATTTGGTCAAGAAACTGCCTGAAGAGATTGGGAGGAGGTTAGTTTTGTCACCAGTGTTAACATCCACTCTTACCTCCCCAGATGCCTGGCGCACTATTAATTGTTTATTAGAATCTTCACGCGTCACTGCTTCCAGACCGAAGAGTGATTCAGCTCCTAAAGCCGCGCAAAGTAAGAGTCATACACGTGGGGTTTTTCAGTCACCACGGTCTAGCAAGACTCAACCCCGACCTGGAAGCAGTGGCACAGCTAGAGGCCGCGGTCTGGCAAGGGGCAAGGGTAGGTGGTTCCGAGGTCAATCTAGGGGTAAACCACGCAACTACTCCAGCGGGACAGTGTAGCCTGGAAAACAAGTTTATAGAGAAAGTGAGAGATTGTTTTTTAACGCAACATATTACAGAGATGGCAAGATATAGAGATGGGACGCAGGGGAGTGTACTTGATTTGATTTGTAGCAATGAGGAGGATATAGTGGAACATGTCAATGTGGATAGCCCTATAGGTCATAGTGACCATGCCTGTATAAGCTTTAGTTGCAATATTAAAACAGAGAGGGATAATAGAAGCCATACAAAAATATACATGTATGATAGAGAAAATTATGAGCTGCTGAGACGGTGTTTGGACATTGACTGGGGGGAATACTTGAACGGTCTTGACGCTGAAGGAATGTGGTGGAAAATTAGAGTCAAACTGGAGAATGCTGTATCCAAAAGTGTACCAGTAAGGGAATGGGAGGTTTGACGTACCTCCCAACCTACCAAATAGGAAAACCTACTATTTGGTAGTAGTCTTGGAAAATCCAACGTCAAGGCTATTAACCTAATTGCAATGACGACTTGTCTATTTTGACTGCTATGTCGTCATTCCAACCGCGGTTAAAAAGAAAACGTCTAGAGTCTACTCCTTATCTTGCTCTAGGAGATGTTGTACATTAACCAAAACTACCACCGAAGGTGAAAAAAGCATAGAAGAGAAGAAAAAGGGGCTTACCTTAGTTACCGCTTAAGGCCCATCCCATGTTCCGTCATGTGCAGAGGGTATTATGTACGTTGGATTTTCCAAGACTACTACCAAATAGTAGGTTTTCCTATTTGGGAGGTACGTCAAACCTCCCAATTTGTTAGTAGTCTTGGCAAATCCAACGTCAAGGCTGCATAACAAATAGGAGGAGGACATCCAAGCCCAACATACCAAAAAAAAACAATGCATAAAACAAAATTATGAATGACAAAGACACAATTTAAACAAGAGAGTTTAATAAAAGAGTGAAAAACTGAGGAGTAGCTAAAAAGAACAGTTTTAACACATGCCCGTCATTCATAGTAATGCAAAAACATAGACTTGTCTTAAACCAAAAAGGTACTGTACCCAAAATCCCTTTTCTTCCAAAACCAACAAAATCACTGAATAAAATAACAAAACACAATTTTCAATGTGGCAAAAACACTTATGTACTGTAACAATTCATAATCCCAAACTTGCAGTCAAGTGTTGCAAACCCGTACACCCCCCCCCCCATCCCTTTGTCAAATAAAACAAAGGAAAAGAACGAGGGACAAGGGGGGAAGACCAGGTATCTTCGCCAGAGCACGAGGAAACATGACCCCCAAGAGCCATCACCGGCCGAGGGGGTCGAACACTGGACATGGAGAGGTAGGAGGAGATGAAGGAATTGATAGAAGACCACATTACCGCTGAGGCGATGTCAGGTAAGGATTGACGGTGCAGGAACCGGAAGGAGGCAGCAAAGGATCGCACATCGTGCGCAGAACCCCTACAAACAGGGTTACTGGCACGAATGGGCCGACAAATGTGGCGTCCCATCTGCACCTGCGAGAGCCTCCCACCTGTCCGAGGAGACACCCACACAGCAGTACCCGAAGGCGGCGCCACAGACGCAACAGAGGAGTGCAAGGCCGACACCGGGCACAACACATGGCGAGTATGCCCACGCTGGAAAGCCTGGACGGTGAAAGGCTGGAAAATGTGGGTCTCCCTCTCATTCGTGGCAACAAAATGAGGGGAGGAGGCGAACGCGACGCCATGCAAGGACGGGGAGAATCGCACGCAGTCCCGGGGCCGTGACAATGCCGCTAGCGCAGACACCCGATCCCCAGTGGGCAGAGCGACAAAGAAGAGTGTACGGCCGAGCAACGGAACCGGTGTAGCGGCCCGTGTATACGTGGGTGAAGCCAGAAGGTCCAGAGCCCGCCCCAGATCCCACCGTGGAGGGACCTGGCGCGGAGGCGGGCATTCCCGGAAGGCAGCCGTCATGAAGGAATCCAGCTCCTGCGGCGGAACGACCAGCCCAGCGACGGACTCAAAGACCCCCCGGACGGCAGATAAGTGGTTACGTATAGCGTCGACGTGAAAGTGACGTGTACGGAAGAGGTGAAACAAGGAGTGGAGGACGAGGGAAGGAGAGCCAACTGGCTGGCGAGTGTCCCGTATCCACCTAGTAAAAGACCTCCAGCGTGACCCGTAAGGCCCCCAAGGAGAAGTCGGCCAGGAACGCTTCAGGAAGTCAGGCAGGTCCCGGCCGTGGACTGGCAGCCACCGTGCCTCATGAACATCCACGATGCGAAGGCCAACGAGGTCCGCAGGGCCCCAACCTAGCGCAAGTGGAAGTCGGAGACAGGTAGAGGGACCGGACTCGGGCACCACCGCGTCAACTGGGCGTACCAAGCCCGTGCCGGCCACAGAGGCGTGAGGAGCCAGACGCTGCCGCGGTACAGCCGCAGCCTCGCGAGGACATTGCACAGCAGCAGTGCGTCTGGTGGCGGAAATATGTATATCGACCGCCACCTGTTCCAGTCTACCATGAAAGTGTCCGGACCCCCCTCCGGAGGGAGAGGTACCGAGGAAACTGGCGCGGCACCCCCGATGCGAACAAGGCGACCTCCGGAACACCCCAGGAAGCCGCGAGGTCGTCGAACACAGTCCGTTGCATTGCCCATTCGACAAGAACGCCCTGTCTGCTCGACAGGGCGTCCGCCCACAGGGTGGCAGGCCCGGGCAGGGAGGAGGCATGCAGGGAGAAGGTGTGTCGGTCCGCGAGGAAGAACAACTTCACCGAGAACCCCAATAGAGTCAATGACCTGGAGGACCCCTGCTTTAGGAAACAGTGGACAGCTGTCTGAGTGTCCATCCCGAAGGCCACCGACTTTCCCCGAAGGGCCAGCGCGTGGGCCCTCAGGAAGAACAAAGGAACCAACAGTTCGAGGGCATAGACGGGGAAGGGGCGTGAGTCCCACCCATCCGCCGGGAAGTTGACGGCCCAGGTTTGATGGGTAACCTCACCCTATCACGCTCGAAGCATCTGTGTCTACCCAGATCGTCGGCGGGGGGGCGGTCCAGGGCACAGCAGCAGAGAGCGTGCCCCGAGCAACCCAGTGTCCGAAGTGTCCGCGAATGACACGCGGGAGCGGCAGGAGCCGATCCATAGGGGTCAACGGCAACACCTCGGTGCCCATGAGGAGGAGGCGGCGTAGCCTGAGGCTCCCTAAGGGAATGGGCAGAGCGGCCCAATGCAGCGAACCCACTAACGAGTCCCAGAGCCACCCCGGGAGGGAGACCGAGTGCAACACAGCGAAGACCTTCCGCCGAAGGTGCACCGCGTCCGGCAGACCCTGGGTCACCGGAGCGCCGGACAAAACCCAGGCGAGACCGACCCATGGCACGACACGCGACGGGGTCGAGCGTGACTTGGGAACATCAACGGGGAACCCTAACTGTGTGACGTGGCGAACGACTGTGAGGGCGTCGCGTACGCACAGTCCGAGGGCTGCGGAAACTATCAACCAATCGACCAAGGAAAACAGGAGCTGGAGCCCGCTCCTGAGGAGAGGACCCAGAGCCTGGCCCACCAGTTCGGAGAAGATCCGCGGCGCGATGTGGAGACCGAAGGGAAGGCCGGCGAACAGGAACACACGATCGGAAGTCCGAACGGCCAAGAATCGCAGGAATCGAGGATGGAGAGGAACGAGCCAAGACGCAGCCTGGAGGGGCAGCGACACTACCCACGACAGAGGGCGCAGGGCCAAGCGTACCTGTGGTACCGGCAGCATCCGAAACCGTGTGTGCACGATGCACCCGGTGAGGGCCAACATAGCCACCACCGGGCGCATCGCGTCGCAGTTCTACTCCGGTACCAGAAATACACGGGAGAAGAAAACCGGGTGACAGGCGGTCAACTCCCTCGACGATACCCTGCTCGTGCATGGATGTGAACACGTGGGCCACCTCTGAAGAGATGGGCCGGCGTCGGTGACAAGAGCGGAGTGGGGGTCCGGATGTCCACCTCCAGGTGAGACCCCTCCGCGCAATCCGCCGCCCCCAACGTCCCTCGCGGCCACCGAGGGGCGCAAGGGCGAAAACAACCCGTGGGAGCTCCCGAGAGGAGGGGAGTGACCCGGGCGGCCAGGCGAGAAGGAGAACAAGGAGACCGACCCAGAGAACCTACACATTGTTTTGACGTGGAGGTACCCCCGGTACGGTCCATGCGGGCCACGAGCGCCACGTTGACCTCCTCTACCCCCCCCCCCCCAACTTCGTCGAAAAGGGCGGGCCACCCCAACCCCTGGCCGTCGCGGGGCCGACCCCGGCGAAAGGCGGCCGGAAGTGGAAGGCCGGCCAGCCCCGACACGGCGGGGATGAAAAGGGGGCAAGAACAGAAGGGCGAGGCGGAACTGACGCACTGGCCTGTAACGTCCCCGTCCTGCGCCCGTGCATGGCGGCAGCACTTGCAGCAGCACCCCGAAGAGGACCGGCAGAAGGACGGGACTGAGAAGACCCCGCTCGCGACACAGCGCGTCGTTGCGTGTCGTAAGCAGGGTCCGCCGACAGAGAAGCGTAGCGGACCCAAGCATCCCGCGCAAAAAAGCCCCGACGGAGAGAGCGCAGAGTACAACAAACCCTGACGAATATCCAAGGGGGCTGTCCGGCGGAACGAGGACCGTACCGTCCGGCGTTGCCGAGGTGCCACGCACAAAACCGCCTTCAGCTCGGGAACCAAAGACACCGCGAGCCGAAGGGGGATCCGCCGAACGCGGCCCAAACCCTCGCGAAGATCGCCTGGTGCAGACGCCGCGAGAAGCCGCAGGTGGTGAACAGAAGTCTGGAGGGAACCAAAAGACAAGAGAAGAAGTTCGGCACCCACCGCCGCAAGGGAAAAACCCTGTCGACAGAGGACTGAACTGGGTGAGAGAAGAACGGGGTAGCAATAGAACAAAGTTCAAGAACGGGCGCGATGAACCAGGACCAGAATGCGCCGTCCAACCCGCCGACAGACACAAGAGGAGGCAAAAGCAGTGATGGCTCCAGGGGAGGGACTGAAGGAGAGCCGGCGACGGAACGGCCGGCAAAGACGAAGGCCTCAGCAAACCAGGCCCCCAACGGGAGAGGGTGATCGAGTAAGATGGCTAAGCCAGGCGTACCGTCGTCGCACAAACCCGTCCCATAGGACGACAGTCCCGTCAACACAGCCAGGGACTGAACATCCTGAAGGATGTCCCGGCGGCTGAAGTCTGACCAGAGCATAGGCCTGCAGAAGGGAGGGGGACCGTAGCAGGGGTAGGTATGGTGAGGCGCTGAGGGTGTGTCACCGCCAAGAAGCGCGATAAGAGGGAGTCTTGCATCGACTCCAAGCGCCCGTCGATGCATGACACAAGCCACCCCTGCATAGCCGACAATCGATCCGAGAGAGGCGACCCCCCCCCCAAGAATGGGCGGCCCGCAGGGGTGAGCGCGAGCGGGAGCGAGATCCACGACACGAACCAGCAGAGTCGCGGCCCAAGGAAGGCGAGCGACCACGGTTGTGTCGCCGCAGAGGCACTTGTCCCTGAACACGAACGCCCGAGGGGGAAACAGCACTATCCCCCTCTTCCAGCGACACGTCAGCTCCTGAGAAAGGGGACCCCGAAACCACGCGATACCCCACCGAGCCAAGAGGAGGGGTACCCCCATGGCGAGACGGTAAGTGAAGGTCACATACATAACATACATACATAACATTTTAAGACTGAGTGTTCCACACATAAGTGCAGTTTCAGTCTCTTGTCCTAATGGCGGCGTTCCAGGCAACCCTGTTAAGGGCTGCTTCACTTGTCAAGTTCTTGGATTTGAGATCGGCGCGTATAGTCCGATCCCAGGTCTTCCTCGGTCCACCCCTTGGTGCAGCTCCCTCCACAATCACAGACCTGCATTTTGTCACCCAATTTTGTTCATCCATTCTCTCCACATGTCCATACCATCCCAGTCTACTTGTACGCATCACCTCGCTAATACTCTTTATACCTAAACGTCTCCTCAGCTCAACATTTGTTATTCTATCCTGTAGCCTGGCCCCACATCCATCTCACCATTCTCATCTCATTACGCTCCATTCTGTTGACATCCTCTACTTTAACGGCCCATGTTTCTGAGGCATACGTCATTGCACTTCTAACACATGAGGCATACACCTTTCCCTTCAGGGGGAGAGGCATTCTTTTCATGGTCAGGATTGGCATCAATTCTCTGAACTTCCCCCAGCCACACCTAATTCTAGCAACAGTGGCAGCCTCGGCCCCACCACCGGCAGAGATGGTATCTCCTAGGTAACAAAACTTGTTCACCAGCTCCAAAGACTCATTTCCAAAATTCACAGCCACAGGATCATCACTTAACACAAGCTCGCCTTTGCACACTACGCACTCAAATTTCTCTATTTCTGACTTATCCTTCGGCAGGGGCCCCTTTATTCTACTACAGGGAGAGAAGAAGGAGGAGGAGCAGGACGACGGGAGTGGGAAGGCTGGCCGGGTGAAAAGACAGCATCTGGTGTTCCCAAGCAGTCACCCATCCAAGTACGAACCAGACCCTACGTTGCTTAACTTCGCTGATCGGACGAGAAGCGGTGCATTCAACGTGGTATGGCCATTGGCTGAAAAGAGGTCAGAAGTGGCCGCGGGGGGAAACAGAGCAAGGATCCCCGGGGCAGAGATAACAGGGCGGCCCGACACCGAGGCGGAGGAGGGAGGGACCGCCACCGTGGGACGAGACCGTGAAGGAAGAATAGGCACCGAAGCAGGTGAAGTAGGAGGAGAAGCAACTACATCCTGGTGGACCCTCCTGGACAGTGTAGGAACAGGGAGCAGAGGGCCAGCTACAGCCTGAACCTCCGCGCGCGTAGAGGACAAAGGAAGAGGACGTCGTACGAGCAGGGGAAGCGGGCGGAAGGTAGTAGAGCCCCGACCCGGAGAGGCCAGGGGAGGGCGCACAGGGGCAGAGCCGCTAACCCCGGCCTCAGGGCGAGAACCATGACGAGGGCGATGGGCGCCGTCAAGGCGATCAGGAGGACAACGAGGGGCAGGAGAGGACGGGCGACGAGGCGAGCGAGAGCGTGGACGGAGCAGGGGATCCCCCCGACGATGTGACGACCGGCTGCGGGACCCAGGGGAGCAGGAAGAGGGCCAGGCGAACGGCCTTCAGTCGGGTCAGGGATACCCAGGGCGACGCGGATCCGGGCGGCAACAAAGGCCGGGGAACGGTGGCCCACAGTCCAAAAGTGGCGGGAGACTATCGCCCATACCGACTGAAGGGAAGCAGAGGCCACTGCCGCTGCCGAGGAACCAGGGCCATGGTGCACCACATCCACCAGGGCCAGACACGGGCCACACAGAGCAGGGAGGTAGGCCGTAGAGGACACACAGTGCGAGTGGCGCAAGCAGGACTTGTGGCTCACCAAGCACGGGGAGCTACAACCATGGCGAAAGCAAGGCAGCCTACCTGCACTGGAAGAACACACACCATAATCAGCACGTCGAAGGAGTAAGTGGAGAGAATGTCCAAGAAGAACCAGGGAAGGAGCATGGGGTAACAGGAACACACATGCAAACAGGTATCCGTACTCACCCTAAACCGGGAGCACAGAGGTAGGTGAGTAGGGAGGGCGAGGTGGAACACCACTAGCAGAACCTGCAAAGATGGAGAAAGTGTTAACCACCACTCAACATCTTACATGCAGGGCCTATAACACCAGGAAAGTGCACACACCAAATAGTATCAGGCAACAAGATGACATAAAAAAGGTCAATAGTGAAAGCCAACTATTACCGCAAATTTGCGGGCCAATGGAGGCATAACCGTACCGACACCACCCTCCCGCAATTTTGAGGGACCCCCCCCCAGCGATCTCCGCAAATTTGCGGGGTGCCGAAACGTCCCAGAGGACCGAATCGAGCTCCCGCAAATTTGCGGGACCGGCCGAGATGGTCCGGCGCCGAAAAAGCGAGAGGAGCGTCTAGGGAATACCAAAAAAGGGCCACAAAAATGCATCATCTCCTTATGAACTCCAAGCAATGATGGCCATCAAGCTGAGCAGTGTCTTCCTTGAAAATATCCTAACTCAACCGGTAAAGGGAGAGGCAAGGAAGGCACACCAGGGGAGAGGAGGCACATCCCCCAGGAACCACCCAACCCACAGAGATAGAGCAAAGCCCATGAGGAGAAGTGGCAGGGAGGGTGGTTTCGCACAAACAGGGGCCCCCGTGGGGTACCCCTGGATTGGGCAAAAAAGACTATGAAAGGATGGAGGTGAAACAGGAAGAGAAAACAAAAACAAGTAAATGAAACTGGTGAGAAAAAGGGTGGCCTAGCCGAGAGCAGAGAATGTGTCAGGGGCGAAAAACCCTGTGGTGTGAAGGAGGGGCCCCCGTGGGGTACCCCTGGATTATCACGAACCACCTGTCGCCCAGGCCCTTGAGACACAGTGAAGGCTCGAAAGGGGGGACTCGGGAATAACGCTAATAATGCGGCCGACACAAACTCTACAAACAGCACCGCTACCAACGAAATCTCACCAAACCGATAACCTCATCATCCTTAACGACATCCATCAACATACCCATATTCCTCACCAAGCCCTCTATAACCCATCATCTCCAGACATCACCTTTTGCTCCCCAGAACTCGCCCCCACAACATCCTGGAGGGTGGTCAGAACCTTAGGCTCTGACCACCTCCCGATCATTATCACCACCAAAACCAGACTCACCCCAGCTAGCCACAAACACACATACACCAATTATAAAAGAGCTAACTGGGAAGCATTCACAAATGAGACAGAACAACACTTCACAACTCTAAACAGTACACCCATCACTAACATCCACAATGCTGTACACATACTCAATAAAACTATCCAAAACGCTGACAAGAAACACATTCCAAGAGGTAATAGAAAAAGACATAACCCCAACTTCACACCAGAAATTCAAAACCTCATCAGACAACGCGACATACTGAAACACTCCCCAGCACCCCACACACAAGACATCACACAACAAATTCAAGCACTCAACACCCAAACTAACAACAAAATACAAGAACAACAAAAACTAAATTGGAATAACTTCCTACAAACACTTGATCACAAAACAAACCCCAAAAAACTCTACAAAACACTAAACAGCATCACACTTTCCAACAGCAACACAACACAATCACATGCTGCAATCACAACAACAGACTCTACTCCTTCATGTAAACAACAAGCAAACACTCTCATCAATCACTTCTCACATGTCAGCCACCTAAAACCTCACAAAGACGACCGACGTGTCATCCGACGTAAGAGACAATTCCCCACAGACCCTGACTATATACCCTTCACCAATCACCAGACAAAGCATATCATCAACAATCTCAAGTACTCACCCGCCTGTGGCCTAGACAACATAAGCAACATACACCTCAGACACCTGGGACCACAAGGCATACAAGCACTCACTAACTTATCAAACTACAGCTATTCACACAAGTGATGGGCTGGTCTATCAGAGTGAGAACTGAGCAATCTCTGCCATACCCATAGCTTACTCTGACTGTTCCTTTTACTTATATATTTTCTAGATCTCAAGTGACGGCGTCTCTTCCGTGGATTGACCTCCCAATCTACCAAGATTGGAAGCCAAAGTGCCACATTTTTCCCTTGCCCCTCAACTTTCTCTTCATAATTGCTGAGGGGCACAGGGCCCTGGGTGGGGCTTTGGTTTCCCGGGCGTTTCCGCACCCTCCTCAGCTCCCCGCCATGGAGTGGCTTCGGTCACCCAGGCTTTATTGTGGTCGGCGGGTACGGTTCTGTGGGGGCGCTCGGTTATGGCCTTGGTCTTGCTCGGGGCCTTGGGGCTGTTCGGCCAGGCAGCTTGGGGAACAACAACAACAACAACAACAACACAATACCAGACATTTGGAAGCATGGTATCATCATCACATTCCCCAAACCCAACAAAGACCCCACGCTACCCTCCTCGCACCGCCCCATCACACTCCTTTGCTCCCCCTCCAAAGTCATGGAACGCCTAGTATTACAACTAATTACACCTGACTTACCCCTAGCTCCAACACAACATGGCTTTAGGCCACTGCACTCCACAAACACTCTTCTCACAGACCTTACACAAAGAGCTTTCGACGGCATCAACTCAGCTAGACCACCACACAGATCACTATTAGCCACACTCGACATTAGTAAAGCCTTCGATGCCATCCCCCGCCACAACCTAACAAACAAAATCTACAACACAACATGCACAACAACACAAAAAGGTGGCTGGCAAACTTCCTAGCAGGCAGATGTGCACACGTATCTTTTGCCGGTCAGTCATCTAAAATCAGAAACTTTCCAAACGGAGTCCCACAAGGATCCGTCCTATCGCCCGCACTCTTCAATCTGTACATGCACGATATAACTACACCCAATACGCCCCAAATAAACTTAGCCTCCTATGCAGATGACATAACACTCACATGCACACACCATGACCCAAAAAGAGCAACAGATCTCCTTCAACCCTATCTCAACACACTACATGGCTGGTGCACTACAAACAGACTTAATCTAGCCCCAGCCAAATCCACCGCAACCCTGCTCACAAGTTGGACAGGAGAACACGAATACATCCCTCAACTCACCATAAACAACACACCCCTAACACATACACACACACCCAAATCCTAGGAGTAACATATGATACTCATATGACATTCAAACAGCACACCACAAACATTAAAAAGAAACTGACACCCAGACTTAATGCCCTCAGGTCACTTGCTCACACAAAATTTGGACACAACAAAGAAACTACCACCACAGTATATAAACAATACATAAGATCAGTGATGGAATACGCAAGCCCAGCCTGGGCTTCTAACCTAGCAGAAACACATCATAAGACCTTACAGACTATTCAAAACAAAGCCCTGAAGATCATTACAGGCTGCACAGCTACTGCAACCCACAGATCACCTACATCAAGAAACCAAAATCCTCAAAGTCAAAGACCATCTGGACATGAGAGGCACTCAATTCTTGGCAGCAGCCTCCACGAACCAAGACCACCCACTAAACTACATGGTAACACACCCACAGACACCAAGAAATATCAAAAAACACCCAACACGGTATCACACACAATTATTGTCCTCTCTCCCTCCCTGCCCACCCCGAACCAACTTCCAGAAGCACATCCATACTCATATCTCTCACCGATCCATCCACTCACTCACAGACAACACGCAGCTGCATGCACGACCTCCCGAAATCCATCCTTCCGAATCCTCCCTTCCTCGCGAGGACAGAGTCCACCTGGCCAGGCTGAGATGCGGACACCATCCAGCTCTCCTGAGCTATCAGAAGAGACTGGATGACTCCGTTGTCGACTCCTGCCCGGGATGTAACACAGCACCCCATACCATGAAACACATCATAGAAGACTGCATTTCACACAACCACTTACGCCAACAACACAATCTACACTCAATGAGAGCTCTGTGGGAAAGCCCGATCGTGGCCATGGCCTTCCTCAGGGACTCGGGGCTGTTCGGCCAGGCAGCTTAGGGAACAACAACAACAACGAAATCTCAGATTGTTTACCAATGGTACACCTTAGGCTATGAAAAAATGAAAACTCATAGGGGCATAGCAATTCCTGAATGAGAAAACGAGCTAGGCTAAATTAAGCTAAAAGCTAAACTATGCCCAGACTAACAGGAAAAGAGAATATGAAAAGAGAAAGAATGAAAAACATATACGAGGAACGCCAGGCGCCCCCGTACCTTCGGTAGGCTATTTCCACACGCGTCTCCATTATACACACTTAGGAGCCCATTTACGTGTGCCCTAGATCACGTAACATCTGTCTAACAAAAAAGAAGACCAGATAAGCCGAAACGAACCTAAAACAGGGTGAATTGAAGGAGCACAACAAAAGCGGACTCAACAGGGAGACGCGTGAAAAAATGATGACAAGAGAGGGTCGCTCATGCGCACGTTCGACAGGGATCTGCACATGACGGAACACGGGATGGGCCTTAAGCGGTAACTAAGGTAAACCCCTTTTTCTTCTCTTCTATGCTTTTTTCACCTTCGGTGGTAGTTTTGGTTAATGTACAACGTCTCCTAGAGCAAGATAAGGAGTAGACTCTAGACGTTTTCTTTTTAACCGCGGTTGGAATGACGACATAGCAGTCAAAATAGACAAGTCGTCATTGCAATTAGGTTAATAGCCTTGACGTTGGATTTGCCAAGACTACTAACAAATTATAAGGATAAAACAAAATTGAGGAAAAGAACGAACCCAGAATTGCCAATGAAAAGAAAGCTTTGGACATTGATTAGAAGAAAGAAACAATTGTGGGAAAGACTAAAATTGTTAAAAAAGAACAGGGGGTCTAGTATAGAAGCTAAAGAAGTGGATCTGGAATGCACACAAATAAACAATAAAATAAGGTGGGAGACAAGGAGGGGGGTGAGGGAGAGAGAGATTGCTAGAAATGTGAAGGATAATCCAAAAATATTCTGGAAGTACATTCAGGAAAAGTTAACAAGAAGAGTAGGGATCCCAGAGCTGGTAGGGGGGTTGGATGATGGGAGTAGAGCGGAGACTGATAAGGAGAAAGCAGAGGTGCTAGGGAAATACTTTGGGGGGGGTACTAACAGTGGAGTCGGATGATACAGTGCCTACTATTCCCATCAAACAGGCACCGGCACTAGAACTAATAAAGTTTTCCCATGCTAGAATAAGAAGGGCTATAGAAAAAATGAACAGAAGTAAGTCCCCAGGACCGGATGGGATACACCCAAGAATCATAAAGGAAGGAGGTGAGATGTTGGTAGAGCCATTGAAAATTTTATTTGAGGTATCGTTTAATACAGGACAAATCCCGATGGACTGGAGAGAGGCGAACATAACAGCTATATTTAAGAAGGGAAAGAGAAATGACCCAGGAAATTATAGACCAGTCAGTTTGACAAGTGTTGTGTGTAAACTAATGGAAACAGTAATTAGAGAAGGAATAATGGAGCATATGAAATCAAACCAACTTTTCAGTGGGAGACAGTTCGGATTCTTGCCGGGGAGGTCGACGGTACTACAGCTAATTAAGGTGGTAGATGATTGGATGCAAATTCTAGTCTAGAGGATGGTGATATAATAGACGTGGTATATTGCGATTTTATGAAGGCCTTCGATAAGGTCCCACATAAAAGGTTAATAGAGAAAGTTAGAAGCTATAATATAGGGGAGAAATGTGTGAAATGGATAGAAGCCTTCCTGAAAGATCGAAGACAGAGGGTACTGGTGAATGGAATAGGCTCGGGGTGGAGGGAAATTACAAGTGGGGTACCTCAGGGATCTGTGTTGGGACCACTACTGTTCGTTATATTTATCAACGACTTACCTGAAGTTATAACTAATGGAAGTGAGGTATACTTGTATGCGGATGACACTAAGCTGTATAGAAGAGTGAGGAGTAAGGAAGATGTGGGTTTGCTGCAAGGAGATGTGGAGGGCATGAAGGGATGGTCTGAGCATTGGTTAATGCCTTTTCATCCAAAAAAATGCAAGTACATGCGGATTGGGACAAGCAAGATAGACAAGGTAGGATACAGTATGTATGAAGCGATGGAGGAAGTGAATGCAGAAAAGGATATAGGAGTAGTGATAGACAATAAGTTAAATTTCTCAGAACATTTAGTGGAAAAGATAAACAAAGCCAATAGAATTGTAGGGCTGATAAGGAGGACATTTGTGTCACTTGACGAAGAAATCTTCAGGAATCTCTATACAGCGCTGGTTAGGCCGCACCTGGAATATGCGAACCAGCTGTGGGCTCCATATATGGTAAAGGATATAGAAGCAGTGGAGAAAGTGCAGAGGAGAGCTAGCAAGCTAGTACCAACGTTGAAGAACGCGGGCTATGAGCAGAGGTTGAGGACACTGGGGCTTCCGACACTGGCATATAGGAGAAAGAGAGGGGATATGATAGAGACTTTTAAGATAGTGTCAAGAAAGTATGATGAGGATGTGTGTGAAGGTATCTTCTTGATGCGGGAGGGAACAAGAACGAGAGGACACTCTAAGAAAATTTACAAAGAAAGAAATAGGCTTGAGAAGGCAAAGAACTCATTTTGTGATAGAGTGGTAAATGAGTGGAACGCACTTCCCCAGTATGTAGTCGATTCCGAATCAATAAGGGAGTTTGAAAGTAATCTTGATAAAGTATGGGGAAGACAAGATTTGAAGTTTGATTATCTTGCTGGGGAGGTCGACGGTACTACAGCTAATTAAGGTGGTAGATGATTGGATGCAAATTCTAGAAGATGGTGATGTAATAGACGTGGTATATTGCGATTTTATGAAGGCCTTCGATAAGGTCCCACATAAAAGGTTAATAGAGAAAGTTAGAAGCTATAATATAGGGGAGAAATGTGTGAAATGGATAGAAGCCTTCCTGAAAGATCGGAGACAGAGGGTACTGGTGAATGGAATAGGCTCGGGGTGGAGGGAAATTACAAGTGGGGTACCTCAGGGATCTGTGTTGGGACCACTGCTGTTCGTTATATTTATCAACGACTTACCTGAAGTTATAACTAATGGAAGTGAGGTATACCTGTATGCGGATGACACTAAGCTGTATAAAAGAGTGAGGAGTAAGGAAGATGTGGGTTTGCTTCAAGGAGATGTGGAGGGTATGAAGGGATGGTCTGAGCATTGGTTAATGCCGTTTCTTCCAAAAAAAATGCAAGTACATGCGGATTGGGACAAGCAAGATAGACAAGGTAGGATACAGTATGTATGAAGCGATGGAGGAAGTGAAGGCAGAAAAGGATATAGGAGTAGTGATAGACAATAAGTTAAATTTCTCAGAACATTTAGCGGAAAAGATAAACAAAGCCAATAGATTTGTAGGGCTGATAAGGAGGACATTTGTGTCACTTGACGAAGAAATCTTCAGGAATCTCTATACAGCGCTGGTTAGGCCGCACCTGGAATATGCGAACCAGGTGTGGGCTCCATATATGGTAAAGGATATAGAAGCAGTGGAGAAAGTGTAGAGGAGAGCTAGCAAGCTGGTACCAACGTTGAAGAACGCGGGCTATGAGCAGAGGTTGAGGACACTGGGGCTTCCGACACTGGCATATAGAAAAAAGAGAGGGGATATGATAGAGACTTTTAAGATAGTGTCAGGAAAGTACGATAAGGATGTGTGTGAAGGTATCTTCTTGATGCGGGAGGGAACAAGAACGAGAGGACACTCTAAGAAAATTTACAAAGAAAGAAATAGGCTTGAGAAGGCAAAGAACTCATTTTGTGATAGAGTGGTAAATAAGTGGAACGCACTGCCCCAGTATGTAGTTGATTCCGAATCAATAAGGTATTTTGAAAGTAATCTTGATAAAGCATGGGGAAGACAAGATTTGAAGTTTGATTATAAAACAAAAATACAGAATATTATAAATGTTGCGTCTGCTACCGCCGCCGCCAACACCGTGAACGACCGCAGCAGTGCAAGTACTGGTACTGAGCTGGATACACAGGCCTAGTTTGCCTTTTTCCAGAGGATCTACTGTAAGAAACTGTAAGAATAAAGCAAAAATACAGAATAGTAAAAATGTTGCGTCTGCTACCACCGCCGCCAACACCGTGAACGACCGCAGCAGTGCAAGTACTGGTACTGAGCTGGATACACAGGCCTAGTTTGCCTTTTTCCAGAGGATCTACTGTAAGAAACTGTAATATGATGGCAGAGCCTCTTGTCCCACTAGTCAGTCATTTGAGTCGACCCCTTCTCAGTAAAAAAAATGATCACCCACGATGCTCTCTCATTGTGTATACAGTATATATTACTAAGACGTTACTCTCTTTTTCCAAGATATACGAAAGATCACTTATATCTGTGTGATGTTACTAACCCATCTGTCCCCTACTACTTCCTAATCCTGCCACGGACATTAGTTCCAGGGCAATATTTCCCTTTCCAATTTTCCCTTTCCCACTCTAAACCACTGTTTGGACACTTGATCCTCAGTATTTTGGAAGACAAGCAGCCTAGAGGGGTCACTAGACCTGTTTTTGCTTGATTTCCTTTGTACTCCTTTGTCCTCCTTTGTCCTCCCAGGGCCCATAAAGGGTGAGTTAGATCCGAGTGTAGCTCTGCCGGATTCACCCAGTTTCGAAACTGGAAACTTCCGGGTGTGTTATCGGGCATGGCCCCGAAATATATGGGCAGGGACAGTGGTATGCAAGGGCCTATCTTGGGGGTGGACCCGGCGACCTCGTTTACGTTGACCATCAGAGTTCAATCATTTTTCATTGGAGGTGGGAAAGCTGATCCAAGAGATGGTAGAAAAACGTATCATTGTCCCAGTCAACTCAGTTCACCCAGTATTTACATCCTGGTTATTTCTAGTGTCAAAGAGGGACAACGATCAGAAAAGGCCGGTCATAGACTTGTCTTCTCTGAATCGCTACATTCACAATCAGTTGTTGTTGTTGTTCCCTAAGCTGCCTGGCCGAACAGCCCCGAGTCCCTGAGGAAGGTCATGGCCACGATCGGGCTTTCCCACAGAACTCTCATTGAGTGTAGATTGTGTTGTTGGCGTAAGTGGTTGTTGTTGTTGTTGTTGTTGTTGTTGTTCCCTAAGCTGCCTGGCCGAACAGCCCCGAGTCCCTGAGAAAGGCCATGGCCACGATCGGGCTTTCCCACAGAGCTCTCATTGAGTGTAGATTGTGTTGTTGGCGTAAGTGGTTGTGTGAAATGCAGTCTTCTATGATGTGTTTAATGGTATGGGGTGCTGTGTTACATCCCGGGCAGGCGTCGACAACGGAGTCATCCAGTCTCTTCTGATAGCTCAGGAGAGCTGGATGGTGTCCGCATCTCAGCCTGGCCAGGTGGACTCTGTCCTCGCGAGGAAGGGAGGATTCGGAAGGATGGATTTCGGGAGGTCGTGCATGCAGCTGTGTGTTGTCTGTGAGTGAGTGGATGGATCGGCGAGAGATATGAGTATGGATGTGCTTCTGGATGTTGGTTCGGGGTGGGCAGGGAGGGAGAGAGGACAATAATTGTGTGTGATACCGTGTGCTGGGTGTTGTTTTGATATTTCTTGGTGTCTGTGGGTGTGTTGCCATGTAGTTTAGTGGGTGGTCTTGGTTCGTGGAGGCTGCTGCCAGGAATTGAGTGCCTCTCATGTCCAGATGGTCTTTGACTTTGAGGATTTTGGTTTCTTGATGTAGGTGATCTGTGGGTGCAGTAGCTGTGCAGCCTGTAATGATCTTCAGGGCTTTGTTTTGAATAGTCTGTAAGGTCTTATGATGTGTTTCAGCTAGGTTAGAAGCCCAGGCTGGGCTTGCGTATTCCATCACTGATCTTATGTATTGTTTATATACTGTGGTGGTAGTTTCTTTGTTGTGTCCAAATTGTGTGTGAGCAAGTGACCTGAGGGCGTTAAGTCTGGGTGTCAGTTTCTTTTTAATGTTTGTGGTGTGCTGTTTGAATGTCATATGAGTATCATATGTTACTCCTAGGATTTTGGGTGTGTGTGTATGTGTTAGGGGTGTGTTGTTTATGGTGAGTTGAGGGATGTATTCGTGTTCTCCTGTCCAACTTGTGAGCAGGGTTGCGGTGGATTTGGCTGGGGCTAGATTAAGTCTGTTTGTAGTGCACCAGCCATGTAGTGTGTTGAGATAGGGTTGAAGGAGATCTGTTGCTGTATTTGGGTCATGGTGTGTGCATGTGAGTGTTACGTCGTCTGCATAGAAGGCTAAGTTTATTTGGGGTGTATTGGGTATAGTTATATCGTGCATGTACAGATTGAAGAGTAATTCAGTAGTTCAGTATGCTGACTGTGAATCAGATCAGACTGACACTGCCACCACGAAGTTGGATGTGTTCCTTGGATCTGACAGAAGTCTATTGGCATGTCCCCATCAACAAACGGTTTTAAAAGTACCTGGCCTTGTGCCAAGGGAATCGAACGTTTATGTTCCAAAGGATGCCCATTGGACTCAACCTGGCACCCCGCTTTTTCACAAAACTAGTCTGACTGGCTCTGCTACCATTGCTACAACAAGGAATCACAATTTTATGGTATTTTGACGATTGGTTGGTGGTGGTGGCAGATTCCTAGATTCTGTGCCTCAAACATGTACAGTTAGTAATTATTCATGTTCAGACCCTGGGTTTCAAGGTGAACTTTGCAAAGTCTCATCTTGTTCCCTCAAGGGTCATCCAGTGGGTGGGTCTGCTCTGGGACACCGAACAGCTGTCCTTAAGCCAGAGTGCAGACAACCGGCAGAGGTTCCGCAGGAAACTTCCGATTTTTGCATAGTCTGACTTCCACAAGGAAGGTTTGGGAGTCCCTGGTAGGCTCACTCAACTGGATCAGATTGATGGTGCCGTTGGGCCGTCTGAAGGTCAAGAGTTTAATCTTGAAGGGAAACAGGCTATGGCCAATCCCAAAATTTATCCACAACCTACTGGCAGCCTTGGCGAAGTCAGAAGTATTTCACTCCTCTATGACATGGACAACTCCTCCGCCGACGGTGTATTTACCTATTTGTACTTAATTGTAAGTTTACAGGAATTGAGCCTAAGCTCGTGGTGTCCCGTCTGCTTGTTTCATTTGATCATATTTCTCTTTAAAGCTATGGATAGTTTTGGCACACACTACTTTTTCCAGTAAGGCATTCCACTTCTCAATTGACCTTGTTGGAAAGCTGAATTTTCTGACATCCTTCTTGCCTCGCATCGTTGCCAATTTCCGACTGTGTCCTCTTGTCCTTCCCACTGCTGGCGTGATGAAGTTATCCCGATCGAAAAATTCCAGTCCATTATGGGTGGATACGGATGCATCCGGTACCCTGGGATGGGGGTACCAGTCGAATCTTGGCCACCAAGGTCAGGGTCTGTGGTCCAAGTAAAAGGACCATCACATCAATGCCAAAGAACTTTTAGTCCCTCTCTTTTTTCTGCAGGAGCACTGCTCATTTCTGGAGGGAAAACAGTTAGCCTTCAGAATGGACAATTTGAATGCAGTAACATGCATTCAGAAGTAAGGATCAGCGAGATCTTGAGTGTTATTAAGATTGTCGGAAGAGATCTTTCTGCTAGCAGCCAAGCTAGAGATTTGTCTCCACGCAACATACCTGCCCAGCGTTGCGAACGTCTGGGTGGACGCTCCGTCACGACGACGGAGCACCCTAGTAGAATGATCCCTCAAGCAAAACATCTTTCGACAGATGATTGCCGGGTCATACCGTCCACAAGTGGACTTATTCGCGTCAGAAGAGACTCACAAGCTACCTCTGTTCCTCACACGCTGGGTGGAAACCCCGGCGGGAGGACCCAACACATTTCAGGTGGATTAGAACAAATGCAGCTCCATTTATCTGTTTCCACCACCCGACACATTTTTAATGTGCCAAGTACAGTAAACTTCCGTTAATCCGAAGGGCAGCGGACCGGCCCTCGTTCGGATTAGTGGATTTTTCGGATTATCGGACTTTACCCCTATGCACCTGTGTATTAATGGCCTGATGAAAACATTGAGGCATTAGGCCACCCAAATGACACACACACATATCATATGTTCATGAAATCACTTCAAAAGTTTACCATTGTCATTGTAGCCTATTACCTATTTACTTCAAAACATTCAGATTAATGGTCAAAGGAATCTGCTATGTCCGCATCGTCTACTAGCGAGTTTGTCTTGCTCTTGAAGATCAGATCAGATGTGGTTCGGGAAGTAATGCCTTAACAACGGCACTTCCCTGAGAGGTTCTTGTAATTTTCCTTTTGTGATTTTCCTTTTGTGACGTGCTCTGTTATATTATATTGTATTGAAAGCACCCTTGTCTTGTTGTCTTGAAAGCACCCTTGGGACGCTCCGATCACTGAACTATAAATAGTAGCGTATCGGAACGTCCAAAGGTGCGTTTTCAAGCTCAAGACTGAATGCGCTTGCAGAAAATGCGGTGCAAGCCAGTAGCTCATCGGAGCGTCCCAAGGATGCGTTCAAGAGCAAAACAAACTCTCTAGCAGACGATGTGGTGTTTACGTTTATATCAGTAGCTTCCTTTGACCATTAATCTGAATGTTTTGAAGTAGGTAATAGGCTACAATGACAATGGTAAACTTTTAAAGTTAATTCATGAACATATGATATGTGTGTGCTCCATTATGTGTCATTTGAGTGGACTAATGCCTCAAAAAGGGGACTTTGGGACTTCTCGAAATTCGGACCATCGGGTGAATTCGGATTTGGCCTCAAATTGAAAAATTCGGACTATTGGGAGATTCGAATCATCGGTCGTCGGATTAAAGGACTTTTACTGTAGTTCACAAACTACGCAATTATCGCGGCATGGTCGCGATGATAACGCCTCTGTGGCCGGCCCAGGTTTGGTACACTCAAATGAAGACGTGGTGCGAGAACCCGGTGTCGCTCCCGGTCTCGTATTTCCACTTAGACATGATTGGAAACCTCAAGACCTCGCTAACTTTTGCCTTGTGGACATTCAGAAGGCTAAATGGCTAACCCACTTACAGGGAGAGCGTGACTCAGAAATTGATTAATCAATACGCCTCTTCGACTCAAAGACAGTACCAATCTCACTGGAAGGCTTACTACTTGGATCTCAGAGACTGACCCAACAAGAGTCCTCAGTGTCCTTTTTTTTAAGTCTTTAGATTATTTGTTCGAACAAAAATCTCTATCAGTTATCACGTTAAAGAACCACCTCACGGCAATTAGGAGGCCCTATTATGATTTAACAGGACTCACTATTCCGGAGGCGGAGGATAAGGGGTTCATGCGTGCATGCTTCAGGCTCCGCCCACCACCGCGCCAACTCATGCCCACCTGGTCGCTTCATCTGGCTCTTTCTATGCTTCATTCTCATAAGTATTGTCGTAATCCATCAGTAGCTTTATGCTTAAAGAATGCTGTGTTTCTAATGGCCTTGGCCACTTGTAACCGGGTCTCTGAGTTGGCTGCGATGAGTACGGAACCGTCTTGTCTCAAGTTCTCTAGGCGCGATATGTGTCCATATAGCACCAATGCCCAATTTTGTTGCAAAGGATGAACATGCGGAGCATGTCTTTACTGAATTTGAGGTCCCAGCCCTTAAATGCAGTGATGTTCATCACTTACTATGTCCAGTTTAAGTCGCTTTCACTCTATATAAAGGCGTCCCGGCCGGCGCAAGCCGGGTCGCTTTGGGTGTCACAGACAGGTACACGCCTTACAAAGCGGCAGTTGGCGGCTTTATTGGTAGATGTTATTAGAGAGAGTAAGCCGGGTTCTATTGGGTGAGCTCATGATTTAAGTAAGTGGTCAGCTTTGCTCTGGTTCTTAAAATACTACTCTTTGGATGATATCCAACAAACCAAGTTATGGTCCTCTAATCACACCTCTGACACGGTATCTGTCAGTGAACTTAACTAAACCACATTTTCTATGTATAGCTTTAAGGCAAAAGTTCTAAGTTTAAGCATTGGTGCTATTTATGGGGAGAAAAAGGAGGGGGAAATTGTCAGCTGAGAGCTCTTTGGTACTTTTATTTTGTAATGCAGTGTACATATATATATTTTATATACATATCCTAGATTTTTGTTTTTTGTTTTTTTCTATATTCCAACTACTCCCTCTCGGGCATAGGCTGAGAGCCTGTATATTCACTGCTCAACACGGTGAAGCCCATGAGGTCTTGTTCCAGTCTAGGAAGTGAGACATGTGAAGCATGAGCTACAACCAGCCTTCGCCAACCTGCCATCACAGACGCGAGGCTCTTGGTTGTGCACTCATGGCTCGCACTGAGGCTACTTCGCCTTTATGCTTCACTGTCTAACCCCCTCGACTCGGACCCTCACTCTCAGAACGCCACCTATTGAGCAATTAACTCACTAGGCATTGCTCCCCTGTAGCATTTTTTGTTTAATATGGGAATATTCGTACAGTGCTATTTAATCAGGGAACAATGAGGGTATTTTTTTGGTGTTTCGGTGGGCTTTGTGGTAATGCACTGATACTAGGTACAACACAACTTCCATCCCAATAATATATTCCCATTGACATATCGGGATTTGAACCCAGGACCTTTGGATTACCAGTCCAGTGGCGAAACCACTCCACCACACCTAGTTTATGTGAGTATGCTAGACCATTACCTCTGTAAAGGCATGTCTAGTGTGCAACGGGTGTAACTTTAAGAACGCCACCTGTACCCCTTTTCGTTTTACAATTAAACCTTGATCTGTTTGTAGCGTGTTTCACTCGACCTTTGAGTAATTTTTTTAGTGGTTTTTTATGATATTCATGATGAATGTCCCCCTCCAGACTTGAGATATCAGGCATTTCGTCAATGATGGAGGGGCCACTAATAAATTGTATGTTTGAGTCCCGAAGGGAAGAATGAAAACCAAATATTTAGTAGTGGCCCCGGAATCATTGACGATTCCAGCCCTCCCAACCATCCAATTCCCATTCATCTGATGTTCTAGAGAGTCTTGGTATATCGGTTGAGAGGGATTAGCAGTGAGGCTTGCACGGGGACGCTGCTACAAAACATCAGATTGTCGGGAAGCACAGTGCTGGTGAGATCAGGTTTATTATTTTTTTTTTTTTATTTTACCATATTTTTTACTGTTTTTTCAGTAGTGGCATCCGCATCATACATGGAATAGTCCATGAGTGTTTTGGGCGTTTTATCACGATGATATGGTATTCTCTTATTTTTTCTGCTCCTAGGCGGGTCATTTGAAATGGCCAGCCTTGAGTTCAAAGAGAGCCATAGCTTTGTTAAGGCATTTCGTCAATGATTCCCCGCCACTACTAAATACTAGGTTTTCATTCTTCCCTTCTGGACTCAAACCTATAATGATGACATTTAGATCTAACTTTGTCAAAATGAGAGCTCAGAGACAGTCCCGCGGATTTGGATCCAAGGGTCGTACTCACTCTACACCTTCTTTACCACAATTTTCGAGAGGTAGCTTTCAGGCGCCATTTCGGGGGCGCGCCGTGACGGCACCAGAGGTAGGCCCTTCTCCCAACAATCTATGGGAAGAGGCACCCATCAGTCAACCTCGACCCTAAGACAACAATATGCCTCCAGGCCTACTCATAGTCAACAAGGGGGTCACTCTCAGCAGAGGCAGTCACAACAACCTCATACCTCTCACCAGTCCTATCAATCCTCAAGTAGAAAACAAAACCAAAGGCAGCACCAACAACATCAAAGAAAAGTTAAAACTTATCAGGTTCCAAAAAACTAATTCACAAGCTCACCAGACAGGATCCTTCAGGGCCAGGTACCCTGCTTGGCCTCAGGGTACCTGGGCCAGACGGATTGTCAAGAAAGGCCCCTTTTGGGGTTGGAAACGGCGACCTTACATACGACCGAGTTCCAAGAACACTATTATATCTCGCAATGTAAACCTGCTTATGAGAGCATTCATGTAGTGGAATATATTATTTTTATACTAAATATGTGAGAATTCATATGTGGGTGGCTTTAACCCCCAAAGGACGGGGCCGTTTGTTGACATGACCGTGCTGCTGGGCGGGCAGATTTACCCTAAACGAGCATCATTCCATGCTCTTTTTCATTAACAAGAGCCAGAGCGTAATACAATTATGTATCCGTGAAAGGGCGATAATAGAGCTTTCCAATGACACCTGAAAACAAGAACGAGAGGACACTCTAAGAAAATTTACAAAGAAAGAAATAGGCTTGAGAAGGCAAAGAACTCATTTTGTGATAGAGTGGTAAATGAGTGGAACGCACTGCCCCAGTATGTAGTCGATTCCGAATCAATAAGGGAGTTTGAAAGTAATCTTGATAAAGCATGGGGAAGACAAGATTTGAAGTTTGATTATAAAACAAAAATACAGAATAGTAAAAATTTTGCGTCTGCTACCGCCGCCGCCAACACCGTGAACGACCGCAGCAGTGCAAGTAGTGTACTGGTACTGAGCTGGATACACAGGCATAGTTTGCCTTTTTCCAGAGGATCTACTGTAAGAAACTGTAAGAATCGTCCTTGTACGACAACGGGTTCGCTTGCAACAATGTTGCAACGCGAGTACAAAAACCCTAAAATACGGTAATTTCCCGAGATTTTACCCTATATAGCGAGACGAGGGATATGTACACATGTTGTGGTGAAATCAGTGGCGGGACTGGGTCCACGCTGAACGGTCAGAGCCCGCCCGCGCTCCTCCCACCCTGTGTGACTCTCTCATATTGCCAATAATGTGCGCAACATTCCTTGCTAAAGTTGTCAGCCGCCTTTGGACCTAGGTTCTCTAATGTTACTTAAGTCGTCAGCCGCGAAACAAGGGTTAATACACCTAGAAAAACTAGATTTTTCGCTTTTATTTACCTTAATGTGACAATCTACTCTATTTTACTTTTCTAGTTTCCTTAGGGCTTACTCAGATACCTCGCTTTATTACTTTTTATTCGTCTTTCAAATTCTGTGCATGTTTGCAATTTAGTGTGTCCGGGTAGATGGGACTCGTCAGCCTTGGACGGCAACCTGTCAAGGGGAGCAAACCCCCACACAAACCGCCTGCTGCCTTTTAGGTTAAGCCCCTTTGGGCAAAGGCTAGATCCACCTCCAACAACTGTGGTTGGGGGCTAGTTAGAGCAGGCACCTCACGTAAAACATGCTTCAAACTCGCGTAATGGTGGCTCGCTGACGTGGAGGGACCTACCTCCTCAGGCCCAGCTCTGGCCCCCTAGGGGTGCATCCTGGCCAAGAAGACCTAGAGGTCCTAGAGGGTACAGGGCATATTGTCTTTACAGACTGGCACTTTCCGCCTAGCACGCAGATTCAAACTACCAACATTCACACTAGCAAGTCTGAGATTGTGGGGGGCATTTGTCCTTATCCTGTGCGGTTTTGGATCGTCAGACTTTCGTTTATTTTTTTTAGTTTTAGTCATATTAGGTAGGTTGGCTGGCAGATGGGCATCCCCATAACTCTGGCTCCAGTCTACCCCGGGACCATTCCCAGCACCTTCCCCCAAGAGATTACAAGGGGGTAGTATCCAGTGGCCTCGGTACGCCCCACAAGAACCAGCCGCAGGGACGCACCCCGTGCGCGTACACGGCACTACGACTGGCCTGGTATTTTTCGCCCAATGACAGGGCAGCCTCCTGGAGAGCTACCACCAGGTTCGGGCCCCTATACTATTGGGCGGAAAGTGCCAGTCCGGGGAAACTACATACTGTACCCTCTGGATCCATTTCGTCCAGGTTGGGCCCAGGGTGCCATGTCCGGGTCCAGAGGGAGCGACACCCACTGCCAGTGTGCCGCCATTAGGCAACTTGGAGCAAGAACAATGTAAGGAATGATGCACCAGCAAACAGAGTTGGATGGAGTATGGGACGGAGAAGAAGAAAAGTAGTGGAGGAGGAGGTGGGAATCAGGAGGTCAGAAGTGTGTGTGTGTGTGTTTTTTTTTTTTTTCTTTTTTTTTTTTATTTATAGAAAAAATACCATGGCTCTTTGCCAAGCAGCTGAAAGAGCCGTAAAACATTCAAGAAGGGAAGATATTATTTACAGGTAAGGAGTTGATATAAAAATGGAGAAATTTTAGGAAAGGGGTAACCCACTGAGGGAGGCGTCAGCTGTACCCAGTGTCAATAAAAAATGCTAAAAGTGGTGTATTGTAAACTTAAAACTGAATAGGTTTACAAAAATTAAAAATATAAAAAGGGAGATAATGGAGAAGTGTGTGAAACCATGAATAGAGTGAAGATGGGGAAAGCATTAGGAAAAGATGGAGTGTGTGGGGAAATTCTGAGGTATGGTGGTGAGATAGTGATCGAATGGGTATGGAAAATGTGTAAACTAGCATGGGAGAAAGAGAGTGCACCTGATGGCTGGAAGACAGGCATAATAGTCCCCATGGATAAGGGTAAAGGGGAAAGAGGAGTGTGTGGTAACCACCTGGGTATATGCCTTCTAAGTGTAGTAGGGAAGGTGTACAGTAGGGTAGTGATTGAGAGAGTCAAAGCGAGAATGGTGACATGGATAGGTGACGAGCAGGGCGGGTTTAGGAAGGGAAGAGGATGTGTAAATCAGATCTTTGCCCTGAAATGTGTTGTGGAGAAATATCTGGAGAAGGGACATAAGTTGTATGCTGCCTTTATGGACTTGGAGAAGGACTATGACAGAGTTGATAGAGAAGGATTGTGGAAAGTACTGAGAATATACAGAGTAGACGGCAAGTTGCTGAAAGCAGTGAAGAGCATGTATGAGGGTGCAAAGGCGTCAGTACGTGTGGAGAATGAACAGAGCGAGTTCTTTGATCTGAATGTTGGGTTGAAGCAAGGACATTGAAGCATTGAACAACCAAGGCCCCCATGGTTGTTCAATATATATATATGGATGGAGTCATGAAAGATTTACAAGGAAGATCAGTGGATGTTGGTGTACCTCTGATAAGGGAGGGAAACGAGTGGAAGTTGCCTGTATTGTTGTTTGCTGATTATTCAGTTCTAATGAGCGATAGTAAATAGGAGTTGCAGGGGCTGGTAAATATGTTTGGAACAGTGTGTGAAAAACGGAATCTGATGGTAAATGTGGGGAAGAACAAGGTTATGGTCTTTGAAAGGGGTGCAGCCACAGAGTGTGTTGTTTGTTGTTGTTGCTGTTCCCCAAGCTGCCTGACCGAACAGCCCCAAGGCCCCGAGCAAGGTCAAGGCCATAACCGAGCGCCCCTACAGAACCCTCCCTGCCGACCACAATAAAGCCTGGGTGACCGAAGCCACTCCATGGCGGGGAGCTGAGGAGGGCGCGGAAACGCCCGGGAAACCAAAGCCCCACCCAGGGCCCTGTGCCCCTCCGCAGTTATGAAGGGAAAGCTGAGGGGCAAAGGAAAAATGTGACGTTTTGGCTCCCAATCTGATAGAGGTTGGCAGTAAGGAGGTCAATCCACGGAAAAGACGCCGTCACATGAGATCTAGAAAATATATATGTAAAAGGAACAGTCAGAGTAAGCTATGGGTATGGCAGAGAACACTCAACTCTCACTCTGATAGACCAGCCCATCACCAGGTGAGGTGAAGTTGAATGGTCAGATTATGAAGTATGTCAGCTCATTCAAGTATCTATGCATTGTGTTGAGTAAAGATGGGAGTATGGATGAAGAAGTGCGGGAGAGGGTGCAACAGGGGAAGAGGGTTGTAGGAACGCTGAATGCAGTAACAAGAAATAGGGTGGTTAGCATGGAAGTAAAGAAGTCCTTGCATGACAGTGTGGTAATCCCGACATTGACTTCTGGGAGCGAAGCATGGACGTTAGTGAAAAGGCAAACCAAGAGTGAGATGGGTGGAAATGAGTTACCTGAGAAGTGCGTCCAGAGTTACATGGAGGGATAGACAGACGAATGAGGAAGTACGAAAGAGGTGTGATGTGGATGTATAGATGTGCTGGAAAGTGTGAAAAGGAACACCTTGAGATGGTTCGGCCATGTGGAAGGTATGGGAAGCGAGAGAATGACTAAGAGAGTGTACGAAAGTTGAGTTGGAAGGACAGAGAGGGAGAAGTAAACCGAATAAGAGGTGGAAGGATGGAGTGAAGAAGAATATGAGTGAAGGCGGTGCTGGATGGGAGGAGGGGCGTCGACTGACTGGGGACAGATGTGCATGGGGCCGTTTCGTTCGTGGCCACCCCTTCGGGAATTACGGCGTCCGGCAATAGATTGATAGATAGATTCACATCTGTAGTGTTCCTTAGAAAATGTAATGGTACTGTACTGTATTACCCAAGAGGTATGATTTCTTGACCAGTGCTAGTCAAGGTAATCCACACCTATAGGCGCTGGGGGCCATACCTTAATACTGTTTTTTTTTTTTTTTTTTTTTTTTTTTTTTTTTTAAAAGAGACAATGAACGGAGGAAGGAAAAACACAGATAAAACAAAAAGGTCCATGTGCCTAAAGGCATCCTCCATTCATAAAATGTTTGTAACAACTGGATTTAAACATTTGTAGATTGTAAGTTTGTGGAAAGCAATTCGAGGGAAGTGAATTCCAAAGAGTAGTAGCTCTGGGGATAAATGAATTCTGATAAGCAGAAGTTCTGCATTGTGGAGGAGAAAGTGTAAATTCATGGGCGCTCTCAGCCGCCCTAGTTCTACGGGGAAAGATGTGGAGAGGCGGCACAATTGAAGCAAGTTCCTCGGAACAATTGCTGTGAAAATATCTGTAGAATAATGCAAGGGATGCAACGTTTCTTCGTATGGATAATGTAGGAAGGTCCTGTGTGATTGCAGGGTTATTGATTAATCTAATAGCTTTATTTTGAATTTTGTCCAACTGCCTCAATGCAACCACTCCACTTCCACCCCACAGAGGTGAACAGTAATCCATCTGAGAACGCACATGACTTTTATATATCACGGCCAACTGCTCGTCAGTGAAGAATTCTCGAACTCTGTACAGGAGTCCCAGTTTTTTAGAGGCATTCTTAGCAATGCTTCTAACATAATGTGTCCAGCTCAAGTTAGTAGTTAATGTTACACCGAGAATGTCAATACTAGGGGAAGTGGGAATATATACATCATTAAAAATATATGGGAGTCAGTGAGATTCTGTCGGTTAGAAAATTGAATGTACTTGGTTTTCTGTGCATTAAAGGAAACTAGATTCTTTTGTCCCCATCTATTCTAGAAAGGTCCTGGTTCAGAGAAATTGCAGTGTTTATTTTTGAATTTATAAGATCGGGTTGGGTGAAAGAATTGGTAAATGTGAAGGAACTGTGGAGTGTTGAGTCATCTGCGTAGGAATGTATTGGATTATGAGTGGTAGATATGAGATCATTGATATGAATGAGGAACAGAATTGGGGCCAAAACTGATCCCTGGGGAACACCAGCATTTATTGAGTGAAATTGAGAATAAAGGCCATCTACCATTACACGTATTTTTCTGTTATGAAGATAAGAAGAAATTAGTGGAACTAATGATGCAAGGCCGTAGTGTGACATCTTCGACAATAAGGATTGATGCCAGACGCTATCAAATGCCTTTGATATATACAGTGCTATTGTATGTGTTTCACCATGTTGGTCTGTAGCTTGGTTGATTTGATGCGTAAGAAGGCAAAGCATGTCTGCAGTTGATCGACATCGTCTAAAACCATATTGCCTATCACTGATTAATTTATTATTCTCAAGATGCTTAATTATGTGATTATTTAATATAATTTCAAAGACTTTACCAAGAGTGGAAGTTATAGCTATTGGTCTGTAGTTTGATGGATCTGAAGAGGCACCTTTTTTAGGAACTGGATGGATGTTTGCTTCTTTCCAGGGTACTGGGAAGCATGAGGTATGAGTACACAGACGGAAACATTTTGCCAATACAGGAGCGAGCACCAAGGAGCAATTCTTAAGTACTATTGGAGGAATTTCATCTGGACCAGGAGCCTTATCTACCGAGAGATTCTGCAAAATAGTTTTGACATGTCTGGTGTGGATCTTAAGTGAGGGAATTTCAGGTGAATTAAAATTAAGTACAGGGACATCTTGATTTATTTCATCTAAGGTTGAGTTGGTGGAGAAAATATCCGCAAGAAGGTTAGCTTTACCTCGTGGGTCACTTACAAGATTGCCAGTCGGAGATTTTAATGGTGGAATGGATGAAGCAGTAGTGAAGTTGGATTTAAATGAGTTAAGAGTAGACCAAAATATTTTGTTATCATTTGGATTATTTAGAAGTTTATTTGCCTGCTTGTGGAGAAAGTTTGATTTAGTTAGGTTTAATACAGTTTTGGCATGATTTCTGATGTTTCTAAAGTAATTAAAGGCTTCATATGTTTTTGATCTTGTGTATGCATTGTAGGCTATTGCTTTTTGTTCAGTTACTCTAGCACAATTATGGTCAAACCATTTAGGTGAATTAGATCTTTTACTGTACTTTTGATGAGTAATAAAAGTTTCCATTCCATATATATTACAGTAGGCTATACGTCATTGATGCAATAGCCACTTGTTACGCTGGCCAGCTTGCCAGAATGTGCTCGGGACTCGCTAGCGCTCGCCAGGGCAGTGATATGGGCTACAATAATCGTAGATGTTCTTTCTTTCATAGAGTACATGTTGTCACAGACAGATCAGTGGTGATCTTTATTCTTGTCTGTGACACTTAGAAGTATTTTATATCATTGCTAGAATATAAGATGCATGGTGTGAAGTTAAGGAGAGAGCGAGCGGGGTAGGCAGCGTGGTGGTAGTTTGTGCGTGTGTATGTACGTTTGCCTCCCGCGCTCGGAGGAGTTTCCCACGCCCGTGATTGGCCGGCGGCCCTGTCGACATCATAGAACGCTTGCTCTTCATGACGTAGTCGTCTGTGATTGGCGGCCGCGGTCCTGGGACGGTGGTGCGGGCTCCTGTCCTTGTGTCTCCTTCAGAGCTAGGTTTGGTGTGCTAGGTCCTACATGTCTCTTGCAATTCTGTCCCCCATATAACCCTCTATACTACTATCTCTCTCTCTGAACTTCTTCGGTTTCATACTTCTCTCTTTATTCAATTACTTATCCCTTCTGGTTCTGCATACGGCTTCCATAGTCGGCCAGTCGTATTACCAGCACCAGCTCTCCATATATGTATGCACTAGTTTTAGGGATTATTAGAGTCATAGTCAAATGGTACCATAGTGTTGGGGTGCTTCTAATTATTGGGCTGTTCTCTCTTATTATTTAATGCTAGACAGTGGAAGGTATCTTTGGTCGTTGTCTGAGTTATGTATGTGGCAAGTCAGAGCCTGTACAACATCGACGAAGCTAGCTAGCCTGTAACCCTTGTGCATATTTTCCTTTGCGAGTGTAGCAGTATACAAGTGAAGGGTTTTTGCCTACTCTCACCTGTATGATTGGTACCTCATTTTGTTGACCTTTGTGGAGCGCCAGGGCTAGACCAGATACTAGAGATCTGGACTTACCAAGAGAGCCTCCAAGTCACTTAACGTAACATAAGGGAAATCTGTTCAAGGGGAGGCAGTAGGCTACGAGCATGCTTGCGCTCTGCCTAGCTTCTTAGTACCTTTTTATGCCACTGCTAGACTTTATTAGTGAGAAAGACAGCATCGTGTTTATTAACTTTAATTGTGTATGCTTTAGGAATTATTCACCCTTTATTTTAGCCAAGGTTGATGCATAGTGCACAACCCAGTTTGGCTATTACGTTGGCTACGGAAGTACTGTTCCTGAGTGGTTATTATTAGTGCTGTCACAGAGTTGTTGCACTCCCTTGTTATATATGTATCCTACTTATTGGTGTATTTAAGATACACGCTTTGGTGTCCTGCCCCTGCATTTATTCATGTTCTGTATTAACGAGCATCTTAGACCATCAGACCTTTTCAGAAGATTCCATCTCTGATTGCTGTAGGACTAGACTTCCAGTGTTTTCATAGAGCATTGTAGAGTTTAGTGTTGAGTACAGACTCACACTAAAGTTAACGTAAGCATGTAATTCTTTATTTAATCTTGTTCTAGTTTATTCAAGCATTGTTATTACTTAAGAGCATTTTATTAACGTAAAGTACTCCTGTTGTGAGCAGGCTTTGCCGTCATCGGTAAGCCTTTGTAGAAGTGCACTAAAACCCAGTTAATTGATACCCCGTTATCCAGGAGATTAACTCTGGAGGGTTTGAGTGTTTCGTTCGCCGGCGAAATAGTTCGAGGGTTTGGAATTAGCGTACCGTTGTTGCAGATATAGCCTATCATCTAGTCCAATATTGAGTGCCCTTGTGTATTTCGTAGTGCCAGTCGTAACACACTACAGTCCATCCTCGTACAACACAAATTCGTACAGCTCAATCCTCGTACAACACGGTGGGGGTCTGAGCAATTAACTCCATCCGTACAACACGATTCGAATTCCTGGAACACGGTCCGATGGTGGAAAAGTGGGGCAAATCCGTAGAGTTTTGCACTGCACGGTGCTTCTCTGTATAACACGGGATGCTGCTGATGTCATTCCGCACTGTGACGTAGGTAGCATCTGCGCTGCTTGGCCTTTGCAGATATTTTTTGCCAGTCGGTGTCTGTGTTGTGCATCTCTCATTATGTTTTATGTGATATACAAACCCCCAGCCCACCACCATGCAACCCCCAGGCGCCATACGAAGCGCTGTAGGTGGTGCCCCTAGCCTCGGAAACCCCCTCTCATCAACCCCAGCAAGCTCTCCCACGATTAGAATTAAGTTAAGGGACATTATATATAAATATAATATCTGTCACCTGTCCTATCTCTCCAGTACAGCCACCCGATCCTCCCAACCGGCGGTGCTTGTGGCACTTAGGCGCTGCTGATTGGGAGGCTCTCTGGCAGTACTTCTTTGATTTCCCATGGAATTACTTTTGCTTCCGTGTCCGGGGACCCTCGGAGAGTGCTGAACGCATTACCGAGGTAATACTCTCGGGCATGGAAGCATACATTCCATTATCTTTCTCTCAGTCTAATGCAAACAAATCTTGGTTTACTCACGCTTGTTCTACTGCTGTCCGCAACAAGGAGGAAGCATTCAAACGATACCGACGCCTTAAGACTCAAGAATCTCATTCTTCCTATGTTTATGCCCGGAATCAAGCCAAATCTGTTCTTCGACTTGCCAAACACTCTTTCATCAATAATAAATGCACTGAACTATCCAACTCTAGCTCTTCCCAAGCTTTCTGGCATCAAGCCAAAAACCTCTCCAACAATTTTTCTTCCTCGTCTTTCCCTCCCCTTTTGCACTCTGATGGCACAACCATCACTTCTTCCTCTGACAAAGCTGAACTTTTCATTCAAAATTTTGCTAGAAACTCCACCTTGGATGATTCCAGTCCTATTCCTCCCTCTCCACCCCCCTCTCTCCTACTTATGCCTAATATCCTAATCTCTTCTAAAGATGTACTTTCTACCCTCTCTGGGCTTAATACTAAGAAGGTGTACAGTCTGGACGGTGTTCCTCCTGTTGTACTCAAAAACTGTGCATCCGTGCTGACTTCCTGCCTAGGCAAACTCTTTCGTCTCTGTCTCTCCTCTAACGTCTTCCCTTCTTGCTGGAAGTTTGCTCTCATTCAACATGTCCCAAAGAAGGGTGACCGCTCTCAACCCTCCAACTATCGTCCAATTGCTCTAACCTCTTGTATCTCTTAAAGTATTTTAAACTATTCATAGGCATTTCTCTTCTCATAATCTACTCTCAGATCGCCAGTATGGCTTCCTTAACCCTTGGGATCCGGGAGGCTTCATATGAGGCAAAATGGTAAAAAAAAAATCGCCGCTATAATCATCAGAACTCGGCAACCACGCGTTGTAGCGACGTCATCTCTACGGCATTCTACAGACAACAAAAAGTTCTACAATTTGCAAAAACATTGACTGCTCTAGGTAGTCTCAATCAGTAGCTACTGAATTATGAAGTTGATTTTACCAAAATTCATATGAGGCCCCCCGGATCCCATGGGTTAAAGGTCGCTCTACTGGTGATCTTCTTTCATATCTTACTAACTCTTGGTCCTTTCGGGACTTCGGTGAGACCTTTTCTATTGCACTAGACATATCGAAGGCCTTCGATAGAGTCTGGCACAAATCTTTAATTTCTAAACTACCGTCCTTTGGTTTCTATCCCTCCATCTATGCCTTTGTCTCTAATTCCCTTTCCGGCCGTTCCATAGCTGCGGTTGTGGACGGCCATCGCTCACTTCCTCAGCCTATCAACTCCGGTGTTCCTCAGGGCTCTATCCTATCTCCCATTCTCTTTTTAATTTTCATAAATGATCTTCTCAACTGTACCTCCAGTCCCATCCATTCATACGCAGACGACTCTACCTTACACTACTCAATTAGTACGATAACACTCCACATGCACCTCATACACTATACACAATAATGTGCGGTTGGTGGTTCCATGTCATCTCAACCAGTAGCTCTCAACCAGTGCCAAATCAACCAAGACCAACCAAACCAGTGCCAAAATATAGTACTAACCTAACATAACCTAACATAACCGTATTGGTTGATTTGGTACTGGTTGAGAGCTGCTGGTTGAAATGGTCTACTGGTTGAGTTGACCGGTCACCGCGGTTGGTTTAACAAATCTCAACCTAAACAACTACTGTACAGAATAGAACGAATTGCCTTGATGGAGGAAATTCATTTGTGGCCTGCTCCTCAAGGATCAAAGGCATCTGGCAATAGCTAGATATATATATAGAAAGTAGTGACATTGTAGATTTTCTTAGTATACAGTAATTAAGTTTGGACAGGAACAACTTGTCCTCTCCAATATGGATAAGATTTTAGTCATATTAGTACTAATCAAACTTTAATCATATGGCCTTCTCATTTACTCTTTCACATTACTGTACAGTACTATAGAATGACATATTTTGTTCCTTTTACTCATTATTTATATACAGCTGTGTTATATACATTTAAATTCCTGCTTATTGAGATTGCCTAATATTCTTCTCATTTACTTATATCTACAGGATAATCAAACCCAAGCCAGACACAAGAGGAAATCTGTGGTAAAACGGATCCAGACCCTAATGGAAAAAACAGATCAAGTGCACGAGACCATAAATCAACTTTTACGCAAGTACACCACCTAGTACTGTATTTTCTGCCATATGAGACTACCCCACACTATAAGATGCATGCCCAATAATATGAAAACAAGTCCAACAAGAAATTGCTTTTACTTTTATCCTGGAGGACGTGGGGCTACTTATGAAGTTTTTTTGGGAGGAGTAAAATGGTTGTTTTGTATGGCAGAATATTTGGTACAGTACCTCCTTCCTCGCCATCATCTGTGTCTTCTAATGTACTGTATATATATAAAAGCTGGACATACGACAGCCTCACTCCAACATCACCCTACTCATAATCTATAAAATCCTGTCGGTATGGTCACACCTGTTTATATTTATTCTGGCTAACGTTGCCTATTTCATTCAGTTTATGAAGGACCTGTGTTAGGAGTCAGAGGGTTCCTAAAGTATTTTTACCCATTATATTATATTTGGTCCTTTTTAAGCAGTTAACTCGTCTAATGTTAGCCAGAAGAAAATGTAAATGTTACCATTGTGTTGAAGGGGCTATGGCAGAGTCACACCACTGCAATTTCCATCAATATTAAATTGGCAATTTATTTTTAGGTAATATAATTGTACAGTCAGTCCCCCCAATCCGCGCCTATATGGGCGGCATTACACGACGGGTATTGGGAATTCGCGCATTGGGGATAACATAACTTATGGAGAAAAATACATATGGGCGGCAGCCCGCATTTCCACACACATTTGACGGTAATTTTTGATCAAAATCAATACTAATTGGACAACCAAGCATACACAATAATAGAAACATAAACAAGTCATTCCTTACATTAAAATTAAATGCTATAAGTAGGTGAGAAGAGTGGGGGCTCCGAGACAGACCCCCACGACAGGGCGAGTTCATATTATAGCCTAGGCCTAGGCTTCCCCGGCCCCGCCACTGTCACTGGCCCCGTCCCCGGATAAACCCATAGATTTCCCGATCGCAGTAGTGCCTTCACCAGTTTATTCTTCCTAGGCATTATGAAGTTGTTGAAGGGTGTAGGAAGGTGGTTATTACACAATAAATGGGTCAAGTCTCAGCGCACGGACACTTAAGGATATTGGGACTGAGAAGGAAGCGTACGTGTGGTTATGTGTGTGTGTGTGAGTGTGCGTGTGCGTGTGTATGTGTGCTTCCTTCTCAGTCCCAATATCCTTAAGTGTCCGTACGCTGAGACTTGACCCATTTATTGTGTAACAACCGCCTTCCTACACCTTTCAACACCTTCAAAATGCCTAGGAAGAATAAACTGGTGAAGGCACTACTGCGATCGGGAAATCTATGGGTTTATCCGGGGACGGAGACGGGGCCAGTGACAGTGGCGGGGCCGGGGTAGCCTAGGCCTCCGAGGGGCCCCCAGGGGTGTGCGCGCGGAGTAGGGAGGGGGGGTGGCACGGAATACAAAAAACAGCATTTTTACATCACTCTTCAACCGTGATTCGTGTTTTGTGGGGTCAATACGTGTTTTAGGGATTTTGAGTACCTGTTTTACCCCTCGGCGCAGAATAGGGTAAACGCGGACTGAGGATACGTGTATTAGGGGGACTGACTGTACCTCCCAATATGCGTCTTTACGGGCGGCACGAGACCTCGCGTAATGTGAAATCGTGTACTATGAATAACGTATCATATGACGAAAGTTCTTATGGTGGACACCCTTTCCGAAAATTTACCTTTATGACAATTTATTATTTTAAACTGTATTAAAAAGTAATTTTCAAAAATGTATATCACTAACAATGAAAACCACATAGACTTTACCATATAATTAACAGTGGTGTGTGTGTGTGTGTGTGTGTGTGTGTGTGTGTGTGTGTGTGTTGGGAGGGAGGGAAAGGGTATGGGTAGTGATGTAATGTCCACGCGATTGATAATTGGTGCGTTTGTGTACATACGGGGAGGGGGCTTCTTATCTGTTTCTCATCTGTCGACCTTTTCCCCCTCATCCCTCTTTCTCCAGTTTTATAAATTCTCCTATCTCTCTTATCAATGAACAGAAATAAGAGTTGTTTGGTCAGTATTTAATCTTTGATTAATTTCTAATGTGATGGAATTGAAAAAATTAATATCCTAGCAACACAAGACACAGTTAATATTTTAAATTGCCTCATTTTTTCAGCCTGATGCTGAGCTTGTGTTAGGCCTAACGCATGTTGCCATACAAGCTGCCCTGGGAACTTTCCCACAGTCTTGTTTACCTACACTTTCACACATCATTAATATTCTTTAATTCATTCATTTTTGTGTAATTTTTGCTTGTTATAAGTTTGTAGAATTTATATTTGTTTTCAAGTCCATCACATCAGAAATTAATCAGAAAATAAATACAGACCAAACAACAAATGTTTCTGTTCATTAACACATGGAGGCCAGATGGCCGCTCATGAGGCCATGGCAAGTTTGCACCACACAACCCAGATAGCCTCATTTGAGTCAATGGATCTATTTCAAGTTTTAAGCCTTGCTCAAACCAAGCTTTACGTGTCAGGCGGGCGGTACACGCAGTACAGTACACAACAACACACCCTCACAGTCAGTCTGCCAGCTGATACCGTGTTGCAAGCACTGCCAAACTAGCCAATTGATGATTTTTGGCCGTCTGAATCCATACACGCTAGCAGTGTAGTGACTTTAGAATGGTTACAATGATGAAATAAATCAATAATCAACATAATCAATAATAATCCATAGTCAGTAATCAATAGTTGCACAAGTGTTTACAAGCTGAAGTTGTATGCTGGGCAAACATTCGAACGCGCCATGACACATCAACAATGTAGGACCCAGACATCTCTTATACTGTATATATCATTTTACAAGAAATACTTGATGTAGAGTATTCTGGTCTCCACCATTCTCAAGACAACTATCTATCTATCTATCTATTGCCGGACGCTGTGATCCCCGAAGGGGTAGCCACGAACGAAACGGCCCCATGCATCTCTGTCCCCAGTCAGTCGACGCCCATCCTCCCATCCAACACCGCCTTCACTCATATACTTCTTCACTCCATCCTTCCGCCTCTCTTTCGGTTTCCCTCTCCGTCCATCCACCTCACTCTCTTACACTCTCTTAGTCATTCTCTCGCTTCCCATACGTTCCACATGGCCGAACTATCTTAAGGTGTTCCTTTTCAAACTTTCCAGCACATCTACATCCACACCACACCTCTCTCGTACTTCCTTATTCGTCTGTCTATCCCTCCACGTAACTCCGCACGCACTTCTCAGGTAACTCATTTCCACCCCTCTCACTCTTGGTTTGAGTCTCTTCACCAACGTCCATGCTTCGCTCCCGTAAGTCAATGTCGGGATTACCACACTGTCATGCAAGGACTTCTTTACTTCCATGCTGACCACCCTATTTCTTGTTACTGCTTTCAGCGTTCCTACAACCCTCTTCCCCTGTTGCACCCTCTCCTGCACTTCTTCATCCATACTCCCATCATTACTCAACACACTGCCCAAATACTTAAATGAGCTGACATTCTCCATAGCCTGACTGTTCAACTTCACCTCACACTCTGTGGCTACACCCCTTTCAAAGACCATAACCTTGCTCTTCCCCGTATTTACCCTCAAATTCCGTTTTTCACACACTGTTCCAAACATATTTACCAGCCCCTGCAATTCCCATGCACTATCGCTCATCAGAACTGTATCATCACCAAACAGCAGTACAGGCAACTTCCACTCGATTCCTTCCCTTATCAGAGGTACACCAACATCCACTGCTCTTCCTTGTATTTCTTTCATGACTCCATCCATATATATATTGAACAACCTTGGGGACACCACACACCTTTGCTTCAACCCAACATTTAGATAAAAGAACTCGCTCTGCTCATTCTCTACATGTACTGACACCTTTGCACCCTCATACATGCTCTTCACTGCTTTCAGAAACTTGCCATCTCTCAGTACTTTCCACATACCTTCTCTAACAACTGTGTCATAGGCCTTCTCCAAGTCCATAAAGGCAGCATACAACTTATGTCCCTTCTCCAGATATATCTCCACAACAAATTTCAGGGCAAAAATCTGATCTACACATCCTCTCCCCTTCCTAAACCCATGCGGATTGGGACAAGCAAGATAGACAAGGTAGGATACAGTATGTATGAAGCGATGGAGGAAGTTAATGCAGAAAAGGATATAGGAGTAGTGATAGACAATAAGTTAAATTTCTCAGAACATTTAGCGGAAAAGATAAACAAAGCCAATAGAATTGTAGGGCTGATAAGGAGGACATTTGTGTCACTTGACGAAGAAATATTCAGGAATCTCTATACAGCGCTGGTTAGGCCACACCTGGAATATGCGAACCAGGTGTGGGCTCCATATATGGTAAAGGATATAGAAGCAGTGGAGAAAGTGCAGAGGAGAGCTAGCAAGCTAGTACCAACGTTGAAGAACGCGGGCTATGAGCAGAGGTTGAGGACACTGGGGCTTCCGACACTGGCATATAGGAGAAAGAGAGGGGATATGATAGAGACTATTAAGATATTGTCAGGAAAGTATGATGAGGATGTGTGTGAAGGTATCTTCTTGATGCGGGAGGGAAAAAGAACGAGAGGACACTCTAAGAAAATTTACAAAGAAAGAAATAGGCTTGAAAAGGCAAAGAACTCATTTTGTGATAGTGGTAAATGAGTGGAACGCACTGCCCCAGTATGTAGTCGATTCCGAATCAATAAGGAAGTTTGAAAGTAATCTTGATAAAGCATGGGGAAGACAAGATTTGAAGTTTGATTATAAAGCAAAAATACAGAATAGTAAAAATGTTGCGTCTGCTACCGCCGCCGCCAACACCGTGAACGGCCGCAGCAGTGCAAGTACTGGCACTGAGCTGGATACACAGGCCTAGTTTGCCTTTTTCCAGAGGATCTACTGTAAGATACTGTAAGATAAACCCGCCCTGCTCGTCACCTATCCATTTCTCCATTCTCGCTCTCACTCTCTCAAGACAACTGTGTGTGCTAAATTTTGACATATAAATTACCTAGGTTTGGCCATCTCATTGTGGAGATATGAATATGTGAACATCACAAAATTGAGAAAACCCTCGGATTCTGAGTGGCACGAAAGTTCAAAACTCACCGTGGCCCGTGGGTTAATAAGGAGGCGGCTGTCCTTGTGTTTTTTGTCAGTTGCCTGCAATGTCACACTGCGCCGCTTTCCTCGTATATTATGGGGGGGGGGGTGATCTGCAAATACACCTAAAGTAATACGTTTCATTATTGTTCTCGGACCGCCCCTCGTGTAGGACTTGATTCGTGTACAGTGGATAACCGACATACGCAAATTGAAACAAGGCATATGAACACCAAAATTCCTCAGATTTTTTTCAAGTGCGCCAAGTATACAAATGCCCAATGCCTGCCATCACATCCCAAATTTCATTACCTTTTTTTTTGCCTTTTTTGCCTCATTTTGCTATTCATTGTATAATTAGTATTTTATGACTTGCTACCTCCCTTACTTATGAACAGAAATAATTGTTGTTTGGGCACTTTTTAATCTGTGGATAATTTATAAAGTAATCGAATTGAAAAAATTAATATCCTACTAACACATAGCTAAACAAAATTACAAAACAAGTAAATAAAGTGTATTCCCAGATGTTTACACTCACATATGGACGTGGCCGCCACTGTGGGAAATAGTTCTCCTTTACCTCACCGACTTGAGAATTTTTTCACAAGGTGGCCCATATGCGAGGGAAAACATGGGAATATATTTAATTGACTTTTTTTGGTAATTTTGTTTAGATATGTGTTGGTAGGATATTAATTTTGTCATTCCTTTGTATTAGAAATAGTTCACAGATTAAGAGAGCCCAAACAACAATTATTTCTCTTCATATGTAATCATAAAATACTAAATACATAAATAAATAGCATAATGGAGCAAACATCAGCAAAACTGGTAAAAAAAAGGGGACTTTGGGCATTGGCTCAGAACCAAGCATAGTGTTTACGTATACTGTATCTACTGTACATACGCAAATCACAACATGTGCGTTATGTCCTGTGAACGAAGCAATCGTGTATGTTGGGTTTGGAATGCACAGTACTAGGTTTACGCATATTGGGGGGTAGAACTGTATATCTGGGTTATTCTTCATCTGTTTTGGAAAAAGCAGATTATTTTAATAGGGCAAAAATCCTTATCAAATTTGCATCCTAAAGTTACCTGACAAGAATTGCCAACAAAGAATTTAACCAGAATAACATGTGATGTGACTCCGTCTATACTATTGGTACAATATTAACTACCTGTTCATGTTATCATACTTTCATAGGAAAATAATCTTACTCAAGGAAGTCCTACTGGGATATTTTTTACTGTTGCCAGAATTATAGGTTTGACTCCTGCAAGGAGATAAAGAAAACCTAATATTTAGTAGTGGCCCCGTAATCATTGACGAACATGCCTATAACATAAGGCACCCTCTTCAAACACTCATCCGCCGTAGTTTGAATCTACCGCGCAGAGCATAACAAATTTGAGGAGCCTTCATCATGAGCGCACGCGACCTCACTCATGGCTTCACTCATTATGAATTGGGTTCTCACTACGAAAAAACTTCGTAAAACATAAAACAAAAAGAAAATAAGAATAACTATTCAATAAGCTTTCCATCATATTGTGGATGTACTTGTGTGGATCTTTGACCAGACGCTAATTCAGGCGTCATTCTTCCTTCACTGACATATCATAAGATAGTGTCAGGAAAGTACGATGAGGATGTGTGTGAAGGTATCTTCTTGATGCGGGAGGGAACAAGAACGAGAGGACACTCTAAGAAAATTTACAAAGAAAGAAATAGGCTTGAGAAGGCAAAGAACTCATTTTGTGATAGAGTGGTAAATGAGTGGAACGCACTGCCCCAGTATGTAGTCGATTCCGAATCAATAAGGGAGTTTGAAAGTAATCTTGATAAAGCATGGGGAAGCCAAGATTTGAAGTTTGATTATAAAACAAAAATACAGAATAGTAAAAATGTTGCGTCTGCTACCGCCGCCGCCAACACCGTGAACGACCGCAGCAGTGCAAGTACTGGTACTGAGCTGGATACACAGGCCTAGTTTGCCTTTTTCCAGAGGATCTACTGTAAGAAACTAAGAAACTGTAAGATATCAAGTAAACCAAAATCCTTAATACATCAACGAATGGGAAGGGGATGGTCGGGAGGGCCCCAGTCGTCAATGATTACGGGGCCACTACTAAATATTAGGTTTTCTTTATCTCCTTGCAGGAGTCAAACCTATAATTTATTAGTGGCCCCTCCATCATTGACGAACATGCCTGATATCTAAGACTGGAGGGGGACATTCGTAATCATATCATAACTCTAGTAAAAGCAGATAATCAAACAACCACATAGTATTCTTACTTTGTAAAAAAGATATATTTGGATGCATAAACTTTATACAGCCTAAATCTTCAAAAAGGGGTACAAGCAGGAGCGTGCTTCGAAGAAGCCTGCTTGAAAAAGGGTTAACTCTGAGACTCTGTACACAGATCTGCTAGTTAAGAAGGCACCCCACTTAAAGTAAGTGGTGAAAAATAAAAACTTATAAGTTCACATGTGCACATATAAACCCCATTAAACTAGTGGATATATTCCTAAAAATATAACCAAACATAAATGAATTCTTGTACTTTCGCAGAAGTATTGAACTCGTGTACTTATGCAGAAGTACTTACATCAAAAATAAAAGTCGTAGTTGCAACTACTGAGATTTCTTAAAAATCTATTGCTTCACAGCCAAAACTACTTACAACAAGAATTGTTGTATTACTACTATTGGACTTTAGCACAATTTCCTGTAATGAATACTACAGAGAAATTTTATATCACAATACCTACAAACAGTATCACAGTTCGTATGTTCCGTACACATACTCCGGCGGGGTCTAGGGTGTCCTATGTTACACTGACTGCAACCCCCCCCCCCCCTTTTCTTGAAATTAAACAAAAAGTTACTAAAAGGGCCGCCTAGACCCTCTGCCTTAAAGCTATACATGGCAAGGAAGGTTTGTCTAGAGCTACTGAAAGGTATCGAGTCAAAAACGTATGATTAGAGGCCCACAACTGTGTGGACTTAATATCTTCAACCGAAAGATTATTAAGGAAACGTAAAGAGGCTGCCCCCTTGCGTAAATCGTGGGTTTTGCCCACAACGCCGGGATTACTCTCTTTAAAGACCTCGACCAAGAGAGAAGCCAGTGTACGTTTCATCAAGCGTTTACCCGTACTTGCTACCCATAAAGCACCCTGGTGATTTAGAGGTGCCACTCTCAAATATTTGGTTAGAGCTTGCACTGGACAAAATTATGGTGCACCTTTCCCCTTTTCAACGCCGGCACCGTGAACTCTGAAAACACGTGTTCACTGTGCTCATTCTTGGCTATGAATCCTGGGGAAGGTGCAATGTGAATACACTCATTAAGCCTACCAAACCTGAGGCAATTAGGTGTGTTGCTCATCGCCGCTAGCTCAGAAACTCTGTTCCCGGTAGCCAAAGCCATAAAAAATACTGCCCTTTTTATAAAAGTAATGTAAAATCTGCAGTTTTTTGGTACAGACGGGAACGAAGTAACGACAATGCTTTGTCCAGAGACCAGGTAGGCATGAGCTGACGGGGAGGTGGGCGGAGTTTAAAACATGCCCTCATAAAATCACTACAGATAAAAGTTTCTGCACGAACAGATAATTTAAATAATTAACAACCAACGCCACCGAGGGCACAGTTTGTTCTGTTCTAAGAATCCAAGACGTAAACTCTTGCCAATGCGATTGATACTGTCGCTTTGTAGACTGGGTATATTGATTCATGAATTTATTGGTCACGTTGCTACCATATGGTGCTAGCCACTTGGCCTCCTGAATGTCCATAATGCACAAGTCAGCGAGGTTTCTAGGTTGCCAATTGTGTCTAAGTGGAACAACCCGACCGGGAGTGACACCGGGTGCGGGCACCACATGTTCAATTGCTGGTACCACAACTGCGCCGGCCACAGGGGCGCGATTAGCGAGACTACGCCCCGCTAATCCTGTAGTTTGTTGACTACGTGGCATATTAGAGACGCGTCTGGCGGCGGAAAATAGATAAATGGAACTCCACCTGTTCCAGTCCGTCATCAGAGCGTCTGGTCCGCCCGCCGGCGTTATCGTCCGGCGGGTGAGGTACAGTGGGAGTTTGTGAGTCTCCTCTGACCCAAACAAATCCACTTGTGGATGGTAAGGCTCCGCAATCGCATGAGCGCCCATTCTACTGTTGTGCTTTGTCTCCGAGACAGAGCGTCTGCCCAGACGTTTGCTACGCCTGGGAGATAAGATGTGTGAAGATGAATGTCCAGCCTGTTGGCTAGTATAAAAATCTTTTCTGACGCGTTTAGCAACTTCCGAGATCTCGTTGACCCTTGTTTCTGAATACAGTGAACCGCATTCAGATTGTCCAATCTGAAGGCCACCGACTTGCCCCGTAAAGCAGAGCCGTGAGCCTGAAGGACAGATAAGGGAACTAGTAAGTCATTGACATTGATGTGGAAGATTTCTAAATGGGACCAAAACCCTTGACCCTGATGCCCGAGGTTTGACTAAAAGCCCCAACCTATCGTCCCTGACGCATCCGTGTCCACCCATACCGACGGCGGAGGAGAGGTTCATGACATGACTGAGTGCAACATTTCTCTCTTCGCCCAAACCGCTAGTAAGTTGTGTAATAACGTTGGGATAGGCCATAATATTCCCGCCAGTAATAGTGGGAAAAATTTGTTGCCCTCCAAGATTAAACGTTTGACCTTCAACTGGCCCAACTTCACAGTTAGTTGAACCCAGTTGAGAGAACCGACTAGAGATTCCCAAAGTCTCTGTGTCGTAGTCAGACTGTGGAGAAACATAAACATTTTTTTGCGAAATCTGTTTCGAGTGTCCACACTCTGACTCAGAGTGAGAGAAGCTGTGTCCTCGACCAGCCCTATCCCCTGAAATACTTGTGAGGGAACAAGGGTTTGACTTTTACTAAGTTGACCTTGAATCCTAGAGATTTGAGATGGTTTAACGTAATGTAGACATGAGTGATGCATAACTTTTCTGTCTCTGCCACCACCAGTTAGTCGTCCAGATACCACAAGATCCTGATCCCTTGTTCTAACATGGGCATCAGGGCTTGCCGGGACTTTGCTTGAATGCTTGTGCCAAATTGAAAACAGTCATCCAAACTGCTGGTGAAATCAAAGAAGGAGTTAGAACTGGAGACAGAACTACTTGGCTTGCAATACGGTCAGGAAGTTTCTTCACTAAGAACATCCTCAGATCCTGCCTTGCTCGAACTGCCTCTAATAAGGCCGTCCGAATATCTCCTAAAGACTTGGATGGAAGTCTGGAGAAGCAAGCGCCGGGAAAGTTCAATGGCTTTCCTGACTTCCGCGGCTTCTATTGCCTGAGAAGGAGCGTAACAGAGACTTTGTTACTTGCTGGGTAACCATATATTGCGAAAACAGTCTAAACGCTTTTCCTCTTAACCTAAACTCGCGGTCTAGGTAAGCTGGGGAAGGCGTGCTAAAGGGATCTTTTAATTCGCACAAATTGATTATTTGGGGGGCAGCCAAGAAGTCAAACAAAGCAGAGGGGACTCCGCCGGCACTAACAACCGGAAGAGAGAACCAAGAATGGTGTTCTTGAGGGATTTGGTGGGAAGATTTTGACGTGAAAGTAGCTGCAAATTGTGAGCCTCTGTTTCTCATGCCACCCAAGGTCCCGTACCCAACTGCCCCACCTGCAAGACTGGATTAGAGGCTGAGTTTGTGATCGGAAACATATCCAACTCCGGCGTCAAAGCAGAAAGTGCCTTGAAGTCGTTAAAGCCGTCATTCTTAGTCCAGTCAGAAATAGCTTTGAAACTGAGGCAGGGGGCAGGGCTGGTGTTGATGCATACACAAAAAAGTCATGGTTATAATAACTTGGAATGGCCTTAATATGAACATCCAAAACATTTCCTTGACTATCCAAAGCTCTGAGTTTTCTAGACTTATTGCCTTGGATTACCCACTCATGTGGTACAGGGAACTCCCCCGAAATAGTAGCTTGTGCTGCCTCTGGCTTAGTTGGTAACATTGCTACCCATGACTCATCAGGCCCGTATAAAATAGGCATAGTTCCTTTTTTTTTTTTTTTTTTGACTGGCGCCTTGTCTAAAGGAGGGGGAGATACTGTATGTCTGATATGACTCGCACATTGGAAGTAGTGAGAGCTGCTGTGCCTGGCACATTGGAAATTGGATCTGACACAAGAGGAGGGTTAGGTATTTTAGCTAAAGCAAAGGATGTAGCCAGAGGTCGCACATTCGTCGACACCGCGGGAGCTCCCGCACCAACTGTAGGAGTTTCCGGCGTAGGGCCAAAGAACCTATTAATTGCATTCAATAGTAATCCATCAATCTCTTCTGCCGTTACATACTTAGCCGATGACGAACTCCGGGGAGATTCGACAGTACCCTGAGAGTCGTCTAGAAGGTGACTGGACTCTTCAACCTCCATCTCTGAGACCAGAGATCGTTGTTCTTCATCCGTTAAGTCTGGCTTATCATGGGAAGATCCCGCCGAAGCCGGGACCTCCACATGTTGCCATGTTAAATCTGGGATAGAAGATGGTACATCGGCATCCCGGTGGACGTCAGCCACTAGTTGAGTCACAAAGGAATGTGTTCTGTCCTGCCAGGACTGTGAGTATCGCCATACACCTTGGCTGTGGCTGTCACTCGCTTGCGAGCTTGGTATACTCTCCGATTGAGAGCCCTCGCCCGAGCCCCGTAAAGGTTTATGATAATTAAAAGCTCCCATAGCTCAAGGATATCACATTGCAATGCTTTATGTGCTACATTCGTTGAGTAAGTAGCGAGAAGTTGTTTCCCTTCTTGTAAAGCCACCGCCGCAGGATTATCTTTCTGAATTAGAACTTTAACAGTTAGGAGGTTACAAATAGCGCAATTCTTTGTCACCCATATCCCCCGTGACCGATCTGGGCATTTAACACATTTAAAGTAGAGCTGGTGAGCAAAAATAGGGATACCTGAGCATAACGGCAACGCCGGTACTCCGCCCTGGAAAGAGAAATTTCCAGGGATTAATGCTCCTAAGGTTACCCCCAAAAAAATGGTACAAAACATGTGCCACAACACCGCCGGTCAACGAACCGTAGCACTGCACCACTACTTTTCGTTTTCCTTTAGTTTCATATTAACCCTCTCTGACATATGATGCAATTTTGAGCCTATTAGGGATACTTTAAAACCTTTGTTACCATCAGGGGTATTTAGAAACCTTTAGTTTAGTTACTTCAACCTCTGCAGTTGTCTTTGAGTTAGCTGTGGGCAGAAAACTAATTTTGGAGAGGTAATTATAAGAGTGAGAGAACTCTATTTCTTATTGATAATCTGGCAACCTCTGTGTCATATGAGTCTGAAGGGGTTAAGGATTTCAGCATATCTTTACCTGTCCAAAAGATTTAAGCCGATCTTCTGAATCCTCATAAAGATGAAGTATATCTTTATTAGAAAGCCGTGATACCCTAGTGTATCAATCAATTGTTTGGCAAATTATCGCGAATTGCACATTCGTTAACATAACCACCCGAAGGTACAACCGCCGGGTTTTATATATCATGTCAAACCAATTGTACCTCCCCCAGACCTCTTTGTAAAAAGGTCGCCGGGAGGGAAAGACCAAACAAACAAACAGCATTGTTTCAATGGCTTATTAAAGATTTCAGCATATCTTTACCTGTCCAAAAGATTTAAGCATATCTTCTGAAACCTCATAAAGATGAAGCATATCTTTATTAAAGATGAAGTCTTTCAAGTATCCCTTTACACTTGAAACACTAGTAAGATTCAGGCATCTATTTATCCCATAAAAAGTCTAAGCCTATCTTAATCTCTAATCCGGCGTCTCCCAGAAGCCCACATAGATCGCCGTCTTGAAGGCCGTGATACCCTATTGTATCAATCAATCGTTTGGCAAATTATCGCGAATTTGCAAATCCGTTAATATAACCACCCGAAGGTACAACCGCCGGGTTTTATATGCAATGTCAAAACCAATTGTACCTGCCCCAGACCTCTTCGTAAAAAGGTCGCCGGGAGGGAAAGACCAAATAAACAGACAGCATGGTTTCAATGGCCTTGAAAAACCGAGAAAACCATATCCAACAGGTGTCAGCATGATCACCTAGATAACTGTGTGGAGCCCCCCTCGTCGGGAATAACACAGGAAGCCTGATCACAGGCTCGACCACAGAAAACGCAGTTTCTAATGAGCCCTCAAGCTACCAAACTCGCCGGGGTAACTTACCTATTTTAGCCATCCTGACTAAAACTCGGTAAACAAAAACGGCTTTCTCTGAGCAACGAGAAAAACGCCGGAAAGGTAACCCACACCAAACAGAACGCAGTCTGATAAACATAATCAGACCCACAGTCCGAAGCTCCTGGATCAGCCAATCACAACTAATCCAGGACACACATGGCTCATGAATACATTTTTATTATAATAAACAATGAAAACACTTGCATACGTGAAAAAAAACTATGAGTGGCCGGCTAGGCCTGGTGAGAACGGAAAAAACACTTAATGACGTCGAAACACCATCGAAAAGCACTCCATCCCACCAAAACTGGAACAGCCGCCACATCAAAATCGTAGAAAACACCCGGGTAAGGGTAACTCGCCGGGTAACGAGACGTAATGCACAACTATCACAGCTCGCCACGCGGGCGGTTCATAAGTAAAGATTTCAGAATATCTTAACCTGTCCAAAAGATTTACGTATATCGTCTGACATGATATAAAGACCAGCATGGCTTTATAAAAGACGCAGTCTTCCCAATGGGGTTTGTTAAGTTTTTTACTGGGAAACCCATAAAAAGACGCCGGCCCCTGAATTAACTCGCAGATCAAAAACTGGGAAGCCTGTCTGAAATGCTAGATCTGACTTCTCCCGAAGCCTCCTAGATCGCCGGATGTTGAAGGCGGCGATACCTTAACGTATCCCTCAATTGTCTGGTCAACTATACTGAATTGCAAATCCGTTAATCCCACCCTCCCACGGTGCAACCGCCGGGTGTGAATTGAAATCTATAACGTTAACCCCAATTGTTCCTGTCCCCACTTCTTTGCCAAAAGAACGCCGGGGAGGAAAGACCAATCAACAAACCGCCTAGTTTACTGGCTTTGCAAAACCGGGAAAAAAAAACTACTCAACAAGTGTCCATATGAACACTTAGTTAAATGGGTAAAGCCATCCCGCCGGGAAACACAGTAAGCCTGAACACAGGCTCCACTACAGACGCAGTCCTGGAGAGCCGCAAGCCACCACTCGCCGGGGGAAACAAGCCTAATTTAACCACGCGTGATTAAAACTCGGCAACCAGCCGGTTTTGCAAGGTGTAACCGAGAAAACCCGCCGGAAAAGGCAACCCACCCCGCCCAGATTCAATCTGAACGCACCAAAAAGACCGTGGAATTAGCCAAAGCACAACTAACCCAGGACACATAAATAACCCGTGGAATTAGCCAATACACAACTAATCCAGGATACACAAATAGTCCGTGGAATTAGCCAATACACAACTAATCCAGGACACACATGACACAGTATTATATATTTATAGCATAAATCAATAACACTTGTACATGTGGCAAGCTACGAGAGGATGGCTAGGCCTAAGCAGACGGAAATAAAAGGAAATCATGTCGTAATATAAACAAAAGCCTTGAATCATATCACAACAGGAACCACCGTCAACACACCACTGTAGCCCAAAATTCCCGGCGAAGGGAAAAACTGACTCGGGACCCAGAAAAAACTTCACTAAGTGAAGAAAAATACGCTGGGAACGTCAGAGAAAAAAGCTACCTCATCAGAAAGATAAAAGGAAGCAATAATAACACGTAAAGAAAGCCGCCTACATCACAAAGCTAGCTAACTGTGAAAAAGTTCACCTGTCCACAACAGGACCACGAGGGTACACCCGAAATAGATGCCCCAAACACACGACCCAAAATACACTGCACTGCGGGCAACTAGCCCAGGACACTCCTGCTACGTATATCCTAACCTTACTCGAGACATCCCGGAGGGGAGGTGTGGTGGAGTGGTCATGCCACTGGATTGGTAATCCAATGGACCCGGGTTCAAATCCCGATATGTCAATGGGAAGATATTATTGGGATTGAATTTGTGCTGTACCTAGTATCAGTGCATTACCACAAAGCCCACCGAAATGCCAAAAAAATACCCTCATTGTTCCCTGATTAAATAACACTGTATGAATATTCCCATATTCAAAATATGTTACAGGGGGACAATGCCTAGTGAGTTCACTGCTCAATAGGTGGCATTCTGAGAGTGAGGGTCTGAGTCTGGAGGGTAAGACGGTGAAGCACTTGAGCGAAGCAACCAGCCGCATCAGAGATGGAGCTCCTTCGAGCCATGATGGATGCTTCACATGTCTCACTCCCCAGACTGTAACAAGACCTCACGGGCTTCACCGTGTTGAGCGGTGGAATGTACAGGCTCTCAGCCTATGCCCGAGAGGGAGTAGTTGGAATATAGAAAAAAATAAAAAAAATAAATGAGAAAAACTCACTAGGGACGCAACAAATGCGGATCCAGTGGAGCGTGGGGAGGCACATCCGGGCAGGTTGACCGCAGAGCAGAGAAGGAAGAATGACGCCTGAATTAGCGTCTGGTCAAAGATCCACACAAGTACATCCACGATATGATGGAAAGCTTATTGAATTAAAATTGTTAAAAAAGAACAGGGGGTCTAGTATAGAGGCTAAGGAAGTGGATCTGGAACGCAGACAAATAAACAATAAAATAAGGTGGGAAACAAGGAGGGGGGTGAAGGAGAGGGAGAGAGAGATAGCTAGAAATGTGAAGGATAATCCAAAAATATTCTGGAAGTACATTCAGGAAAAGTTAACAAGAAGAGTAGGGATCCCAGAGCTGGTAGGGGGGTTGAATGATGGGAGTAGAGTGGAGACTGATAAGGAGAAAGCAGAGGTGCTGGGGAAATACTTTGGGGGGGTACTAACAGTGGAGTCGGAGGATGCAGTGCCTACTATTCCCATCAAACAGGCACCGGCACTAGAACTAATAGAGTTTTCCCATGCTAGAATAAGAAGGGCTATAGAAAAAATGAACATAAGTAAGTCACCGGGACCGGATGGGATACACCCAAGAATCATAAAGGAAGGAGAGGAGATGTTAGTAGAGCCATTGAAATGTTATTTGAGGTATCGTTTAATACAGGACAAATCCCGATGGACTGGAGAGAGGCGAACATAACAGCTATATTTAAGAAGGAGAGAAATAACCAGGGAATTATAGACCAGTCAGTTTGACAAGTGTTGTGTGTAAACTAATGGAAACGGTAATTAGAGAAGGAATAATGGATCATATGAAGTCAAACTTTTCAGTGGGAGACAGTTCGGATTCTTGCCGGGGAGGTCGACGGTACTACAGCTAATTAAGGTGGTAGATGATTGGATGCAAATTCTAGAAGATGGTGATGTAATAGACGTGGTATATTGCGATTTTATGAAGGCCTTTGATAAGGTCCCACATAAAAGGTTAATAGAGAAAGTTAGAAGCTATAATATAGGGGAGAAATGTGTGAAATGGATAGAAGCCTTCCTGAAAGATCGGAGACAGAGGGTACTGGTGAATGGAATAGGCTCGGGGTGGAGGGAAATTACAAGTGGGGTACCTCAGGGATCTGTGTTGGGACCACTGCTGTTCGTTATATTTATCAACGACTTGCCTGAAGTTATAACTAATGGAAGTGAGGTATACCTGTATGCGGATGACACTAAGCTGTATAGAAGAGTGAGGAGTAAGGAAGATATGGGTTTGCTTCAAGGAGATGTGGAGGGCATGAAGGGATGGTCTGAGCATTGGTTAATGCCTTTTCATCCAAAAAAATGCAAGTACATGCGGATTAAGTTAAATTTCTCAGAACATTTAGCGGAAAAGATAAACAAAGCCAATAGAATTGTAGGGCTGATAAGGAGGACATTTGTGTCACTTGACGAAGAAATCTTCAGGAATCTCTATACAGCGCTGGTTAGGCCGCACCTGGAATATGCGAACCAGGTGTGGGCTCCATATATGGTAAAGGATATAGAAGCAGTGGAGAAAGTGCAGAGGAGAGCTAGCAAGCTGGTACCAACGTTGAAGAACGCGGGCTATGAGCAGAGGTTGAGGAAACTGGGGCTTCCGACACTGGCATATAGGAGAAAGAGAGGGGATATGATAGAGACTTTTAAGATAGTGTCAGGAAAGTACGATGAGGATGTGTGTGAATGTATCTTCTTGATGCGGGAGGGAACAAGAACGAGAGGACACTAAGAAAATTTACAAAGAAAGAAATAGGCTTGAGAAGGCAAAGAACTCATTTTGTGATAGAGTGGTAAATGAGTGGAACGCACTGCCCCAGTATGTAGTCGATTCCGAATCAATAAGGGAGTTTGAAAGTAATCTTGATAAAGCATGGGGAAGACAAGATTTGAAGTTTGATTATAAAACAAAAATACAGAATAGTAAAACTTTTGCGTCTGCTACCGCCGCCGCCAACACCGTGAACGACCGCAGCAGTGCAAGTACTGGTACTGAGCTGGATACACAGGCATAGTTTGCCTTTTTCCAGAGGATCTACTGTAAGAAACTGTAAGAATAGTTATTCTTATTTTCTTTTTGTTTTTATTTTTTACGAAGTTTTTTCGTAGTGAGAACCCAATTCATAATGACTGAAGCCATGAGTGAGGTCGCGTGCACTCATGATGAAGGCTCCTCAAATTTTTTATGCTCTGCGCGGTAGATTCAAACTACGGCGGATGAGTGTTTGAAGAGGGTGCCTTATGTAATAGGCATGTTCGTCAATGATGGAGGGGCCACTAATAAATACAGTATTTACTACTGTTTTATATCAAGCCAATGTTACAATGCATGTGGCACAAAACTATAGAGGCTTATTGAGGTCATCTAAGATCCCCAGAAAGTACAGTCAAAATCAATAGTTCGTGAAAAACCGAGATGGAAATTGGAGTGAAATCTAGAGAGGACATTACCGCGACACTCAAAACAAATAGTTCAGTACTAGTCATGGGCTACTTGACAGCACATGAGAGTCATGGAAATATGATATGGTACTAACTTAAACTGCATCATTTTAAGTTTCTCTACACTTTTTGTTGACAGTTCTAAAGTGTTTCCAATAGCCTGTGGCTAGTATTAGGTGTGTTTCATCTTGTAGAAGTGTATTAATTTTGACTGAACGCCTTAAATTAATATAGGTAATTCTTTTGAGAAAAAAAAATCCTTTTACAAAAGAGAAAACCCAGTTGAAGTATATTTCTCTTCATTGTATGTACAGTACAGTACAATAACTTAATATAAAAAATAATAAATTATTCTGAACAATACTCATGTTTTTTTTTCTTTTTTTAATGTATGTATTTATTATATTTTCTGTGGGTTATGATCTGACTGTATTAATGTTTACTCCTAGGCCATAAACAGATGTGAGGTCTGGTCCTATCCAGAGTGAGGTTTGGCATCCTCTACCCTACCTTAGCCGTTTCTGTCTGCCTCTTTTCCTGTGCTACTTTTCTTTCTAGATGCTGGTGAGATCACCCAATTATATAGCACTGCAAGGGGGCCTGCGGACGGTGGGGGCATTGACCCCGGGGTGCAAGCTCGTTGGCTGATAATTTCCTCCCCGCTGTCCTCTCAGAGACATATCTCATCTCACCCTGGCCCCTTTGGTGGCTTGGGCATCTGAATGGCTTCGGTCCACCAGGCTCGGGACTGCTCGGCCAGACAGTCTGGGGAACTACAACAACAACAATAACAGATGTAACGTCAAAATTAATAATTTCTCACAATTTGCTCATAGACGAACTATAATTTATTATATCTTGGTTGAGAGTCTTCATGTGTTTCTAATAGCCTAAGACCAGTAGCTACCGTACTATGTATTTTACGTGAAGTGTTAAGTTAATGTCCCTATCACTTGATTTCACATAAATTATCATCAAGGTTTTGGGTGAATAGTTTATTTTTGTTGTACACAAGCACTTCTACCACCAACTTTATTCTGAGTGGTGATGGGCTGGTCTACCAGAGTGAGAACTGAGCGATCTCTGCCATACCCATAGCTTACTCTGACTGTTCCTTTTACTTATATATTTTCTAGATCTCAAGTGACGGCGTCTCTTGCGTGGATTGACCTCCTAATCTACCAAGATTGGAAGCCAAAGCGTCACATCTTTCCTTTGCCCCTCAACTTTCTCTTCATAATTGCTGAGGGGCACAGGGCCCTGGGTGGGGCTTTGGTTTCCCGGGCGTTTCCGCGCCCTCCTCAGCTCCCCGCCATGGAGTGGCTTCGGTCACCCAGGCTTTATTGTGGTCGGCAGGGAGGGTTCTGTGGGGGCGCTCGGTTGTGGCCTTGGCCTTGCTCGGGCCTTGGGGCTGTTCGGCCAGGCAGCTTGGGGAAAAACAACAACAACAACAACTTTATTCTGAAATTTTGTTTTGGTAGCTTTTCATTAAAATTTGATAGAAAGTTTGTCAGCGTATATTGCCAGATATCCATCTATAGTTTGTTTGATTTAACCTGGTGGAATATGTACTCCTGATTTATTGATACTTATAGAAAGTGATAAAACTACTGTATTATGCCAGGTTTACGGTACAATTTTTTTACTACAAAATGTTTGTAATAACTGAACAATTAAGATGGCAACAGAGCAATTCACCGTCAGCTGAAACAAAAGGACTATAGCTTGTGATACCACCACAGTAAAATAGTCCACAAAGGTTGCCAAACAAAAGTTGCTGGAAGAAGTGCTCATGTAAATCCACCTTAACAGTAGCTCATATTTTGGTGAATTATATTATTAGTAGTAGTATTTGTTTTTATCAGTACAGTATTGAAGTTATTACGGGTTTGACCCATCCCCCCCACAGAATATCTAACAAAGTGTGCTTATTACCATTGATTTGGTGAGTTAACAGTAAATCAATCAATAACCACACGTGTACAGTAATCATAATATCTATCTTTGGTTGATGTATTATTGTTCCACCAAATGGTTGCCAGAATTAACTCCATACCTACTGTTTGTTGTTTCTGAAAAAGATGATGCAAATTCATACTTTATTTTTCAGAGCTATGCTTTTGAAAATTATGTGGGAAATTTGTCTCATATATTTTTTTTATATAATAATGGTCCCTGTTGTCTGACCAGCCGCCTGTCTTGTGACGTCACTGATCAGGGTATAGATTTTGGGCAGAACTGGACGATGTCCTCTGTTATCCAGTATCATTTTATACTGCTAAGTGACAGATCGAGAGGATGGACAGGGGTTGGATGTGGGCGGGAGTTACTCCCTCCTTCAATCTGTCTTTCCCTCATCTTATAACATAAACTGCTTCAAACTCCGTGTGTTCAGGCATTTTTTCTCTAACGTACCTTGAATTTCGCTCTGTCACTCTTTCACCTTTTGGGGAGACACTTGTTACAGGCAGCTTTGTCTTTTGTCTCCTTCACTCACGTAGAAAAATGATACTCTGTGACCTTCAACAAGTATAAGGTTTTCTTTATCTCACCCCAAGGGGTGGGTGAAGCCCTCCCTTAATTTAGGGTCAGTCACTTCGTATCTAATGAAGTGTGCTTGTATGTCAAGATTGGAGGTGGACCTTTAAGAGATACGTATACTTGTCTATCTAATGAAGATTAACCCCTTGTTTAAGCTGTCTGTGCTGGGATTCCTTACCTATATAAAGTAAAGTATTTCATTATATTGTCTAAGGGGAAGTAAAATCATGAATGTCCTTTTTACTCTTTATTAACCCTTTCACTGCGGGTGATGTACACACACGTACTGGAAATATCCTGGAATTATTAGCCCATTAAAGCTTGTGGAGACGAGTGTGAGTGATCAGAAACACAGCAGGCCAACCGCGACTCTGACTCTCTCTCTCTCTCCACGTCTCACAAGCTATATTTACTGTTGCCAAAAGCAAATGTAGCGGAACGTTGCTCAATTTTAGCAAATATTGCCGATGTCTGTAGTAACGCTGCGCCTGAACCCCACGAGCTAGAGAGCTCGTTCTGGTGTCATTTGAAAGCTATTTTCTTGTGTTTTTTGCTGCAATCATTTAATTTAATTCAGGCACTTGTTTAAGCAATCAGGAGTGCCTGAAGCAGCCCTATTATAGCGGGAAATGCCCCGCACTGAAAGGTTTAAATTCCTAATATAAATAATTTAAAGAATCATCAGGGCTTGTACCCTTAGATAGTCATATATGTACACTTGGTCAAAGAAGTATTTGCACCCCTACGCTGATCATCTGGTGTGTACAGCTCGGTAAGATTGGCACCTCTGCCTGCAGCTATATCCATGTGTCAGGGACAATCCTCTCTGACACATGGATATAGTTGCAGGCAGAGGTGCCAACCCTACCGAGCTGTACACACCAGATGATCAGTGTCGGGTGCAGATACTTCGTTGACCAATCAAAGAAGTATTTGCACCCCTACGCTGATCATCTGGTGTGTACAGCTCGGTAAGATTGGCACCTCTGCCTGCAGCTATGTCCATGTGTCAGGGACAATCCTCTCTGACACATGGATATAGTTGCAGGCAGAGGTGCCAACCCTACCGAGCTGTACACACCAGATGATCAGTGTCGGGTGCAGATACTTCGTTGACCAAGTGTACATAAGATACAGCTTAGATAAATTACAGCTGGGGCTTCAGCTAGAGTACAGTCTGCTCAGGGCTTCCATAAAATTGCTTAGAAATTGAGAGATTACAGTCCTTGGCGCTTTTGAGCGCTCCAATGTCTCATTCACAAGAAAGATTTTCCCCAGCCTACAATGGGCGTTAATATACCTAGTCCTTCCTTGGGCATGCTCTTTGTTGTACTTACACTAGTTGTATTTGCGGGAGTGAGCATGCTCGTTAATTCCCGCCTCCTAAGATATGTTTGTCATACCGTGCTTTGAAACTATGCACTGATGGTGCAGACACTACTTCGGCTGGCAATTTGTTCCACCCACTAATCGAGTTGGTAGGAAATCTTTTACTTTTCAGATCAGATTTACTATTAAGCACTTTTAGTTTGTAGCTGTGTTCTCTTGTTCTCTCACCTCCATCCCTCTCTATGAAGTTTTCTTGGTCGATTTTGTCAATACCTCTAACACATTTGTATATCTGAATTTGCTGTCCTCGTTTCCTTCTCTGTTCCAGTGTAGGTAGATTCAATCTCTCGAGCCTCTCTTGGTACTCCAAATTTTCCAAACCTGGGATCATCCTCGTAGCTGCTCTCTGTACCCTCTCAATTTTGTGGATATGTTTCTTCATGTGAGGGGACCACACTACAGATGCATATTCCATCCTGGGTCTTATTATTGCCGTTATTATTTGTTTCATGGTGTTTTCATTAAGATAATTGAAAGACATCCTGATATTTGCCAATAGTGCTAGTGATTCTCTCACTATCTTATTTACGTGGCTTTCTGGAGACATGTTATCCTTAAATTCTATCCCCAAGTCTTTTTCTTTTTCTGCTTTGGGAATCACTTCGTTTCCTAGTTTATAATCTTTTCTAGGTCTGTACTTGCTTTTACCCATTTCTAGAGTCTTACACTTCCCTGCATTGAACTCCATATTCCATTTGATGCTCCATTCATGGATCTTTTGCAAATCTGCTGGGAGCTCAAGGCAATCCTCCTGGGTTCTGATCGTTTTAAGCAGCTTAGCATCGTCCGCAAAGATGCTCATGTAGCTTGTTAGTCCTTCAGGTAAGTCATTTACAAATATTAGAAACATGAGAAACGTGTGGGTGAGAATGAAAGTAGGAATACAAACGTGGGTGATTGTATGCGTGTATGCCCCGACAGAGGATATACTTGAAAGAAAGAAAGAGGAGTTCTGGATGAATGTGGAGGCGTGCCTGGAGAAGTTTGACAAGAACGAAAGAATATTTCTGATTGGGGATATGAATGGTAAGGTGGGTGATAGGAAAGTTGAGGGAGTGGTGGGAGGGTGGGGGGTACCATCAGAGGTGAATGGGAATGGTAGTGCACTTGTGGACGTATGTGTGGGGAGGAGGCTGTGGATAGCCAACACCTTCTTCCGACACAGAATGATCCACAGGTACACGTGGAAACGGATGTTGACGATGAAGGATAAGACAGTGGTGGAACGAAAGTCATTGATTGATTATGTATGTGTGCATGAACGAATGAAGAAATCTGTGATGGATGCTAGGGTGTATAGGGGTATTGGAGGGGGTCTGTCTGATCATTATGTAGTGGTAGCTAAGGTTAGGATACAAAAGAAGTGGGTGAGGAGAGCGGGAGGGAGGCGAGAGGAGGGTGGAATGGTGAGGAGGGTGGAGAGGTTGCAGGAGGAGGAAGTCAGGGAGGAGTACAGGAGAGCAGTGGAAAGACGACTAGGTGGGTTCGACCTGGAAGTTATGGAGGAAGTGGAGGAGATGAGCAAGGTGTTTAAGGATGAGATCTGTGCAGCATGTGAGGAGGTGTGTGGAGTGAGGAGAAGAGGGAGGGGAGTGAAAGGTACAGCATGGTGGACAGAAGAGGTAAGAATAGCTGTGGAAGAAAAGAAGAAAGCATATAGAGAGTGGTTGGGTAGTAGAGGGAATGAAGATTCCGAGAGACAGAAACGAGCGAGGTACGTGGAGAGTAAGAGGGTGGTGAAGAGAGTAGTGAAGGAAAGTAAGAGAAGAGTAGATGAGGAATTTGGAAGGAATCTGAGTGTAAAATGGAGGGAGAGTAAGAAACTGTTCTGGAAAGAAGTCAAGAAAGTTAGGGAAGGTAGCAAGGGAAACAGTAAGGGTGTGAAAGATAAGAATGGGAGAATGCTAGCCGAGAAGCAAGAGAGAGTCGAAAGATGGAGGGAGTACTTCAGTGAGTTGCTAAATGAAAGGAATGAAGAGCCAGCAAACATAGCTGGATATGGTATGGGAGGGAGAAAGAGAGAAGTAGTGGAGGAGGAGGTGGGGATCAGGAGGTCAGAAGTGTGGGAAGCCATGAAAAGAGTGAAGTTGCGGAAAGCACCAGGAACAGATGGAGTGTGTGGAGAAATGTTGAGGTATGGTGGTGAGATAGTGATAGAATGGGTATGGAAAATGTGCAAACTAGCATGGGAGAAGGGGAGTGCACCCGATGACTGGAAGATTGGCATAATAGTCCCCCTATATAAGGGCAAAGGGGAAAGAGGAGTGTGTGGTAACCACCGAGGAATATGTCTTCTAAGCGTAGTTGGGAAGGTATACAGTAGGGTAGTGATTGAGAGAGTGAGAGTGAGAACGGAGAAATGGATAGGCGACGAGCAGGGAGGTTTTAGGAAGGGAAGAGGATGTGTAGATCAGATTTTTACCCTGAATTGTGTTGTGGAGAAGTATCTGGAGAAGAAACAAAAGGTGTATGTTGCCTTTATGGACTTGGAGAAGGCCTATGACAGAGTGGATAGAGAAGGTTTGTGGAAAGTACTTAGAATATACGGAGTAGAGGGCAAGTTGCTGAAAGCAGTGAAGAGCATGTATGAGGGTGCAAAGGCGGCAGTACGTGTGGAGAGTGAGCAGAGCGAGTTCTTTGACCTGAATGTTGGTTTGAAACAGGGGTGTGTGATGTCCCCGTGGTTGTTTACTGTATATATGGATGGAGTTATGAAAGAAATACTATCAAGAGCAGTGGATGTTGGTGTATCGCTGAAAAGGGAGGGAATTGAGTGGAAGCTACCTATACTGCTGTTTGCGGATGATACAGTTCTGATGAGTGATAATGAATGGGAGTTGCAGGGTCTGGTAAATGAGTTTGGAACAGTGTGCGAAAAACCGAATTTGAAGGTAAATACGGGGAAGAGCAAGGTTATGGTCTTCGAAAGGGGTGAAGTCACAGAGTGTGAGGTGAAGCTGAACGGTCAGGCTATGGAGATCGTCAACTCTTTTAAGTATCTGGGCAGTGTGTTGAGTAAAGATGGGACTATGGATGAAGAGGTGCGGGAGAGGGTACAACAGGGGAAGAGGGTTGTAGGAACGCTAAAAGCAGTAACAAGAAATAGGGTGGTCAGTATGGAAGTGAAGAAGTCCTTGCATGACAGTGTGGTAATCCCGACACTGACTTACGGAAGCGAAGCATGGACGTTGGTTGAGAGACTCAGACCAAGAGTGAGAGCAGTGGAAATGAATTACTTAAGGAGTGCGTGCGGAGTTACATGGAGGGATAGACAGACTAATGAGGAAGTAAGAAGGAGGTGTGGTGTGGAGGTAGATGTGCTGGAAAGTGTGAAAAGGAACAACTTGAGATGGTTCGGCCATATGGAACGTATGGAAAGCGAGAGAATGACTAAGAGGGTGTACGAGAGCGAGGTGGAGGGACAGAGGGGGAGAGGTAGACCGAATATGAGGTGGAAGGATGGAGTGAGGAACTACATGAACGAAGGCGGTGCTGGTTGGGGGGAGGGGCGTCGACTGACTGGGGACAGAGGTGCATGGGGGCGGTTCGTTCGTGGCCACCCCTTCGGGGATCACGGCGTCAGGCAATAGATAGATAGATAGATAGAAACATGATTGTGTTCCGTTCCCCTTGCTTCCTCCCCCCATCTCCCTTTTCTTTTGTGAGGGAAGATAGTAGCTAGCTACACGGTACACTAGGTGAGGACTTACATGTGTTTTTGGTTAATATTGTATCTCGATGCTACACATAGTTTAACTGGAGCCTCGACCGAGAGAGAGAGAGGTAGTGTTGGCAAAACGTAAAAGTAAAAGCCCAGAGCCCTGTCTTTTTTTATGTCTGCCATTAGGAATGTGACCAGAAATCTGACTTTACCCGCATATTTATGTATGTCATGTGTCTTATCTTTCACTGACGTATCTCCCCTTGCCACAAGATCCCTCAGGATTTGGGCCACCTGACGTGGACCAAGTCAGATGGTTCTTTGTGGAGATCTACATGCCTCCTGACTGCGGTGTAGCAACTGATAGGTAGTTGTTGTTGTTCCCCAAGCTGCCTGGCCGAATAGCCCCAAGGCCCCGAGCAAGGCCAAGGCCATAACCAAGCGCCCCAACAGAACCCTCCCTGCCGACCACAATAAAGCCTGGGTGACCGAAGCCACTCCATGGCGGGGAGCTGAGGAGGGTGCGGAAACGCCCAGGAAACCAAAGCCCAACTCAGGGCCCTGTGCCCCTCAGCAATTATGAAGAGAAAGTTGAGGGGCAAAGGAAAAATGTGACGCTTTAGCTTCCAATCTTGGTAGATTGGGAGGTCAATCCACGGAAGAGACGCCGTCACTTGAGATCTAGAAAATATATAAGTAAAAGGAACAGTCAGAGTAAGCTATGGGTATGGCAGAGATCGCTCAGCTCTCACTCTGATAGACCAGCCCATCACCACATGACTAGAACCCAATCCTCTCGGCATCAGCTAGGAAAGGCCCTAGAAAGCCGCCTTTGGCGGGGGGATAGCTCCCCTATTTCAACCCCTTTCGGGATTGGGCACCCGCCCAGGTAGTTGTGGAGTTTTACGGTGTTTGTTATTTTTCTGCAGGGATTGAATAGCGAGTGTACGCGAAAGTGGTCCAGGACCTTAAGAATTGGAACTTTAAATGTTGTTACTGTTCGGGTTCTTTCTCGAGTCGGCCACCCCCAGTACTTCAAAGAGTTGCTAAATGTAAGGAATGAAGAGCCAGCAAACATAGTTGGATATGGTATGGGAGGGAGAAGAAGAGAAGTAGTGGAGGAGGAGGTGGGGATCAGGAGGTCAGAAGTGTGGGAAGCCATGAAAAGAGTGAAGTTGGGGAAAGCACCAGGAACAGATAGAGTGTGTGGGGAAATGTTGAGGTTTGGTGGTGAGATAGTGATCGAATGGGTATGGAAAATGTGCAAACTAGCATGGGAGAAGGGGAGTGCACCTGATGACTGGAAGACTGGCATAATAGTTCCCCTATATAAGGGCAAAGGGGAAAGAGGAGTGTGTGGTAACCACCGAGGAAAATGTCTTCTAAGCGTAGTAGAGAAGGTGTACAGTAGGGTAGTGATTGAGAGAGTGAGAGTGAGAACGGAGAAATGGATAGGCGACGTGCAGGGAGGTTTTAGGAAGGGAAGAGGATGTGTAGATCAGATTTTTACCCTTAACCTCTGAAGTGCGCATGGGGGTAATTAGACACCTCTCCCTGTGCGCATGTATTTGAGGTGTTTCCGTCACTAAAATATTCATTGTACCATTAATAGCATTAATACTTATCCATATGCACCTATTATGGGTTGATTATAAAGGTATTAACCTGAAACAACAATAAAACGAGTGAAAACAGCGTTTGGATGGTCAAAATCGGAGATATAGCCCGCGAGTTGTATAATGTATGGGTGAGGCAAGCTGCTTTCCCACCAATTTCCCCCAAGGCCACTGAGACACAGTCGATCGATACTCTCTCTCTCTCTCTTGCATTCGCTTGCTATCAGTGATGACCACACCCTGCAACCGGATTTCTAATGTTAGCACGAAAATATACCTCAGAATAAGGGAATAACAGGGAAAATAGGTGATAACTGAAGGAGAGGAGGAAAGTGGGGAAGGAGGGGAGGTAGAGGACTGAGATTTTGCATGGCCCAGGGGCCAAACAAAAATAAAAAAATAAAAATATATATATTTTTTTTTCGATGTCAAAAGTTTATTTATTTTTTCTCTGACTCTTAAGAGTCTCCCCGCAGTCCGCCGGGGGAACTCTTAAGAGTCTCCCCGCAGTTCCCGGGTTAATTGTGTTCTGGAGAAATATCTGGAGAAGCAACAACAGGTGTATGTTGCCTTTATGGATTTGGAGAAGGCCTATGACAGAGTGGATAGAGAAGGTATGTGGAAAGTACTTAGAATATACGGAGTAGATGGCAAGTTGCTGAAAGCAGTGAAGAGCATGTATGAGGGTGCAAAGGTGGCAGTACGTGTGGAGAATGAGCAGAGCGAGTTCTTTGACCTGAATGTTGGGTTGAAACGGGTGTGTGATGTCCCCGTGGTTGTTTACTGTATATATGGATGGAGTCATGAAAGAAATACTAGGAAGAGCAGTGGATGTTGGTGTATCGCTGAAAAGGGAGGGAAATGAGTGGAAGCTGCCTATACTGCTGTTTGCGAATGATACAGTTCTGATGAGCGATAATAAATGGGAGTTGCAGGGTCTGGTTAATGAGTTTGGAACAGTGTGCGAAAAACCGAATTTGAAGGTAAATGCGGGGAAGAGCAAGGTTATGATCTTCGAAAGGGGTGATGGTATTAACATGTGGAGAGAATGGATGAACAAAATTGGGTGAAAAAATGCAGGTCTGTGATTGTGGAGGGAGCTGCACCAAGGGGTGGACCGAGGAAGACCTGGGATCGGACTATACGTGCTGATCTCAAATCCAAGAACTTGACAAGTGACGCAGCCCTTAACAGGGTTGCCTGGAAAGCCGCCATTAGGACAAGAGACTGAAACTGCACGTATGTGTGGAACACTCAGTCTTAAAAATGTTATGTACTGTATGTATGTATGTATGTAAGTCACAGAGTATGAGGTAAAAGTTGAACGGTCAGGCTATGGAGATCGTCAACTCTTTTAAGTATCTGGGCAGTGTGTTGAGTAAAGATGGGACTATGGAGGAAGAAGTGTGGGAGAGGGTACAACAGGGGAAGAGGGTTGTACGATCGTTGAAAGCAGTAACAATAAATAGGGTGGTCAGTATGGAAGTGAAGAAGTCCTTGCATGACAGTGTGGTAATCCCGACACTGACTTACGGAAGCGAAGCATAGACGTTGGTTGAGAGACTCAGACCAAGAGTGAGAGCGGTGGAAATGAGTTACTTAACCCTCTCACATCCTTATGACGCAGAGGTTGCCAGATTAGCAATAAGAAATAGATTACTCTCACTCTTATAATTACCTCTCCAAAATTAGTTTTCTGCCCACAGCTAACTCAAAGACAACTGCAGAGGTTGAAGTAAATAAACTAAAGGTTTATAAATACCCCGGACGGTAACAAAGGCTTTAAAGTATCCCTAATAGGCTCAAAAATTGCATCAGGACGTGAGAGGGTTAAGAAGTGCGTGCGGAGTTACATGGAGGGATAGACAGACGAATGAGGAAGTAAGAAGGAGGTGTGGTGTGGACGTAGATGTGCTGGAAAGTGTGAAAAGGAACAACTTGAGATGGTTCGGCCATATGGAACGTATGGAAAGCGAGAGAATGACTAAGAGGGTGTACGAGAGCGAGGTGGAAGGACAGAGAGGGAGAGGTAGACCGAAGGAGAGGTGGAAGGATGGAGTGAGGAAGTATATGGATGAAGGCGTTGCTGGTTGGGAGGAGGGGCGTCGACTGACTGGGGACAGAGGTGCATGGGGACGGTTCGTTCGTGGCCATCCCTTCAGGGATCACGGCGTCGGGCAATAGATAGATAGACTTCGTCACTAGTGACTGAAACTGTGCTTATTATGTACAGTATGTCGTCTATACTACCGTTAAAAACTTGGTTGACTACTGGAACTTGATCTAAATTTTTGTTTGTAATTTAAACAGAAAGGAAATTACTATTTAGAGTATTGCACATTTCTAACTCATCATCTGTAATCTCGTCTATCACATTCTTAAGGGGCCCTACTGTATCCTTTATCTTAGATTTATACAATTGATAAAATTATTTAGGGTTGTTTTTGGATTCATTTGCTACCTTGATTTTGCCGTTTCTTTTTTCCTTCCTAATTTACTTTTTTACCTGCCTCGACAAGTTATGGTGGTATGCTATTAGGTGGATTTCGCCTTTCTGTATTTTTCTGTACACCTCTCTTTCTACCTATAAGATCTAATAATTTATTTGTCATCCATTTTGGTTGGTTTGTATGTAATCTAAATTTTCTTTTTGGTATACATTTATCATGTTCGCTCTGTAAGGGCGAACTTACACTGATTATACAGTGTATATAACTGATTATACACACTATTTAAATTTTCAATTGGTTGTCTACCTACCTTGTGTGAAAGATAAGAATGGGAGAATGCTAGCCGAGAAGCAAGAGAGAGTCGAAAGATGGAGGGAGTACTTCAGTGAGTTGCTAAATGAAAGGAATGAAGAGCCAGCAAACATAGCTGGATATGGTATGGGAGGGAGAAGAAGAGAAGTAGTGGAGGAGGAGGTGGGGATCAGGAGGTCAGAAGTGTGGGAAGCCATGAAAAGAGTGAAGTTGCGGAAAGCACCAGGAACAGATGGAGTGTGTGGGGAAATGTTGAGGTATGGTGGTGAGATAGTGATAGAATGGGTATGGAAAATGTGCAAACTAGCATGGGAGAAGGGGAGTGCACCCGATGACTGGAAGACTGGCATAATAGTCCCCCTATATAAGGGCAAAGGGGAAAGAGGAGTGTGTGGTAACCACCGAGGAATATGTCTTCTAAGCGTAGTAGGGAAGGTATACAGTAGGGTAGTGATTGAGAGAGTGAGAGTGAGAACGGAGAAATGGATAGGCGACGAGCAGGGAGGTTTTAGGAAGGGAAGAGGATGTGTAGATCAGATTTTTACCCTGAATTGTGTTGTGGAGAAGTATCTGGAGAAGAAACAAAAGGTGTATGTTGCCTTTATGGACTTGGAGAAGGCCTATGACAGAGTGGATAGAGAAGGTTTGTGGAAAGTACTTAGAATATACGGAGTAGAGGGCAAGTTGCTGAAAGCAGTGAAGAGCATGTATGAGGGTGCAAAGGCGGCAGTACGTGTGGAGAGTGAGCAGAGCGAGTTCTTTGACCTGAATGTTGGTTTGAAACAGGGGTGTGTGATGCATGGGGGCGGTTCGTTCGTGGCCACCCCTTCGGGGATCACGGCGTCAGGCAATAGATAGATAGATAGATAGATTTAACCAATCTATACCTGGAAGATTAAAGTTGCCTTAAATGCAAACATTATTATTCTGAGATGCCTTACTGATTTCTTCCCTTAATAATTTGCCTAAATTTCGACTAAGGCAGGGTGCCCTATAAATGGTTCCCAAAATAATTGCCTCACCTTCCCCACTAATCTCTACCCACACGCTTTCATTATCGCTATTTGTTTTAACCCATCAGACCCGGTTGGGCTCTGAGGCACCCATAACAAACGCGGCCCGCGGACCCCGGAAGGGCTCTGAGGCTCCGGCAGCTTGAAAGCCTGTAAGCTTGTTTTGAAAGCCGTCCGTCCGACGCATATAAAAACAGCCGGTATGCCCGACGCCGCGCACCTCCGAACACAAGAAGGAGAGACGTCGTTTGTTTGTGTGTGACTGTATGTTGTTGTTTTAGTAGTGAAAAGTGGCTCATATGGCTGACATTGCCACAAAGTTCTCTCCACGGAAATCGTCATCACAACTGAACCAGTTGACTTAGAGAGCTCTACTCAATGCCATTCTACAGGTATGAAACACATCTATACTTGGAGATGCGCGGGAATGCGGAAGCAGTCAAAATAACAAAGATACGGCAGCCTAGTCGAGACGTTTTTTCGGCCAAATCCCCCGGGTTTCGGGGAATATTTATAGAATACATAGCCGAGGCTGGAGGGAATATCTGATCTAAGGCAAAATTTTTAAGTATCCCTGACATAAATTGCAGCTCCACCTCCCCTTCTGTCTGTTCTGTCGTACTTAAATAAATTGTATCCTGGCATATGAAATTCTAGCTGCTAATAGATGTCTAGAGTCAATATTTATCCAGGTTTCTGTAATTGCTACAACATCTATATTTTCCTTGCTAACATTTGCCCTAAGCTGATCCATTTTGTCACATAGACTTCTACAATTTGTATAATATACCCTCAACCTATTACTATTATTTGCAACTAATGTTCTATTGTTTTTAACTAACTTATTATTTCCTGTTGAACTACTAGATCTAGACTGAAAATCTACTCTATCAGTATTCTCATCTTTACTATCAGTTACATCTGTTGTGTTATCGCTATTACTATTAGGCTACACATCACTATCTTGACTGATTATTTCTATTTTACTCATTGGTTTCTTTAACAAAACAAGGAAAAAAATAGGCTTGAAAAGACAAGGAACTCTTTTTGTGAGTGGTAAATGAGTGGAACGCACTGACCCAGTATGTGGTCGATTCCAAATCAGTAAAGAAGTTTGAAAGTAATCTTGATAAGCATGGGGAAGACAAGAGTTACAGTTTGATTACAAAGCGAAAATACAGAATAGTAAAAATTTTGTCTGCTGCCGCCGCCGCCAACACCGTGAACATCCGCAGCAGTGCAAGTACTGGTACTGAGCTGGATACACACAGGCCTATTTTGCCTTTTTTCCAGAGGATCTACTGTATGATACTGTAAGAAAACCCTGCAACAATCCTATCTAGTGATCTAGCTAAATTAGACACCCTTATACAAGAAAGGTGAACCCCATCCTGAGCATGCAGTTTATCCTTACCGTAGAAAAGGGACCAGTTGTCCAGGAATAGAATTGCATTTTCTTTGCAATATTTCTCCAGACAGCTATTGATACCAATAGCTCTGGATGCCATTCCTTTCTTACCCATCTTCTAGGTAGGATGTCGTGTACAACAGGAATACCTCCCTTTTTCCTAACCTTATCTAACACTTCCCAGTACTGAGTGAGCAGCTCCTCAGTCCTACCTTTCCAAACATCATTGCTCCCTGTACTGAGCCAGATAATGGGGCTATCTCCACTATCCTCCATGATGTCATCTATTTTCATGATATCATCTATTTATGTAGTTCCGCTGCATCTCTGCCTCCTGTGACCGCAACCTCTGGGAAATCTGGGCCCTGGGAATCATTTACTTGGGACCCCTCATGATCCTTGGTCTGTGGATCTTCTCCTGGGCAACCTAGATGTGTGGGAATTTTCTATTTTTATTATATTTTGTTGTTTCTGTCCAGGCTCTGTATCGAGTCAGGGGAGGTGTGGCAGAGTGGTCTTGCCACTGGACTGGTAATCCAATGGACCCGGGTTCAAATCCCAATATGTCAATGGGAAGATATTATTGGGATGGAATTTGTGCTGTACCTAGTTTCAGTGCATTACCACAGCACACCGAAATGCCCCCCAAAATACCCTCATTGTTCCCTGATTAAATAGCACTGTATGAATATTCCCATATTCAAAATATGCTACAGGGGGGCAATGCCTAGTGAGTTAATTGCTCAATAGGTGGCGTTCTGAGAGTGAGGGTCCGAGTCTGGGGAGTGAGACTGTGAAGCGCGAAGGCGGAGCAGCTTCAGAAATGGGACTGCTTTGAGCCGGGGTGCTTCGCATGTCTCACTCCCTAGACTGGAACAAGACCTCACGGGCCTCACCGTGTTCAGCGGTTGAGTGTGCAGGCTCTCAGCCTATGCCCGAGAGGGAGTAGTTGGGGGGGTGGAAAAAAAAATAAAAATAAAATAAAATTCAGCTACATGAGGTATGTGCCTGAGTACTGTATATACATTCATATAATCATTTAGTACTATGTTTAGTGCTATGTTTCAACGTTGCTTTCTCAGATAGTTCTCACTTCTCAGTACAGCTGTGATCCATCAAAAGGACAACAGTTACTGGAGCACTTGGTTTCAATGTAACAAAAACATTCCATGACATCATAGCACACATAACTAAATGTAATTTAACCTCATATATACAGTATACTGTACTCTACAAGTATCTATATATCTATCTATCTATTACCGGACACCTTACTCCCCTTAATGGGGGTGGCCATACACAAAATGCCCCTAAGCGGACTTATCCCCTGTAAGAGGGACAACCCAAACCAGTTTACTGAAGGACTTACAGGATTGACCACTCAATTTAGGGTCTGTCCGACTCCGAGGCCTTTTATGTATTTTTTTAGCACTATTTTTCTACAGTGGTGTGCGGCTAAGCCATCCACTAACCTGCTTCACCCTAAGGTGGCAGTATAGATTTGTATAAGGTTTACTCGCCTAAACAGGTTGCCGACCCATCCACCATCCACCGGGAGTCCCATCCACCAGGATTTTTATAAATTTATCTCCCCTAGATGGGTTGCCGACCAAGGCTAACGAGTCCCATCCACTCTACAAGTATATTGATTCAAAATTGATTGATTATTAATTTAGTTTCTTAACCCTTCAACCCCGGGTGGTACACGTGTGTACCATTATGTTTTGACCCGAGGAACCCGGGTGGTACAACATTGTACCATTGCTTGCGTATGTGCTTTTGAATGGCGCGCGTAAACATTTCGTTCCGTGGTCGCTAGGTGACGCCACCAGACACCATGTACTCCACCAAAACAGTCTCTACCCTGCCGCCAACATGGATACTAGCCCAAAAAGTGATTCCCCTGTGTCCGATTCCATGCTCCCTTCGACGCCTGCCCAGGTTCGTCGCGCCCTAACGCAAAGGCACGTACAAGATGCGTTGACTCCCGGAGGTATTGAAATAGCTTTGAGGAGTTATGAACGTGGTGAAGGACAAAATAGTGTTGATGACTTGGGCAGTGATAGCTCCGAGTCTTATCAGTCTCACTATAGTGAAGATTTAGACGATCTAGACGAAATTCATCAAAGAGACGCGCAATTTGTTGGATTTGAGCATGACGATGAAAGTGATGATAGTACTGAACGTGATATAGTTGTGCAAGGTGATGAGAGTGTAGTGAGAGTGAGCGAATGGGACAGCACTAGGTCGACTGCCAAGTTTAGGTTGAGTGACACGACACCTAGCCCTTCGCCAGCTAAATCCCCATTCAAGATACGTTTTTATAAGAAGCAAGTTCTTGAAAAGGAGGCCGCGGCAGCCAGGAAAGAGGCCCTAAAACTTGGTGAGGGAGCAGTGCGTGAGGGTGCCAGTGAGGCTGAGCGTGAGGGTGAGGTTGACCCGCCATTATCTTCCTTATCTACCCACGCCACCCAAGTTGCCCCAGGCGCCCGCCATTCTTCCCCACCACCACCAGCACTGCCTAGGGTTGAGGACCCCCCACTTTCGGCCTATTTACCCCCTATTTCCCCCGAGAGGAGACATACTACTACAGAAAAGGGAAAAGGGAGAAAATATGTGAAAAAAGGAGCTACAAGTAGGCGCTCTTTATTCGAGGCTCCCGCGGCTTCCACCCCTGCCGGTCCCAGCCATACGCCCCCGCAACTTTCCCCAGGGTCCACCCCACCTCTCCAGCCTACAACAGAGGTTCCTGACGATGTATTTGACCTCGCATCCATACCTGCACCTACAGACACTGAACCAGTGCTGTCTACGACTCGTCGTAGGCCAAGGAGCCTCGAACCTCTGCATAAAGATGACAGAGCCTCACCTGCCACTCCTTCCCCACCTCGCCGACCTACACGCTGCCCACGCATCATTCGTTCCCCGCGATATTATGAGGGGGGGTCTGAAGATGAAGGGCACCTCACAGATGACTCTGGCCATGATTACCTGGGTCCACCGTCAGGGCAAGATGACGGCTCTGACGACAACGACGATGACTTTATGGACATCGACGACCCTCAACCCAGACGCTTGGCCCAGGGCCGTCGTGCTCCTGGCCGCCGTGGCCGCCGGGCTGGGCCTGGGCGCCGTCGCGCTCCTGGCCGCCCTAGGGTGCGCGCCGCCAAAGTTCGTGGGCGTGCTGCCCCAGCTGCAGCTCCTCGTCAGTGTCGCCAGCAGGACCCATTTTATATTTTCAACTGGCAGGATGTGGCTGCTGATGAAGTGAATGACCCTGATGTAACCCCTTTTGATGAGGTACAGGAGGGTTCAGGAGTTACCCCAAGTTTTCCCGCAGGCCCCAATGCTCCACCACATGAGCTTTTTGAGGCATTTTTTGATAAGGAGGTTACTGAGTTTGTCATAGAGGAGACAAACAAGCACCACCAAATCCAGGTGAACTTTTTTGGCAAGGTGACCAAGGGCCACATGAAGCGGTGGACCCCAGTGACTCATCCCGAGTTCATGGTGTTCCTGGCAATCACCATGCTAATGCCTCATGTAAAGAAGCACAGGTTAGCTGACTATTGGATCACCAAAGATCTGATATCCACCCCTGCCTTCGGGAAATACATCTCTCGGTACCGGTACCTCGACATCCTCGGAGCGCTTCATCTTGTCACCAACACCGACATGCATCTCTCTGACAAGCTGTGGAAGATTAGGACGTTGTACGAGATGATGCGAGAACGTTTCACGTCATACTTCACGCCCTTCTGCAATGTCTGTATTGACGAGTCTCTTGTGCTGTTCCGGGGAAAGCTGAGCTTCAGGCAGTACATCCCCTCAAAGAGACATCGCTTTGGTATAAAGTTTTTTGTGCTGTGCGATTGCCAAACTGGCTATGTCCTGGACTTCCTGGTCTACAGCGGGAAGGAAGGGGACGTGGAAATAGACCCCCTCATTGGCTTTGGCGGAGCAGTGGTTCAAGCCATGATGAACCGGTACTTCGAGAAGAATCACGTCCTCTACACGGACAACTACTACACGTCCCCCACTCTCTCAAAGTACCTCCATCAGCGCAAGACGGGGACTGTAGGCACAGTTAGAGCGAAAAGGAAGGGCATGCCAACTTTCCCTGCTAAAACCAAGAAAGGCGATGTCTTCAAGAAGAAGTCGGGACCCATTCTGGCTATCCACTGGCACGACCAGCGGAAGGTCAACCTCCTGAGCACCGTCCACAAGGGGAAATGGTTGAGACTGGCAAGGTGGATCGCCGCACCCAAGTCAGGGTGACCAAGCCCGATGCTGTAATGGACTACAACATAAATATGAGGCTGGTGGACAAGTCCGACATGCAGATAGGCTTCATCGACTGTCTGCGTACCTCGTGCAGATGGTACAAAAAGTTCTTTCTGCACATGGTGGACATGTCAATGCTGAATGCCTACAATATCTACAGGCTTTGGAATCCGCGCACACCCAGGAAGTTCAGTAGCCTGCGGAGGTTCCAAAAACAGGTGTTGGTGGAGCTCCTGGACAGGTATGCTATGCCACAGAGGGTAGTGGCACAACCTGGGCGCCCCGTTCAGGACCGCATGCAGTGTGCACAGTATCTAAATGTGCACAAGCTCGGTTACCTGCCTCTGGAACGAGATGGAGTCACCATTAGCAGAAGGCGATGCCATGTCTGCTGGAACAGCCAGGTGAGGCCGAGGAAGCAGAAAAAGACCACCATGCAGTGTGTGGAGTGCCAGGTGTCACTATGTGCTATACCGTGCTTTGCTGAGTACCACACCAAGCAGGAGTACTAACTAATAATCATAGTGAAAGTACCAAAGACTGACAATATGTATGTATATAGGCAACAAGTGGAAATAAAACAATGTATTGTGATAAAAAAGTCATGTATTATGAAAACATATATAAATAAGTGAAAAAAGACACAATAAATTGTATATAAAACGTTTACAAAGCATATAACTAAGTGAAAGTGACACATGACATAATATTAGATGGCCAAAGTATAATAAACACCTGTGATAACGAATAATCAGTGCCTAATATAACAATAACCTACCTCAATTACTAATAAAATGTACCGTATCAAGTGAAAATGAGCATTATCAGTGAGTGACACTCTCTCAAGCATATTTACCAAAGTGAAAGTGACACACGAAGTAATATTAGATGGCCAAAGTATAATAAACACCTGTGATAACGAATAATCACTGCCTAATATAACAATAACCTACCTCAATTACTAATAAAATGTACCGTATCAAGTGAAAATGAGCATTATCAGTGACAGTGACACTCTCTCAAGCATATTTACCAAAGTGAAAGTGACACACGAAGTAATATTAGATGGCCAAAGTATAATAAACACATGTGATAACGAATAATCACTGCCTAATATAACAATAACCTACCTCAATTACTAATAAAATGTACCGTATCAAGTGAAAATGAGCATTATCAGTGACAGTGACACTCTCTCAAGCACATTTACCAAAGTGAAAGTGACACACGAACTAATATTAGATGGCCAAAGTATAATAAACACCTGTGATAACGAATAATCAGTGCATAATATAACAATAACCAGCCTCAATTACTCATAAAAACTACGGTATCGAGTGAAAATGTGAAATATTAGTGACAATGATAGCCTAATACACATATTTCATATAATTGGACTCCAAATAACTATAATAACATCACTATCAATAAATAAAATCGCCTCCGGGAGGTAAAAACTCTGGCGCGACGAGTGGCTAAGTGCGCAGTAGGTTAGCCAAGCCGGGGCCTGGGCCAAGGCGACGCATCCGAACGCGGGAAGATTTTCCCGCATAAAAATCACTCCACTTCCCGCGCTCGCCATTATGCAATCACTTGGGCTAGAGACCTCTACTCAACGACATTCTACACATGAAGGTTTGTGCAAAATTTTTTTTTTTTTTTTATAACTTTGTGTCATGTATTTCAGGAGTAACAGGTGAATCAACATGGACCAAAATTCCTCAAAACCCCCGGTCACAGAGTACAGTCACGATCTACCCTAGCCGGGGTTGGAGGGTTAACTTGATTGCATATGACTGATTATACGAGAAATATAATGATCATATTAACCTAATACAGTATTTAGATTCAGTAGCCAATTTATTAATTATTTTATTTTTTAACCCCTTCATTACCAATACGCCATTTTTAATATTGAGGCTAACACCAGACGTTATTGTTCAGCTTGGGAAGGACCTTCGTGAATCATAAGCTTCAAGCGCTCTTTCCTCTCTCTATTTATCCATTTATCCTTCAAGTCTTTATGAATATGATCCTTCCTAGAGTGATTAGTATTGTTTAATGATACATTATGATACTTAGTATTACTTGAGAGTTGAGACTCAATAATATAATACATTCTGAATAGGCCTAAGTTGACAAACGTTACAAATGTTTCGTAAATTTGATGAGCCAATACAATTTCTGCTGTGGCTGCCTAATCCAATCTCAGTGAACTATTACAGACTGATATTTTTTTCCAGATACTGTAATTTCATTCAAAAATATTTTTAGAAACCAAACAAAAGTCACTACATTTAATTCTGAATTATCGTATTAACATGACAACATCCTGTATCCACAAATACTTAAGCTATTGTATTTTACCTGCCTAGGCTTCCTACGGACGGTTATATTATGAGTAGAAAGGATCACCACCGTGAATGACAGGTTGAAGCTGAAACTCATTTGAGTTGTGGCCCATACGACACTCATTCAAGTTGGAAGCAAATTGGCAGTTGCCACCAATCAGCCATGATACCATGATATGTTACAAAGTAATGAAATATTGAAGAATATAATTTTATTAATATATTTAACTTAAACTTTCATAATACCTGTATCTATTAATTAGTGTTTCAATCAATCTTTTGGGGGGTATTTTGGATTGCTTAGTAGCTGCCTATTAATATATTAATTTTATTATTGCACACATCATGCCCAGGCTTGATACGAGGCCGAGTTCTGGTGCTGAGATACCAGCTCCCAGGCCCTGGCAGACAGCCCTATAAACTAACACGCTCGGTAATCGCATTGGTGTCGGGTTGAGTTGTTTGACAATTCATGTATTTATTAGTGGCCCCTCCATCATTGACGATATGCCTATTACAGTGAAAGTCCTTTAATCCGACAACCGATGATCCGAATCTCCCAATAGTCCGAATTTTTCAATTTGAGGCTAAATCCGAATTCACCCGATGGTCCGAATTTCAAGAAGTCCCAAAGTCCCCTTTTTGAGGCATTAGTCCACTCAAATGACACATAATGGAGCACACACATATCATATGTTCATGAATTCACTTTAAAAGTTTACCATTGTCATTGTAGCCTATTACCTACTTCAAAACATTCAGATTAATGGTCTAAGGAAGCTACTGATATAAACGTAAACACCACATCGTCTGCTAGAGCGTTTGTTTGGCTCTTGAACGCATTCTTGGGACGCTCCGATGTGCTACTGGCTTGCACCGCATTTTCTGCAAGCGCATTCAGTCTTGAGCTTGAAAACGCACCTTTGGACGCTCCGATACGCTACTATTTATAGTGATCGGAGCGTCCCAAGGGTGCTTTCAAGAGCAAGACAAACTCGCTAGTAGACGAGGCGGATATGTGACAATAAGAAGAAGAAGAAGGTGTTTACGTTTATATCAACAGATTCCTTTGACCATTAATCTGAATGTTTTGAAGTAGGTAATAGGCTACAATGACAATGGTAAACTTTTGAAGTGATTTCATGAACATATGAGCCGATATGTGTGCACCATTGTGTCATTTGGGTGGCCTAATGCCTCAATGTTTTCGTCAGGCCACAGGTTCATAGGGGTAAAGTCCGATAATCCGAAAAATCCACTAATCCGAACGAGGGCCGGTCCGCTGCCCTTCGGATTAACGGAAGTTTACTGTACATAATAGCGCCCTTTCAAGCCCTTGCGTTAGCTGTTTGAAACAACCGCCGCAGGGAGAGAAAGAGAGGAGCCACGCCGTAAGGGTACACTTACTCTCTTACGGAATCGTCCTTATGATTGGGTAGCCTACTCACTACGAAAAAACTTCGTAACAAATAAAATAAAACAAAATTTTAGAAATACTATAAAACAAGCTTCCCAAACTTGTGGATGTTTTCCCGTGCGGAGTATTCTCCGTGAGACGCTGCTCCGTGAAGCGTCATCCCGCCTTCCTCTCCCTGCGTCCGTGCTGTGAGGACGTGCGAGACGTCTCTCTTCACTCTGAATTCGTTCGCCTCTTAGTGAGTCTTTTGCTCATTTGTATTTATCTGAGACATTATAGATTAGGTTTAGATTAGTTAGAACGGTCGTCCCCATTGGCACGGTCGCAGGGACTGTGTTTAATATAGGGTACAATATGTGACGTCCATGCTGTCTGCGTCGGACCCGGGCGCCTCTGTGTTAACTTTTCCTTTTCAGCATTTAGCTTTGCCTTTTAGCTAGTTGTTGTTGTTGTTCCCCAAGCTGCCTGGCCGAACAGCCCCAAGGCCCCGAGCAATTCCAAGGCCATAACCGAGCGCCCCCACAGAACCCCTCCCGCCGACCACAATAAAGCCTGGGTGACCGAAGCCACTCCATGGCGGGGAGCTGAGGAGGGTGCGGAAACGCCCGGGAAACCAAAGCCCCACCCAGGGCCCTGTGCCCCTCAGCAATTATGAAGAGAAAGTTGAGGGGCAAGGGAAAAATGTGACGCTTTGGCTTCCAATCTTGGTAGATTGGGAGGTCAATCCACGGAAAAGACGCCGTCACTTGAGATCCAGAAAACATACAAGTTAAAGGAACAGTCAGAGTAAGCTATGGGTATGGCAGAGATCGCTCAGTTCTCACTCTGATAGACCAGCCCATCACCACATGACTAGAACCCAATCCTCTCAGCATCAGCTAGGAAAGGCCCTAGAAAGCCGCCTTTGGCGGGGGGATAGCTCCCCTATTTCAACCCCTTTCGGGGTCGGGCACCCCCCCAGCTAGTTAGGAGGCTTTGTAAATGCTGGGCTCCACTACTTGGCCATCTATCTGATGGAGTAGCTGGTATGTTTATCGTATAGCAGGCGCTCTAGTTCAAGAGTTGCCCCACGTGGTGTGGAACTTTCTGGAGTGTGGATGTCTCTGCTTTTTCCCCTGTGGCTCGAGGCGACGTGTGGTAGCTGGTTGCTGTATTGTCGCGGGAGGTAAAGCGTCGCGTGTTTTTCGTGCTGCTTGCCCTAAGCCTCGTGACTAGCCTCATTGTAGGGGTATGTTTCTATAGCTAGGATTTATTATTGATTATTAAATTAAATAATAAGTGTAGCCTTAAGATGTTACTTTCGCTCTCATGTGGTATTATTTTACATGATTAGAAAGTGTCAGGAGACGTTCTGAAGTATTTTGAATGTTTTGTGTGTTTCAAGCTTGATCAGTCAAGTTCGTACACACAAAGGGTGTGGTTTTTCCCTCCGGCGCGCTTTTGTCAGAAATTGATGCCGGAGGCTCGCCTCGGCGGGCAAGGAATAGATCCAGGAAACCCGGTTCAACGGTTAACATGCCATTCAATTCCCCCGGCGGAAGATCTGACTTCTAATGTTTTTTTTTTAGCTCAGCCGACAGGACTCGCCTATACGGATATCCTCACGCGGCGGGAATGACCTTTATTCCGTCATCGCGGCGGACAAGTCTTAAGTGAGATCCTCAAACTATCACTCAAATAAGATCGGATAGTTAACATTACATATTCTTAACACCTCAGCTGCGGGGCCCCACATATGTCGGGCGAGAGAACCATGGCTACCCCTGCGGGGCCCGACAATATCCGGGCGGGATGTTGAGCACATTATCGGCTCTGAGAGAGAGTCCACGCGTTGGGAGGACGATAGGCGGGCTCTGACCGCTCGGCATGGATCGAGCGAGGTGACTGAGCTCCCCACCACAACACCCACACCCCTGGCCTAGCGAGACAGGGGAAAAACTCAGGAATTTACCGTATTTTAGGGTATTTGCCCTCGTGTTGCGCAATTGTTGCAAGAGAACCCGTGGTCGTACAAGAATGATTCAGGTGTCATTGGAAAGCTCTATTATCGCCCTTTCATGGATACATAATTGTATTACGCTCTTGCTCTTGTTTATGCATGAAAAAGAGCATGGAATGAAGCTCGTTTAGGGTAAATATGCCCGCCAGGCAGGTAGTAGAAGTTACAAACATCCCCGTCCGTAAGGGGTTAAGGAATAAATAGTTGTATAGGTCAGTGATACATAGTATCATAGATAGCAGTCATTTTACTTTCATGGAAAAATTCGATTTTTGGCTCAGCTGATATGACACCTATATGTTTGATATCCTCACGGCCTGGACTCCGTCATCGCGACGGAAAGGCCAATCATCCGTAACTAAAGCGGTAGGATTGTTGACAAATAACATTCTATAAGAATGAAACAATCAGCCGTCAGTAAGGCGGTAGGATTGTTGACAATTAACATTCTATAGGGATGAGACAGTATACTGTAGGTCAGTGATACTGAGTAAATATAACATGAATACTATATCTATCAATGCATTGTTAACTTATTTCAATATTACAATACCTCTCAATAAATCCTTGCAGTCTGGAACTATGCCTAATCAGTGGAAGCTAGCCAACGTAACACCGATATTAAAAAAAGGCAGCAAATCCCTACCCAGTAACTGTTGTCCAATTAGCTTAACCTCAGTTGTATGTAAAATGCTAGAAACACTCATAAGAGACAGACTCGTAAATCACTTAGAGGAAAATAACATACTTAAAGATACTCAACACGGCTTTCATAAAAAACGTTCCTGTTTAACAAACCTCTTAGACTTCTTCCACGATATCCTCAACCTCTACGATGAGAGTAAAGCTGTAGATATTATATACCTTGATTTTCAAAAGGCCTTTGACAAAGTTCCCCACAAACGTTTACTGATAAAACTGAAAGCGCATGGAATACAAGACAGTGTGTTGAAATGGATAGAAAATTGGCTCAGCGACAGAAAGCAAAGAGTAGTCATAAACGGTAAGGCATCTAAATGGACCAATGTAAGTAGCGGGGTACCCCAGGGATCGGTACTAGGACCAATTCTCTTTCTAATTTACATCAACGACATAGATGAGGGTCTCACCTGTACAATCTCAAAATTTGCTGACGATACAAAAATTGCAAATAGCGAACTCTCAAAAGAACAAGTTGACGATATGCAACACAATCTAGATAAGTTGTCATGTTGGGCCCAAATTTAGCAAATGAGCTTCAATGCGGATAAATGTAAAGTACTACATATCGGATACCAAAATGAGAAAGCAAACTATTCGATGAATGGCACTCAGCTTAAGAATGTAAACAGAGAAACCGATCTGGGAGTAACAATATCGAGTAACCTAAAACTGAGTCAACAATGTTCAGAAGTTGTTAGGAAGGCAAACAAAATAATTGGCTTTATAGGCAGGTCATTTGAGCATAAATCCAAAGAAGTTATCCTAACCCTTTACAATTCCTTAATCCGCCCTCTTCTGGAATACTGCGTTCAATCCTGGTGCCCTTATTACCAAAAAGATATAGACAAGCTAGAACGAGTTCAACATAGAGTTACCAAAATGATACCTAGCCTAAAGAACAAACCATACGAGGAGCGTCTTAGAGAATTAAATATATTTCCTTTAACCCAGCGCAGATTAAGAGGCGACATAATTCAAGTGTTCAAAATCATCAAAGGCATCGACAATATAAACTGTAGTAAGTACTTCACTATCGACCAATCTAATTACACGCGGGGAAACGGTTGCAAAATTATTGGTAAATCTTTTAACTCACACGAATCTAAGAATTTCTTCTTCAATCGAGTTGTCAACTTGTGGAATGGGCTTCCCCGAGACGTTATTGACTGCAGCACCGTTGATTTATTTAAACTTCGCCTAGACAAATATCTTGCATCAAACTCGCGACTGACTGCGTTTGTAAATGAATAACTTTATTTTATGCCCCCCTCAGTTACTAACCCATTTGTCCCCTAATAACTTCCTAATCCTGCCAATGTTCCCTTACCCACTCTAAACCACTATTTGGACACTTGATCCTCAGTGTTTTGGAGGACAAGCAGCCTAGAAGGGTCACTAGATCTGTTGTTGCTTGATTTCCTTTGTACTCCTTTGTACAATAGTCGACTCGACTTGTTAAGGCCGCGTCATACAGAGGCCGAACGTACAATACTAGGACAAAGTCCCGAATAGGATGACTTGCAAATTTTTACCGAATACAGCCGAGACTCTCCCGAAATTTGAAGATTACGAACATGGCCCGAACGAGTTCAGAATAATATCCGATAGTCAAGAACGACCTACGACAAAATCTCTAACAACTACCGAACATGAATCGAACTTACACTTGTTATGCAAAGAATGATTTTCGACCATACCCGAATCATCAGACACAGATCCCAATGACATTGGAATGCTTTAGGATAATTAACCGAACTTAACCGATGAGATGTCGACAAACAACCGATAGAGAAGAACATTATGAGAACAACATCAGACTGTTTTACGACTGTAGCACCTCTGTCCCCAGTCAGTCGACGCCCCTCCCCCCAACCAGCACCGCCTTTGTTCATGTACTTCCTCACTCCATCCTTCCACCTCTCATTCGTTTTCAAATACACCTAGACAAAATGTAGGCTATAATAACAAAGTATTGTAATCGAGTTTACTGTATTATAATGTACCACCTAACGTAAGACTAACGTATCCTAACCTAATTATTGTCCTTCCTAATCTCAATAAAAGCAACTAATGAAGGCCAGAATAACGATATACCCATAAATAATTGTAGTGTTCGAACCCAGAGGCAGAACAGAGGTATGGTACCGGTATCTATAACATGCTCGCTTTTTCTGGACCCCCTTCTCCCACATGTTTAGCATATTCGTTTTGAGGTTTAAGACGTTCGTTCCGTTAGTTTGGCTATTTTGAGACCTTTCGCCTCATTCTGTTATCAATATTAGCCTATAAGACCTTTCGTGTCTTTTAGGTGTCGATTTTTTCCTGGCGAGCAATAGCGAACCTCTAATTTTAGAAGAGGCCCACATGTTTAGCATATTCGTTTTGAGGTTTATGACGTTCGTTCCGTTAGTTTGGCTATTTTGAGACCTTTCGCCTCATTCTGTTATCAATATTAGCCTACAAGACATTTCGTGCCTTTTAGGTGTCGATTTTTTCCTGGCGAGCAATAGCGAACCTCTAATTTTAGAAGGAGGCTATTCTACTTGTTCGAAATCAATTCGGATTTAATTCCTAATTAAACAAGATACATCGAGCAGACATCCTACATTATTCGTATATTTGTCTGAATTTGATCGTAACTTGTTCTGAAAATTTGTAACTTGTGCGGGTTTTATTCTGGAATACGAGGGAATCATCGTAATTTTATCGAATTTTTGTCGGGAATTGTTCGGGATTTGTTCGGGATTTGTTCGAGATTTGTTCGGGTAGTTCCTAACAAATTTGGCAATTGAAAAAAGTACCGAACAAGTCCCAAAACAGAAGACCGAACTACGAATTAATCAGAACAACTTCCGAACGAGTTACGAATAATTCCCGACCAACATCCGACCATTTTGTAACGTTTTTTTTACCCGAATGTTCGTAGATATTTAGTGTAGCCACTAAATTTTTCCCGACTCTCCGGAATGTCGGCAACATACATGAACAACATCAGACCAACATCAGACCAACCCACGAATAGTACGGAACGTATGCCGAATTATGCAGAATATACCCGACCCGCCTGAAATTTGATTTTTTTTTGCAAGTCATCCTATTCGGGACTTTGTCCTAGTACGTTCGGCCTCTGTATGACGCGGCCTTTACTTATGTCATGATTACAATATCTCTAATTCCTGGGTGAGCGGGTTGCCCTTCTTAGATGCTAATATTAGAACTACATTCCGTACAATAATCTCTTTAGTCGTATTCGACGATGTTTCCTTTATAACAAAACAATATATTTCATCAGATTGACTAGAGTCTTTCCTAACTATTTCTCAAGCTAGATCTAACCTATCGGCAAATATTATGTATTCCCTTTTCTTGATTACTTCTCATAACCCCGTTATTACTAACAATTATTAAATCAGATTCCCATATGATTCTTCCTTAGTAATTTCATTTACTTACTAACCTAGAAGATCCTATTCTATTTATAGCTAAGTGGCATGGAACCTTTTTTAACATTAACAGCTATCTTTTCTCAACACTGCATCTTTTTATTTATTCATGAGTCTAATCCTTTTCTCTTTATTTTGTTCTATAAGAACACATCTATTTTTAATGGTTGGTGTGGTAAACTATCAATGGAAGTTAAATATTACTAAGCTATAATGAATCAAATAAAATTAATCTAAATGAAAACTACTCTATATCTAAATTGAATTCAATCTGAAACAAGCTAATTTATATCCAAAGGTCTCGCATAATAAATGTATATATAGGGTAAGGTAATAAGGGTTAATATTAGCCAGGAATTAACTCACCAATAGTTCCACGTGGCAATGAGGCAAGGGAGAACATTTTACCCAATATGGCGGTGGACAATGGGGAACGAGACTTCGGTCCCAAGACTCGAGTCAAGTTAAAGAAAGAATAAATGATTACATGGGAATGGACATGATTATTATAATTTATGCTTATCTATCAGTCAGTCATGATGTCGATGAGAGCGTCGTGATGGTGTAGCTGAGTGTATTGCTGTATGTGTATTGTGATTAGAGGCACAAAAGCTCGATCAACTGAGGGCGGAAAATTAGATGTTAACTGGTTGGTGTTCGTGAAGGCTCTGGCGTACCTCAAAAGCACACCTTGCTGCCTTGGCAAACCGCCAGGAGCCCAAATTATCGTACCGCATTTAGGTTGCTCTATACGATAAATTATATTAATATATACGATAAATTCATATATACTACATAAGACCATGGCAATATTGCTTAATAGCATATTAGGCCTTTTATAACTTAACTTATTTACAATCTTATAATATATGATCTACTCGTCCTACGTCGTGCTGTAGGAGAGATCGTGACGTCACAGAGACATACGAGATCACAAAAGAGTCATATTCTATCGTATTTATACGATAGTTGGTACCACTGGGTTTGTCTAGCATTTCTCTCTCTCTAGCAAGTCTGTTGCGGGCCCATAAGGGTCCTTATAAAAATATTGGGTTTCTTGTCTGGAACAATCTTCACCCCAAGGCCGGCCAATATCTCTTCTGGAAATCTTCAGTCCCATCTACCACTTGTCTCCCCACTTGAATTGCTTGTCTGTAGGTATGTAAGCTAGCAAGGTGGCGGCAAGCACCAGGATACTTGTGGTGTATCTGGTCGGCAGACGAAAGCTGTGTTAGGCCAGGGGTGGACTTTACTGGATGCCGGCAAGCGAGCTGGAAGGCTGGAGCAGGCTTGCCCAAATTTTCATCACATTGCAGGTGAGAGCGGGAAAGGTGGCTGCTGGCAGGTGAGCCCAGTGGTACCCGTGACAGAAGTGACGTCTGGGGCCCCGCCCACCTCTCTTTATAGGCCCGCCTCACGAAATGGCGTGCAATATTGGTCGAGCCAGTAGTCCGGGAAAAATAGGAAAATACCCTCAACAAAATGCAATAGTAATCATTCCAGGTTTAATCAACTCAAAATTAGGGTTGAAATAACATATCAAAAGTTTACTGGAATCAAAGTATGGGAACATGGTCTAATTTGCATAAATCCAAAATGGCTGCCACAGGAGCACTTCTAGTGCACCTAAACTACTTTTGGTGATGGTAAAGGACTTTTGTTGTTGATATGGGATATGGAACTCAGCAGAACAGGCTAGACACAGCCACAGTGATGTAGTGTGGTATTGATAGTTAACAGTTAACTGAAAATTAAACATTATGTAAAACAAAATAGTTGTTGTTGTTGCTGTTCCCCAAGCTGCCTGGCCGAACAGCCCCAAGGCCCCAAGCAAGGCCAAGGCCATAACCGAGCGCCCCCACAGAACCCTCCCTGCCTACCACAATAAAGCCTGGGTGACCGAAGCCACTCCATGGCGGGGAGCTGAGGAGGGCGCGGAAACGCCCGGGAAACAAAATAGTTGAATTATAGTGCGGTATCTATAATTTAAACCGGACATTGCCAACAAGATCTTGATAGTCAACAAAATCCTGCCTATTGGGTCTTCTCATGTCCTTTCACATGCTACCTACTATTCACAAATATAATAATGGAATAAATGTGTTAACTTAATGCATATAATCATGGTTATATTTTCAGCGTGTCCACATAAATATGGGTTATAACCGGTTCAGAAGTGTCAGTAAATATAGTTCTTGTGCAATATTTTCAGACTCTGATGTTCCGCCATACAGTCATACCTACATGAAAGAACAAATACAGAAGAAATTTGGAGACAATGTTATAATCACAAACATCACCGGTAAGCCAAATGTCGTCACAGTGTGGAAAAATGCAACAAGTATCCTGCAGGAGTTTCATTCTCAGCCAAAGACAACGAACACTCAGCAAGAAAAAGAGCGAATTCTTTTAACTGCTGCAACACTTGAAAAATGACATAAAAATTATTCAACAGCAGTCTTATATGTATCCCACCTGTGCTGAAATGAACTCGTAGAAGAGGCTTGTGAATTTTTCCCAAATCCCTTCAGTCTTTTCTGGGTGAACTTTTCACTGGTGTTGACAGCAAAATGAAGGTAGCATAAATTGGACAGTCAATGGTGCAGGCCACTCGGCGTCGTGGTTTACTAGCCCCTTTACAGCTTGGACTTGGCATTCAGCTGCACCATCATTTTGGCTCAAAATACCTAATAAATACACTCCACAAACTTGGCTTCACATGCAGCTACAAGGAAGTCTTCAGGTTTGAATGCAGTGCAGCTGTCAGTGAAGGCACAAAGATTCCAGACACAACTAACAACTTTGTGCAATACATTGCAGACAACGTTGACCACAATCTGCGAACCATTGATGGACACAACACTTTACATGGGATGGGTATAATGGCCACTGTGACACCTGCTATACCCAGGTCAACATCAGTCCCACGTGTTGAAGTTACCAACGAAGATATTTCTTCCATTGATCGAATCAACATCCATCACTTTGTATCAGTGGCTGAAGGTCATTGTCCAATGAAGTATGACAAGTTAGTAGAGTATGACACAGAGTACCTGACTAGGATCGACCTACTTTGGGATATATCACTCAGCATCAAATCACAAAGGCCTGTATGGTCTGGTATGATGCAGATGATCAACAATGTAGGCATCCATCCAGGCAAGTCTTCCATGGTATTCTTGCCCATGCTAGACATAGAGCCTGGTGACAGAACCTGCATATATTCTACCATGATGTATGTGAGTGAACAAGCTGCACGTTATGGTGCTACTCCAGTACTCACATTTGATCAACCGTTATGGTTCAAAGCTCTTGTAATACAAGAGAAAAGTGCAGAAGACAGCATTATCAGGTCTGTCGTGTTGCGCCTTGGAGGGTTTCATACTCAGATGAGCTATCTTGGAGCAATTGGCCACATAATGTCTGGTTCTGGGCTTCAGGAACTTCTGGAAGTTGTCTATGCTCTATGCTGGTAATGCTGTGTCACACATCCTCAGTGGCAAGGCAATTGCAAGAGCCGTCCGAGGGTATTTTCTAGTTTGTGCTGCCCTCCACATACTCCTAGTAGCAAAGGTCTTTGGATTTGAGTTGCCAAAGACAATACAGGATGTGGATATCCTAGATGATGATCAGACATGCACAGCTACTGATGAATGTGGAACCAGTGCAGATGAAGGAGATCAAACTCTTCCAGATATCCTGAAAGATGTCCAACACATCTATGATGACCTCATGAGTGGCAACATGACTGTGGAAGACGTAGAAAAGTCCCCTACAATGGGACAGATTGGTGAACAGCTTGAGCTTGCCAAAGATGAATTGAAGAAATCACGTACCTCCAAGTTTTGGCTCCAATATCTAGAGATGATAACTATTCTCCAAGTATTCATAAGAGCTGATCAAACAGGAAATTGGAAGATGCATCTTGCCGTGATGAGAAAAATGTTGCCCTTCCTTGCAGCTTCTGGTCACAACCATTACACCAAATCACTCCATCTATATCTGCAAAACATGGATCAACTGGAGGAGAAACACCCTGAAGTGTATCGACATTTCTTGCAAGGATATCACGTGATCAGGAGATCAGACAGGTTCTGGGGAGGACTTTCAACTGATCTCATCATTGAACAGGTCCTGATGCGCTCCTTAACCTCTGAAGTGCGCATGGGGGTAATTGGAAACGTCCCCCTGTGCTGACGTATTTGAGGTGTTTCCGCCACTAAAATATTCATTGTGCCATTAATAGCATTAATACTTATCCATATGCGCCTATTATGGGTTGATTATAAAGGTATTAACCTGAAACAACAATAAAACGAGTGAAAACAGCGTTTGGATGGTCAAAATCGGAGATATAGCCCGCGAGTTGTATAATGTATGGGTGAGGCAAGCTGCTTTCCCGCCAATTTCCCCCAAGGCCACTGAGACACAGTCGATCGATACTCTCTCTCTCTCTCTTGCACTCGCTTGCTATCAGTGATGACCACACCCTCCAATCGGATTTCTAATGTTAGCACGAAAATATACCTCAGAATAAGGGAATAACAGGGAAAATAGGTGATAACTGAAGGAGAGGAGGAAAGTGGGGAAGGAGGGGAGTTAGAGGACTGAGATTTTGCATGGCCCAGGGGCCAAAAAAAAAAAAAAAAATAATAAAAAAAAAAATATAAAAAAATATTTTTTTTTCGATGTCAAAAGTTGATTTTTATTTTCTCTGACTCTTAAGAGTCTCCCCGCAGTGCGCCGGGGGAACTCTTAAGAGTCTCCCCGCAGCTCCCGGGTTAAAGACGACAGGTGGCCTGACTCGTGGGTAGTCAGATGCAAATGTAAGTCAGGTTGTAGTACCAGGCAGTGTACATGCCGCAAGAATGGACTGGACTGTTCCACTGGCTGTGGGCATTGCCGAGGTCTCTGTACAAATATCTCACAGGTAGACGATGACGATGTAATAAATTAATGAGCAGCGTTTGATGATTGTTACTTTAGTTATTTTTGTGCAAACACGAACTGTCAAGTATTATTTCACAGTATTATTTGCAAAATATAGCATTCATTTTTCACGTACCTGCTATATACAGAGTACATGAAGTGCTTACTTTTACATACGATTTACATTTGCTGTTCGTGACGTATACTACTCATTTGTATTGCACATTTTATTTTGTAGTGTTTCATCAGGTTGTTTTACTAGATTCTAGAATACTATTATAACAGACTTAATCATTGTCTGGATGTACATATCGATGGAGAATGTACATTGGTTGCTACAATAGTACTTATCATCAACATAACAAATATGTCAGGGAATTGTCTTTTGAAATTAACATGTTCAATATCTGATTCGTACTTTAAATTGCAATATAATTACAATGAAATTTCGATTTCTGGCGCCCATCTTGAATTTATGCAAATTAGACAGTGTTCCCATACTTTTATTCGAGTAAACTTTTGATATGTAATTCTAGACATATTTCTGCGTTGAATAATGTTGCTTTCATTACTATTGCAATTTGTTGAAGGTTGACCCCTTTTTTGGCCTAATTTCCCCGGACTACAGTATCCCGGGCCCCAGCCGCGTGGCTTGAATGTTTCTCTCTCTCTCCTCCTGACTTATATCGTCATAATATATTCCTGGTAGCATGTTGCAGATGTCTTGTAGTGGCTTACGGGAGTATGAGGCTTGCACCGGGAGAATAGACTTATTGCTACCAGGAGAAACGGTTTGTGGAAGGAGCGAGAGCGATTTAAAAGGCGGACATGTAAGCGCTACTGGCTATGTCTGGGTTTGAAGCGTCCATGGCGGCTCCTGATTGGTCGAGCCGGAGGGTGTGACAATGTTGTGATACTCGCCAGGAATGTCAAGTACAGCTGGTTTGCTGGTTTAATGGGATGTTCTAATCCAGCGTTCTGATTAGCTGGCAGGATTTCTACTTCATTATATATTTCAGAAATATTACGTAATTCTTTGATAGGTGTGTATGAATTTGGATGAACGAAACTAAATGGAAGAGTGTTGTGGGTGGTCATATGGTTGGGTTGTGAGTTCGTAGCATCGAGGGATGGCAATATAAGCAGACGTGAGTTTTGGCTCTGGGTTCGTTGTTTTAGTGAACTTTATTTATATGCTCAATTGAGCTATTTCATGCTTCATTTGAGTTTCCACTAGTTTTGCTCCATCAGCTCCAACCCACGAGTTGGCAGTCTCTCTCTAGCGCACGGCGGAGTAGCAGCTCTCATCACTAATAGCAGTGAGTGTATAGCCGTGTGCTGGGTAGTCTAGCCCTCAGAGCTCCTGGACTATGGCAGAGTTTCCCTGCAACCTGGAATGTGAGGTGTGCGTCAGTAGCCTTGGACGTGTGGCAGAGTTCCCCTGCAGCCTGGAATGTGAGGTGTGCGTCAGTAGCCTTGGACATATGGCAGAGTTCCCCTGCAACTTGGAATGTGAGGTGTGCGTCTGTAGCCTTGGACGTATGGCAGAGTTCCCCTGCAACCTGGAATGTGAGGTGTGCGTCAGTAGCCTTGGACATAGCCTATGGCAGAGTTCCCCTGCAACCTGGAATGTGAGGTGTGTGTTTGTAGCCTTGGACGTATGGCAGAGTTCCCCTGCAACCTGGAATGTGAGGTGTGCATCTGTAGCCTTGGACGTATGGCAGAGTTCCCCTGCAACCTGGAATGTGAGGTGTGCGTCAGTAGCCTTGGACGTGTGGCAGAGTTCCCCTGCAACCTGGAATGTGAGGTGTGCGTCAGTAGCCTTGAACGTATGGCAGAGTTCCCCTGCAACCTGGAATGTGAGGTGTGCGTCTGTAGCCTTGGATGTATGGCAGAGTTCCCCTGCAACCTGGAATGTGAGGTGTGCGTCTGTAGCCTTGGACGTATGGCAGAGCTCCCCTGCAACCTGGAATGTGAGGTGTGCGTCAGTAGCCTTGGACGTGTGGCAGAGTTCCCCTGCAACCTGGAATGTGAGGTGTGCGTCAGTAGCCTTGAACGTATGGCAGAGCTCCCCTGCAACCTGGAATGTGAGGTGTGCGTCAGTAGCCTTGGACGTATGGCAGAGTTTCCCTGCAACCTGGGATGTGAGGTGTGCGTCAGTAGCCTTGGACGTGTACTTACACTAGTTGTATTTGCTGGAGTGAGCATGCTCGTTAATTCCCGCCTCCTAAGATATGTTTGTCATACCGTGCTTTGAAACTATGCACTGATGGTGCAGACACTACTTCGGCTGGCAATTTGTTCCACCCACTAATCGAGTTGGTAGGAAATCTTTTACTTTTCAGATCAGATTTACTATTAAGCACTTTTAGTTTGTAGCTGTGACCTCTTGTTCTCTCACCTCCATCCCTCTCTATGAAGTTTTCTTGGTCGATTTTGTCAATACCTCTAACACATTTGTATATCTGAATTTGCTGTCCTCGTTTCCTTCTCTGTTCCAGTGTAGGTAGATTCAATCTCTCGAGCCTCTCTTGGTACTCCAAATTTTCCAAACCTGGGATCATCCTCGTAGCTGCCCTCTGTACCCTCTCAATTTTGTGGATATGTTTCTTCATGTGAGGGGACCACACTACAGATGCATATTCCATCCTGGGTCTTATTATTGCCGTTATTATTTGTTTCATGGTGTTTTCATTAAGATAATTGAAAGACATCCTGATATTTGCCAATAGTGCTAGTGATTCTCTCACTATCTTATTTACGTGGCTTTCTGGAGACATGTTATCCTTAAATTCTATCCCCAAGTCTTTTTCTTTTTCTGCTTTGGGAATCACTTCGTTTCCTAGTTTATAATCTTTTCTAGGTCTGTACTTGCTTTTACCCATTTCTAGAGTCTTACACTTCCCTGCATTGAACTCCATATTCCATTTGATGCTCCATTCATGGATCTTTTGCAAATCTGCTTGGAGCTCAAGGCAATCCTCCTGGGTTCTGATCGTTTTAAGCAGCTTAGCATCGTCCGCAAACATGCTCATGTAGCTTGTTAGTCCCTCAGGTAAGTCATTTACAAATATTAGAAACATGATTGGGGCTAGGACAGATCCTTGTGGTACTCCACTCGTAATTTGAGTCCAGTTTGACGATTTCCCCCTTACTGTTGTTCTCATCTGTCTTCCGCTAAGGTAGCTCTCCATCCATTTCAGCAGTTTGTCTCCTACTTTTCCCTCATGTTTTAATTTCCACAGCAATCTCTTGTGTGGAACTTTGTCAAATGCCTTTTTAAAGTCTAGGTAGGCACAGTCTACCCATCCTTCCCTCTTGTCCACTGTGTCTATTACTCTAGAGTAAAAACTCAACAAGTTGCTTACACATGATCTGCCTCCTCTGAATCCAAATTGTCGGTCAGTAATTAATCTTTTGGATTCCAGGTAGTTCACCCATTTGTCCCTTATTAATCCTTCCAGAATCTTTATGAGGATGCTCAATAGTGATACAGGTCTATAGTTCAGTGGTTTATCTCTGCTTCCTCCCTTAAATATAGGAATAATGTTTGCTCTTTTCCAATCTGTAGGTACTATCCCTGTGTCCAATGATTTGGTCATTATATCATATAACGGTATACTCAGTTCCTTGGCATATTCTTTAATAATCCAGCCTGATACTCCGTCCGGTCCGGCGGCTTTGTTTGGATCCACCTTACTCATTTTGTCTATGAGCTCTGGTCTGTTAAATGTGACTTCCGGCATTTCCTCTGTACCTATCTCATTGGTTTCTGGTGTAATGAATTCTCCTTCTTTTGTAAAATTAATACTGATGCAAAATTTCTATTTAATTCTTCCGCAATTTCTGTATCCTCTTCTATGATTCTGTTTCCACTTTTAATCTTTACGATCGTGGCTTTTATCTTCCTTTTGCCGTTTACAAACTTGAAAAACATTTTTGGATTCTTTTCATAGTTCTCCACTATCCCTTTCTCATGGTTTGCCTCTGACCTCCTCCTCATTTCTGTGTATTTGTTTCTCTCCTCTTTATACTTTTGCCTGTTATCTTCCGAATCCCAGTTTCTCATCTTTTTCCAGGCTTTGTTTTTTGCTTCCTGTGCTTGCCTACATTCGCGGTTAAACCATACTTTGCGATTACTTTTTTTCCTATTATTAATGTACTTAGGGACAAAAGTTTTTATACCAGTATCATAGATCTCCATGAATGCCTTGAGTTTTTTGTCTACCTCACTTTCAGATAACACCTGATCCCAATTTTGTGACTTGAAAAAATCCCGTAGTCCTTCGAAATCGGTTCTGGAATACATCCAGTGGTTTTCCTTGTGCTTTTCCCTTCCCCTGGGTAGATTATACTTCAATAGTAAGTCTATGTCTAGAACTGCATGGTCTCTTTTTCCTAGTGGGCGTAGGTACTGAATACTTTGAACCTCCTCCTCCCTTCTTGTGAATAGAAGGTCCAATCTAGCTGGTTGATCACTTCCCCTTACTCTTGTTGACTCTTTTACATGTTGGTATATAGAATTTTCCATGGCCATACTTAAAAATTCATAGCCCCAACTTTCCTCCCCTGTTCCGGCTTCAAGATCTTCCCAATTCACTTCCTTGCAGTTAAAGTCCCCACACATGACTATTTCATCCTTTGAAGCCAAGATATTTCCTAGTACACTAATTGTTTCCTTTCGCATTAGGCTATGCTCCTCCTTACCCCATGTCTTCGTCTTGGGAGGTACATACGCTACTATCACCACTATTTTTTCGTTTCCACCAATCTCTAATGCTAAAACTTCTGCTGTTGAAGTTTCTAGTTTTATCTCAGACACAATCAAATCTTTCCTAGTAAGGATGCACACTCCACCTCCATGTCGAAATTGTCTGTCCCTCCTCCAAATCCTGTATTCAGACCATCCTAGCAAATTTATATCAAGGTCCTCTCTTAGTTTTGTCTCAGTGAGACATACTATTTCTGGTTTCTTAGTATTGAGTAAGTCTGTTAGTTCTAGTTTCTTAGAGATTAGCCCATCGACATTGCTATATAGAATCCTTATACTTTCTAGTCCCCCATTACCTGCTCCAAGCGCCTTATCTGCGGCAGTCTGTTCCCTACCCTCTTTTTCTTTTAGTTTCTTTTTACCGAAAGTTTCATAATCTTCCCCTTTCTTACTCCGTAAAAAAACTTATTCTTTTCTTGTTCTGTCCTCTTGCTATTTTCCTCCTTGGCGGTTTTCCTTAGTTCAGCCTCCTTCTTTCTCTCTTCTTCTGGTAAGTCTCGCCTGATGTAGATTTTGTCCTTACCCTCTAACCCTTTTAGCCTAGCTGCTACTGCCATGATTTCATCACATGTCCTTCTTGACTTAAATTCGATTTTTACCAGTCTATTGTATTCCTTTGTATATTTTCCCAGCCTAAACATGTCTGATATTTCCTCCTTCCAGGTGTCCTCCTCATCTTTAATAGATTCCAGAATCTTGTTGATGCGACCTTCATCCTGCTCTTTTCGTTTTGTCCAGTCTAGTTCCTCCTTTTCTTCCACCCCTGATATTATGAGGCAGTTAGCCCTACGACTTTCTTCCTGGATGGCCTGAGAGTTTTCGTGGATGCCTTGCTTAACCATACTTTTTACCTGGTCCTTTATCCTAACATCTTGCTGTTTCTGTTCATCCAATATCTTCCTGAATTCGTCACTGTGTGCCTTCCTTACACTGTCTAAATCTTTTACCACTTGGTCTCTAGTCATGCCCCAAGCATTTTTACCTTCAGAGATACTGGTGTCTAGCCTAGTCATTATCACTGCCTTTTCTCTCTCCACTAACTCCAACCTGTTCTTCAACTCACCATTTTCTGTAACAATTTCCTTCTTAACTATCTCCAAGCCGGTCACTCGGTCCTCCAAGTTCTTGATTTTGTTCAACAGCATGTAGCAAAATTTTCCAGTGTCCTCAGTCGTCCATGTTGTCATGAAACCGGGAAAATCCGGCTCTCCCTCCGATTCGTCACTCCCGCCTTTATCACCCCTCCCCCCCTCAGCCCCCTCATCACCTTCATTCACCATCTTCCCCACCTATTTCCTCTTGAAGTTGGAATCAAATATCTTGCCTCTTGTGCTGGGTAATACACTTACATAGGACATTTACTTTTAGCCACCATACTGAGCCGAGAACTTCCCGCGCCGAAAACAACAATATTGTGCGGTCTCTTCCGATTGTTCACTCACACCCTCTAGTATTAGTCACTAATTTCCCACTTGCCAGCCGAAGTTTACTTGTTTTTTATCATCATCCTAATCCCTGGTGTCCCCTTTACATATGAATAAGAGATAGATTATAGCTCACTCCCACCTGCAACCATGTAAGTAGAAATCAGCTGGAGCCTGTGGACCGCTTCCTCTCTAGTCAGCTGGTGTCTGGTGTGTGGCAGAGTTCCCCTGCAACCTGGAATGTGACGTGTGCGTCTGTAGCCTTGGACGTTTGGCTAAGTTACCATTCAGCCTGGAGTGGGAGGTGTGTGTCTGTATCCTGGCTATATCCTACAGTTGGTGATGTGGTGTCTGCTCTACGACCTCTACGGTACGTTATGAAACACGCTGGCTATACCTTGGGGTCCCTATATGTCTAGGCTGTCCCAGTACTACTTCGCAAGACTACTACTTGTGACTGAATAATGGTCGCTTATATAACGCAACTCTACATCCTTCTTTGAGTACTATAAGCCCTACTCATCCCGCTCTACCATAATTCTCTAATTATAATATTGTATGACTGTCATGTATGATGGGAGTGTGAATGAAGTGCGTGAGATGTAGATATTGTATGGGGTTGAGTTATAATAACTTGCAATATATTTTTCTTAGAATATATATATAACGCATATTATTTTCTATCACTGAACCTTATATTGATTAAGAAAATAATGAGTATTTGTTTATCGAGTGTATATAGATTACTAATGAAGTAATCGTCTTACTCAGAAATCACTGAACCTATTTTGTTTATCTGGTGTGATTTTCCTGACAATATACAGGAAGTGAATCAGAAAATAGTGGTAGTGGTAGCAGTGGTATGGAGTAGGTTGTTTGTTTATGTTGTGATCTACGCAATAAGCATAGAGTATACCATATACAACACAGAGACGCATGGTAACAAAACATAGTCTGTTTGCTATAACTTGGCTAGAAATCTTGACCACTAACCTCTGTAACTCAAAAAACGACTGGAGTAATCAATCTAACATTTCTGCCATTTGAGAGGAGTTAGCCAGGATCAGTAAGTAAAGACTTGCTGACAATTCTGGATGTGGGATTCCTAGTCCTAACCTTCAGGGGCTATCTGCACCACAAATGGAACTGGCGATGGGGTCGCCACATCCCTACGCCTACAACCAGGAAATAAGTGTTGAAATTAACAGCCCATTTGTTCCAACCCTTTCATTAGGTCTTTAACCCATTGCCTGCGGGAGACGTTCCCGAACACCATAGCAATTTACAGCAATTTATAGGCTTTTAAAACCTCTTAAAGCCTGTAGAATCGAGTGCAAGGGAGCGGGAGCGCGACAGGCCACACATCCTTCCCCCAGCCAGGCAGCCGCGGCACTGAGGGCTCTGAGTCGGAGTCTCGCGAGATATACAGTGCTGCCAAAGACAAATGTAGCGCGACATTAGCGATAATTGCTAATTTTAACGAATGTCTATGGTAGCACTGTGGGTGAACCCTGCGAGTTACGAAGCTCGTTGTGGTATCATTTTGAAGCTATTTGCTTCTAGTTTTTGGCTGAATAAATTTAATTTCATTCAGACACTTGGCTAATCAATCAGGAGTGCCTGAATGAGCCTTAATATGGTGGAAATAGGCGGAAATATGCCCGCAGTCAAAGTGTTAAGGGGGATGGTTCACTTTCTTGTCGATTTTTTCATTTATTGATTATTTTTCTAGTTTCCTCCCTAGATCTCCATCAAACTTAAAAAAGACAAGCCCAGGGTCCCCTTTCAAGATATATTTGTACATTTATCGGTAGTAAAATGTCCCGGCTGAAGGCCGGTTCCTCCTAAATTACAGGCTCGCTATCGCTCACCAGGAATAGATAGACACCTAAATGACACTAAGAGTTTGAATATTGACAAAGAACAAGAGCGAAAGGTCGTAAAATGGAAAGGTCTTGACATTGTTATAGAAATGGGACCAGAAAAACGACCCGTTCCCCAAGGGGAGATGGGTCGTTCCCCAAGGGGGGATGGGTCGTTCCCCAAGGGGGGATGGGTCGTTCCCCAAGGGGGGATGGGTCGTTCCCCAAGGGGAGATGGGTCGTTCCCCAAGGGGAGATGGGTCGTTCCCCAAGGGGGGATGGGTCGTTCCCCAAGGGGAGATGGGTCGTTCCCCAAGGGGGGATGGGTCGTTCCCCAAGGGGGGATGGGTCGTTCCCCAAGGGGGGATGGGTCGTTCCCCAAGGGGAGATGGGTCGTTCCCCAAGGGGAGATGGGTCGTTCCCCAAGGGGGGATGGGTCGTTCCCCAAGGGGAGATGGGTCGTTCCCCAAGGGGGGATGGGTCGTTCCCCAAGGGGGGATGGGTCGTTCCCCAAGGGGGGATGGGTCGTTTTTCTGGTCCCCCTTCTGCCTCACGTTTAGCCCCATTAATTTTCAAATTTTATGACGCTCGCCCCATTAGTTTATCGATTTAATAAACCTTTCGTCCCATTTCTATAACAATATCAAGACCTTTCATGCCATTTAGGTGTCGATATTTTCCTGGCGAGCGATAGCGAGCCTGTAGTTTTAAGAGAAACCAGACTTCGGCCGCGGATTTTTTCTATCAAAAAATGTACAAATTTACGTTGAAGGGGGTCTAGGGAGTGTTTTTTTTTTAAACTTGATGAAGGTCTAACGAGGAAACTAAAAAAAAAAAAAAATATATAAATAAATAGAGCCCAATAAATAACCACTGTCCCCTTAATGAAGATGGAAGTGCGGTAAGAGACAATGAAAGATGTAAGGTGGAGGAAGAAGAAAGAAAGGATATTGGTGGAGGATGTTGGTATATGTCAAAATATTATAATATATTTAAAGAGGCCAAAAGAGAATGTGGCTAAAATAAGTGTACACGTCATGCATATTATGAAAAGTGTGAACAGTAAATTGTCAAATCTTGAATGCGCAATTGCTTGTTTAAGTTTTACTTCAATGTCAATGTAAATTAGTATCAATAGTAATTAAGGTATATAATTAAGCAAATATAAATAAGAAATTCCACTTAGGATTTAAGATAAGACGTGATACAGAAATATACCATCATCAGCACCTCCATTGAGATATCGTACAGTCAATTAAAACATTATGACTATAAGTTAATATTCATATCCACATAATCACATTCGACCTCTGATCCACAACAACAACAACAACAACATAAACAAAAACAGGAAAATCCTCCTTTCATAGGCCTTCGTATTCGTGAAGGCAAAAAAATGTGGACCGTGTTTTTCCTCCTAGACTAAATTTTTAAATACTCGTCGCTTCATTATTGACACTGAGAGAGAGTTACGCCCGTGCATGAAGATAAGTCCTTTTAGCCATCACCTATATATTAATAAAGCCCTGGAACAAAATAGAGTGAAGAATGCTTGCTTGCGCTCTCGGGGAAAGACAAACGCTTAGGGTTATTTATGGTTCAATTAGGGTGTTTTATGAGAGCCTGTAATTATGGGAGACAAGAGAGCCATCACTTTAGTCCCCCCATGCAAAAGAGACATTAACTTCCCCCAGCCCTAACAAAAAACGGGGTGTGGGTACGAGGAACAAACTGAATACTGGAGTGTTTTGGGGTCCGATCAGGAATAATGAGGGTGAGAGTTAAAAGTAGCAGAAATAAAAATAAAAAAATAATTATGGGAGTTACCCCTTAGAGGCTTAGAAGAATACGACACATTTTGACAATTTATTCTGGCTATCATTAGACGATGTTATTTATATTAGGAAGGGTATTATAGCTCCCACAGACCCTTCCTAAGCTGTATTAAATCATCTAATGATAGCCAGAATAAACTGTCCAAATACATGGTAATCTTCAAAGAGTTAAGTATACCACGGTTATAAGACTCTTCCCCTGCTTGACCAAAGAGTTAAGTATACCACGGTTATAAGACTCTTCCCCTGCTTGTCCAAAGAGTTAAGTATACCACGGTTATAAGACTCTTCCCCTGCTTGACCAAAGAGTTAAGTATACCACGGTTATAAGACTCTTCCCCTGCTTGACCAAAGAGTTAAGTATACCACGGTTATAAGACTCTTCCCCTGCTTGTCCAAAGAGTTAAGTATACCACGGTTATAAGACTCTTCCCCTGCTTGACCAAAGAGTTAAGTATACCACGGTTATAAGACTCTTCCCCTGCTTGACCAAAGAGTTAAGTATACCACGGTTATAAGACTCTTCCCCTGCTTGACCAAAGAGTTAAGTATACCACGGTTATAAGACTCTTCCCCTGCTTGTCCAAAGAGTTAAGTATACCACGGTTATAAGACTCTTCCCCTGCTTGACCAAAGAGTTAAGTATACCACGGTTATAAGACTCTTCCCCTGCTTGTCCAAAGAGTTAAGTATACCACGGTTATAAGACTCTTCCCCTGCTTGCCCAAATACATGGTAATCTTCAAAGAGTTAAGTATACCACGGTTATAAGACTCTTCCCCTGCTTGACCAAATACATGGTAATCTTCAAAGAGTTAAGTATACCACGGTTATAAGACTCTTCCCCTGCTTGACCAAAGAGTTAAGTATACCACGGTTATAAGACTCTTCCCCTGCTTGACCAAATACATGGTAATCTTCAAAGAGTTAAGTATACCACGGTTATAAGACTCTTCCCCTGCTTGACCAAATACATGGTAATCTTCAAAGAGTTAAGTATACCACGGTTATAAGACTCTTCCCCTGCTTGCCCAAAGAGTTAAGTATACGACGGTTATAAGACTCTTCCCCTGCTTGCCCAAAACCGTCTCACCTGTTGTGGCTGAGCGTGTTTTTTTTCTTCTATGTAAGTAAGGGAGACAAAAGGCAGAAATGCCTGTAGCGAGTGCCTCCTCCCGAGTAGAAAGAGTGACAGGGCCAAATCAAGGAACGTTCTAGCCAAAATGCAGGGACAACGGAGTTTGAAGCAGTTTAAGTCATAGAAAGAGGGAAAGACTGATTCTGGGAGAGAGTTCCAGAGCTCAGTTGTTGAATAGAAAAAAGACAGAATAATGTTTCACTCTTGGGTTGGAGAGCTGCACAGAGTAGTGGTGGGATTGTGTTGCAAGACAGGTGCTACGTGCTCTACGAAGAAGTGGTGGTATACACTGAGAAAGCTCTGAGGAATACTGATTATTGTAATAGCGGTAGAATAGTGAGAGAGATGCAACATTACAGCGAAGAGAGAGCGATTGCAGATAATTGGTGAGTGGACGTGAGTTAATGAGACGGAAGGCTTTCTTTTCTACTTTGTCTAGAAGTGCTGTGTGAGAGGATCTTCCCCACACGTGTGAACAATACTCAATACATGGACACACTGTGCCCCTGTACAGAGCAAGAAGCTGTGCAGGGGTAAAGAACCCCTTGAGACGGTTGAGCACATCCAGCTTTTGGGAGGCTGTCCTTTCGTCCCATTTCTTTGTCAATATTAAGATTGTTTGTGTCATGTGGGTGTCTATTTTTTCCTGGCGAGCGACAGCGAGCCTGTAATTTAAGAAGAACCAGCCTTGGGTCGGGACATTTTTCTATTGAAAAAATTTACAAATTTATCTTGAAGGAGGGTCTTAGGCAGGTGTTTTTATAAGTTTGATGGGGGTCTAGGGAGGAAACTATAGAACAAAAGAAAAAGTAAAAAGATACATAATTGAGCCAATAAATACGCCCATCCCCCCTTAAGTAAGATAAAGCCTTACTCCTTTGTTACCTAGAGGCCCTTCCTAAACTGCATACACTGATCTAATAATAAACTGCATACACTGATCTAATAATAAACTGCATACACTGATCTAATAATAAACTGCATACACTGATCTAATAATAAACTGCATACACTGATCTAATAATAAACTGCATACACTGATCTAATAATAAACTGCATACACTGATCTAATAATAAACTGCATACACTGATCTAATAATAAACTGCATACACTGATCTAATAATAAACTGCATACACTGATCTAATAATAAACTGCATACACTGATCTAATAATAAACTGCATACACTGATCTAATAATAAACTGCATACACTGATCTAATAATAAACTGCATACACTGATTTAATAATAAACTGCATACACTGATCTAATAATAAACTGCATACACTGATCTAATAATAAACTGCATACACTGATCTAATAATAAACTGCATACACTGATCTAATAATAAACTGCATACACTGATCTAATAATAAACTGCATACACTGATCTAATAATAAACTGCATACACTGATCTAATAATAAACTGCATACACTGATCTAATAATCAACTGCATACACTGATCTAATAATCAACTGCATACACTGATCTAATAATAAACTGCATACACTGATCTAATAATCAACTGCATACACTGATCTAATAATAAACTGCATACACTGATCTAATAATAGCCAGGAGAGAACGAAAACTGCATAATCATACTCCAAAAGAAACTATCAAATATTATGAACCGTGTATCAGTGACATGTGTTATATTATATTCTAGGTGTATCAGCGACATGTGTTATATTATATTCTAGGTGTATCAGCGACATGTGTTATATTATATTCTAGGTGTATCAGCGACATGTGTTATATTATATTCTAGGTGTATCAGCGACATGTGTTATATTATATTCTAGGTGTATCAGCGACATGTGTTATATTATATTCTAGGTGTATCAGCGACATGTGTTATATTATATTCTAGGTGTATTTTGACGTGTGTTATATTATATTCTAGGTGTATCAGCGACATGTGTTATATTATATTCTAGGTGTATTTTGACGTGTGTTATATTATATTCTAGGTGTATTTTGACGTGTGTTATATTATATTCTAGGTGTATTTTGACGTGTGTTATATTATATTCTAGGTGTATTTTGACGTGTGTTATATTATATTCTAGGTGTATTTTGACGTGTGTTATATTATATTCTAGGTGTATTTTGACGTGTGTTATATTATATTCTAGGTGTATTTTGACGTGTGTTATATTATATTCTAGGTGTATTTTGACGTGTGTTATATTATATTCTAGGTGTATTTTGACGTGTGTTATATTATATTCTAGGTGTATTTTGACGTGTGTTATATTATATTCTAGGTTTATTTTGATGATGTTACGCAGCTTAGGAAGGATAATATGGTAGTTAAATGGGTTGGTTGAGATAGTTTGAAGCCTATTGATTGCTAGAGGTCCTTCCAATACAATGGTATTATACAGTAGTTGCCAGTATATGATGAAAAGGACGAACAAGGTACTGTAGGGGTTAAGGGGAGGTTTTTAGTGTGTTTCCTAGACTTCCATCAAGCTTGAAATTACACCCCCTTGACCCCCTTTCAAGATAAATTTGTAAATTTTTCGGTAGAAAAATGTCCCGGCCGAAGGCCGATTCCTCTCAAATTGCAGGCTCGCTATCGCTCACCAGGAAAAAAATTGATACCTAAATGGGACGAAAGGTCTTAAAAGTGACATAAATTGGGTGAAAGTTCTTAAAATCGCCAAACTAATGGGGCGAATGTCTTAAAATCTCAAAAGCAATGGGGCTAAACATGAGGGAGAAGGGGTAAAGAAAAAAATCCCTTAAGTGGAAATCTCCCCTTAAGGGGGAAGGGTTTATTTTTTGGTCGATTATTTCATATATTTATTATGTTTTTAGTTTCCTCCCTATAACTTCAGCAAACTTTAAAACAAAAACATCTATTAGATCCCCCTTCTTGATTAGTTTGTACATTTTTCAGTAGAAAAATGTCTCGGCCGAAATTACAGGCTCGCTATTGATCGCCAGGAAAAATATCGAAACCTAAATCGCACGAAAGGTCTTGATATTGACAAAGAAATGGGGTGAAAGGTCTTAAAATCGACAAACTAATGAGGCAAACATCTTAAAGTCTGAAAACTAATGAGGCAAAATGTGAGGAACAAAGGGGACCAGAAAAACGAGTCATCTCTCTTTAACCCGTTGAGCCCCGGCTAGTTATAATATTTTGTTCACCCCAGTCCCAAGCCATTTTCACTTATTTTTTGTGTTTGCTAAAATGGAAGACAAGGATGAGAAATGAAAAAAAAACAAAAAAAAATCACCTCTGACATTTTTTTTTTTGGGGGGGGGGGGCCGGTGGGGGGTTGGGGGGGGGGGAGCTTCAAAAAAATTTGTTGAGCCAAAATGGAAGAGAATGGTGAGAAATGAACACACAAATAAAAAAAAACTCATTTCGGTCATTTGGGGGGCGGGGGGGGGGGGGGGTTTCAATAGTTCGTCTCCCCCGCATGACCACCCGCCCGGGAGCACTAGGGTAAAAACTGAGTATGGCATTGTACGGCATACATCCTAAGGAGTATCTCACATAAATCTCAAGCCTCTAGCTCCCATACGACCGGAGTAATGAAGGTTCAAATTGGCGGTAAACTAGGGGTGTAAACTATCCCCACTAAGCCCACCACCACCAGCCGCGCGGCTGTCTCGGCCCGCTCACACCTACTGACCCGGCTCCCCCACACACTACGGTACCGCCCCCTCCTATTCTCCCGCCATTTCCTACCTTACGAGCCACGTAAGTGTTTTTTATATGTCGGACGCACGTGATGCGTCGCTGGGAGTTGGTGATCAAAGACTGCCGACGCAACACGTGCGACGCTGGGTCTCAACGGGTTAAGGAGGTAATATATTATCCGCTACCTGTTCATCCAATATCGGCCGACCATCACTCCTGGCTTGATCTGCGCCTCAATAGACACGCCCATCTCCCCTTAAGGAGTTATGCCCTGTTTTTCTACAGGATTAACTTGGGTAATGTGAGTTCTAACTGACTGGGTATACAGTATAAGGCTGCATGCACAAAACAAGGTATGAGGAATAGAGAACACAAGTTAAACACACGGTAGCAAGACACACGATCACGTTTATTGATGATGGTTAATAGGAAGCATAAGAAGGTATGAATACTCGTACAAGACAAATGATAGAATTGAACAACTAGCATTAAGTGGATCTGGATGGAGCCTAGTCTCCCACTTCCAACGTTCAGGTATTAATCTTCTGATCACTGGCTTTGTTCGCAAGTTTATACTGGAGACCCTCAATGTTACTTATAGATTCAATTTCACTATTTAGATTGATTACTGGTAGCTCTGGTGCACAAGTAGTAGTTCACAGACTAGATTAGACACGCGTATTTTAGAGGACGGGAATTCTAGTAACCTCAGCGGGTACTGATCTACGTTTTATATTCTTATAGCAGAAACACGTAGAATGCAAATCAGTGGGCGAACATTAGATATCACTAGGGTTTTACATCTATGTAATAATATCTAGATATATGGGTAATTACGAGAGTTAATATCGCCTGTTAATTAATAAACACTGATACGCTTAGCACTTCCTAATGGAATGGTTATATATGAATTATACTGGGATAAAGATATAGCCACTTCGTAGAAATATGAATAAGTGAGTCTTTAAATAGTACTGTAACACTGTAGTACTGATAGAGTGAATCTGGGGTAGTATTTGATTGGTCTGGTCCTGGTTATCTTGCGTCCGTGATGTTGGGGGTTAACGACTGGTTCCGTGCCCGTCCAGGGGGTCCATATGTAGGAAGTTCTCAAGACGGATCTCTTGGCGATCGTTGCTGGCTACACGCTTATATACCCACTGGTTTGTGAAGGTTATAAGTGTTGATATGGGTATATATATCGTGTTACGACCTGGCACTCGGGTACACAAGGGCTCTCAATCAGGACTCGAATACGGCTCGCTGCCACAACGGAAACACACGATCCCAACCCCTGAGTACTGCCAGCCGAACAAAAAACACCAATACCCTCCAGAGTTCAATCTGCTATAACGGGGTATACAAGAACTCGGTACTAGTGTTCAACAACAGACTAATAAAGAGACAGGAATTCTCTAGTCTGGTCAACAATCAAACAAAGAAGTAAGAAACAACAACACCAAAGAATAGTGTTGGCCGAAGCCGAAGTAATCCACCCTTGACTAAGAACTTAAGAAGTCCTCCACCCTCTACTTCGGATCGGCACTATTACGTTACGTTAATTAATAGTCCTTAAGCATCGAGCAAGGAATCTTCTGAAAAAGTTAGATGCTTCTCGGATGCTCGTAAGAAGTACGTATCGGATTTTGAACAGTAATTCAATAAGCAAAACACTGGCAATTAAATACTATTAAAGGTTTAAATTGGCATAAGAATAATTAAAAGAATATGCAATAGTAAATGGCAAACATTAAAAAGAAGTACTCCGCAAATGCAACGGCAATAGCCTACTCGGATTGTGCTCGTGGGCCACTAATCACTAAAGTAGCCAAGCGTGCAACACATGAAATCAATAGTGCATAAACAATATCATACATAAGGAAAGCTTCAATACTATTCTGTATCTACTAATCGAGTAAAGTCTAGCTGGGGTACTGTGGGCAAAAGGTAGCAGTGACTGAGCAAAAACGGCTCGTAGCCTAGCGAAGTCCTCACAACTGTTTAAAGTATTACGTTAAAACTAACAAGTGCACTTTGAGAAATCCAGATCCCTTGTATCTGGTTTTCTCCCGGCTCCTTGACAAAGTAAAAACAAACTGTTAATAAAATACAGGGTGGTTAGGCTCTTGCCCTCACGCACTGTAAATTATTAACTCAACACAGTCAGCCGCGAAGACAACCTAGGCTTCACTGAACCGAAACGAGTATGCAGGTTTATCGCTTAACCACTGCATCAAACAACAACTCGTAACACAGAAAAGCCTTACCCCAGTCTAGCATTACCTAGACCAGCAGAAAACAGGAATAATAATAATAACACACAGGCAAATGCATATACAAGTGCAACAAACATAAATCAATCCTATTCTAAGTTAACCCTTCCAAAATAGGCTATCTAATAGGCATGTATCTCGTGAGAACTGAGAACTCAAGCGATAATACGTTGGCTGACTAGCTCTGCACCAACGGGACCATGGAAGTTAAAAAGGGTAGGGAAAAGAGGAGATAAGAATGTAAGGTAGTAGAGAAAGTTTACATCAGTCAGAAGAATATATATAGTTAGCAAGGGAAATGAGAAGTCGCTCTGCCTAATGAGTTCTGATTAAAAAATGGCTAGACTTCCCTTTTTATACCCGGCCCTCTAGTGAGCCCAACGTGAACTACTAAGGACCGCCCACTGACAATCATTACGTAATTTCTCTCTCTCCTCTGGGATAGACAAAGGCTCCCCTAGCACTGAGGGGAGGGGGAAGGGGGGAGTGCTAGTGAGTTAGGCCCACCTCCCGCATGGCGCACCCACTGACCCCCAACGGTGGCTGCTGCTTCTCCCATCATTACAAATAAGTTTTACACACAATACTTATAACTAATGATATAAAATAGAACTCGTTGACTCAGATGAAAACAAAATACATATTCATATTACTTATAGTACAACAGCTCACATGAACTAAGTTAGGAAACTCTACATAGACTACAGCCAAAGTTCCTGCCCTGACGATCCTAGCGAGAGTGGGGCATGACTAGGCGTTCTGTACAGCATGCTCACACTGGACATGCGTCACACCTCCCCCAAGATTTTACTTGCTCAACCCTGAGCTAAAATCTGACAAACACAGAACCCCATCAAGCCCCTCACACCCAGCGACCGCATGGCACTAAAACAAAGCTGAGTTTATCACCAAAACACATCTTATTATTAAAAAAAAAAATTCACATTTTATAACTCCTCCCAACAATAGCAAAAAGACAATATCATGCTCCCAGAGCGAGCTTACAGCAGCTCAGCCGTTTGATAGTTTGTGGACTACTCAAACTCTATAGGCTATGACAAACTTATACGATTATCTATATCAAAAGAAAGAGTTTTTATATGATTTTTATATTTTAATATGTTTTTCCCGGCTGCACTATAAGGGCAGCCTATTTTCCTCCACTCAAACCCATACACCTGTGATAGCCTACGACTGATCATCCACCCTTGATAAACAATCCGCGATCACATTGTCACATCCAGCAATATGACGGATGTCCAGGTTATACTCCTGCAACATCAAAGACCACCTGGTCAGTCTCATATTGCGATTGTGAAATTGATTCAGGAATCTCAAAGGGTGATGATCAGTGTAGATAACCACGACTGGGCCATAGGCTGGAACATACACCTCGAAGTGCCTGAGCGACAGCACAATCGCCAGTAATTCCTTTTCTATTGTAGAATAGTTCTTTTGTGCAGCATTGAACTTCTTAGAAAAGAAACTTACTGGGTGTTCCACACCTTCATTGTCTGTCTGTAGCAAGACAGCCCCAGCCCCTACACCACTAGCATCTGTTGCCAGCTGAAAAGGCCTGTTAAAGTCTGGGGCCCTGAGTATTGGGTGAGTACATAGCAAATGTTTCACCAAAGTGAAAGCCTTTTCACACTCAGGTGCCCACAAAAACTTTTTGTCTTTAGATAACAAATCTGTGAGAGGTGCCAACACCGTTGAGTAACCTTTTATGAAGCGTCTGTAGTAGCCTATCATACCCAAGAATCTCATAATCTGCTTCTTGGTTGTTGGGTGCGGAAATTTATTGATAGCCTGTACCTTGTTCTGAGGAGGGCACACCTGTCCCCTTCGCACTACAAACCCAAGGTACTGCACAGTGGCTTTTACGAAGTCACACTTTGCCAAATTTACTACCAGACCTGCTTCACTAAGTTTCCGGAACAAGGTCTCAAGGTGCTCACAATGGCTCTCAAAGTCGTCATCATAAATGATTACATCGTCCAAATATACGGTGCAATTTGGAATGTCCTTTACAATTTCATTCATCAGGTTCTGAAACGTTGCTGGTGCATTCTTAAGTCCGTAAGGCATAACATTGCACCGGTAGGTACTCCCGTCCACAACAAAACCACATACCTCTTTAGCACGCTCGGACAAAGGTACTTGCCAGTAACCTTTTACTAAATCTACTTTAGACAAAAAACGAGCATTACCAATTTTGTCAACACTATCATCAACCCGAGGAAGAGGATATGGGTTAGTTGGAGTCAAACCGTTTAGCCTACGGAAATCAATACAAAAGCGTACCTTGCCATCTGGCTTAGGCTGCAGTGTTACGGGGGAAGTCCACTTAACTGTGCCTTTATCTATCAACCCTCTACCGAGCATATACTCCAACTCATCCCTCAGAGCTGGTAGTTTTATGGGGGGCACACGGTACGGGATTGACTTAAAGGGTAGATGGTCCCCCACGTCAACATCATGCATAGCCTGAGTAGTGAGGCCTGGGTGTTCAGCAAATACAGTGGGGTATGAACCGAACAACTGACGGATAGCATCAAACTGCGGCTCAGGCAAATGAGCTATAGCCTCGTCAGCCCTAAGGCTCGAGTTCCCCGCCCACTGATCCGCTGAAACATGTTGATCCCAGCTATCCTCCTCTGAAGCTTGACTGTCCCCCTCTCCTTCTCCACCACGGCCGCAACAAGCCAACACAGGGACAGTGAGAGGCTCAGAGGGGCGCCTCACATACTCTTTAATAAGGTTCACGTGACAGAACTGGTTCTTTTTCCTCCTGTCTGGAGTGGCAACAAGGTAATCTAAATCTGAAATTTTTTCCACAATTTTATAAGGTCCAGTGTACTTCGCAGAGAGGGGGTTACCAACCAAAGGCAACAAAATTAATACCTCTTGTCCTACAGTGAACTTCCGGAGCCTCACTTTGCGATCATACCTGTCCTTCATCAAAGCTTGTGATTCTGTCAAATTTCTACCTGCCATCTCCAGACTCTTAAGCATGCGCTCACGGCTTTCAAGCACATACTTTAATAATGGACAAGGCTGCACAGTCCCCTCCCAAATTTCTTTCAGCATGGTAAGGGGGCCCCTGACACGGTGTCCAAAAATCAGCTCGTTTGGACTAAATCCCAGGCTCTCACCAGGTACCTCCCGAGCAGCAAACAGCACATAAGGCAATCCAAGATCCCAATCCATACCGTTGTCAGCACAATAACACCTGAGCATGCTTTTAAGTGTAGCATGCCACCGCTCAAGCACCCCTTGACTCTCAGGGTGATACGCTGACGATACTACTGCTCGTATCCCATGCTGTTGCATTGTTTGCTTGAACATGTTGGAGGTGAAATTAGATCCCTGATCAGACTGAATCTCCTCCGGGTACCCGTACCTTGAGAAGTACCACAACAAGTTACTGACTACCGTCTTAGCCATTCCATTTTTCATAGGGTATGCATCGGGGTATCTAGTGGCAACATCCATTATGGTTAACAAAAATTTATTTCCAGCCTTAGTGGGAGGGAGTGGACCAACCATGTCAACAATAATTTTACTAAAGGGTGGCCCAATCACAGGAATAGGGTGTAATGGAGCCTTAGGAATAACTTGGTTCGGTTTCCCGACACGTTGACAAATATCACATGAGTTTATCCATGACTGCACATGAGACTTCATCCCCGGCCACCAAAACAATTTCCCCAAAGCCGCCACCGTTTTTCTCACCCCTAGATGTCCTGCCAGTGGTGTGTCATGCGCCAACCTCAGTAGGGTATCCCTGCACTCCCGTGGCACCACCAACTGGTCCACTACTCTGGACCCCTTTTGCCAACTACGTTTAGGGTCTTGAAAACGCCTATAGAGGAGGCCTTCTAAATAAAAAAAATCTCCTGGCTGTGCATCGCCGTCCTCGTCGAGCTCTACAGCTCCATTAGCACACATTTGGAGCTCAGGGTCCTCTAGTTGCAACCGACGTATATCTGAGGGTGCCAAGCGATCTAACTGCTCCCGGAGCAATGCATGACCTTCCCCGATACTGGGCTGCTCCCTCTGTCTCTCTCGATGTACATAACGTTGCTGTCGTGGAGACTCGTCATGCCCAGCCTCGTCACTCTCGATGACAGGCCCAGGGGCTACTCCAGAATTAAGTAATGGTGCTAATACTGAATCACCCAGGAGAGCCGCCGAGTCAAAACTCTTAAAACCAACTCCAGCTTTAGCCTCCTCCTGTTGATCGTTCCTCCGCTGGTCTGAAGACGGAGGACTAGGCTGTGACACTTTAGCTGCCCGAGCTCGGGTGACAACACACGCCATGGGTTGTGTCTGGCACCGCTCGACCCACTCTTGCTCTTCCCTACTCACGTCGGCCGGCCTCTCGGCAACGACTAAGGGTAGAACCTCAGAAGCGGGCATTGCAAAGTCGTTGCCGAGAAGAAGGTCGACGCCCTCCACTGGCAGTTTCTCCACAATCCCGACATCCAATTCACGTGCCACACCATCCACCTCCAACTCCAACCGCACCAGCGGGTATGACCGAGTTGCATTAATACCCTGCACCACTACCACCCGAGCCGCGTTTATAGGGTAGCCAGTCAAGTTTTTCATCAGAGTCTGGGAAGCACCTGTATCACGCAAGACCTCTACTCCATGCTTGCGCCCCGCCCACATCATGCAACCCCGCCCTCTATGGTCCCAAAAAACATCCTGGGCAGGGTTCGAGCCTCCCAGGTGCTTCTGCATTGGCTGTGCCTCAGCCTCTGACGAACTGCCCCGGGCAAACTCAGATGACTTCGGAGACACACCAATGTTGCAGGCCAAAGACACAGCTGCTGTAGGTGGTTTGCTAGGACAGACTCTTGCAAAGTGCCCCTTTTTATGACATTGATAACACTCCAACTCCCCTTTGGGCTTCCCTTGGTACTGGGAAGGGCCCGGCCCCTTCTTAAATGGGACGGTGCTAGTCTTGTGGTCAGTCTTGGTATCATGGCTCTTGTACTTGTTTGCATAAGGTATATCACTAACTCAGGGGGGTGGGGCGTCACGCCCCTTGTTACCTGCCTCACTATGCTGGGCAGACCCGCACCCACGAATTAGTGATAGCCGGAGGTCAGCCATATCAGCTGCCTCCTGTAGAGTTTTTGGGTTCTTTTCTTTAATAGTTGAAGTCATTTCTGCACCAGTACACTTATAAAACTGCTCGAGCAGAAACAGCTCAGTCAACTGTTCGGCCGTCTCAGCTTTCTCAGAACGTGTCCAGTTTTTAAGTGCATCTTTTAAGTCCCGGGCATGTTCAAGAAAGGTCGCCTCCCTAGTCTTTGTAACACCCCGAAACTTCAATCGATATGTTTCCGGTTGCAACTCGTATGCCCGTAGGACAGCTCTCTTCAATTCTGGGTAGTCAATGCAAGACTAAAGGCAGTGCATCATAAGCCTTCAGACCCTTACCCGTAAGTCTTGAGGAGACTAGAGCTGCCCACTTCTCTTCAGGCCAATTATGCTCCCTACACTTCTTCTCAAAACGATTAAAAAATTCTGTGACTTCAGTTTCACTAAATACCGGCACCAATTTGACTAATTGAGCCAAGGACTGTTCTCTTACTTGGCCCTCACGGCCCATCCGAGTCCCTGTCGACTCTGCACGAGTCTTATCTAAATCTAATTTAGCACAATATTTCTCTGAGTCGTACCTAAGCTCAGCCTCATGCCTCCTGGTCTCATCCTCTTGCCTCCTAACCTCAATCTCATGCCTCCTAGTCTCATTCTCCTGCTTCCTAGCCTCAATCTCCTGCTTCCTAGCCTCAATCTTAGCAAGCTCAAGTCTAAATACCATATCTGGAGACAGGCAGGAAGAGGGAGCTGCCACTACTGAAGGAGGGGGGGCAAAAACTGGGGAACCACCATGTGCACCACCCGAGGGCACTCCAATCTGCCAATTCTCATCCCTCTGTGGGAGAGTGCTAACCTCCGGTAACTGAGTGGACGGCACTGTGGGAGTCGAGTGAGAGGGGATCTGGGGAGGAACCCCCCCAAACGCCCTCTCCTCCGAAACCCCATGTCGCCCACGCAACACCCAGGAAATCAGCTCCCCCTTGGACATCCCTACTACATTGGAAATGCCCAAAACCTTGGCTATCAGGTGCAAGCCACAAACATCCACCCCAGTCAGCCTCTCCTCCGTCACGTGGTACCGCTTACTCACAAAAACTCTAGCATCCTCCTCACTGGTTACTAACGGCACACCTTCAAATGGCATAGCATCCTCCTCACTGGTTACTAACGGCACACCTTCAAATGGCATCTCTCGCTCATCGTCAGTGCTAATGCACGACATACTGAAGTCCACAAAAAAATTCTCGAGACAAAAGTGTTAAACTTCCTATGCAAGCACTAATTACTAAATTAACTGGAGTCTCTTAAATGCTTTACTAATTGCCATACAAAAACAAATATTCTTCAATATGCACGCTAAAATACAAACAAACAAATGTTGTACAACTCTGCACAAATTTATACTGTTCACAAAATCCTAAGCAAGGTCGCCATTTGTTACGACCTGGCACTCGGGTACACAAGGGCTCTCAATCAGGACTCGAATACGGCTCGCTGCCACAACGGAAACACACGATCCCAACCCCTGAGTACTGCCAGCCGAACAAAAAACACCAATACCCTCCAGAGTTCAATCTGCTATAACGGGGTATACAAGAACTCGGTACTAGTGTTCAACAACAGACTAATAAAGAGACAGGAATTCTCTAGTCTGGTCAACAATCAAACAAAGAAGTAAGAAACAACAACACCAAAGAATAGTGTTGGCCGAAGCCGAAGTAATCCACCCTTGACTAAGAACTTAAGAAGTCCTCCACCCTCTACTTCGGATCGGCACTATTACGTTACGTTAATTAATAGTCCTTAAGCATCGAGCAAGGAATCTTCTGAAAAAGTTAGATGCTTCTCGGATGCTCGTAAGAAGTACGTATCGGATTTTGAACAGTAATTCAATAAGCAAAACACTGGCAATTAAATACTATTAAAGGTTTAAATTGGCATAAGAATAATTAAAAGAATATGCAATAGTAAATGGCAAACATTAAAAAGAAGTACTCCGCAAATGCAACGGCAATAGCCTACTCGGATTGTGCTCGTGGGCCACTAATCACTAAAGTAGCCAAGCGTGCAACACATGAAATCAATAGTGCATAAACAATATCATACATAAGGAAAGCTTCAATACTATTCTGTATCTACTAATCGAGTAAAGTCTAGCTGGGGTACTGTGGGCAAAAGGTAGCAGTGACTGAGCAAAAACGGCTCGTAGCCTAGCGAAGTCCTCACAACTGTTTAAAGTATTACGTTAAAACTAACAAGTGCACTTTGAGAAATCCAGATCCCTTGTATCTGGTTTTCTCCCGGCTCCTTGACAAAGTAAAAACAAACTGTTAATAAAATACAGGGTGGTTAGGCTCTTGCCCTCACGCACTGTAAATTATTAACTCAACACAGTCAGCCGCGAAGACAAGCTAGGCTTCACTGAACCGAAACGAGTATGCAGGTTTATCGCTTAACCACTGCATCAAACAACAACTCGTAACACAGAAAAGCCTTACCCCAGTCTAGCATTACCTAGACCAGCAGAAAACAGGAATAATAATAATAACACACAGGGAAATGCATATACAAGTGCAACAAACATAAATCAATCCTATTCTAAGTTAACCCTTCCAAAATAGGCTATCTAATAGGCATGTATCTCGTGAGAACTGAGAACTCAAAGCGATAATACGTTGGCTGACTAGCTCTGCACCAACGGGACCATGGAAGTTAAAAAGGGTAGGGAAAAGAGGAGATAAGAATGTAAGGTAGTAGAGAAAGTTCACATCAGTCAGAAGAATATATATAGTTAGCAAGGGAAATGAGAAGTCGCTCTGCCTAATGAGTTCTGATTAAAAAATGGCTAGACTTCCCTTTTTATACCCGGCCCTCTAGTGAGCCCAACGTGAACTACTAAGGACCGCCCACTGACAATCATTACGTAATTTCTCTCTCTCCTCTGGGATAGACAAAGGCTCCCCTAGCACTGAGGGGAGGGGGAAGGGGGGAGTGCTAGTGAGTTAGGCCCACCTCCCGCATGGCGCACCCACTGACCCCCAACGGTGGCTGCTGCTTCTCCCATCATTACAAATAAGTTTTACACACAATACTTATAACTAATGATATAAAATAGAACTCGTTGACTCAGATGAAAACAAAATACATATTCATATTACTTATAGTACAACGGCTCACATGAACTAAGTTAGGAAACTCTACATAGACTACAGCCAAAGTTCCTGCCCTGACGATCCTAGCGAGAGTGGGGCATGACTAGGCGTTCTGTACAGCATGCTCACACTGGACATGCGTCACAATCGGGTTCTTAATGAGACACACTGGATAGGGGTTCACATATATTGGGGGAGTCTGGTTACATGCTTCTTGTCGTCAAGGGAGGTTTAGGAAGCCATGCCTTGATATCGGCTCGCCTGTAGACTATATATTTAGCTTACAATATTATTACCAATATTGTAACATCCTCTCTCTTTTGAGAAGATAGCTACCAGTGAAATTGGTATTATAAGAATAATTATATTTTGACATTTTGAGGTCCCCTAGGATTATTAAGTAATGCTTATTCCATTATGGCACATGAGCTAGAGTAATAATAGTACCAATATGATTTATAAAATTGTACAGTACTATGATTTGTTAAGTTACTGGTACTGTACTGTATACAGTATGTTACCGGTACAGTAATTAGTGTTTTAGTACAGTATGGAATGTGATTAATTTTGTTAGAATATTAATCTATTAGTATGTAAATATGAGATATGAAGTAGATGAGGTATATTAGTCAAATCTATTGATATGGTATTACAAGACTAGGTGAGGTAGGTTAATTATTAGTTGATAATACTGTTCTACATGAGAATATCCACAAATAGTGAATATATATGATACAAAAATATATTGTATACCCTTGTGCCAACTAAACATAAAGAATCTATTTTATGAGATTATATGGGATTAGTAATTGTTGGTATATTAGTAAAGTTAGTACATTAGAACATTAATATTCAATGTTCTGAAAATTACAAAATGTTTCATGCAAAGTTCTTGGTTATATCATGCAGGATTAGTAAATTAGTAACAGAGGTTATATGATTGACTTAATTTATAGATCCTGATACCCAGTACCGTACTCAAAATCATCCAATCTCTTTCCTTTCGCATTACAATTTCTTTGCATACCGATCTACATTATAATATCCTTACACTCCCATTCACATTACAAAACCTGTATCATTCAGACTGTAATGTTAGGTTACTCCTCATTCAGTGGCTTCAGTCGTATTCTCACTCACTTACTCCATTTAGATAATCTTTCTCATCCTGTAACATTCTTATCCAGCATTTACATTTCTGCCAGTGCCTCATCTTATACCAGTATTGGACTGTTAGTCAGACATGCAATCAGTCATACCGGTACTGTACTCTTACCTGGTCATGTCAAACTCTCGGTACCTGGTAGGTAATACATTCCTATTCCGTCTCACGCTCGTCCTGTTCTCATGTGTAGTGACAGGTTCATCAAGTCTACTGTGTATGTCTCTCACGTGTCTGTTGTTTGTGTAGACTGGAACACATGTCTGTATAATTTCTATCTGTAGATCTAATGGTTGTGGTGTTGTCTGTATTAGTGACTTTTCCATTATTTCTTATGTCAGCGTTTTCACTTGTCATCCGTAAATGACCTCTATTTCGTCTTATCGCTCCATTTTCTGTCTCCACTTCATACGATCGCTCGTCTAATCTCCTGGTTACAACTCCTCGTTCCCACTTCTTCTTGCCTAGTGATGTTGGCTTGATTCGCACCACATCACCTTCAACCAATGGTTCCAAAACTCTCGAACCTTTGTCGTAGTACTTCTTGCTTTTGAGATCTTTCAGCGTCTTCTTCCGCTCCAACATAATTCCTTTCGGCTCCAATAACTTGCTAGTAGTCGGCAGTAACGTCCTCGTACGTCGACCAAAGTTGAGTTGCGCTGGACTCTCTTCCAAATCTTGCATAGGCGTATTTCTGTAGTCTAGAATCGCCAAAAACGGATCTTCACCACTCTCGACAGCTTTCTTGATTAGTTTCTTTGCCGTCTTGACCGCTGATTCTGCTTTACCGTTAGACTGGGGATGATGTGGGCTGCTCGTTCGATGTTCAAAGTCATACTTCTCCGCGAATTCTTGAAATTCTTCACTGCTGAACTGCGGACCATTGTCACTAACTAGTACATTTGGCAGTCCATATCTTGCAAAGTGCGCCTTCAACTTCCTGATAACAGCGCTTGACTTAGTGCTTTCCAGGTAGTCAACTTCCCAGAAATTACTGAAATAGTCCACTGTAACAAGATAGTTGTGACTCTTGATTGTCATAAGGTCTACACCTACTTTCTCCCATGGTCGGCTGGTTTGCTCATGAGTCATCAGAGGTTCTTTTTGTTGAGCTGTAGAGTATGTGTTACAAATTTCACACTCTGAAATGAATTGCTTCATCTCTGCATTCATCCCTGGCCAAAACAAACATTCTCTTGCGCGTCGTAGACAACCTTCAACTCCCATATGTGACGAATGTATAGCGGACTTCATCTTCTGACGTAGACTGGTAGGAATTACAACACGTTCTCCCTTGAAGATCAATCCATCTTGAAATGACAGTTCTGCTCGTACATTAAAGTATGGTTTCAGTATGGTCTCTACTTCACTCTTGTCTTCTGGCCATCCTTTGAGAATTATCTCCTTCAATAGTTGCAATGCTTCATCTTCCTTAGTTGCTCGACGGATTTCTTGCAATCGTTCACTTCGGATGGGTACGTAGTCTGTCATGTTGATCTGTTCAAACACCTCTTCCTGCATATCTCTTGTGTTTTGCAGATAAGCTCTTGATAGAGTGTCGGCTAGATACATTTCTTTGCCCTTCTTGTGAACAATCTCGACATCATACTGTAGTATCCTCATCAACATCCCTTGCAGTCGTCTTGGTACACTTGACAACGGCTTATTTTGGATAGCTTCTAGAGGCTTATGGTCGCTCTGGATTGTCGTCTTCCTCCCAAAACAATACTGATGAAACTTGTTCAGTGCAAAGACGATTGCCAAAGTCTCCTTCTCTATCTGCGCATATCGTGTCTCCGTGTCAGTCAGTGCTCGACTTGCAAATGCGATTGGTTTACCCTCTTGAAGTAACGCTGCTCCTAAACCTTTTTGAGATGCATCACATTGAATATCCAACTTTTGCTCTGGGTTGTAGTACTGTAAGATGGGTGTTTGGGTCATCATCTTCTTGGTCCTCTTGAACGCCTCATCGTGTTCTCTTGTCCACTTCCACTCGGTGTCCTTATGGGTCAGCTTCCTCATAGGCTCCATGACATCCGATAGACTGGGTACAAATTTACTCAAGTAGTTCACCATTCCAGACAGTCGTCGTACTGCAGTCACATCCTCTGGTGCTTGCATCTTCACGATTGCTTCAATCTTCTTTGGGTCAGCCATCAGACCATCCCGCGAGATCTTGTGACCTAGAAATGTGATTTCTGTACTACCAAGCTCAGTCTTTGCTCTGTTCAGCCTCAGACCCTTTGCTCGGCATCTGTCCAGTAGGTTTCTCAGCTTTGAGTCATGATCCCTTGCAGCTTCTTCATCAGTGTCACCAACTCCAAAGACCAAAATGTCATCAGCAACACAAATTATGCCTTGTAGATCATCCAGAACCAGTTGTAGCTTCTTCTGAAAAATTTCGCTACTTACAGCCAAACCAAAAGGAAGTCTGTTCCACCTGTATCTCCCATACGGTGTTTGAAATGTTGTCAGCTTGCGTGATTCTTCATCCAACACACAGTGCCAGTAGCCATTCTTGAGGTCAAGCTTGGAGAAAATTTTGGCTTTTGCAAGGTCAGGCATAATGTCGTCGATTACCGGTAGAGGGTGCATCTCTCTTATGAGTGCTTTGTTCAGAGCTTGAGGGTCAATGCAAATTCTCAGATCCCCCGACTTCTTGGTTCCTGCTACCATTCGACTTACCCATTCTGTAGGCTCGTCGACCTTAGTAATGACATTTTCCTGCTCCAACTGCTCCAGTTTTTCTTTAACCTTCGACTTGATGCTCAATGGTACTCTACATGAAGGAATTGCAATAGGTTTCACCGACTCATCCACTGTTAGATGAACATTTCCTGGTATCTTGCCAACTTCATCAGCAAATACGTCTTCGTAGTCTGTTAGGATGTCATTCATTGCACAGATGTTTTCATAGTTAACTGTGATGAATCCCATCTTCTCAGATGCTCGCTTACCAAGAATTGGTGTAACAACCTGTTTTACAACAACAAACTCAACAGAATAGTACCTTTGTGGTTGCTTGCAGTTGCGGACATCAATCCTAAACTTTCCCAACGGCTGAATTGTAGTAGAGTTCCACATTTGAAGAGTTGACTCACACGGCTGTAGCTCTGCGTCCGGTACCAGATGACTTGGAATGGCATTCACACTTGCCCCGCTGTCGATCTGGAACTTCACTTTATTACCGTTGACCATGAGATTAGCCATTATGTGTTTTCCTCTGGATCCGGTCGATACATTCATGATGTATTCCCGTCCTCTTGAGTTATCTTCTGAGTCGTCGCTTTCTTCTGTGTCTCCATCTTCTACCGCATGGACTCTGCGCGATGTCTTCTTTTTGCCTCCTGTCGCTGCGCTTCTTGGTGCTCCGCCGGTCGCTGCATTACTTGGACATTTCTTGGCATAGTGTCCCGTTTTCTTGCATTTATGACATTTGGCATCAATTGCAGGACAGTTCTTCTTACCCCAATAATGTGCTAAACCACACCAGTCGCACTGCGTAAGGTTAGGCTCAGTCTTTGTTGTTTGTGGATTACTCTTCTTCTTGGGTTTTGCACTGAGTTTGTGTAGAGACTCCTGCTTGTCACTTCGAAATGCTGTCATTGATCTCCTTGAAGTTTCATAGGCAGTACACATCTTAAGTACAACATCTAGAGTTAGGCTATCCTCCCTAAAGAATTTTTCCCGAAGTGTATCCTCTTGGCAACCAAAAACAATTTTATCCCTCAGAAGTTCATCTTGAAGTTCTCCCATATCCACAGTGTCTTACCAAAGTCTTCAGCCTAGTGATAAAAGATTCCAAGGATTCATCTTTCCTTTGCATGCTATCATGAAAGTTGTACCTCGCCATCAGCTGCTCATCTCTTGGTGAAAAATGCTTGTCAAATTTCCCAATTAATGTTGCATAAGTCAGGGCAGATTCATCTTCTATGCCAAAAGATTCGTAGATATCTAGCAGAATGTCACCTCCAGTCAACAATTTCGCTATTTTAATATCATCACTCTTACCCTTCAGACCGTTGCCAATGATATAAAGATCGAGTTTCTTCTTGTAACGCCTCCACGCCACTGCTTGCTCAATCTCAGACTTGCAGACGAATAAAGGCTGTGAAGTAGATGCCATGACGTCACTCATATCTTTCGACTTTTTTAGGTTAAATCCAAGGATAACTCACTATTTCAGCTGTAGAACTTGGTCAGCAGTACTTCATTCACACGTACACTGCTTACCCAGCTGCCACCATGTTGATATGGGTATATATATCGGGTTCTTAATGAGACACACTGGATAGGGGTTCACATATATTGGGGGAGTCTGGTTACATGCTTCTTGTCGTCAAGGGAGGTTTAGGAAGCCATGCCTTGATATCGGCTCGCCTGTAGATTATATATTTAGCTTACAATATTATTACCAATATTGTAACAATAAGGTGCACGTAGATTTCTTGTACGTGGACAGATGCTTCTATCTCAATCTGCCACGGAGTCTGCCAGCTCTGGAACTCAATTCTCAGGAACAACACAAGGGCAGAGCTAGAGGTCAACTTAAGGGGGCCAGCCACTGGTTGGTGTCTATCTTTCAACTGATTTTACTGGGGGCTGGAGCTTGGTTTATAGGCTCGGTTCTGGACCCTGTAGGCCATAGGGATCTCGAGTTCTTATGGATTTATTTAAGCTCTCAATGGATACGGGAACTAGGTAAGGTGGTGATTACTGTTGTGGCACATGGCTATATGGAGCCTTCATAATGTGATATAACAGCCTTAGTAAGAGGTACTATTTTGGCTATACTGAAAGTATTTAGGGGAGAGAGACTGGATCTACTTTGCGAGGAGGACTGGGACAGCTGTGATAGGAGCGTCTCTCTTAGATTGTTCAGTCTTCGTTCTATGGTATAGCTGAGGTGCTAATTTGGTTATCAGAGTATGCAAGAAAGGTTAATGGGTTATTGTGGGTTAATAGAGGTTAGTAAAGGTGTTAGTCATGCATGGTTAGTTCATTGATAGGAAGAATTCCTGTGCTACCTGGCAATGATCCGGAAGTCAAAACAGGGGTCAGGTATACCTCCGCAGGGGTGGGGGTCTCCCTCCTCGGGTGGGTAAAAAGGGGTAGGTGCGCGCCCTCTCTCTGTGATGGTCGTCCGGCGGCTGTGGCTAGGGGCTTGCCATATCACAAGTGTTTGTAATAACCCTCTGTTTATGAGACAGATGTGGGTGTTCGTAATACCAAAACCGAAGGTGCCTTGACTAGCTGGTTTAATCGGTTGGGTTGTTAATTGCATGGTTTGTTGGATGTGGTGGAGACTGGGTTGCTAACTCTGTCACATTTATCTGGAAGTATGGCAATAGAAGTTTGTCACTGGCGAGGCGGCTAGCCTCGCACTGACGATCATTTGGTACAGGGTTGTGAATGGGTTGTGAGGGAATAGATGGCATGCAAAGGGTTAGTAAAGTTCTAATGGTGTTCCTTCCTACTGGGGGAAGGTAGGCTGGATAGGAGTATATATACAAAAGGTTTGAGAATGTTAGCAACGGAAAAATTAAGGATATTCAGGAGGTATGCTGGAGAGGCTAGGTCGGAAAGGAGTCGATTAGCGTGGGGGGTTAACGAGAGGGAGAGGGTTAAGGGGGGCTACGTGGAAGTTTGACCCTAAGGTGTCTGGGCGTAGGGGTGGCATTAGACTACAGTTGGTATCGTAGCTTGGGGGTTAATGACAGGGAAAGTATGTTAGCCAAACGCTACCGGGGGATGAGCAATATGGGGTGGTATATGAGTCTGGAAGGGATAGAATCATGTGGACTCTGGGGCTGTGGGAAAGAGGAGGTTAACTGTAGGTGTGTGCTTGACTGTGGATAAAAGTAGAGAAAAACATGGTGTATTATTACTCGTCAATACGATGGTTATGGACACTGTTAATCTGACACTATTTCTTGCTGACCTAGTTGTTCCTGGGAACTGCGTTTTCTATGACATATACACCAAAGAAAGTGGCAGTTCGTAGGGGTAGCTTCGGTATTGTTTCATGGTGAAAATGCGTCGAGACAATGGTAAAAGAGGGTTGTATATACAATCTCTGGTTGGGGTAAGAATTAGAGTTACTGTATGGTGGCTAACATCTTCAGTCATTTCTGTCTAGGTCTTACAGGAACGATGGTTATATATATACACTGGTGTACCCGTGGGTATCATCGTTTCTTATCAATTAGGACATGGGGTTTTAACATACTACTTCTCGGATGGAAAGAACATACATAGATTTATGGGGGCGGTTGGTCTTCAGAAACTTAGTCTGGCAAGACAGGGGGTTAACATATTACTTCTTGGATGGAAAAAACATACATAGATTTAGGCCTGTCTGAACTGGTTGGCATTGGCTCAACCTAGGTACAGGGCATGGGTGTATTAACCTGGGAAGAACATACATAGATTTATGGGGGCGGTTGGTCTTCAGAAACTTAGTCTGGCAAGACAGGGGGTTAACATATTACTTCTTGGATGGAAAAAAACATACATAAATTATAGGTTTGACTCCTGTAAGGAGATAAAGAAAACCTAATATTTAGTAGTGGCCCCGTAATCATTGACGAACATGCCTATTACATAAGGCATCCTCTTCAAACACTAATCCGCCGTAGTTTTGAATCTACCGCGCAGAGCATTTAAAAAACTGAGGAGCCTTCATCATGAGCGCACGCGACCTCACTCATGGCTTCAGTCATTATGAATTGGGTTCTCACTACGAAAAAACTTCGTAAAAAATAAAAACAAAAAGAAAATAAGAATAACTATCTAATAAGCTTTCCATCATATCGTGGATGTACTTGTGTGGATCTCTGACCAGACGCTGATTCAGGCGTCATTCCTCCTTCACTGACATATCAAGTAAACCAAAATCCTCAATACATCAACGAATGGGAAGGGGACGGTCGGGAGGGCCCCAGTCGTCAATGATGACGGGGCCACTACTAAATATTAGGTTTTCTTTATCTCCTTACAGGAGTCAAACCTATAATTTATTAGTGGCCCCTCCATCATTAACGAACATGCCTGATTTCTAAGACTGGAGGGGGACATTCGTAATCATATCATAACTCTAGAAAAGCAGATAATAAAAACAACCACATAGTATTCTTACTTTTGAAAATATATTTAACAACGGCGTAGGCCAAAAATATACAAGAAAAAGGGGGTTCAGGCAGGTGCGTGCTTCAAAGAAGCCTGCCTGACAAAAAATGGGTAACCCTGAAGATTCTGAACACAGATCTGTAGTTACAAAGGCACCCCACTCAACGAGTGGTGACAAAAAATAACAAGTTATAAGTTTATATGTGCACATAATAAACCCCCAAATAAACTTGGAGATAAATTGTAAAGGAACTCCATTGTTCTAATATTAAATTGCTTTCGCAGCTAAAACTACTATAACAACACCGTTGTTTTGTACTTAACATTGTACTAGCACAATTTCTCGCTGAGAAATTTTCATATCACATTTTAACCTTAAATTGTATCACAGCTCTCATACTTCGGCGGGGTCTAGGGTGTCCTATGTCAACTGACTGCACCCCCCCCCCTTTCCCGTGAAAGTAAACAAAAGTGACTGCAGGGCCACCTAGACCCTCTGCCTTAAAGCTATACATGGTAAGGAAGGTTTGTCTAGAGCAACTGGCAAGTATCTAGACAGAAACGTATGATTAGACGCCCACAACTGCGTGGACGCGATATCTTCGACTGAAATTTTTTTCAGGAAACGTAAAGAGGCTGCCCATTTGCGTAAATCGTGGGCCCGACCCACAACGCCGGGATTACTTTCTTTAATAACTTCTACCAGAAGAGAGGCTAATCGCCGTTTAAGTAAGCATTTACCCGTACTTGCTACCCATAAAGCACCTTGGGGGTTTCGAGGAGCTACTCTCAAATATTTGGTTAGAGCTTGCACTGGACATAGATTATGATGCACCTTTCCCCTTTTTAACGCCGGCACTGTGAACTCAGAAAACACGTGTGCACTATGCTCATTCTTGGCTACAAAACCTGGGGAGGGTGCAATGGAAATACATTCATTAAGTCTACCAAACCTAAGACAATTAGGTGTGTTGCTCATCGCCGCCAGCTCAGACACTCTGTTTCCGGTGGCCAAAGCCAAAAGGAAAACCGCCTTTTTTAAGAGTAATGCAAAGTCTGCAGTATTTTGGTACAGACGAGAGTGAAGCAAAGACAAAGCTTTGTCCAGAGACCAAGTAGGCATGAGCTGACGGAGAGGTGGGCGGAGTTTAAAACATGCTCTCATAAAACCTGTTTCCTCCGCTACCGGTATGGAAAGACCCGTAAGGTCTAAAAAGGGCACTCTAATCGCAGTTAAGTGATTTTTTAATGTTACCACAGATAAACGTTTCTGCTCAAACAGATAATTCAAATAATTAAAAACTAATGCCACTGAGGGTATAGTTTGTTCTGTTCTAACGATCCAAGAAGTAAAGGCTTGCCAATGTGATTGATACTGTCGTTTTGTAGACTGAGTATATTGATTGAGTAATTTATTGGTCACATCTCTACCGTATGGTGCTAGCCACTTGGCCTCCTGAATGTCCATAATGCAAAAGTCAGCGAGGTCGCTAGGTTGCCAATCGTGTCTAAGTGGAAATACCCGACCGGGAGCGATACCGGGTCCGGGCACCACATTTTCAATTGCTGGTACCACAACTGCGCCGGCCACAGGGGCGCGATTAGCGAGACTAAGCCTCGATAATCTCGTAGTTTGTTCACTACGTGGCACATTAGTGACGCATCTGGCGGTGGAAACAGATAGATGGAGCTCCATCTGTTCCAGTCTGTCACTAGGGCGTCTGGCCCCCCTGCCGGCGTTTTCGCCCGGCGGGTGAGGTATAGAGGGAGTTTGTGAGTCTCCTCGGACGCAAAAAGATCCACTTGTGGATGGGAGAGCTCTGCAATCATTAGGTTGAAAATGGGTTGCTTGAGCTCCCATTCTACTGTCGTGCTCTGTCTCCGGGACAGAGCGTCTGCCCAGACGTTCGCTACGCCTGGGAGATAAGATGCGTGAAGATAAATATCTAGACTGTTGGCTAGAGCAAAAATCTCTTCCGACACGTTTAGCAACTTCCTTGACCTCGTTGACCCTTGTTTCTGAATACAGTGGACTGCATTCAGATTGTCCATTCTGAAGGCCACCGACTTGCCCCGTAACGCCGGGCCGTGAGCCTGAAGGAAATACAAGGGGACTAGTAATTCTTTGACATTGATGTGAGAGATTTCTAAGTGGGACCAAAGCCCCTGACCCTGGTGCCCCTGATTTGACTGAAATCCCCACCCTATTGTGCCTGACGCATCCGTGTCTACCCATACCGTTGGTGGAGGAGAGGTCCATGACATTATTGAGTGCAATGTTTCCCTCTTCGCCCAGACCGCTAGTAAGGTGTGGATTAATTTCGGGATGGGCCATAATTTTCCAGCTGGTAAGAGCGGGAAATATTTGTTGCCTTCCAATATTAATCGTTTTACTTTCAACCGGCCCAACTTGACAGTTAGTTGAATCCAGTTGAGAGAGCCGACCAGAGACTCCCAGACCCTTCGCGTCGTAGTCAGACTGTGAAGAAACCTGAACAGTTTCCTGCGAAACCTGTTGCGATTGTCCACACTCTGACTCAGAGTGAGAGCGGCGGTGTCCCAGACCAGCCCTATCCACTGAATTACTCGTGAGGGAACAAGGTTTGACTTTACCAGATTTACCTTGAAGCCTAGAGTTTTGACATGATTTAAAATGATATTGACATGTTTTATGCATAATTGTTGTGTCTCTGCCACCACCAGCCAGTCGTCTAGATACCATAACACTCTGATCCCCTGTTTTAACAATGGCATCAGGGCTTGCCGGACTAGTTTTGTGAATAATCGAGGTGCTAGGTTCAAGCCGAACGGCATCCTCTGAAAAACAAAATTTTGGTGCCTGATCCGTAAGGCCAAAAACCTTTGAAATCTTTTGTTGACCGATACGTGCCAATAGGCGTCTGTCAGGTCTAGTGAACACATCCAACCTCCCGGTGGAAGTGTTAGCCTGATTTGGTGTACTGTTAACATTCTGAAAGATTCGTTGTGAATGTGAAGATTCAGATAAGACAGGTCTACGACCGGCCTCATCTGAACACTGTCCCTTTTGGGAACCAAAAATAGTTTGGACGTGAATACAGGGTAATTTGGTGGGACCGGGATGATGACATTCTTGGCAATCATTTCCTGGGCTAGTGACTCCACCTCTAAAGAAACAAAATTCGCCGTTGTCGGCTGACGTAATCGAGGTCGCCGGAGCCACTGCCAAGTGATGCCTTTGTGTGCCACCATCCGTGCCCAAGTGTTTAACGGCCATGCTTGGTGACACGTTCGGAACGACCCAGTTAGCAGACAAGGGTTCGCCGGCTGTACTACCCTCGGTTCCTCCGGCCTTAAGGTAGGCACCGGGAGTGAGAGAGACTTTAGTTTTTTGATGGTGGGGTTGGTGGTGCTGGACGCTTTGCCGGCTGGCTGGTGTTGGCCGAAGACTGGCCCTGACCTGGTTTATTCTGGCCGCGTCCTCTCTGACCTGAAAACCTACTCTGTCTATGCCTGTACTGACCCTGGGGGGAGTGGGAGGACTTAGGCGGAAGAAAAGGTTTAGATCCCCCTGGCTGAGCTTTAGTAGTAGGCCTGGGTTTGGGGAAGTTAAATGCAGGTTTCTTAGAAGGGGTGGGACTGTGCTTAACGGCCTGTGCCATATTGAACACCGTTCGCCACACTTCAGGGGTCATTAAAGAGGGAGTAAGCACTGGTGACATAACCACCTGATTAGCAATGCGATCAGGTAGCTTGCGAACTAACGACATCCTAAGATCTTGTCGTGCTCGTACCGCCTCAAGCAAGGCGGTGCGTATGTCACCCAAGGATTGGATTGACGACTGAAGAATCAGTCGCCGGGATAACTCAACCGATCTTCGAGCATCCGCATCTGCGATTGCCTGAGTGGACCGTAGTAAAGACTTAGCCACCTGCTGAGATACTATGTACTGCGAGAACAGGCGAAAAGCTTTTCCCCGTAGCCTAAATTCTCTGTCTAGGTGAGTAGGGGTAGGGGTAGTGAACGGGTCCTTCAGCTCACAAAGATTAATCTTAGGGGCAGCTAGAAATGAAAACAAAGCTGACGGGACTCCGCCGGCAGAACCCACCGGCATGGAGAACCATGAATGAGTATCTTGAGGGATCTGGTGGGAAGATTTAGAAGTGAAAGTGGTTGCAAAGTTTTGAGCCTCTACCTCCCAATCTACCCAAGGTCCTGGTCCCAACTGTCCCACCTTCAAAACTGGATTAGCTGCGTCGTCTGTGACGGTATGTAAATCTAGTTCAGGAGTGAGAGCTGACAGAGTCTTAATATCATTAAACCCATCCAGCTTAGACCAGTCTGAAAATAGTTTTGAAGCTGAGGCAGGGGGTAAAGCAGGCTTAGAAGCATACACAAAATAATCTTGGTGATAATAACTAGGTATAGCCTTGATGTTTACGTCCAGAACATTACCCAAAGTATCCACGGCCCTTAATTTCTTTGACTTATTGCCCTGGATGACCCACTCACGCGGTACCGGAAGTTCCCCTGACAAGGTAGGTTGGGCAAGCTCTGGTTTAGAGGGGTTCAAAAGAACCCATGACTCGTCTGGCCCATAAAGTAAGGGCATAGCTACCTTTCTAAGAGGCGCTTTGTCTAGAGGGGGTGGATTGACATCCGTTATGGCCCTGACATTTGAAGTTGTCAATGCCGCCGTAGCAGGCCTAGTGATCCCTGAGGTTAACAGAGTGGGAGGGTTAGGGATCTTAGATAAATCAATCGAAGTCATCAGAGGCCGTACCGTAGAACTTGTCGTGGGAGCCCCCAAGTCCATTGTGGGGTTTTCCTGTTGTTGGCCAAAAAATTTAGATAAAGCATGAGTAAGCAGCCCATTAATTTCTTGTGCCGTAACAAACTGGTTTGATGAAGAACTTACAGGTGAATCATTAGTATCCTGTGCGGCGTCCAAGCCTGAGCCTGACCCTTGTCCTTCCATCTCCGAAATTATTGAAACTTCGTCTTTCTCCTCCTGATCCTCCTGAGAAGACCCCGCCGAGGCAGGGGTACCTTGTTGCCAAGATAAGTCTGGGATAGAGGATGGGATCGCCGCGTCCCTGTGGACATCGGCTACTGTGTGACTCGTTTGAGTCGGACGTGGGTGGTCAGACCCTGGTTGAGCAAACCGCCAAACACCGAGGCCCTGGCCTACGCTCTCTTGAGAGTCTGAAACATTCTCAATTACTGAACCCCCTGAACTTTCCAATTCCAGGGTTAAAATATTAAGTGGCAAATCCTCTTTTGGGACAGGCGCTGCACTGGACTCTTGGGCCTTAACACAAACTCTGTCTGGGGTAGAGGTACGATGAGATGCACTAGAAGTTGGTGAATGTCGAGAGGACTTCCGTTTATGTGAATCCTTTTTGGAGGATTTATGGCTACGGTGTGACCGTGAACTATTCTTAGATCTGGAGGATTCCTCGCCGTGACCACTGGTGGAACCTTCCGTCCTACTCTTCTTACTCGCCGGTGAAGAGGCACGACTAGATGACTGGTGTCTAAGAGGAGACCTAGACCGAGATCTCGCCCGAGACGAGGAGGCGGATACCGGGGGTGTAGGCTCTCTTGGGCGTTTAGGTGTAGCAGCAGAAGATACAGAACCCTGACCAGTCTCCGCCGGCTTAATACTCGTGACTCTAGAGGAACGTTTAGGGGGAGGGTGTTCGGAGAGCAATCTATCCCAAAGTGGGACGTTGTCACATTGAAGTGATTTATGCGCAACAATGGTAGTGTAGGCTGACATCTGTTGCCTGACCTCTCTCAACGCTACCGCCGCGGTCTTATCATTATCACAAAGGACCTTTACAGCTAATTGGGAGCAAAAAGAACAATTACGCATAACCCAGAGACCCCTTGAACGGTCTAGACATTTAACACACCTTATGCGCAAAAATAGGGATACCAGCACAAGCAGGGGTAGTGCACAAAGCAAAAACTGGGGCCACGGTAGCCATGACAGAGACTGGTGGGAGAAAACTACCGCCGGGTCTGTATTGGTCCACCGGAGCTCAGCTCTGGAAAAAAAGAAAATTTCCAGGAATTAATGCTCATAAGGTTAACCCAACATGTTCGCACACAAGTGTTAATAACCCGCCGGGTAACGAGATGTAATGACACAACGAACACAGCTCGCTACGCGGCGGGGTTCAGAATATCTAAACAAATCTTTTGTTAAAGAAAGTGAAGAATACCCTCTGATATAATATAACGGTCCAGCATGGCGCTTATAGTCTCTTGGTGGTGGTGACTGTCTCAAGATTCAATTTTGTAACAAAGCAACCCCCCATAAAGACGCCGGCCCTTGAAATATTTTAGTAGAATAGCACAGGGCAGGATGATACGAGATCTGATGTCTAACGAATTGTCACAAAAGATCGCCGTAAGTTTGAAGGCGGCGATACCTAATTGTATCACTAAATTAAGTGGTTAAATCGAAATCGAATTTTGTAAATTCCTTAGTTCCTCCACCTAGGAGCATCCACCGGGTGTGAAGAATCGATATTAACCTAATTGAACCTTCAATCGCCGTAAGTGTAAAGGCGGCGATACACATAGTATCACTTAAAATGGATTGGTTAACTAACTGAAAGACATAAGTCGTTCATCCCACCCTACCCAGGTACACCCGCCGGGTGAGATGTCCAAACGTTAACCCCATAAGTTCCTGTCCCCACTTCTTTGTAAAAGATCGCCGGGGAGGAAAGCCTAAAACAACAGCTAGGTTTTTCATGTGGTTTTTGTAAAACCGGGTAGAAAAACTACATAACGTATGTCCGCATGAACAACGTTTTATAGATGGGTACAGCCATCCCGCCGGGAATCAAAGGAGGCCTGAAACCAGGCACCCACAGAGACGCAGTCCTGGAGAGCCACAGACACCCCAACGCCGGGGAAAACAAGCCAGTGTTAACAACCACGTGTGGCCCAACACGGCTCTCGGCCGGGATTTTTTCATGGTGAAACCGAGAAAAAACCCGCCGGAAGGAAACCCACCCTGAACAGACACCATCTGAACAAACAAGAGACACGAGGAGAGCCACGCACGACTAACCCAAGGTCACTCAATAATCCGTGGAATTAGCCAATACACAACTAAACCAGGAAACAATTATAGTCCGAGGAATTAGCCAATACACAACTAAAACCCGGATACACATGACACAGTAGGGCATATTTATTAATAATAAACAATAACACTAGTACATGTGGCAAAGCTACGAGCGGCTGGCTAGGCCTAGGTAGACGGCATAATAAATGTTGAAATATACACAAACACTGGAAATATCACAACAGGAACCACCGCCAACACACCACCGTAGCAAATACTTCCGACAAAGGGAAGACTGACTCGGGACCCAGAAAAAACTTCACCAAGTGAAGAAAAATACGCTGGGAACGTCAGAAAACAAAGCTTACCTCATCAGAAAGATAAAAGGCAGCAATAAATAACGCGTAGTGAAAGCCGCCTGCATCACAAACTAACTCAACTGTGAAAAAGTTCACATGTCCACAACGGGACCACGAGGGTACATCCGAAATAGATGCCCCATACACTCGACCCAAAATACACTGCACTGCGGGCAACCAGCCCAGGACACTCCTGCTATGCCTATCCTAACCTTACTCGATACATCCTGGAGTAAACAAATGAGAAAAAACTCACTAGGGACGCAACGAATGCGGAACTAGCGGAGCGTGGGGAGATACGTCCGGGCAGGCTGAGCGCAGAGCAGAGAAGGAGGAATGACGCCTGAATCAGCGTCTGGTCAGAGATCCACACAAGTACATCCACGATATGATGGAAAGCTTATTAGATAGTTATTCTTATTTTCTTTTTGTTTTTATTTTTTACGAAGTTTTTTCGTAGTGAGAACCCAATTCATAATGACTGAAGCCATGAGTGAGGTCGCGTGCGCTCATGATGAAGGCTCCTCAGTTTTTTAAATGCTCTGCGCGGTAGATTCAAAACTACGGCAGATTAGTGTTTGAAGAGGATGCCTTATGTAATAGGCATGTTCGTCAATGATGGAGGGGCCACTAATAAATTTAGGCCTGTCTGAACTGGTTGGCATTGGCTCAACCTAGGGACAGGGCATGGGTGTATTAAATTAAGGTGTATTCATGTTCATCATCATGTAGGTAGAGGTGTAGGACACGAGGGGTAGTGTATACGCGAGGTGGGGGAAAGGTCAGTGGTTAGAAGGGATAGGCAGGTGTGGTTTGGAGCTGCTTAGCCCTGCGGGCTTCGGCCTGTCTTAACTGGTTGGCTTGGTCACCTGGTCCTTTCGTTCTGTGGGCCTTTCCTTCGGGTGTTTCTATTCCCGTTTCCTGGTGGTGTTCGCTCGTGGCTTCCGTGGGGGGCTTCTCGTTCTGGGGCATTTTAGAGGTGATATATCCACTACCTGTTGTTCCAATATCGGCCGACCATCACTCCTTGCTTGATCTGCGCCTCAATAGACATGCCCATCTCCCCTTAAGGAGGTGATATATCCACTACCTGTTGTTCCAAAATCGGCCGATTATCACTCCTGGCTTGATCTGCGCCTCAATAGACACCCATCTCCCCTTAAGGAGGTGATATCTCCACTACCTGTTGTTCCAATATCGGCCGACCATCACTCCTGGCTTGATCTGCGCCTCAATAGACACGCCCATCTCCCCTTAAGGAGGTGATATATCCACTACCTGTTGTTCCAATAACGGCCGACCATCACTCCTGGCTTGATCTGCGCCTCAATAGACACGCCCATCTCCCCTTAAGGAGGTGATATATCCACTACCTGTTGTTCCAATATCGGCCGACCATCACTCCTGGCTTGCTCTGTGCCTCAGGTGAAAGTATACTGTATATACTGTATATAAACCGATTTTACCTAAGGGATTCAATACTACTTGCAGAATTATAGGTCGCAGAGGTGCGTATGCATTTTTTTTTTTTTTTTTTTTGGTAATGCGAAAACTGCACAGCTACTTTATTATAATTTATAATTATTTAATTGTAATAACTGTTGCTCTTTCGGTTTCGAGGCGATGCTAAAGACACTCAAACATACTTCTGTGAATGGTCTGTAGAATAAGCCTACTTATGATATCATAATATAATTTATTTATTTCACTCCCAACACCAAACACCTCCCAATGAAATTAATGAAAACATAATGATCCACCCGGTATTCGAACCTGGGTTACCACATACAGATCTTAAACACTCAGACCATTACACCATCAAGCCAGTTAATTATCAGATTTAGGACCAACACCAGTTCAACTTCTATCTGACTCCAGCAGGCCTCATTGCTGGTTTGAATGATAAAAAAGTAGTACTTTGCCTGTACTTCATCCACACACATAATTCCTCCCACATTCCCCATCCAACTTCCAATGTACTCCTTCCTCACACACACACACACACACACACACACTCGGGCGCGGCTAGCTCAGTTGTACCGTTCCCGCCTGCTACCTAGCAGAGCTGGGATTAACACTCGCTCATGTTGGTGAAGGTTTTATGAGACAAAACTGGCGGTTAACCATCCCCCTTGAGCAAGGAGATGGGTAATTGTCATTGATGATAATGTCTAGGAAGCGGGACAATACGAGCCAAAAACTCAATTCCTGTCAACTACAATTATGAATACAATTATGAACACATACATAATTCCTGTCAACTACAATTATGAATACAATTATGAACACATACATAATTCCCCCCACATTCCCCATCCAATGTCCAATATACTCCTCCCACCCTCCCCCATCCTCACACACACACACACACACAGATATACTCCTCCCACCCTCCCCCATCCTCACACACACACACAATTTATCCCACATTCCCCATCCAATATACTCCTCCCACCCTCCCCCATCCTCACACACACACACACACACAGTTTATCCCACATTCCCCATCCAATATACTCCTCCCACCCTCCCCCATCCTCACACACACACACACACACAGTTTATCCCACATTCCCCATCCAATATACTCCTCCCACCCTCCCCCATCCTCACACACACACACACACACACACAGTTTATCCCACATTCCCCATCCAATATACTCCTCCCACCCTCCCCCATCCTCACACACACACACACACACACACAGTTTATCCCACATTCCCCATCTAACATCCCTTGTACTCTCCCTCCCCGCCTCCACCCCGCCCCCGCTCTCTCCTTCCACCTTATTATACTTACATGTCAAACACCATTTTCTCACGCCAGGCCGCACTTAAGCCGGTATAACATGAGCGCTTTTCTCTCAACATTTATCCTCAACACTGGTCTGGCAGCTTATGAGGTAAAACATTACATTATTTGTTTACCTAAATATAGTTATCATCAGTCTAGTTTCCGATATCAGTGCAAAACATTCCAGATACATTGCCAGCAATGTTTTGATCATCAAATGTTGACTATAAAAGCTCTCGTGTTCCCGGCTTTAGTCTGCAGTCTCCGGGGGGGGGGGGGGGGGGGGTCGGGGGGGGGGGTTTACAAACAACGCCATGAACGTTTGTACGTTTCTGTCTGGAGGATTTTTTTTTTAGAAACATTTATCTAAAAATGTGTAATAGATCTGGTATTATAACTTGGTTTAGCATAATACTAAACACATTGGGTGTTGTCTCATGATATCCGTCCATATCTTTAATTATTCTTCATTTATTCCACATCTATATAATATTCGCTTCAGAGGGGAAGGGCGTATTTATTTGGTCATTTGCATTTCCTTTCATAATTTGTTTAGTTTCCTCCCTACACCTTCATTAACACGTTCTGTACCAGCGACGTCTTATTAATTTGATTTCAGCTACATTTAGACGATTTTATGAAGCTTAGCAAGGATATATGATAGTTAAAATGACTAATTGAGATAGTCTGTAGTTTTTTAATGAGTAGACGTCCTTCCTAAGCCAAATATAATCGTCTAATCATTGCCAGAATATAATAGAAAGGATGTCACCGGTACTGAAGGGGTTAAGCTGTAAAAGAACACCCTCCAAGACCCTCCTTCAAGATAAATTTGTAATTTTTTCGATATGGTTCCTCTTAAATTACAGGCTCGCTATCGCTCGCCAGGAAAAAAATGGCAACTAAATGGCATGAAAAGTCTTAATATTGACAAAGAAATGGGTCGAAAGGTCTTAAAATCGCCAAACTAATGAGCCAAACGTCATAAAATCTGAAAACTAATATGGCTCAGCAAGAGGAAGAAGTGGGGGACCAGAAAAACAACCCATCTCCCCTTAACCTTTATCTTAAACAACCCATCTCCCCTTAACCTTTATCTTAAACAACCCATCTCCCCTTAACCTTTATCTTAAACAACCCATCTCCCCTTAACCTTTATCTTAAACAACCCATCTCCCCTTAACCTTTATCTTAAACAACCCATCTCCCCTTAACCTTTATCTTAAACAACCCATCTCCCCTTAACCTTTATCTTAAACAACCCATCTCCCCTTAACCTTTATCTTAAACAACCCATCTCCCCTTAACCTTTATCTTAAACAACCCATCTCCCCTTAACCTTTATCTTAAACAACCCATCTCCCCTTAACCTTTATCTTAAACAACCCATCTCCCCTTAACCTTTATCTTAAACAACCCATCTCCCCTTAACCTTTATCTTAAACAACCCATCTCCCCTTAACCTTTATCTTAAACAACCCATCTCCCCTTAACCTTTATCTTAAACAACCCATCTCCCCTTAACCTTTATCTTAAACAACCCATCTCCCCTTAACCTTTATCTTAAACAACCCATCTCCCCTTAACCTTTATCTTAAACAACCCATCTCCCCTTAACCTTTATCTTAAACAACCCATCTCCCCTTAACCTTTATCTTAAACAACCCATCTCCCCTTAACCTTTATCTTAAACAACCCATCTCCCCTTAACCTTTATCTTAAACAACCCATCTCCCCTTAACCTTTATCTTAAACAACCCATCTCCCCTTAACCTTTATCTTAAATAACCCATCTCCCCTTAACCTTTATCTTAAATAACCCATCTCCCCTTAACCTTTATCTTAAATAACCCATCTCCCCTTAACCTTTATCTTAAACAACCCATCTCCCCTTAACCTTTATCTTAAACAACCCATCTCCCCTTAACCTTTATCTTAAACAACCCATCTCCCCTTAACCTTTATCTTAAATAACCCATCTCCCCTTAACCTTTATCTTAAATAACCCATCTCCCCTTAACCTTTATCTTAAACAACCCATCTCCCCTTAACCTTTATCTTAAATACCTTACAGGTATAGGCCTACACTTATATAATTGTCTTAAATACCTTACAGGTATAGGCCTACACTTATATAATTGTCTCGCCAAATTGGCCTTTTAATTATTTGTTACTATCACCGATCAATGGCTTCGGATGATTCCTTTGGTTATAATATATAAAACCTTTATTATATTTTGGTAATTTGCATAATTATGCAGTCTATAATATATTTATCTAGAATAATAAATCTAAATTAATTTAGGAACTTATAATTATAGTATTTAGATGTATTATTTATTTTTATAATTTATGTATGTAGCCTATTATTAAACAACTTGTGTAATTCAATTAGGTATTGCTTTATATGAATTACACATATTCTCGAGCTAATAATAATAATAATAATAATAATTAAAGTTGCAAGCAACGTTGTCCGGGGTTCGACGGTTTTGCAAAGCAGGGTATTGTGTTGGATACAAATGCTGTGTCACAGATATCAAAAGATCATTTAACTTATCGGGCATGGAGAAACTACAGAAGGAGCAGATTGTGCAAACAAACAAGAGCGAGAGAGGGAGAGATTGGCTGTAAAAGGGATCTGCCTCTATCCGTTTAGTAACAGAGTTGTAGATATGTGAATAGGCTACCGAGTGCTATAATGGGATTAAGAACAATAGAGCTTCAACTTGAAATTAGATAGAATGAGATGGGTTGGGTGTGAAAGGGATCTGCCATGTGTAGGTCAATCGGCTCTGGAGACTCCCGTTTTCTTATTTTCTCATTTGTGAAGGAGAGGGAGTATGGCGAGAGAATAGGATGTCGTAAACGTAAGGAAGATAGCGATAAATATGAGAGAGAGCACGGGATGGGTTGGGTGTGAAAGGGATCTGACATGTGTGGGCCAATCGGCTCTCTGCAGACTCCGGTTTTCTTATGTTCTCATTTGTGAGAGAGAGAGAGAGAGACTAGGTCACTAGGATGTCATAAATGTAAGGAAGACAGAGATAAATGAGAGAGTTTTTATGAGATGGGTTGGGTGTGAAAAGGATCTGTCTTGTGTGGGCCAATTGGCTCTCTACAGACTCCCATTTTCTTATGTTCCTATTTCTTACAATTGTGTTTTGGTTGCAGGTATATGATAACATGGGTGTATAGTAAGTAGTGTAAATAACAGGTAACGTTTATGAGATGGGTTGAGTGTGAAAGGGACCTGCCTCATGTGGGCCACTTGGCTCTCTGCAGACTCCCATTTTCATCTTGGTTGCATGTGTAAGGGATCTGCCTCATTTGTACCGGTGTGTAAACAAACAAGAGCGAGAGAAAGAGATTGGCTGTGTAAGGGATCTGCCTCTATTCGCTTGGTAAAAGAGTTGTAGATATGTGGAATAGGCTACCAAGTGCTATAGTGGGATCAATGACAATAGAGCTTCAACATAAAATTTGATAAGACGAGATGGATTGGGTGTGAAAGGGATTTGCCGTGTGTGGGCCAATCGGCTCTCTGCAGACTCCCATTTTCATCTTGGTAGCATGTGTAAGGATCTGCCTCCTTTGTACCAGTGTGCAAATAAGAGAGAGAGATTGGCTGTGTAAGGGATCTGCCTCTCATAACAGAGTCGTAGATATGTGAAATAGGCTACCTAGTGCTATAGTGGGATCAAGAACAATAGAGAATTTCAAGTTAAAATCAGATAGTCATATGGACGAAATGGGTTAGATGTGAAAGGGATCTGCCTTTTGTGGGCCACTTGTGTCTCTGCAGATTCCCATGTTCATCATATGTAAGGAATCTGCCTCATTTGTACTGGTGTGCAAACAAACGAGCTACAGAGAGAGACGGGTGTGTAAGGGATCTGCCTCTATTCGTTTAGTAACAGAGTTGTAGATATGTGGAATAGGCTACCGAGTCCTATAGCCAATCGCCTCTCTGCAGACTCCTGTTTACTTATGTTCTCATTTGTGAGAGAGAGAGCGAGGCTCCCTATTTCCTGTTCTCATGCACTAGTACAGTATGTCGTAATCGTATGGAAGACAGCGATAAATAAGAGAGAGAGAGAGAGAGAACTAATGCGTAGCCTATAGCAACACTCAAACAAGCACACACATAGCTACACAAGACCATCACACAAGCACGCCTATCTAGCGACGAACTGTCCTGTTTACATATCATACACACTCATCGCCAATGATTATGCTCTGAGGTTTGTATTTGCTTATCTTATCCTGTGTATAAATGTAACCCTTACACATGTTTTTATTAAATAATGACATTAAACAGGATTCATGATTTAAATACAAGGCTAGATATTTATCGGAAGTACGTATTTACCTTCGGAAAGCTAAAATATAATGTTTACACATATGGGATAGGGAGGAGGGAGGGAGGTATAAGGGGTGGACCGATGGAAGGGAAGAGAACCCCGATATACGAGATACATAGCTTCATATGCGCGTATTGATCACTTTCATGCTATTATGTATGCATACAGAAGTAGCAGGGCACATATGTCAAAAGTGAACACCAATAACTTAATCCATACACAGTAAAAAAGACGGAAATAATATCGTACATACACAGAGATGGAATGGGGATGGGGGGAGGGAGAGACGTACTGTAGCGAGTCTCTGGGGAGGGTGGGGGAAGGTGGTGGTTGTAGGCAGTGTTGCCAGTTGTACTGCTACATATTACTGCTAGATGTAGAGCTATATTTACTTCAGTTTAGCAGCCATTTTTTCATATCTAGAGACATTTACTCGGGATAATTTGAAAATTTCAGACATTCTAGTTATATTACATTGTAAAATTTGCAAAACAAACAAACCAAAACTCTTTAGGAATTGCAGCATTATTCTACCATTGATTGACTATGTAGCAACATGCTAGCGACTTTTGAGAAAGGATCTAGCGGTATTTTGGGGTAACACTTAGGCAGTGTTGCCAGTTGTATCGCTACATATTACCGCTAGATGTAGAGCTATTTACTTCAATTTAGAAGCCATTTTTTCATATCTAGAGAGATTTACTAGGGATAATTTAAAAATGTCAGACATTCTAGTCATATTACATTGTAAAATTTGCAAAACAAACAAACCAAAACTCTTTAGAAATTGCAGCATTATTCTAATATTGTTTGACTATGTAGCAACATGCTAGCGACTTTTGAGAAAGGATCTAGCGGTATTTTGTGGAGAAATACTGGGAGGGTGGGAGGGAGGTGGTGGTTGCAGTGTTGCCAGTTGTAAAGCTACATATTACCGCTAAATGTAGAGCTATTTATTTCAATCTAGCAGCCATTTCTTTTATATCTAGAGACATTTACTAGGGATCATTTGAAAATTTCAGACATTCTAGTCATACTACATTGTAAAATTTGCAAAACAAACAAACCAAAACTCTTTAGAAATTGCAGCATTATCCTAACATTGTTTGGCTATGTAGCAACATGCTAGCGACTTTTGAGAAAGGATCTAGCGGTATTTCATGGTAACACTTTAGGAGGGTTAAAATACGAGTTACACGGGCAATTGCCAAAACTTTAAAGGTCCATATCATTGTTATTAAACTAAACATTTGGCAAAGGGAGGAATTGTTAAAAACCTTAGCCAATACTCTGTCATTCACCAAAAATAAATTTGAATTTATCATTATTATTTGGTAGGGTAGGTATGTATAGGTAGGTTGGCTAAATAATTGCTGGAATTCGTAGGGACTCGAACTGTTTTGAGAGTTAAATAACAAAAAAATTATAGATCTGAATAATAAAGAGATTATGTTTTTAAGCAAAACTGGGGGATGCGTGGAAGCCTATAGACTGTAGACAGTAAACTTTGTGTGGGTAGCGAATGCGGTTTTAAAGTAATTTAAGAATAGACAGTATTCAATGCTGCGGCCAAACTATTCCACCCATTTATATTTTTTTGGTATCAAAACGTTCGGAATCTCGAGCCTCACCCAACTACGCAAGCATTGCTTTGATCATCGGCGTAGTTTTCAAGATATGGAATTTTAAGTGGAATTAGAGTTTTTTTCAAGATTGCCGGAAAAATACCCACGTGCAAAAGCAAAACCTTCTCTATAAAATTTGCGGAGCATTAGTAGGGGAGTGCGTATGCCAAAGCCCAGTCGTTTCCTGTGAGTGGGAGAGACGGTATTTAGGCGTCAAGTTTTTCGGGAAATCGGCTGCCACGGACCTGTTTGGCCGCCATGCCGGATGTTTAGCATATCAAACGTTGCCCAATACAAAAACGCACCTCTTGTGAAAGTTTGATCCCGATCCAAAAAGCGGTTCTGGCGTTATTGCGTCGAAACCGGCGCGTAACAAGAATTTGGATGAAAACCCAGGTTTAATGATTACAATAGGGGTTCCCTGTAGGGGAAGAACCCCTAATTAATAATAATAATACAAATAATAAATTAAAATAATGTTAATCTATGGTGCAGTCATATGCTATCGTGTGTGCTTGGCCAAACGATGTCGAGTATCATTCATTTATCCATCATCATCATCATCATCATTACTATCATTATTATCATCATTATTATTATCATCATCATTATTATTATCATCCCCATTATCGTCATCATCATCATCATCATCATCATCTTTAACCCCAAGCCCATTAATCCAACTGTAACTTCTCCACACGACCGGACAACCTGGACGGCCCACGGAACATCAGAAGAAAAAGTCAACTAAGTGTATATCTACAACAAGAAAAGAAATAATATAGAAAATACGTTAATTCAGTATCAGTGACGAAATACTAGAAAGTTAGAACTCAAAGTGATCGAAATAACTAGAGTTTTAACATCTCAAAATATGTGAAAGTGTATATAAAGTGCCCTACGAGATTAAGATATAGATAACCAGGAAGATTAATACGTCCTATAAATAACGATCTTTAATACGACGTTTTAACTCATCAAATAATCTATATACCGAATTTAGACAGATGTTTACCTGTTCAGCAACTCAGCCATATTTCCGTCAAGTGGAAAATAAACAGAGTCCGTTCTCCCAGAATTTCGAGTTTTAAAAACGAAGTGTTACCTTATCCAGTGAACGTTACCATCGTATTAGTAAAGTGTTCATCTAGAAATTACGTCTATAATCCTCGTAGTACATTAACTGTGAATTTAACTTTAATAAGATTTACCTATACTTTCATAAACTCTGAAAATATCTCAGTGGATGCCTTAATATTTTAGAGTCCACAAAATTGAGCTACAACTGAAAATACATCTATGCTTGAGCTTCCGTATTTAGTGCCAATAAATACTGGAACACGTATCCAATCGTCCACTATCATTCGCGAGATTAAGTTCACGCAATATATTAGTGAAACTGAAATAAAACTAAATTAATAGTAACTTCCATTATTAAGCGTTCAGAAAGAGAAGAGTGCGCCTAATTCTCAAAGAAGAATTCTCTATATATAGTTGAAGTGAATATACCTGATTTCTATCTAGATCCGCGAGCGTGCTGGGAGATTTGAAACGAGAAGTTGTACCACTTATGAGTACCCCATGTTTTAAAAGTGTTTCTAATTAATTTCATATGTACCTAGTGAATAAGTAAGTAAAGCTGCATTACAAATTATCTTTCGAGATTAAATATGTCCTCTGTTGATTATTTATATGTATTTGCATGAACTCCAATATCCCAGTCTAGAAGAACTCACCTAAATCAATCGTTAATCCTGCATAAAATCAGGGCATAACATTGGTGGTCCTTGATTTGGATGGAAGATTCATTGCATTTCATATCTACAAACAATAGATATATTATAACATCGAAAATATGGCAGCTCGCTCTCACATTCCCATTCCCAAATATGATGGGGAAACTTATGAAATTGAAACCTACATGGACATAGTGGAGCCAGTATTAGACTTGGCATACAACACGGACCGTGCAAAAATAGCCGTCCTCTTAACGCACTTGGGAAAAGCTGTTTCCCTCGTTGCACCACAGGTAACCCCTGAACTCACCTGGGATCAACTTAGACCCATGGTAATTGATGCCATTAGGCCATCACTAGGTATTTTCATCACCTTTGCAAAAATTAAAAACATAAAGTTCGAAGGCGATCTAGACGCCACAATTTCCGCCATTAGTCAGCAAGTAAGAGCTGCTTTCCCTGCTCTTCCCGTGGAGCAAGAAAACCAATATACCTTTGTCCACCTTGTGCAAGTGCTATCCTCTGCCATCCTAGAACACTTCACTGTGCATGAACCCATTGATTTCCCAAGAGATCTGATCACCATCCGAATAATTCTAGCAGCCCAACCCAAGACCAACACCCTAGCTGCCATAAAAAATCCTCACACTCAACTACAAAAGTACAACAGATCTCAAGACCAACAAACCCTCCACCCCAGACCACCCCTAACACTGAAGCCTCACTACAACTCTGGCCAATCCCATTTTTTTTGGTCAAAATGCTTAACCAATAAATAAAAAAAGAACGTACTCCACTCAGAAATCAGCTAGACGTTTTCTCTCACGCCCAAACAAGGAGGATAAAAGTAGAGGCCAACACCTAGTCATAAGAAATCCTTTTGAGTTCAAGGCATGCAATCCCAATTGCCGCATGCACGACATCAGGGACTCTGCCCAGTCCCAAAATATAATCTCTCACCACACTCCTCCTCCCTCACATCCCTCTCCTCTGCCTCTGTACATGACTTCACTCCGCTGCTCCACCTCACCACCCACATCATCTCTTCCACCACTTAAAAGAACATGCTCCCGTCTCTCTACCACAGCCTCTCCAAACATTGCAAATCCTGTTTTCCACAAATATACCAATTCCGCCTCATCCAACTCCTCCCCCCCTCTGAACATGTTCCTTCCCCCGCATCTCATTTTTCCACGCCCAAATACATACATTCACTCCGCATATCCCATTTATCAGACCCCAAACCCGTCAATTAACGGAAACAAGTACCATCTCCGCCCACTTTCGACAACTCTAACATTTGTCGCAACAAACAACCTCACCACCAACGATTCTCCACCTCACCTCCTCCACCACATAAAAGAAACCGCCAACATCCCTCTTCCGCCATCTCTCCACCCAAACCACAAACCGTTTCCCACCAATCTATCACCCCACATTTGGGTTCCCTCGTCGCGCCAATTACAAATATCGACGAAATCCAGTATGAAGGAAACCTAGACGCCACCCTTGCAAACCTACATCTATATGTAAAGAATACGAGTGAAATCCAAACTGATCAACAACAAGAACAGCAGGTTTTCCAGGCCTTGTTAAGAATCCTTCTCTTGTACATCTGGCATCATTTCCTCATCCACGGCCAGACAAACTTCCAACAGGACATTCACACCAACAGGAAAATGTTGAAACCACACTACCAAACACCTGCCCTGATTCCTCACCAACCTACAACCCCTAACGCTCCCTTCTTGACACTGCTTCAAAACCCACAACCTGTCACCCCCTCAACTCTATCAACCGTAGTCAAAACCGTTCAAACCTCAACCTCTTCCGTCCTGCCACGAACACAAACCCCCCAGTTTGCTACATCAACAGTTCTACTACCTCTAGCCAACCCCACCTCAACTTCACACCTCACCATTCCTAATCCATCATCCTCTCATACCTTACCTTCCCCTCCACCTCAGAAAACTCAAACCTCAGTCAAAGTGACAGACAATTCCAAACCACCACTGACATCTCCATCTACAACCCCACGCTTAGAACTCCCATCTCGATCACTAAGTCCTCAAACCACAACCTCAACCTCTACAAACCTCCAAGAAACACACTCAAGTTTTTCCCCACCTTCCTCACCTATCCCCGCTCACACCTCTATCCACACGATTTTCTCATCGGATCCAGCTCCTCCACTACATGAAGATATATCCTCAAATCCCTCTCCCAAAATCTCTCTACCCATATCCACTACCATCTACGAGAAATCCGCCAACGCCCCCTCAATCAAATCTTCCACACCCTGTGAACACCTTCCTCAATCATTATCACCCAAGAACCATCACATACCGCCAACTTCAAATGCAACACAACTCCAACAACCCCCAAAAGTTTTTCATTCTCAAATCCTACCAAATTCAGCTCCTCTCAAAAACAAATCTCTTCCACAACACACTCTCCAACTTTACCTGCACACTTTTCTTATCAACACCCTACACCCCGTCCCTCAAAACCACCATCATTATCAAATCATCACCAAACCTCAACCTCAATCACTCCTAACAATCCCATCAACATCTCTCAAGACAAACACCTCTCTGCCACCGTGGTTTTACCAACACAACCTTTACCAACGCCCTCATTCCACACCCCACCCTCTCAATCTCTACGGACTCACCGTCCATTCACCCAAACCACGCCCAAGAAAACCACCAAGACAGCTCCCAACAAGACCATCGCCGAAGTACCAACCCCAAAATCTCTACACGTCTCACCTCAGTTTACGCACGTTTCTCCTGGCCAAAATGACACTCCAAGATCAAAACCTCAGCCTCCACCACCTCCTCTCACTGAGTATTTACCACCAACATCACCTGACCGCCGACAGGACCTACCCCGTCAGACAAACCCTACTTACTCCCCCATTGAGGCACGAGGCCGTGCCTACTATAAGGGGGAGGGAAGTAAAATACACCAGGAACGAAATCCCCAGGAACGAAATGATCAAGGAAGCGCGACCACGCCCAACACGGGAATGTCAGGGTCACTCACCCCAGCAATGGAGGAGAGTGTCCGAAGTGGGGTAGACTGGATCATATTGGGACGGCTCATACGTTTGTCATTATAATGTGGAAATGTAGCTGTCTTTTATCCACAGATTAACTCTTTTATTCATTTTTCTCCAACACACATATTTATACGTCTTCTTAGCAGGAAACGTTCCTTCTAGTAAAACAAAACACATTATCTTCCTTCGTGTCTTTATATAAGTCTTTGATGTCTACTAGTAGCAGCTCTAATGAGTTACAGAGTATTGAGGAAACGAAGATTGTGACACCTATCATTTCTTTATATGTTTATTTATGTATGTACTTAATTATGTAAGAACCATGTCAGCCACACACATTAACTTTTCGTCTACTTTATGATAAACACATATATCCACGCCTTCTCTAACATTACCACTTCTCTCTTAAATTCAAACAGACCACACCTGATTCCTTCTGAGTTTGTAGGCCTTTTTGCCTCTCTAAATCCCCAGATAAGACTTTGACGAATGCTAGACTACTCGGCCCACGGGACAGCTCGGCCCACGGTGAGACAGCTCGGCCCAGTAAAAACGAGACAGCTCGGCCCCGTGTTAATTACGAGACAACTCTTAACCCGGGAACTGCGGGGAGACTCTTAAGAGTTCCCCCGGCGGACTGCGGGAAGACTCTTAAGAGTCAGAGAAAAAAAAAATCAACTTTTGACATCGAAAAATTAATATTTTTTTTATTTTTATTTTTTTATTTTTTTATTTTTTTTTGGCCCCTGGGCCATGCAAAATCTCAGTCCTCTACCTCTCCTCCTTCCCCACTTTCCTCCTCTCCTTCAGTTATCACCTATTTTCCCTGTTATTCCCTTATTCTGAGGTATATTTTCGTGCTAACATTAGCGAGTTGCAAGCAGGGTGTTGTCATCACTGATGGTAAGCGAGTGCAAGAGAGAGAGAGAGAGTATCGATCGACTGTGTCTCAGTGGCCTTGGGGGAAATTGGCGGGAAAGCAGCTTGCCTCACCCATACATTATACAACTCGCGGGCTATCCGATTTTGACCATCCAAACGCTGTTTTCACTCGTTTTATTGTTGTTTCAGGTTAATACCTTTATAATCAACCCATAATAGGCGCATATGGATAAGTATTAATGCTATTAATGGTACAATGAATATTTTAGTGACGGAAACACCTCAAATACATGCGCACAGGGAGAGGTGTCTAAGTACCCCCATGCGCACTTGTTAGGTTAATTAACCTAACCTAACCTACACATTATGAATCGAGAGAACTAGCCTATGACATAATTTTACAATAAACGAACATTTCGCCCACATTACACACACGCCGTAAACGGGAGGCCATGTAGGCCTATGCAGCACCAAATCCTGCAAATCCTGTCCTCTGCCCATGCGTGAGAATGTTAGGCCCCTTGGCACAATTTTTTTTTGCTTTATGCTATTATATTATCTTAACCTAACCTAACCCAACCTAACTTAAATTAACCTAACAGTTGAGCCTAAATAACATAATAAAAATATTAGGGAAAAGGCCGCGCATATACAGAGGACAGGATTTGGTGCTGCATACATGGCCTCACCCATAAACCCTCCACTTAGCTCTCCCCATCCTAATCCTGACTGGTCATGTCAAATTGCCCCATAGCAAAACATGGGGCCGAGCTGTCTCAAATAATGGGCCGAGTTGTCTCGCCGTCGTGGCCGAGTTGTCCAAAAGTGGGCCGAGCTGTCCGAGCCGAGTTGTCCCATGGGCCGAGTCGTCCAGTCACCGACTTTGACCATCAGAATTGCCAACCTACCCAGTTACTAGGAATAGGCTTCGAATAACATTAAAAACGTAGTGTACATGAAGTTTCACATAGTAGGAATCTTAGTATTAACTATCCTAAATGAACATAAAATAATTAGCAATTGTAACACCATTTAATAAGCACTAGACAGCCTTGTCTACAAATCATTCCTTCCATAATTACGGGAAGAGAGAAATCACGTGACCTAAGTAGCCTTGCACTAGTGTCCATTCCGTCTTCAGGATGGCAAATCTTGTAAGGAATATAAACATGTTAAATGCATAATTTTAAGTTAAAACTTATGATGTTCACTCAGGTAAAGAAAGTTAACTTTGTTAAATTATTGAAAACTTTACTTAAAGTATTAACAACTCAGTCTAAAGCTACGTTAGTACACCGGGCGTGGGAGGCTAGTGAGATGCGACCCCTCATGACCCACAAGAATACCATACTCCCCCCCCCCCCCCCCCTACCAACAAACTAAGAATACGATACCATTATATGTTCTCTATATACTATCCTGAAAATAACAATTACCAAATGTTCTAGAAGTATAAAACGATTGAACGATCTATTTATTATTTACCATAGTAGTGCCCCTTTTCTATAGAAAATAATTAATACATTTCCGGGGGCAGGCAACGCCAAAGTTCAAAACTCCCTCTCTCACTCTGTGTCAATAAAACTAGCTAAGACCGCGACCCTCCAGGACACCAGGGCTGCCAACTTAACACTCTTGCCAGCAAGCAGGCAATATGATAACAAATATATGTTCCCTATGTCTACCTCTAAAAATATAACTAACCAATGTTGCAGAGAGAGAAGATGAATTACTCATGTAACTTTTACTAACAACAACAGTGCACAGCTAACCTAAGAATAAATAATACTTTCTCAGAGTCAGACAACACCCCAGTTTTAACCTCTTTCCATGTTTGAAAATTTGCCAATAAGTTAACAATATTATACCAAGTATATGTTCTATATGTGCCACTTGCAAATAATCAGCAATAAATGTTAATAAGATAGAAGACGATGTACTGATATAAATTTTACTAACCAGATCAGTACCCAGCTCTTATAAGAATAAATCATATTTTTCCGGGGCCGGACAACACGTAGTTCCCCCCATTTTCCCCCTCTCTGAAAAACTATATAAACCCCGGGAGATGAGAAAGAAAGCAAGTAGAAATAATTTTCCTTGGATCGGCATCCCGCTCTGTGGAAACATTGATTTTTATGGAATAGTTATTGATCACGACACCCCGACGTCCTTATACTATCTGTAGATATAATGACTTAATTCTAGTATCTTTGTTATTTGTGACACCCCCATCTCTTAACATAGAGCCCTATAATAGTTTTGTATCATAGTGTAATAAGTAATCTACATAGGTGTAACTTTCTTATTTCTGGCATTCCCAGGGATTAATATCGTTATATTTATTAGTTATATTTCTGTATAGATAAAACATTGAAAGAGTAAGGCAAAACCTCCTTTTCAGTATTTTTCTATTTAGAAATCATACTAACACTTCTCACAGAGATCTAAGTTAGAAAGATCTTTTATGTTAGAAGGGTTTAGCAAGACATCTTCACGGGCACTCTGCATACATAAACCCTAGGCACAAATTGTCTGTGGCAAACCACCAGAATTTGTGACTGAAAGGTTAACACCGCCCGAGTTCTTTGAACCTCGGGCGCACTCCCAAGGAGTGTGAGTAACAGAACTGCTGATGTTATCTTAAAACTTTACTTGTCATTAGTGAGACCCCATATGGATTATGCTGTTCAATTTTGGTGTCCTTATTACAGAATGGACATAGATTCATTGGAGAGAGTACAACGTAGAATGACAAAAATGATCCATAATATTAGAAATCTTCCGTATAAAGAAAGGTTGAAGAAATTAGGCTTACATTCGTTAGAGAGACGCAGAGTTAGAGGGGATATGATAGAGGTGTTCAAGTGGGTTAGTGGGATTAACAAAGGGGACATGACAAATGTACTAAAGCTCAGTGATAGCGAAAGAACTCGTACCAATGGTTTCAAATTAGATAAATTTCGTTTCAGAAAAGATATAGGCAAATATTGGTTTGGTAACAGAGTTGTAGATGGGTGGAATGGACTACCAAGTGCTATAGTGGGATTAAAAACGATAGGGAGCTTTAAGATAAAATTGGATAAGCATATGGACGAGAAGGGTTGGGTGTGAAGGGGGATCAGCAGGGTTGGGCCAATCAGCGCTCTGCAGACCCCCGTAATCCTGCGTTATCTCTAACCGTTTTGGTAAGATGATCCTCAGGGTATTAGAGTGTTGAGCCTATAATTGGGCTTTGTAATTGGGGTTGTGTGGGACAGGGATCTGCCTTGCTTAGGCCAATCGGCTTTCTGCAGACTCCCATTTTCTTATGTTCTTATGTTCTTAACCTCTTATAAGGGTTAGCGGATATTCTGAGGATATAGCTAGGTACATTTATAATTATCACATCCAAATCGATTATTTGTATATGGATATATACACAAAGTCTTAAAACTGTTATCAAGTACCACATTTTCCTTTACCATCATTATCTCCGATAGACTGGAAATGGTGTCGTATTTCACACCCAAATGCCATAAAAGGGTGTCCAATATCAAGCCAACTCAACCCTGCTCCTCCACAGGGTCTAAACTCAAGCCGATTCAGACTTTCGGAACTTGATAACAGTTTTAAGACTTTGTTTATATATCCATATACAAATAATCGATTTGGATGTGATAATTATAAATGTAGCTAGCTATATCCTCAGAATATCCGAAAGAAGCGTCATAATCCTATAGAAGGCCGATAACCTACCGGAGTTATTATATATAATACCTCAAAGTAACCGATTATATTATAGGAATAGTAATCACATTTGTTTACAAATTCAACTAGATCAAAATAATATCGAAATGATGGATCATCAATTATTGATCTTGATATGTAGGCCTAAAGCATGTTGTTTATAAACATTGGCCACAGCCGCGGTGCCACTCCATTCGAGCCTAATCACGATTATATTTCGGTGTATTCTTACTTAAATGTATATCATTCGGGTTGATTAGGTTACACAATACAATATTACTAAGTAACAGTACACGCATATATATAAATATCATAACATTTGTGAAATATAGGTTCGACCGCGCTAAGCACCACGGCTGCGTGAGGGCCAGTAGGAACGTAGATATATCGAGGGGTGGGTGGGTGGGTGGGGTATCTAGCCTCGTGACCTTGACCAAGAGTGACCAAAATCAGTGTTCGTCACGGTAATTAATCCGTCACTCCTCCTCAGAATTATTGAAATGTCTATGTATGCGAATATTTCTTGCTCTACTATTAAACAAATAAATATGTTTTATAATTTCACCTAATATGTAATGTCACAACACATCTTAAATTGTATATATTCAAATTTATTGCCGATATGTTCTGTTGTCGATTATTCCAGTCCCTGACATACCTAATGATATTTGGTATATTACGCTATTTCGCTTTTATTTAGTCTTTATTTGCTTTGTAATAATTATTCTGCAATGCATATTTACTTTCATTCTTAAAAATAGTCAGGAAAGGTTGTCCATATAATGTATATATTTAAAAGTCTGGATCGCCCCTTGTCATTTTGTGCCACCACACTTTAATGAGAGTGGGTTATCAGACTTTGGGGTGACACAAAATGCTTAAGGTTAGTTGGTGAAAAAATATGAGTATGTTAATTTGTTTCATTACAGGTTCGAGTAGTATTTATATTACTGGAGTCCTTATAGCTATGACTACATTAAATTGACCCATTCCAAATACATAGTCTGTATTTACTGTATCAAATTGGCGTTATTATTTACGCATTTTATTCGTTATTTTAACCCCCTTGAGGTCTGGGACGCATTTTGACGGATTATTCTGGCTATCATTAGACGATTTTATACAACTTAGGAAGAATCTGTGGGAATGAAAAGGTTGCATACGATCTCAATTAAGGGGCTACTGGCCGGTTTTTAGGGCTATTGTATTTATTCCCTTATTTTTTAGTTTCCTCGCTAGACCTCAAACAAGCTTCGAAATACACCCCCTAGACCCCCCTTCAAGATTAATTTGTAAATTTTTCGGTAAAAGAATGTTCCGGCCGAAGGCCGATATTTCTTAAAATTATAGGCTCGCTATCGCTCGCCAGGAATAAAACGACACTTAAATGGCACGAAAGGTCTTAATATTGACAACAAAATGGGGCGAAAGGTCTTAAAATCGACAAATTAATGGAAAGAACGTCTTAAAATCTCAAAATTAATATGCTAAAGTTGTAGTGATGATGACAGTAGTAGTGATGATGAGAGTAGTAGTGATGATGGTGAGAGTAGTAGTAGTGATGATAGTAATGGTGATAGTGACCAGTAGTGATGATGCTGACCCATCGCAGAGTTGGGTATGCCGTTTTGATTTTGGGCAAAACGGCACGTCTACTTTATTTTTTTATTTATTTATTTTATTTACGATCTCAATACTATTGAGGTCGTTTTAACCCATTTGAGTCATATAGGTAGATTACAAATTAAGAAGATCGTCTAATGGTAAACAGAATATGATGAAAATTACGGTTCCATGTCATCTCAACCAGTAGACCATTTCAACCAGTGCCAAATCAACCAGTAGCTCTCAACCAGTGCCAAATCAACCCAGACCAACCAAACCAGTGCCAAAATATAGTACTAACCTAACCTAACCGTATTGGTTGATTTGGTACTGGTTGAGAGCTACTGGTTGAAATAGTCTACTGGTTGAGTTGACCGGTCACCGAAAATTACGCCATGTTGTTATCGCACACTATACATTAGTTAGGCTATATTATGCCAAGCAAAATATAATGCATTAGCAAACTCTAATTAATTTTCTTTTAATTTTCCTATACATTTGCCAACACGTCTTGCGGTTACAGATATATTTAAAGTTATGCTATACTTGTATTAACCCCTTCTGTACCGGCGACATCATTTAAATTATATTCTGGCTACTGTTAGATGGATGTTATTCAGTTTAAAACGAGCCTCCAGCAATTAACAGTCTTCGAACTATCTCACTTAACACTCAAACTCACAGGCCTATGCTTAGTGGATATGCAATTACTTCTTTCATTTCCTTTATCATTTGTGGGTGAAATCCCTCTGGACCAGGTGAGTTGTCCCTTTGTAGCTTATCAATAATATGCCTTATTTCCTCACATGTGAATTCCATTTGCGATAATATTGGCCGGGCCATCCCTATTTTCATTGTTTGGTATCGGTACTTCCCCTTCTGGTTCCCTGGTAAATAGCCTACTGAACTAAGGTATTATATTGATACCTTTGCCTTGTTTTTATCATTTAAAGTTTTAATGCTTTTATCAGCGTCTATGCATATTTCACTTACACTGGTTGTTGTTTTGCTTTTTTATTGTACATATTTCCAAAATAAATTCTCCTTATCCTCATCCTCATCCTTCCAATTAGTCCCATAACTCCCCGCACAACCCCCGCATATCATGTTGCCCGTTTGCAGCCCTCTGCTGTTCCTCAAGTTTACGCTAAAACCTAAAACTATGGGGAGCGACATATTGCCGAGATAATATATATATAATTTAGTTACCCAGTTATTTCCGTATTCTATGAATATAAGAGCTTTAGAGAAAACGATAGTTTATTAATTAAGACTGACTTAAATATATAATATTGTTGATGATATACAACTTGTAAAACTTCGCTATTGACAAATATATTGATTGGGAAGTACTACCATGTGAGTAATATTACTGTAGAAATACTTAACAGATACAATTTTCCTAAATAATTGAAGTAATTAAACATAATCGATGATAGAGATACGCTACCCAGACTATATAATTCCTCGCTAGTAAATGCAATATATAGGCTTTGCCAGAATATATTATGATGATTTCGTGAATATACTTTTCGTAAAAATATATATTATAATTTATTTTGTACATTTAATTAAGTAAATATGATATATATAATAAAAACACTATTTCAACATATGTATACATTTTGAATGATAGGTTATACCTCTGCGGTGACTGACTCCAGCCACAGTTCTTTGAATTAACTTGTACTAGTGAGACGTGTTTTGTAAATCGTGCGCAAAATCTTTACTTATCTACACGTAGGCCTACTTCTGTTTAGTAATTTGCCTACATACAGTAGGCTACACTACTTAAATCATAATATATTATTTACTTATAAGTCATTAAAACTTGTTGCGGCGATACATCTGTGTTGTAGAATTGGCCTACTATAAAGTAATCAATTCATATCGATAAATGGAGTTCTTCGTAAACGAGGACTCTTGCCTAACTTCATTGGTGGTGTATGGATTAAGCTACAACCCACCAAAATGTACATCTGTGAAGTATCCCACAGAGTTAAAAATTAAGGTACAAAATACTGTTAAAAAACTATTTGGACGGAGAAAATTCATAACTCAGAAAAAAATCACTTTAAATGAGCATAACTGGGTTTGGGAAACATTAACTAAGGAAAAACAAAAATATTTGAGGTATCAATTCGACTCAGAGTTGCTCCTGCGTCTCCCACTTGGTACACACCTTGTACAGTGTAAGTGGAAGTTGGGGTGCCGGACCGTTCACAAATTCATTGTTGATGTGAATTATCACCACCCCGCTGAGGGGGTGGATGTTCCTGAGGGGGTGGATGTTCCTGAGGGGGTGGATGTTCCTGAGGGGGTGGATGTTCCTGAGGGGACAGATGTTTCTGTGGGGATGGATGTTCGTGGGGGGGTGGATGTTCCTGAGGGGGTGGATGTTCCTGAAGGGGTGGATGTTCCTGAGGGGGTGGATGTTCCTGAGGGGGAGGATGTTCCTGAGGGGGTGGATGTTCCTGAGAGGGTGGATGTTCCTGAGGGGGTGGATGTTCCTGAGGGGGAGGATGTTCCTGAGAGGGTGGATGTTCCTGAGGGGGTGGATGTTCCTGAGGGGGTGGATGTTCCTGAGGGGGAGGATGTTCCTGAGGGGGTAGATGTTCCTGAGGGGGTGGATGTTCCTGAGGGGGTGGATGTTCCTGAGGGAGCGGATGTGGCTGGTGGACCTTCCATCAGTCAGGTACGGTACTGTGAAAATAAAAAACAACTTCAAAGGGCAAAAGACTCCATCAGTCAGGACATAGTAAATCAATATATGATGCTATACCCCGACACAACAAAACGACCGGAGGGAATGACACCCACACAGGTTCGCCGCTGGAGACAGCAACAAAGTCGGCGATACACTATCAACGCAGCAAAATGGTGGCGTGAGCAGGATGAAGGGGGTGGCCAGGTTGAAGGAAGTGGCCAGGTTGAAGGGGGTGGCCAGATCGAAGGGGGTAGCCAGGATGAAGGGGGTGGCCAAGTTGAAGGGGGTGGCCAAGTTGAAGGGAGTGGCCAGGTTGAAGGGGGTGGCCAGGATGAAGGGGGTGGCCAGGTTGAAGGGGGCCTCCTGGTCTGTCAGTCGGCTGATGGAGCTTCTATCAGTCAGGTACGATACTGTGAAAATAAAAAACAACTTCAAAGGGCAAAAGACTCCATCAGTCAGGACATAGTAAATCAATATATGATGCTATACCCCGACACAACAAAACGACCGGAGGGAATGACACCCACACAGGTTCGCCGCTGGAGACAGCAACAAAGTCGGCGATACACTATCAACGCAGCAAAATGGTGGCGTGAGCAGGATGAAAGGGGTGGCCAGGTTGAAGGAAGTGGCCAGGTTGAAGGGGGTGGCCAGATCGAAGGGGGTAGCCAGGATGAAGGGGGTGGCCAGGTTGAAGGGGGTGGCCAGGTTGAAGGGGGTGGCCAGGTTGAAGGGGGTGGCCAGGATGAAGGGGGTGGCCAGGTTGAAGGGGGCCTCCTGGTCTGCTGTCAGTCGGCTGATGGAGCTTCTATCAGTCAGGTACGATACTGTGAAAATAAAAAACAACTTCAAAGGGCAAAAGACTCCATCAGTCAGGACATAGTAAATCAATATATGATGCTATACCCCGACACAACAAAACGACCGGAGGGAATGACACCCACACAGGTTCGCCGCTGGAGACAACAACAAAGTCGGCGATACACTATCAACGCAGCAAAATGGTGGCGTGAGCAGGATGAAGGGGGTGGCCAGGTTGAAGGAAGTGGCCAGGTTGAAGGGGGTGGCCAGATTGAAGGGGGTAGCCAGGATGAAGGGGGTGGCCAGGTTGAAGGGGGTGGCCAGGTTGAAGGGGGTGGCCAGGTTGAAATGGGTGGCCAGGATGAAGGGGGTGGCCAGGTTGAAGGGGGCCTCCTGGTCTGCTGTCAGTCGGCTGATGGAGCTTCTATCAGTCAGGTACGATACTGTGAAAATAAAAAACGACTTCAAAGGGCAAAAGACTCCATCAGTCAGGACATAGTAAATCAATATATGATGCTATACCCCGACACAACAAAACGACCAGAGGGAATGACACCCACACAGGTTCGCCGCTGGAGACAACAACAAAGTCGGCGATACACTATCAACGCAGCAAAATGGTGGCATACTCAGAACGCAGATGGAAAGGGAGCCCGTGGAAACTGATTAAATATTTTGTACAAAAGCTTTTTATTCTAGATATGTATTGATTTTTCTTTTTTTTCGTTATTTGTTTTACTTTTGTTTTTGAAGGTTATTAATTATCAAATATCACATATTCTACGTGTATTCTTATTTTAATTAATGCTAATAACTATTTGTTCTATGCATGTTTTTTATTTTGCTTAATAATGTTTTTTTTTTTAAAGGATGCTAGTTTCATAATAATATGGCATATATTGCATTAACCCTAATTCTGTAATGGCGACGTCTTTTATATTTTATTCTAGCTATATTTACACGTTTGTGTATAGTTTAAGAAGGATCTGCGGTAGTAAATAGGCTTAAGTGAGAAAGTTTGAAGCCTGTTAATTACTGGAGACCATTTTAAGCTTGGTAAAATCGTCTAATAGTAGCTAGAATAAAGTTAAAAGAACTGCATTAACAAGAATTTACATTATACTATTTTACAGAGCTAGGATTTACATCTGACAACCATACACTCTATAAATCAATGGAATCAAACGGGCATATAAAAACATTGGGTATATATATTTGTTTTCTATGAAAGTGAAGAAGACAACAGGCAGAACTGCCAGTGGTGAGTGTCTCCCCCGAGTTGATTGAGTGACAGGGCCAAAATGAAGGGACGTTCGAGCCAAAATGCCTGGACACACAGAGTTTGAAGCAATTTTAGTGGAAGGGGGAAAGACTGATTCTGGGAGAGAGTTCCAGAGCTCAGCTGTTGAAAAGAAGAAAGAAGATGGTATTTACCTCTCTATCCTGTGATAGAAGTGGTTAATTAACCCTCTCACGACCATAGGACGCAGAGGTTGCCAGATTAGCAATACGAAATAGATTACTCTCACTGTTATAATTACCTCTCCAAAATTAGTTTTCTGCCCACAGCTAACTCAAAGACAACTGCAGAGGTTGAAGTAAACAAACTAAAGGTTTATAGATACCCCTGACGGTAACAAAGGCTTTAAAGTATCCCTAATAGGCTCAAAAATCGCGTCAGGATGTGAGAGGGTTAATAGACCTTTAACCCCTTCTGTACCACCCCGTCCTTTTAACTTCATTCTAGCTACTATTAGACGATTTTATTTGCTAAAAAGGGCCTCTAGCAAGTACCAGGCTTCGAACTATCTCACTGAACCCTTTTTAAAGCAAGTGGTGACGACAATCTTACTATTGACCAAATCAAAGATGCAGGTGATGTAGCAGTAGCACTTAAGGGGGGTCACCGGCTTTGTTTCTCTTTCTCTCATTTTCTCTCTTTCCCTGGCTTGTATCCATTCGTCCCCATTCAGCCAACTGTTTTAAGACGTTTATTCCCATCCAGGTGTCAATTTCTTCCTGGCGAGCGATAGCGAGCCAGCATTGTATGGAGAAGTCCGGCTTCGCCAGAGACATTTTTCTATCGAACAATGTACAAATTTAGCTTGCTGTCAAAACAAAAATATATATGTGCTGGCTCACTACCACTCGCCAGGAAAATGTTGACACCTGGATGGGGATAAACGTCTTAAAACAGTAGGCTGAATGGGGCCGAATGGATACAAGCCAAATAGAGAGGGAGAGAAAGAGAAAAAAGCGAGGTGGGCCCCTTAACAAACTAGCCAAACTATACACAAAATGTTTGCAATGTCGAAAGGTTCCTAAAGCCTGGAAAAATGCCTCCATTATTCTCATTCACAAACAAGGAGATGCTAAAGACCTGATAAACTATTGACCAATTACCTTGCTTTCTGTTTAGTATATGAGGCGTATAGTAACATAGTGGCCTAAATGACACCATGCTATCAATCAATTAGCTTGCTTGCTGTTTAGTATATGAGGCGTATAGTAACATAGTGGCCTAAATGACACCATGCTATCAATCAATTAGCTTGCTTGCTGTTTAGTATATGAGGCGTATAGTAACATAGTGGCCTAAATGACACCATGCTATCAATCAATTAGCTTGCTTTCTGTTTAGTATATGAGGCGTATAGTAACATAGTGGCCTAAATGACACCATGCTATCAATCAATTAGCTTGCTTGCTGTTTAGTATATGAGGCGTATAGTAACATAGTGGCCTAAATGACACCATGCTATCAATCAATTAGCTTGCTTGCTGTTTAGTATATGAGGCGTATAGTAACATAGTGGCCTAAATGACACCATGCTATCAATCAATTAGCTTGCTTGCTGTTTAGTATATGAGGCGTATAGTAACATAGTGGCCTAAATGACACCATGCTATCAATCAATTAGCTTGCTTGCTGTTTAGTATATGAGGCGTATAGTAACATAGTGGCCTAAATGACACCATGCTATCAATCAATTAGCTTGCTTGCTGTTTAGTATATGAGGCGTATAGTAACATAGTGGCCTAAATGACACCATGCTATCAATCAATTACCTTGCTTTCTGTTTAGTATATGAGGCGTATAGTAACATAGTGGCCTAAATGACACCATGCTATCAATCAATTACCTTGCTTGCTGTTTAGTATATGAGGCGTATAGTAACATAGTGGCCTAAATGACACCATGCTATCAATCAATTAGCTTGCTTGCTGTTTAGTATATGAGGCGTATAGTAACATAGTGGCCTAAATGACACCATGCTATCAATCAATTAGCTTGCTAGCTGTTTAGTATATGAGGCGTATAGTAACATAGTGGCCTAAATGACACCATGCTATCAATCAATTAGCTTGCTTGCTGTTTAGTATATGAGGCGTATAGTAACATAGTGGCCTAAATGACACCATGCTATCAATCAATTACCTTGCTTTCTGTTTAGTATATGAGGCGTATAGTAACATAGTGGCCTAAATGACACCATGCTATCAATCAATTACCTTGCTTTCTGTTTAGTATATGAGGCGTATAGTAACATAGTGGCCTAAATGACACCATGCTATCAATCAATTAGCTTGCTTGCTGTTTAGTATATGAGGCGTATAGTAACATAGTGGCCTAAATGACACCATGCTATCAATCAATTAGCTTGCTTGCTGTTTAGTATATGAGGCGTATAGTAACATAGTGGCCTAAATGACACCATGCTATCAATCAATTAGCTTGCTTGCTGTTTAGTATATGAGGCGTATAGTAACATAGTGGCCTAAATGACACCATGCTATCAATCAATTAGCTTGCTTGCTGTTTAGTATATGAGGCGTATAGTAACATAGTGGCCTAAATGACACCATGCTATCAATCAATTAGCTTGCTTGCTGTTTAGTATATGAGGCGTATAGTAACATAGTGGCCTAAATGACACCATGCTATCAATCAATTACCTTGCTTTCTGTTTAGTATATGAGGCGTATAGTAACATAGTGGCCTAAATGACACCATGCTATCAATCAATTAGCTTGCTTGCTGTTTAGTATATGAGGCGTATAGTAACATAGTGGCCTAAATGACACCATGCTATCAATCAATTACCTTGCTTTCTGTTTAGTATATGAGGCGTATAGTAACATAGTGGCCTAAATGACACCATGCTATCAATCAATTAGCTTGCTTGCTGTTTAGTATATGAGGCGTATAGTAACATAGTGGCCTAAATGACACCATGCTATCAATCAATTACCTTGCTTTCTGTTTAGTATATGAGGCGTATAGTAACATAGTGGCCTAAATGACACCATGCTATCAATCAATTAGCTTGCTTGCTGTTTAGTATATGAGGCGTATAGTAACATAGTGGCCTAAATGACACCATGCTATCAATCAATTAGCTTGCTAGCTGTTTAGTATATGAGGCGTATAGTAACATAGTGGCCTAAATGACACCATGCTATCAATCAATTAGCTTGCTTGCTGTTTAGTATATGAGGCGTATAGTAACATAGTGGCCTAAATGACACCATGCTATCAATCAATTAGCTTGCTTGCTGTTTAGTATATGAGGCGTATAGTAACATAGTGGCCTAAATGACACCATGCTATCAATCAATTAGCTTGCTTGCTGTTTAGTATATGAGGCGTATAGTAACATTGTGGCCTAAATGACACCATGCTATCAATCAATTAGCTTGCTTGCTGTTTAGTATATGAGGCGTATAGTAACATAGTGGCCTAAATGACACCATGCTATCAATCAATTAGCTTGCTTTCTGTTTAGTATATGAGGCGTATAGTAACATAGTGGCCTAAATGACACCATGCTATCAATCAATTAGCTTGCTTGCTGTTTAGTATATGAGGCGTATAGTAACATAGTGGCCTAAATGACACCATGCTATCGATCAATTAGTTCGCTTGCTGTTTAGTATATGAGGCGTATTGTAACATAGTGGCCTAAATGACACCATGCTATCGATCAATTAGCTTGCCTGCTGTTTAATATATGAGGCGTATAGTAACATAGTGGCCTAAATGACACCATGGCCGAAACGGAGTTAAGTATGGCATCGTCTTCCCAAACCCTTCTACTACCCCGGGAAATCAACAAGAAGCGTAAGCGCCAGCCACTCAGATCCGAACTTCAAGCAGGGTGTCAAACGAAAGCCAAGTCTATTATTGTGAATCTTTATTATTTTATATGTAAAGATAGAATTAGGGTTTATAGTTCAAATTATGTCTTTGAAAGTGATAAAATAGTTAAAACAAAGCTATTTCATGTTAATTTTCTAGTATTTCTTCTCATATTCCTTCAAGGCTTCCACAAAATTACTCCGGTTTGACACCCAACATGGTCGAAAATCCCACTAAAATTGTCACCAACCGGATAGGCAGAACACTGTAGATTCAAATCAGCCAAGAGAACAAGAAGGGTTCCGAAGTATGGGCTCACAAACTATGCACCTATAGTCTATTCGATGTAAGTAGGCGAGAAATCATGACCTCTACCCTCTGTAACTCAAAAAGGGCAAGAGCAAATTGGCTGTAAATTCCCACATTTATTTCTTGACTGACTCTTTCCAAATGGTAGAAATATTAGCTTGATTACTCTAGTCGTTGTTGAGTTACAGAGGTTAGAGGTCATGATTTCTCGCCTACTTACAGCGAATAGACTATAGTAGGTCTCGAATTTATTTCGGAAACTAGACGTTGGTTTGGTATGTGATCACAAAGGTCATACCAAACAGTATCCCAGGATTTCGTAAAGACAATGGGTAGCAAATTAATTGATGCATCTCTGCAACTTACTGGTAAATGGCCTTGTCTTGAAACCATTTAAAAATACTGGGAGCGCTAGTATCTAGTATAACTTTTTTTTTTTTTAATCTTTTTCTCCTTTTCTCTTTTTCTATGGCTTGCATCCATTCGGCCCCATTCAGCCAACTGTTTTAAGACGTTTATCCTCCTCAAGGTGTCAATTTCTTCCTGGCGAGCGATAGCGATCCAGGATTGTATGGAGAAATCCGGCTTTGCCAGAGACATTTTTCTATCGAAAAATGTACACATTGAGCTTGCTGTCAAAACAAAAATATATATATGCTGGCTCGCTACCGTTCGCCAGGAAAATATTGACACCTGGATGGGGGTAAGCGTCTTAAAACAGTAGGCTGAATGGGGTCGAATGGGTACAAGCCAAAGAGACAGGGAGAGAAATAGAAAAAAAGCGAGGTGGGCTCTCTTAAGATGAACAACTGGTCCTTCTGCCTAGGTATCGATATCACTGTTGTTGAGAGAGTCTATTATAACATATAATAGGCCGAGGCTATGAACAACATTGCGGTCTGACCCACACACTATATAATATATATATATATATATTTTCAGAGAGAGAGAGAGAGAGAAAGAGAGCGAGAGCGAGAGAGAGGGGGGGGGGGGGGGAGGGGGAAGAGATAGAGAGAGAGAATAAATAAATTGGTGCAACTTCAAATACCTTCCCACATTCGTAAATAACCTACCTCTATTTCACCTTCAAATATACCTCCAATTTCCCTTTCATATTATCTCATTTTTCTCAGAAGACCTACAGTATATCACTGAAGTTCCTCAGATGTAATTTCCTTTCGACGCAATCCAACGTTATTTCCGTGTTTCCATTTTTCTCAGTATTTCCTCCTCAATAAATTACTGTAGATACGGTCTCCACTTTGCATCAGTTGACATTATATTTTCTAATCTTTATACACGAACAATATACCTTTTTTGTAATATTTGAGGGATATTTCAAACTCCACCTAAGTATGATTTTTTTGGAGGTTTGACAATGTTCGTAGAAGGGAATGTGATTGTGGTTTATCATTCGTATTACTGGGAACTGTGTTACTCAGTTACTCAGTTACTTGTTCATCATGGGGAATCCACGCAATGCGAGCTAAGCTCATTATTATCGTGCCTCCTTAACTGGGAACGTATTGCGTGAAATGCATGTTAAGTGTTTTATGTACTGTTGGAATGGCTGTGGATGTGTGTGTAGTCTGTATTTTTAGCCAATTGGCGACATCGGAAACGAAGGCTTAGGGTGGATCTGTATGGTACCATTCTCACTATAGACGGTACCGTCTCGCCCGAAGGCTTAGGTAGCCATCAGCTTAGGTGAACCATATGATACCCATCTCGCCTTGTACCATTTTTGCCAACCCCAGATGGGACGTCACAACGTCGTCCACTTATTCCAGGTACCTATTTACAGCTAGGTGAACTGAGGTTAACACATGAAAGGAGACAAGCCCAATTTGTCTCCGCCCGGCCGGGGATTGAACCCCCGACCCCTCGTGTGTGAGACGAGAGCTCTACCTACTAGGCTACGGGCTGTGTGTGTGTTACTCAGTTACTCAGTTACTCAGTTACTTGTTCGTCAAGGGGAATCCACGCAATGCGAGCTAAGCTCATTATTATCGCGCCTCCTTAACTGGGAATGTATTGCGTGAAATGCATGTTAAGTGTTTTATGTACTGTTGGAATGGCTGTGGATGTGTGTGTAGTCTGTATTTTAGCCAATTGGCGACATCGGAAACGAAGGCTTAGGGTGGATCTGTATGGTACCATTCTCACTATAGACGGTACTGTCTCGCCCGAAGGCTTAGGTAGCCATCAGCTTAGGTGAACCATATGATACCCATCTCGCCTTGTACCATTTTTGCCAACCCCAGATGGGACGTCACAACGTCGTTCACTTATTCCAGGTACCTATTTACAGCTAGGTGAACTGAGGCTAACACATGAAAGGAGACAAGCCCAATTTGTCTCCGCCCGGCCGGGGAGTGAACCCCCGACCCCTCGTGTGTGAGACGAGAGCTCTACCTACTAGGCTACGGGCTGTGTGTGTGTGTGAGTGTGTGTGTGTGTGTGTGTGTCTCAGAGCTGTCTCCTCAATATCTCAATGTAAAAGTTATTTTACGCCTAACATGCTAAACACAACTCGGAATGAATCCATTATACTAGGGGATTTTAACCTGTGTTACAAACAACGAAATAATAGGCTTGTACGAGAATATAGGCACATACTGACAATGCACAATCACAAACAACTCATCACAACCCCCACACGTATCTCTGAGAACACTGCCACAATATTAGACCACATAAACTGTAACAGTTAACAGTAACAGTAACAGTAACAGTAACAGTAACACTTAACAGTTCCCCCCTGGGGGTTAGGGAATAGAATATGCCCCACGTGCCTTCTGCGTGTCGTAAGAGGCGACTAAAGAGGTTGGGTCGGTGGGCTTGCGACCCCCACCCGGAAAAAATATCGAAGCAAGGAAAAATGAACGAACAGCCTCGGATGCGGACGGAACCAACGTTGACGAACCACGACCGACTAAGGACATGCCTTCGGACATTCTGAGAATGGCTACGTGGAATGTTAGTGGCATGAATGATGGCACAAAAGAGAGAGAGGTTCTGGAAGTATTAGTGAATGCCAGGCTGGATGTATGTGGAATGACAGAGACCAAATGGAAAGGTTCAGATGTGAGAGAGTGGGAGTGTGGAATGGGTGTGTGTGCTGGAGTGAGTGAAGGAACAGCGAGAGAAGGTGCATGTTTGTTTGTAAGTAGCAAATGGAAGGAATGTGTAAGAGAGTATGGGTCTGTGGGTTCAAGGATTGTGTGGGTGAGAATGAAAGTAGGAATACAAACGTGGGTGATTGTATGCGTGTATGCCCCGACAGAGGATATACTTGAAAGAAAGAAAGAGGAGTTCTGGATGAATGTGGAGGCGTGCCTGGAGAAGTTTGACAAGAACGAAAGAATATTTCTGATTGGGGATATGAATGGTAAGGTGGGTGATAGGAAAGTTGAGGGAGTGGTGGGAGGGTGGGGGGTACCATCAGAGGTGAATGGGAATGGTAGTGCACTTGTGGACGTATGTGTGGGGAGGAGGCTGTGGATAGCCAACACCTTCTTCCGACACAGAATGATCCACAGGTACACGTGGAAACGGATGTTGACGATGAAGGATAAGACAGTGGTGGAACGAAAGTCATTGATTGATTATGTATGTGTGGATGAACGAATGAAGAAATCTGTGATGGATGCTAGGGTGTATAGGGGTATTGGAGGGGGTCTGTCTGATCATTATGTAGTGGTAGCTAAGGTTAGGATACAAAAGAAGTGGGTGAGGAGAGCGGGAGGGAGGCGAGAGGAGGGTGGAATGGTGAGGAGGGTGGAGAGGTTGCAGGAGGAGGAAATCAGGGAGGAGTACAGGAGAGCAGTGGAAAGACGACTAAGTGGGTTCGACCTGGAAGTTATGGAGGAAGTGGAGGAGATGAGCAAGGTGTTTAAGGATGAGATCTGTGCAGCATGTGAGGAGGTGTGTGGAGTGAGGAGAAGAGGGAGGGGAGTGAAAGGTACAGCATGGTGGACAGAAGAGGTACGAATAGCTGTGGAAGAAAAGAAGAAAGCATATAGAGAGTGGTTGGGTAGCAGAGGGAATGAAGATTTCGAGAGACAGAAACGAGCGAGGTACGTGGAGAGTAAGAGGGTGGTGAAGAGAGTAGTGAAGGAAAGTAAGAGAAGAGTAGATGAGGAATTTGGAAGGAATCTGAGTGTAAAATGGAGGGAGAGTAAGAAACTGTTCTGGAAAGAAGTCAAGAAAGTTAGGGAAGGTAGCAAGGGAAACAGTAAGGGTGTGAAAGATAAGAATGGGAGAATGCTAGCCGAGAAGCAAGAGAGAGTCGAAAGATGGAGGGAGTACTTCAGTGAGTTGCTAAATGAAAGGAATGAAGAGCCAGCAAACATAGCTGGATATGGTATGGGAGGGAGAAGAAGAGAAGTAGTGGAGGAGGAGGTGGGGATCAGGAGGTCAGAAGTGTGGGAAGCCATGAAAAGAGTGAAGTTGGGGAAAGCACCAGGAACAGATGGAGTGTGTGGGGAAATGTTGAGGTATGGTGGTGAGATAGTGATAGAATGGGTATGGAAAATGTGCAAACTAGCATGGGAGAAGGGGAGTGCACCCGATGACTGGAAGACTGGCATAATAGTCCCCCTATATAAGGGCAAAGGGGAAAGAGGAGTGTGTGGTAACCACCGAGGAATATGTCTTCTAAGCGTAGTAGGGAAGGTATACAGTAGGGTAGTGATTGAGAGAGTGAGAGTGAGAACGGAGAAATGGATAGGCGACGAGCAGGGAGGTTTTAGGAAGGGAAGAGGATGTGTAGATCAGATTTTTACCCTGAATTGTGTTGTGGAGAAGTATCTGGAGAAGAAACAAAAGGTGTATGTTGCCTTTATGGACTTGGAGAAGGCCTATGACAGAGTGGATAGAGAAGGTTTGTGGAAAGTACTTAGAATATACGGAGTAGAGGGCAAGTTGCTGAAAGCAGTGAAGAGCATGTATGAGGGTGCAAAGGCGGCAGTACGTGTGGAGAGTGAGCAGAGCGAGTTCTTTGACCTGAATGTTGGTTTGAAACAGGGGTGTGTGATGTCCCCGTGGTTGTTTACTGTATATATGGATGGAGTTATGAAAGAAATACTATCAAGAGCAGTGGATGTTGGTGTATCGCTGAAAAGGGAGGGAATTGAGTGGAAGCTACCTATACTGCTGTTTGCGGATGATACAGTTCTGATGAGTGATAATGAATGGGAGTTGCAGGGTCTGGTAAATGAGTTTGGAACAGTGTGCGAAAAACGGAATTTGAAGGTAAATACGGGGAAGAGCAAGGTTATGGTCTTCGAAAGGGGTGAAGTCACAGAGTGTGAGGTGAAGCTGAACGGTCAGGCTATGGAGATCGTCAACTCTTTTAAGTATCTGGGCAGTGTGTTGAGTAAAGATGGGACTATGGATGAAGAGGTGCGGGAGAGGGTACAACAGGGGAAGAGGGTTGTAGGAACGCTAAAAGCAGTAACAAGAAATAGGGTGGTCAGTATGGAAGTGAAGAAGTCCTTGCATGACAGTGTGGTAATCCCGACACTGACTTACGGAAGCGAAGCATGGACGTTGGTTGAGAGACTCAGACCAAGAGTGAGAGCAGTGGAAATGTATTACTTAAGGAGTGCGTGCGGAGTTACATGGAGGGATAGACAGACTAATGAGGAAGTAAGAAGGAGGTGTGGTGTGGAGGTAGATGTGCTGGAAAGTGTGAAAAGGAACAACTTGAGATGGTTCGGCCATATGGAACGTATGGAAAGCGAGAGAATGACTAAGAGGGTGTATGAGAGCGAGGTGGAGGGACAGAGGGGGAGAGGTAGACCGAATATGAGGTGGAAGGATGGAGTGAGGAAGTACATGAACGAAGGTGGTGCTGGTTGGGGGGAGGGGCGTCGACTGACTGGGGACAGAGATGCATGGGGGCGGTTCGTTCGTGGCCACCCCTTCGGGGATCACGGCGTCAGGCAATAGATAGATAGATAGATAAACTGTAACAGAGAGGACAAAATATCCCAATCAGGGCTTATACAGACTGGGATAAGTGATCACTTCGTCATGTATTGCACACGGAAAACCACAAAAATTACCCTAGAGAATCACAAGGTTATCAAAACAAGGTCACTCAGAAACTACAACAAAGAAACATTTCTGGACATTTTATGGAATACAGACTGGTCTCCAGTGTTTGGAAGTACAAACGTTAATGACGCATGGCTTGGCTTCAGAACCATCATCACAAACATCCTAGACGAAATAGCTCCTCTGAAAGACATACGAAGTAAAGCAAGGTCAGACCCATGGATCAACAATGACATACTACACCATCTGGAACACAGAGACAATCTGTTAAAAAGGGTAGTGAAACATAGACAGGATCAAGGTCTGAAACATGAGTTCAACAGGGCCAGGAATAAACTAAGTAGAAAAATCAAATCAGCGAAAACTAATATTTTTTCCACAATAAGGCAGAGGAATATCAGAATAACCCAAAGAAACTATGGAGGCACCTAAAAACAACAGGCTACAGCAACAAGGCAAGGGATTCGTCTAACACTAATATTGCTCTCAACATTAATGATCAGGTTTGCCACGATAAACGACAAATTTCAACTTACTTTAACACCTTCTTCACCTCCATAGCAAACACACTTGCACAGAACCTACCGTTGCACTCTCAATAAATACACGACAACAACGGCCACCTTTCGAAATTTCTACAGAGATAAAGGCATACACCCGAACACATTTGGATTGCAAAATGTTACACCAAAATACACTTTTGACGAGCTCTCTAACCTAAATGTACATAAACGCACAGGACCAGACAAAATTCCTGCCAAATTTCTACGAGATGGAGCCACTGGTATAGCAGGTCCCCTAACTCACATCATCAACTTGTCAATTAACACCAACACTGTACCTGCTGAACTGAAGGAAGCTATTGTAACCCCTCTATTCAAGAAAGGAAATAAACTAGAAGTTGGCAACTACAGACCAGTTAGCATATTATGTATTGCATCTAAAATCCTTGAAAGAGCGGTATACACCCAAATAGAACACTACCTCAAAGAAAGTTATCTATTTTATAAGTTTCAATCGGGTTTCAGATGCATGTACTCGACTGACTCCTGTCTCATCCACTTAACAGATCACATTCGTAAAGAAATGTCTAAAGGTAACTACACCGGTATGGTTCTTCTTGATCTACAAAAAGCATTTGACACAGTAGACCATGATATCCTATGTAATAAACTACAAGCAATGGGCATTGGGTCTGTGAACTGGTTTAAATCTTATCTTAGTGGTAGAACCCAAAGAGTCAAAATTGATGATAATATATCTGATCCTATGCCAATTAACTGTGGGGTCCCGCAGGGAAGCATCCTTGGTCCCTTACTCTTTCTCTGTTATGTGAACGACATGGAACTGAGCGTCTCGTGTAAATTATTACTGTATGCTGAGTTGCTGACGACAGCGTGCTTCTGGTTTCAGGAAAAGACCCAATAAGTATTGCCGCTTCACTTTCCAAAGAACTAGAATCATGTAGTGAATGGCTAGTGGACAATAGACTATCTCTTCACCTGGGCAAGACGGAAGCCATCTTATGTGGGACAAAACGCAAACTGAAAGACATTGTGGGCTTCTCGGTCAACTGTAATGATATTCCTATAACAACAGTGTCACAAGTTAAATATCTCGGACTAAAACTGGACTTAAGTTTGTCAGGTGAAACAATTTTGGAATCTATCCTGTGTAAGTGTAGAGCACGTATAAAATACCTATATAGACAGGTGGGATGCTTGCCGACCAAAAAGACCCTTTGCCAAGCGCTTGTTCAATGTCATTTTGACTATTCTGTGTCATCCTGGTACTCTGCATCATCTAAATCAGCACAGCACAAACTTCGGGTCACTCAAAATAAAATGGTTAGGTTCATGCTGAACCTAGGACCCAGATCACATGTTGGCCAGGAACAACTTCAGTCACTAGGTATGCTCAATGTCTCTGACAGGGCCAAACAAATCAGGCTCACTAATGCCTTAAAAAATGTCTGTGGCAGAGCTCCAGAGTATCTGAAGGGTGATTTTGTTAAAGGAAATGAGAGAAGTGGACATAATACAAGAACCAGGATGTTTAATTTTAAGGTCCCGAGAATCCAAGGACAGGGTAAGCAAACATTCTTCTTCACTGCCATCAAAGACTGGAACGACCTACCCCAGTCAGTCCGTGAAAAGAGAACACTGTATTCCTTCAGACGTAGCCTGAAGGAACACCTGAACCGGACAGCTGCGAGAAGGGAGCACCAAGCTTATGTCTACTACTAAAATACGACATAAGAGATAGGCAAACCAAACTGAAATGATTACTGATTACGGATTACTAATATTTACCATAGGATGTAAGGTATCTTAAAATAACCCCCTTGAAATACTTTCTCTAAAGTATCTATTTCTTTTATCCTCCCCTTTTCCCCAGCTAACCTAATCCCACAAGGACCCCAATGGAAATACGCCTAACGGCCTTATTGGGCTATCCTTAGTTGAAATTATGCAAAGCTGGTACATGTCATATTTGTAACATACTATGTGGTACCAACTCTGTAAATTGCTAATAGTAGGGTCATTTGCTTGGAATCCGTGACCATTTTGTTCCTACCTTTTTCTCTCGATGGATTTGACAACCTGAATAATTTTAAAGGAAAATTAGCTCCTATTTGTGGTCTGAAAATTTACGGCTAACTCTGCTAGAGCCCAATATTCAAAATGGCCGCCAACGCCATCTTGAAAAACATGAAATGTAATATCTCTGGCATCAGATTAGCTACAAGGACGAATGAGGTGTCCTTTTTCACTAATTCTGGCATTACAAATCCACTGGAATGGTTATTGTATTGTATTGTATTGTATATTGTAGTGTTATTGTATTGTATTATACTAATTGTACATACTAAGCTGCCACTTCACTGTCACTACATGATTCACTGTATGAGACACTATCAGAATCACTGTCCTCACTTTCGCTGCTATCATCACTGTTGTTCTCTGCCTGCGGATTTGTAGGTAGTGGTATGGATGGGGGAAGTTGGGGCTGGGTTGAACGGACAGGCAGACATAGGCCATTTACAAGATGCCATGCATGGCCGATCGGTGAGGGGTGACTTTGGAGCTGGTAATGCTTTTGCAAATATGCAAGATAGTTTGCACGCTCCAAGTGTGGACGGAGACTGTCCAAGTCAGGCACAAGTCGGATAGTGCTTTTTTTCTTCTGAGCTCTCCACTTCACTGCCCTCGCATCTCCCAGGGTCTTGCTTTTGGTATCACCATAGACATATCAAATGACAAACCGCTCCAAATCACTGATGACCTATTCTGTGACTAGGAGCTGTGTACCACATGCTGCTAGCAGGTCGTGTGCCTCTTTAGACTTCTCCAGACGATCTGCGATGAGCTTCTTGCCTGCTCCATAGAAGCCAGAGTTGTGGTCACACCCAGTGAGGACATGAAGTGGTATGATGGATGCAGCCATTGCCTCACTGCACAACAGACGGGTCTGTTGATCAGGCCCTTCGTGGAAAACATGTTAAGCGTGGGGTTCGCTGCTTGCGACTATTATACGAGACTTTGGTCCACCATGTCATAGACAAACGTTTGGAAGATTCCCCTCTATCTGAAGAAGTAAAGGCATCCCTTGCCAAGCTTCGACATCCGATTGATGCACAGGAACTTGCAGATGAACATGCAGAGCTAGAGAGAAATGCTGAGCTGAAGGACCTCGTTGATGCTCTCTTCAAGGACTTTGAGGGTGCCCCACAAGCAGAATACTGGATGTCCTTCATGGAAATGGTTGAGGTTCTAACTCAAAGTGTCCATGCAATCAGAACAAGCAACTGGACTGAGTTCAAGTCCTCACTCAAGCTCATGCTTCCTTTGATGCAAATCTATGATAATGACAAGTATGGTCGGCATCTCCCAGACTTCACCGCAGTGCTTGATACCCTTCCTGTCGATCAGGCTGCATTCATGGAGAGTGGTATGTTTGCACAGTCAATAACAGGAAAACCATATTCGTGTGTCGCCCTCGACATATGGATAGAGTCAACAATGAATAAGGGCTCTAAGCTGAAGTCTGGTTGGTTGGCCATTCTGAACAATGAAAAGCAGCTCCTTTCAAACACTCAGAATGTGAATAACATCAATCAGGTGAGAACAAAGGTCCATCGCCATACTAATCGCAAGAAACAAGGAAAAGGGAAGCATGCTGATTGCTCGTTGAGTAAAATGAAGAAGGATGAACAAGCTGTACAGGATATAAGCGCATGTCTCACTGAATTCAAGTGTGATCCATTTGGCCATACAAACAAGACACTTCGATTCCTACAGTCAGGAATCCCAGCCTCAGACGCTCTCGCTGCCGACTTGAAATCGGCAAAGAAGGATGGCACAAGCAAAGTGAAGCAGTTCTTGAATGAGAGAGTGTATTCCAAGACCAAGTCTCTCAACGACAGAGTTCCCCATAGCAAGCGTTTGAACTTTTCAACTCAGGAATTGAAGAAAGCAGATGGTAAGAACCTGAAGGGAAAGACTGAGCAAATGGAGCGTAATGCCTTGGCCTCTGTTCTCGGACTGGTTGAAACGAGTGGTGCCCTCAAACTTCAAGAAGTCCTGCAGCATCGTGTTACAGCCGAGTGCCTTTCCATCTGCAACGTCAATGGAACATCCGTAAGGCACAGAAAAGCAAGCTTCAACAAAAACTAACTATGACTGTCATTCCAGAGCCTGATGTATACACGTCTATTATTGATATGGGCCTCATCTGGCGCCTAACAACTCCTACCATTGAAGACAGAGAGAAGGGAGACGGTACCAAGCATACCTGGGGAGATTATACAGAGAAGTTGGTGCACTTCGTTCTAACGAGACACAAGCATGCTGAGCGCATCATTTGCGTCAATGATTCATATGATCAGAATTACACGATCAAGGACAGTGAGAGAATACTGCGCCAAAAAAACCTGTCAATCAGCAATGTGTTCATGAAGACAGAAGATAAATTTCCTTCTAGTAAAGTTTTCCATGCTCTCCTGGGTAAAGCTGAGAACAAAATCCGCCTTCAGGCATTTCTTCAAACGAAATTCCAGAGAACAGCAGCAACAACTAGCACCGAGATCATCTACTGTGTAGTTGCAAGCACTGCAAAGAATCTCACCACAGGCAAGCTTGTGCCAGAGCTCACATGCTCCCATGCAGAGGCAGATACGGCAATGCTCACCATATATAGTGTGCTCCGGTCAGAGAGCTACACAGCAGCTGTCGTTCTTGACACAGAGGACATAGACAACTACGTGCAAGTGGCATATGTTGCTCAGAAGACAACAGGAATCCTGTGTGTGAAACGCAAATGTCAGCTTATCGATGCCCGATGTTTGTGCAGTGAGGCAATGGCTGCATCCATCATACCACTTCATGTCCTCACTGGGTGTGAACACAACTCTGGCTTCTATGGAGCAAGCAAGAAGCTCATCGCAGGTCGTCTGGAGAAGTCTAAAGAGGCACACGACCTGCTAGCAGCATGTGGTACACAGCTCCTAGTCACAGAACAGGTCATCAGTGATTTGGAGTGGTTTGTCATTCGATATGTCTATGGTGATACCAAAAGCAAGACCCTGGGAGATGCGAGGGCAGCGAAGTGGAGAGCTCAGAAGAAAAAAAAGCACTATCCGACTTGTGCCTGACTTGGAGAGTCTCCGTCCACACTTGGAGCGTGCAAACTATCTTGCATATTTGCAAAAGCATTACCAGCTCCAAAGTCACCCCTCACCGATCGGCCATGCATGGCATCTTGTAAATGGCCTATGTCTGCCTGTCCGTTCAACCCAGCCCCCACTTCCCCCATCCATACCACTACCTACAAATCCGCAGGCAGAGAACAACAGTGATGATAGCAGCGAAAGTGAGGACAGTGATTCTGATAGTGGCTCATACAGTGAATCATGTAGTGACAGTGAAGTGGCAGATTAGTATGTACAATTAGTATAATACAATACAATACAATAACAATACAATATACAATACAATACAATACAATAACCATTCCAGTGGATTTGTAATGCCAGAATTAGTGAAAAAGGACACCTCATTCGTCCTTGTAGCTCATCTGATGCCAGAGATATTACATTTCATGTTTTTCAAGATGGCGTTGGCGGCCATTTTGAATATTGGGCTCTAGCAGAGTTAGCCGTCATTTTTCAGAGGGGCATAGGAGCTAATTTTCCTTTAAAATGGTTCAGGTTGTCAAATCCATCGAGAGAAAAAGGTAGGAACAAAATGGTCACGGATTCCAAGAAAATGACCCTACTATAACTGAATAAATATTATTATTATTATTATTATTATTAACATTAACTGATCAATACTTTCACTCGCCATTCATTAATTCATATAGCTCTTAGATTGTTTTTTTTCTTTCTTTCCTTTTCCCTCTTTCTCTGGTTTGTATCCATTCGGCCCCATTCAGCCAACTGTTTTAAGACGTTTATCCCCATCCAGGTGTCAATTTATTCCTGGCGAGCGATAGCGAGCCAACATTGTATGGAGAAATATCCGGCTTCGCCGGAGAAATTTTTCTATCGAAAAATGTACAATTTTAGCTTGCTGTCAAACAAAAATATATATATGCTGGGTCGCTACCGCTCGACAGGAATATATTGAAAACCTGGATGGGGGTAAACGTCTTAAAACAGTAGGCTAAATGGGGCCAAATATATAGAAGCCAAAGAGAGAGAGAGAGAGAGCAAGAGAAAAAAGCGAGGTGAGCCCCCTTAATTCATATAGCTCTTCGAAAAAAAATTCCTATGCAAGATATGAACGATGCAGAAGGGATCAACACTCTCTGGTCCGACGTCTTTAACCAATCAAACTAATAAGGCATTCTCTCTTTCTCTCAAAATAATAAGCCATATTATTAACAAACACAGGGAAACAACAGGGAAAGAGGGTTGTAGGAACGTTGAAAGCAGTAACAAGAAATAGGGTGGTCAGCATGGAAGTAAAGAAGTCCTTGTATGACAGTGTGGTAATCCCGACACTGACTTGCGGAAGCAAAGCATGGACGTTAGAGGAGAGACTCAGACCAAGAGTGAGAGGGGTGGAAATTAGTTACTTAACCCTTAAAAAGAGGCTCACCACATAAGTCAAGTTGAAAAAACTGGCAAAAAACGGGTGAAAAAAGGGTGGAAATCGAGTGAAAATGGGTGGGATAGTAATGATCCATACGTCCGACATCTGTGGCCTCCCGGCCCACACTAACTCCAGTTCCCCCACCGCGCGTGAGGATGACAGTGTAACCAATAGTTCGCTAAAAGTGAGCAAGGTAGCAAAATCAGCTAAACTTCCATCTTCGAGGTAACACTGTCAGTGCTCCACGAGTGCTACGTAGCTGTATGTGGCGTCATTGTGTAGCGATTTCCACCTAGTTTTCGGCGCAATACAGTTCCTTTCATACTGATGGTTGATATAGCAGTCAGAACGGCCCAGAAAGGCCCAAAACGGCCACAGAGCACCCGCTAGAGGAGGGTTAAGAAGTGAGTGCGGAGTTACATGGAGGGAAATACAGACGAATGAGGAAGTAAGGAGGTGTGGTGTGGAGGTAGATGTGCTGGAAAGTGTGAAAAGGAACACCTTGAGATGGTTTGGCCATATGGAACGTATGGGAAGAGAGAGTATGACTAAGAGGGTGTACGAGAGCGAGTTGGAAGGACAGAGAGGGAGAGGTAGACCGAGGGAGAGGTGGAAGGATGGAGTGAGGACGTATATGGATGAAGGCAGTGCTGGTTGGGAGGAGGGACGTCGACTGACTGGGGACAGAGGTGCAGGGGGGTGGTTCGTTCGTGGCCACCCCTTCGGGGATCACGGCGTCAGGCAATAGATAGATAGATAGAGACAACACATATTATTCTCTCTCTCAATCTTATAATAATAATCCTAATTAAAGTTGCAAGCAACGTTGTGCGGGGTTCGAGCGGGGTTGCACGCAGGGTATTGTGTTGGATACAAGGGCTGTGCCACATAATCAAAATATCATGTATCTTATCGGGCATGGAGAAAGTACAGAAGGAATATAGTGTAGCCATTTTGGCTATGGCCCCTTAGACCATTAAGGAGTGTGACCATTTTGGTTAAAGCTATTAATCCTGTACGAGTTGTTGTTGTTGTTGTTGGTCCCTAAGCTGCCTGGCCGAACAGCCCTGAGTCCCTGAGGAAGGCCATGGCCACGATCGGGCTTTCCCACAGAGCTCTCATTGAGTGTAGCTCTTTTGTTATCAAAACGTTCGGAATCGCGAGCCTCACCCAACTACGCAAGCATGGCTTTGATCATCGGTGTAGTTTTCAAGATGTGGAATTTTAAGTGGAATTCAAATTTTTTTCAAGATTGCCAGAAAAAAACCCACGTGCAAAAGCAAAACCTACTCTATAACATTTGCGGAGCATTAGTAGGGGAGTCCGTATGCCAAAGCCCAGTCGTTTCCTATGAGTGGGAGAGACGGTATTTAGGCGTCAAGTTTTTCGGGAAATCGGCTGCCACGGACCTGTTTGGCCGCCATGCCGGATGTTTAGCATATCAAACGTTGCCCAATACAAAAACGCACCTCTTGTGAAAGTTTGATCCCGATCCAAAAAGCGGTTCTGGAGTTATTGCGTCGAAACCGGCGCGTAAGAAGAATTTGGATGAAAAACCGGGTTTAATGATTACAATAGGGGTTCCCCGTAGGGGACGAACCCCTAATAATATATACAAAAAATAATAATAATAATAATAATAATAATAATAATAATATTTTGTTTTTGTTTTTTCCCAGCCGACAGTAAATTGTAATCTCATCATGATCCCTCGGCTATTACGAAGATTTTGTAGTAAACAGGGTGACAAACGAAAGCCATTCTTTATAGTCTATTACTGTATATGCTAATATTAAATTGCGGTTTATTGTTCAAATTATGTCATTGAAAGTGATAAAATGGCTAAAACAATGTTATTTCATGTTCATTTGATATTATTTCATCTCATATTCATCAATATTATAATAATCAATATAATTAAATATAAATATATAATCAATATATAAAAATTCAATATTTTATTACAATATTGGTTATAATCCACTTAGTGGAAATGGCACTGTGGAGTGGGTCAGTCGGGGCATGTGTGGGAACCTGGAGGCAGTTTCTGCCATGGCCATCCCTTTTGGGGTGCTTCCTCTGGAAGCGAGGTGTCAGATTTGATGATGATGATGATATTCATTCAAGTTATCAAACAAAATTGCTCCGGTTTGACACACTGGTAGTACTGTACAATATGTGATTAATTTTGTAAACCTGATATTAATATGATCAGAAGACATAGTAGTTGTATCTGTTTCTATTAAGGGAAGAATTGTATTTATTTAATTAATTATTTATTTATTTATATATTTTTAGTTTGCTCCCTAGACCTCCAATAAAGGATACCCCCAAGACCGAAAAATAAATAAATAAATATTATCATAGCCTACAGTAGATCTGGACTGGACACGAAAATGGAACTTTGCAGTAAGGGACCCGTAATCGGAGAACGACCCCCCAAGTTCGAACCTCGAAACCGCGAAAATGTGATATTTTCGCAGTTTCGAGGTTCGAACTTGGGTGTTCGTTCTCCGATTTTGGGTCCCTTACTGCAAAGTTCCATTTTCGTGTCCAGTCCAGATCTACTGTAGTCTATGATATAATGTATATAAATAAACAAATAATTAGAATAAAACAAATAAAACGCTCCCCTTTAAGTTTTCGGAGCTAACTCGAAGGAAATCGACTCTTCTGAACCCTTCCTCACCAAATCTATGCCTGGTGTGGGTTCAGTTGTGGGGTTCGAGGCTTCAGAGAGGCGGTCTTAAGGGAGGAGAGTTGGTGTTTTCCTGGACCCCCTTCTCCCTCATGTTTAGCCCAATTACTTTTCAGATTCTTGTGACGGTAGGCCCATTAGTTTGGCGATTTTATGACTTTCGCTTCGTTTCTTCGTCAATGTTATCTTTCGTGCCATTTAGGTGTCATTTTTTGCTGGCGAGCGATAGTGAGCCTGTAGATTTAAGAGGAACCGGCCTTGGGCCGGTACATTTTTCTACTGTAAATGTACAAGTTTATCTTGAAGGAGGGTCATGGGGGTATTTTTCTACTCTTGATGAGGGTCTAGGGAGGAAACTAATAAATAATAAATAGATGAATAAATAATCCAATAATTAGGCCCCTCTTCCCTTGTCTTATGTCACAGAGAGCACCAACTACTTGATGGTGTTATCTGGGTCAAGGTTACCACATAGATAATTTATACCCCATCAACCCAATAAGGAAACTGCGATATATATATATATATATATATATATATATATATATATATATACCTATATGTGTGTGAATTTGTGTTTTGTGTTTGTGTGTTCATTGTTTTCTGTTGTGTTGTGTTGTCCGTATTCGGGCTCTGTCTTTAGTCGGGCACCCCCAGAAAAAAAAAAGGAAAAATGGGGAATGGGCCTGAGTAAATACATATACAGTATATATACAGTATATATATATATATATATATATATATATATATATATATATATATATATATAAAATTATGTGTATGAGTGTGTTATTTACAGATATTGAGCGGGTTTTCCTCGTAAATTTTATTTTATATCAAAGAAAGTTTTAACCCGACCCTCTTGTCAAAACATCAAATTGTGAACGTCGACACATCTTTTGTGCTAATAAAGAATAATAAAGGTACACAAATAATACTTGCATTAATATACAGACCTCCAGCTCAATCAGTGCAAACTGACCGAGAAATTTATGAACAAATTGCAGATGTAAGTAACTCACAAGATACCGTATTTTTTGGCGACTTTAATTTACCTGTGACCAAGTGGGGCGATACTCTTACTTCACACTCCGGACATGACTTGTATGCGAACTTGCAAGAGAGTTCACTCTATCAATTTGTTCGATCGCCGACCCGTGGTAATAACGTTCTTGACCTTGTACTTGCAACAAAAGAAGAATTAATAGAGAATTTGAATGTTGGTGATGAATTCAGTAACAGCGACCATCGTACGATAACTTTCACTTTAAAATTTACTAGTAACGAACCAAATAGCAGCATAAAAAAAGTCCCTAATTTCAAGAAAGCAAACTTTCATAAACTTAGAGCTATGTTTAAAGAAACTGACTGGAGCTTTTTAATTAACAATAACGACATAATTACATCTTGGGAATTATTCGAAACCACTTACCTAAAAGCATTGCAGGACTGCATACCATCGAAAATACGGCGTACAGGCCATAATAATAAGCCCAAATGGTGGAATAAAGATATTTCACACTGTCTGCTTGCTAAAAAGTTTGCTAATGATAGATTAAAATCCTTATAAAATGATGAAGAACGGGTGAAATTTGTAGAGCTACGACGCAAAGCCAAAAAGTTAATTAAGCAAAGTAAAAAGACCCTGGAGTTACATGTTGCGAATCAAATTAAAACAAACCCGAAAGAATTCTATAGTTATATCAGAAAGAAAAAAAAGTGTTACTTCAACTGTTGGACCGTTAGTCGATGAAAATTGAGAATACACCAAAGACGAAGTACAAATGAGTAATGCCCTTAATACCTTCTTTGCATCAGTTTTTACAACGGAAGACCTCAGTGATATCCCTACACCATCGCCGATTCAGATTGATAATTCAGATGTTCTATAAGCAATATCACCATTACAGAGAGAGAAGTATTGAATTGTTTAGATAAACTCAAGGTAAATAAAACGCCTGGACCTGATACAATCTCACCTAGAGTCCTAAAGGAAGCTAAGGATGAGAACACGATGAGAGTAAAGCTGTAGATATTATATACCTTGATTTTCAAAAGGCCTTTGACAAAGTTCCCCATAAACGTTTACTGCTAAAACTAAAAACGCATGGAATACAAGACGGTGTGTTGATATGGATATAAAATTGGCTCAGCGACAGAAAGCAAAGAGTAGTCATAAACGGTAAGGCATCTAAATGGACCAATGTAAGTAGCGGGGTAGCCTACCTATGGAAGCCCCTTACCGCCACCACTGGAGTTACGCGTAACTCCCTCAGCCAATCAGTAGCTCATCAATCATGATGTCATAACTGACGTCACAATTTGTTAGACCCAGTCGGCGGTAACTGGTTGGGTGGCTGTTCTTGACGCGCTGCTGATTGGTTGCCAGTGCGTGACGTCAGAATTACGCGGAACATGATTGGCCAAGAGAAGTTGCACGTACTAGTGTCGGTAAGGGGCTTCCATAGGTACCCCAGGGATCGGTACTAGGACCAATTCTCTTTCTAATTTACATCAACGACATAGATGAGGGTCTCACCTGTACAATCTCAAAATTTGCTGACGATACAAAAATTGCAAATAGGGTACTCTCAAAAGAACAAGTTGACGATATGCAACACAATCTAGATAAGTTGTCATGTTGGGCCCAAATTTGGCAAATGAGTTTCAATGCGGATAAATGTAAAGTACTACATATCGGATACCAAACTGAGAAAGCAAACTATTTGATGAATGGCACTCAGCTTAAGAATGTAAACAGAGAAACCGATCTGGGAGTAACAATATCGAGTAACCTAAAACCGAGTCAACAATGTTCAGAAGTTGTTAAGAAGGCAAACAAAATAATTGGCTTTATAGGCAGGTCATTTGAGCATAAATCCAAAGACGTTATCCTAACCCTTTACAATTCCTTAGTCCGCCCTCTTCTGGAATACTGCGTTCAATCCTGGTGCCCTAATTACCAAAAAGATATAGACAAGCTAGAACGAGTTCAACGTAGAGTTACCAAAGTGATACCTAGCCTAAAGAACAAACCATACGAGGAGCGTCTTAGAGAATTAAATCTATTTCCTTTACCCCAGCGCAGATTAAGAGGCGACTTAATTCAAGTATTCAAAATCATCAAAGGCATCGACAATATGAACTTTAGTAAGTACTTCACTATCGACCAATCTAATTACACGCGGGGAAACGGGTGCAAAATTATTGGTAAATCTTTTAACTCACATGAAGCTAAACATTTCTTTTTCAATTGAGTTGTCAACTTATGGAATGGGCTTCCCCGAGATGTTATAGACTGCAGCACTGTTGATTCATTTAAACTTCGCCTAAACAAATATCTCGCATCAAACCCGCGACTGACTGCGTTTGTAAATGAATAACTTTATTTTATCCTCCCCTCAGTTACTAACCCATCTGTCCCCTACTAACTTCCTAATCCTGCCACGGACATTAGTTCCAGGGAAGTAGTTCCCTTTCCAATGTTCCCTTACCCACTCTAAACCACTGTTTGGACACTTGATCCTCAGTGTTTTGGAGGACAAGCAGCCTAGAAGGGTCACTAGACCTGTTGTTGCTTGATTTATTTTGTACTCCTTTGTACACGTTTGTACTCCTGTGTACTATCTCAACTAATCAGTAATGTTTATCAATCACAACAATCGCCAGTCATCACACGGTGTATATAAATGTTACCGTTGCTTCGTGATAGCGGTCAGGGTCAGGTACAGTCACGGCGGTAAATTGTAGACCCCTTGATGAACCCCTTTCTAGACACCACGCATGTGTATCTCATCCGAACACAGTCTACACTCAGTGAAACTGGGTAGTTTATACTGTCAGGCCCCGCCCACTACTGGGTCGCCAGTCAGTTGGCAGAAAACATCAAGTAGAGAATAGTTTAGACACCCATACACACACTTCACTATATGCTTTTAGAAAGAGTGTGTATAGTATAAGCTAAAACAAAATATGTAGTATTAAGTCCCGCAGAGAGTGTAAATTTGGCGTTGTATATCGTAGGTATGCCAAGTTATATATTCAATGCTACATAATGCACAGACGATTTTAGTTATGTATCGAGTATGTTATGTTCAGGCAGATAACGGAATAGGTATCAAGATATAAAGACGAGTGTAATATTCAATACCCACATCCCTTGCATAATGTCTACTGTAGGTAGGTTGTAACCTTTTTAGCGCGAGTAACGTCCGTTTTAATGTATTCCAGTTACCATTAAACGATATTATATAGATTAGGAAGAACATCTAGCGATTAAACGTTGTTAATTATATTAATATATCCTTATAGCTACCACAGATCCTTCTAAAGCTGCATAAAACCGTCTAAGTATAGCTACAATAAAATAAAATATACGTCTCCCAGACTGAAAGGGATAAAGTTCTTACGTATAATTTATCATAGAGATGAGTAAAAGCGAATGGCGAAACACAATAGACCTATGTTACCTTTTATGTAAACTACCATATATTACACGTTTCTGACCTCGTTTAGGATACCGTACGTCAGTTTTTCCATCCACCTTTTAAAACCACTTTTCATCACCATAACCTTGTTTCGCTTCCCCACTTACCTGTACACTTTTCGTTTTGATGACATATTTTTTAATATTATTAGTCATACAGAGAGAGGGCGATGTTTACATATTAAGCATTTTGTGTCACCCCAAAGTCTGATAACCCACTCTCATTAAAGTGTGGTGGCACAAAATGACAAGGGGCGATCCAGACTTTTAAATATATACATTATATGGACAACCTTTCCTGACTATTTTTAAGAATGAAAGTAAATATGCATTGCAGAATAATTATTACAAAGCAAATAAAGACTAAATAAAAGCGAAATAGCGTAATATACCAAATATCATTAGGTATGTCAGGGACTGGAATAATCGACAACAGAACATATCGGCAATAAATTTGAATATATACAATTTAAGATGTGTTGTGACATTACATATTAGGTGAAATTATAAAACATATTTATTTGTTTAATAGTAGAGCAAGAAATATTCGCATACATAGACATTTCAATAATTCTGAGGAGGAGTGACGGATTAATTACCGTGACGAACACTGATTTTGGTCACTCTTGGTCAAGGTCACGAGGCTAGATACCCCACCCACCAACCCACCCCTCGATATATCTACGTTCCTACTGGCCCTCACGCAGCCGTGGTGCTTAGCGCGGTCGAACCTATATTTCACAAATGTTATGATATTTATATATATGCGTGTACTGTTACTTAGTAATATTGTATTGTGTAACCTAATCAACCCGAATGATATACATTTAAGTAAGAATACACCGAAATATAATCGTGATTAGGCTCGAATGGAGTGGCACCGCGGCTGCGGCCAATGTTTATAAACAACATGCTTTAGGCCTACATATCAAGATCAATAATTAATGATCCATCATTTCGATATTATTTTGATCTAGTTGAATTTGTAAAAAAATGTGATTACTATTCCTATAATATAATCGGTTACTTTGAGGTATTATATATAATAACTCCGGTAGGTTATCGGCCTTCTATAGGATTATGACGCTTCTTTCGGATATTCTGAGGATATAGCTAGGTACATTTATAATTATCACATCCAAATAGATTATTTGTATATGGATATATAAACAAAGTCTTAAAACTGTTATCAAGTTCCGAAAGTCTGAATCGGGTTGAGTTTAGACCCTGTGGAGGAGCAGGGTTGAGTTGGCTTGATATTGGACACCCTTTTATGGCATTTGGGTGTGAAATACGACACCATTTCCAGTCTATCGGAGATAATGATGGTAAAGGAAAATGCGGTAATAGATGTATTTTCAGTTGTAGCTCAAGTTTGTGGACTCTAAAATATTAAGGCATCCACTGAGATATTTTCAGAGTTTATGAAAGTATAGGTAAATCTTATTTAACTTAAATTCACAGCTAATGTACTACGAGGATTATAGACGTATTTTCTAGATGAACACTTTACTAATACGATGGTAAGGTTCACTGGATAAGGTAACACTTCGTTTATATAACTTGAAATTCTGGGAGAACGGACTGTTTATTTTCCACTTGACGGAAATATGGCTGAGTTGCTGAACAGGTAAACATCTGTCTAAATTCGGTATATAGATTATTTGATGAGTTAAAACGTCGTATTAAAGATCGTTATTTATAGGACGTATTAATCTTCCTGGTTATCTATATCTTAATCTCGTAGGGCACTTTATATACACTTTCACGTATTTTGAGATGTTAAAACTCTGGTTATTTCGATCACTTTGAGTTCTAACTTTCTAGTATTTCGTCACTGATACTGAATTAACGTATTTTCTATATTATTTCTTTTCTTGTTGTAGATATTCACTTCGTTGAGTTTTTCTTTTGATGTTCCGTGGGCCGTCCAGGTTGTCCGGTCGTGTGGAGAAGTTACAGTTGGATTAATGGGTTTGGGGTATTAAATATGGTTCCGTAACTTAGTGGAGAAACAGTTGGTCACCATATCGGATTAACACAAGTATTCTCAGCATATAGCTTCCAGCGAATCTTGACTATCCTGACCTTTATATTAATCGTTGATGGAGTTCTGTTCAGGTACTCTTGAAATGAGGTTTTTAATGCTAAGTTTCAGGTCTTGCCTGATTAACTTAGCATCGGACTAATGCAAGATGAGTTTAGATAATTGCTCTTCTTGACTGTCGCTAACTCTTATAAGAGGTTCAAAGAACTCGGTCGTGTTAAACTTTCAGTCACAAATTCTGGTGGTTTGCCACAGACAATTTGTGCCTAGGATTTATGTATGCAGAGTGCCCGTGAAGATGTCTTGCTAAACCCTTCTAACATAAAAGATCTTTCTAACTTAGATCTCTGTGAGAAGTGTTAGTATGATTTCTAAATAGAAAAATACTGAAAAGGAGGTTTTGCCTTACTCTTTCAATGTTATCTATACAGAAATATAACTAATAAATATAACGATATTAATCCCTGGGAATGCCAGAAATAAGAAAGTTACACCTATGTAGATTACTTATTACACTATGATACAAAACTATTATAGGGCTCTATGTTAAGAGATGGGGGTGTCACAAATAACAAAGATCCTAGAATTAAGTCATTATATCTACAGATAGTATAAGGACGTCGGGGTGTCGTGATCAATAACTATTCCATAAACATCAATGTTTCCACAGAGCGGGTTGCCGATCCAAGGAAAATCATATCTACTTACTTCCTTGCTCATCTCCCGGGGTTTATATAGTTTTTCAGAGAGGGGGAAAAGAGGGGAACTAGGTGTTGTCGGGCCCCGGAAAAGTATGATTTATTCTTATAAGAGCTGGGTACTGATTGGGTTAGTAAAATTTATATCAGTACATCGTCTTCTATCTTATTAACATTTATTGCTGATTATTTGCAAGTGGCACATATAGAACATATACCTGGTATAATATTGTCAACTTATTGGCAAATTTTCAAACATGGAAAGGGGTTAAAACTGGGGTGTTGTCTGACTCTGAGAAAGTATTATTTATTCTTAGGTTAGCTGTGCACTGTTGTTGTTAGTAAAAGTTACATGAGTAATTCATCTTCTCTCTCTGCAACATTGGTTAGTTATATTTTTAGAGGTAGACATAGGGAACATATATTTGTTATCATATTGCCTGCTTGCTGGCAAGAGTGTTAAGTTGGCAGCCCTGGTGTCCTGGAGGGTCGCGGTCTTAGCTAGTTTTATTGACACAGAGTGAGAGAGGGAGTTTTGAACTTTGGCGTTGCCTGCCCCCGGAAATGTATTAATTATTTTCTATAGAAAAGGGGCACTACTATGGTAAATAATAAATAGATCGTTCAATCGTCTTATACTTCTAGAACATTTGGTAATTGTTATTTTCAGGATAGTATATAGAGAACATATAATGGTATCGTATTCTTAGTTTGTTGGTAGGGGGGGGAGTATGGTATTCTTGTGGGTCATGAGGGGTCGCATCTCACTATAGTCCATGAGCCAGGCCAGATATCGGTACCACCTGGGGTGACTAAACACGAATGGTACTAAAATGTTTATAGAGTGACTGTAAGTACATTAAGATATGATAGCCTTCTCGCACTGGTAGCTTAGTCTAATTTTTTTGATGCAATAGGGGCGCTACCCAAAAATAAAGATTTTTAGCGTGACGCTCGGCGTTTTCCTCATTTTCTTTAAAATCCATCACACAATCATCGCGAAACTTTGAACACCTATGTAGAATTATATTCTCTACCAGAGTTGTTCCTAGGTATTTTTCAAATTTCCTCATATTTCGGAATATACTCTATATTTTGTGTATTTTCCTCTAAATCTAGAATAAATCCTTAAATATGGGGAACATTGAAAAATATATTCTAACAGCTCTTGTAGCTTATTTGATTCTCTACAAGAATTATTCCGATGTGTATTTCAAGTTTCTCCATATTTAGGGGTTTATTTCATATTTGGGGATTTTTTGTTATATTTTGGGGATAATTTATTATTGGAAGGAGCAAACATATGTAGAGTGGTTTCCATGTAATGTGTTTGTTTGTTCATGGTTTAATGGTGATATTTTTTGCAGGTGTGTGTCGACTGTTTGACGGCAGGATGGAACCATCTGCGAGGAAGAGAGCACGGATCGACTGTATCATCCACTGCTCTGATGATGACAGCGATGCTCTGGTGTCACCACAGGATTTGGACTCCTGGAACACATTGCTCAGGGCTGCAGAAATCAGGCAGCATGATCCAGTCCTGGAAGCAGCCAAGGGCCTTGAAGAAGGAGGAATACCACACATACATTATCACCGTAAATGTCGTAGTCTCTTTACAATGAAGAAGTCACTGGATTCTATCCTTGCCAAGGGTGTCAAGATAGAATCAGCAAGCGTCGACCCCAGGAGGAGGGCATCAAGGGATGCCCCTAGTACTAGCAGGGTGTATGCCAAAGTATGTATCTTCTGCGAGAAGTCAAGCAAGTACATAAAAACAACAAAGACAAGGGAGCCACTCATACAGTGTGTTGAGCTACGAGCAGATGAGAAGATTCGCAGAGCAGCAATAAGGAAACTCAACCAGAGAATCCTTGGTTTAGTTAGCAGAGACCTTGTTGCTGCAGAGGGTCACTACCACAAGTCGTGCTACAAACTCTTCACAAAAGATGATTTCCCAGCGGCCGCCAGGTCGGGTGCAGGTGAAAATCAGGAAGAAAGCGAGGAAGCACGCTACGAAGAGGTTGAGACAGAAGCCCTCGAGGAACTCTGCTTGTATATAAGGACCAAATTATTCCCCAACCCAGAGGTACTGCCTATGACAAACCTCACATCTAGGCTTGAGAGATCCATGATGTCCCGTGGTATTATCCAACTGAAACCAGCGACAAAGAAACATGTTCGCCGAAAGATTGAAACCGAGTTTGGAGAATCACTACGCTTTGTCCCAGATGAGAAAGGAAAGCTTCTAATCTATCCACGCAGCCTCTCAATGGACGACCTTGCCCGGCAAGCACACAAAATGGCAAAAGACCTGCAAGAAGCAAGAGCAGCTAACTCTGAAGATGTCTTAACCAAAGCAGGAATGCAGCTGAGGAATGAGATCAATAAACAAGATGTGAGTCAGCCATGGCCTCCCGATACAGATCAGAATGTCATTCCTGCAGCAGTCACTCAATTCCTGCACACCCTGCTGACAGGAGAGTGTGAGTGTGAAACTCCCTCTGAAAGAGCTCAACGTCTTGCCACTTCCTTTGGCAGTGACTTGGTCTTTGCTGTTACCAGTGGCAAGACAAAACCACCCAAGCACGTACTGCTGACCAATGCTGTAAAGTCTTTGACAGGAAACACAGAACTGATCCGAACTCTGAATCGTCTTGGTCACTGTGTGTCTTACTCAATGTTTGAGGAGATCGATACAGCCCTTTGTATCCAGAAGCTGGAATGCTCAAAGGATGACATTCCACTGCCAGCAAACATCTACCCTGGTGTGTTCACAACCCTGGCCTGGGATAACATTGACCGACTTGAAGAGACCCTAAGTGGAGCAGGTACTTCTCATAGAGTCAATGGCATTGCTGTCCAGTCCAAGGTTGCAGGCTCTGTGCCAGATAAAGTCCTGCCAGAGATTACCAAGTCCAAGATAAGAAGCATCACTCAGACATCATCAATGCTGCCAATATACAATGTTGGGCGGCGGGCAGGGCCACCTAGGATTGAGACTGCGTATGTCGACACTACCAAGGAAGTCCAGGATTCAAAGACAAAGAACCATATCTGGCTTCTTACTCGAATGTCAGACCATGAGGACCAGTCCATCAGCAGTTGGACTGGGTTCAACATCAAAATGCGCAGAGACATTGCAGTGGTTCAGGACACTGTAAGCTACCTGCCCACTATCAATGCTCCCGCAACAGAAATGTCCACCGTTAATGAAATCTTGGAACAAACGCATGCTATCATGCAGTCCTTACAGCTTAACAAGATTGTGTGCGTGTTTGATCAAGCACTCTATGCCAAAGCTGCCGAAGTTATCTGGAAACAAGAGAAGTTCAAGAACATTATCATCAGGATGGGCGTCTTCCACACAATCTGTAATCTCATCTCCACCATAGGAAAGAGGTTTCAAGATGCAGGTCTTAGAGATCTGTGTGTGGAATCAGGTATCATCGCAGAAGGATCAGTGTCAGGAGTGATGAACGGCAAGAGGTACAACAGAGCAGTGAGACTACACAAGCTCGTGTATGAAGCACTGATGAGGCTTGCATGGAAAGGCTTCCTTTCATGGCTAGAAGAAAACCATTCAAGGGACATACACCATCTAGATGAAACACTGAAGGACATCAACAGCTTTCACAGCAATGTGTCTCAGGGACTCTTTCAAGAGCTGATGGAGAGTGAATCATGCACACATATCATGAAGCTTTTCCAAGTTTATCTTGAGACCCTCAGAGATGAACACAACCTCTCAGCATTCTGGATGTCATACCTGGACATGGTTGAGATCATGCTGGACTTAATTCGAGCCTCCAGAGAAGGCAACTGGATGCTCCACCTGAATCCAATCCGACAGATGATACCGTGGTGTTTTGCCTATGACAAAGTGAACTATGCCCGGTTCCTAACCTACTACTATGCCTTGATGTCTCGACTGCCCATTGAACACCCAGAGGTCCATGAACACTTCATGCAAGGTGGCTTTTCGGTCCAGATCGGTAGCAAGAATCCCTTTGGACGGATCCCTGTGGACCAGACAATCGAAGAGACGATCAACAAAGACACCCAGACACCAGGGGGCACAAAAGGCTTCAGCCTGAAAGGCGGAGCTGTCGCCAGGTACTACCTGACATCGGAGTATCGCAGCAGGTACTTAAGGCAGCTCAGGACTATGGTAGTAGGCCAAAAGTATACTGACTTCAGCCACCCAGACCTACAGATGCCCAGGATTAGAAGAGATGAGGCCGATGTCCAATCTTTAGTTCAACTGATGGAGACCAGCTGGTTGAACCCCTTCAACGCAGAGCAAGAAGATCTTGTCAGTTTGTCAACTGCGACTATGGCACCACCAGAAGTTGTCAAAGACCTTCTAGGGGCCTACAGAATAGGAGAGGATGCATATCAAGCCTTCAAGGAAGAGCGCCTGGAGATCGATACGCCAACTATACAGTTTCATGACACGATGACGAAGACGAAACTGAGAACGTTCACTAACATCAGAATGAAGCCACGCTCACAAGACCATGCCAAGGAGGTTATCTTAAAGGCTGACAGGAACCTATTTGGCCAGATGATCCTTGTTGCCGAGAACAGAAAGCTCAAAATGAGTGATGTCTTGGCTCATCCCCTGGGGCCTTTGCCTTGGGCACTTGCCAGCGGTGATGGGTCTCTCCGCAAGACCAACAAGGCTGCCCTCGCAAAGGAGTTAGAGAGGAATGTTTCTCCTGCAGAAGTGATACCCGAGCCCTCTGCTACCATAATTGATGGGATGAGCCTGGTCCACAAACTGAAGGGAAACGACAAAACTTTTTCACAGCTTGCAGGTACAGCACTGAGTCACGCTGTTCATGAAGGTGCTAAGAGCAGGCGCATTGATGTTGTGTTTGATATCTACAAGGAGACATCCATCAAGGATGCAGAACGAGCCAAAAGAAGTGCAGGCACAGGAATTCATTTCAAGAACATTCAACCTGGGCACAACATCCAGCAGTGGAGAAAGTTACTCGGTAGTTCCTCCAACAAGGCAAGTCTTATCAAGTTCTTGGTAGAAGAATGGAAGGCACCACAGCACAGGGAGAAGCTCAAGGACAAGGAGCTGTATGTCACATGTGAGCAGCGCTGCTTCAAGATCACCAAAGAGCAGTGGGAAGAGGCTCCTGAGCTTAAGTCAACTCAAGAAGAAGCAGACACACGCCTTCTTCTCCATGCACTTCATGCAGCAGAATCTGGGAACAAGTCTGTCATCATCACTGCAGAAGATACAGACGTCATGGTGTTGTGTCTTGGCATGTGCCACAAGATCCCATCCCATCTGTTCCAGAAGTGCGGGACGAAGAACCGGACAAGATTCCTGGATATCACCACACTGAGCCGCACACTGGGAGGCAGCGTGTGTGATTCATTGATTGGTATGCATGCCTTTACAGGCTGTGATACCGTCAGTGCATTCGCTGGCCGAGGGAAGATGACGACACTCAAGCAGGTGAAGATGGACAAGACATACCAGCATGCTTTTCACGAACTTGGACGCTCATGGGAAGTGTCTCCTGAACTCTTTGAGAAGCTACAGGAAATCACCTGCCACATGTACCTACCATCTACCCACACAACTAAGGTAAACAAGCTTCGGTATGAGCTGTTCTGTGCAAGACGTGGAGAGGTAGAGTCAAGTCAACTCCCTCCTTGTGAGGACTGCCTCTTCATGCATGCACTGCGTGCAAACTACCAGGCTGCGATCTGGAGGAGAAGTCTTCAGAGCCAGCCATTTGTTGCGAACCCAACAGACTGCGGTTGGATGACAGATGAGGACGGTAAGCTTGCCGTCAACTGGATGCGAGGCTCACCAGCACCAGATGCTGTTATGCAGCTACTGTCTTGCAAGTGTGTGCGGTCATGCGAACTCCCTAAGTGTACTTGCCTCAGCAATGGTCTAAAATGCACGGACATGTGCAGGTTACAGACATGTCAGAACAAGGCTATTGAAGAAGAGCCGGTGGCACAACAGTCAGATTCCGAGTCTGACGTAGATGATATTTAGGAGTAGTAATTTGCCATAATAGTATGTACAAGCCCATGGCATGCTTAGTGTGTATTTACAGGACTTGTATTAAATGTGACAATTACTATATGCATTTTGTTGACATTTAGGCATTCCTGTCCCCAAATTTGACATTTAAAAAAATTTCGGAATTTTCGGTAGGGTATGTCTATTCAAGAAGTGATAACGACCATTAAGCTACCAATGTGCAAGGGCTATCATATCAAAACATAAACTAGAGACATGTAGCAAGCTAAAAACACCTAAGAGAATTAGTCACCCCGGGTGGTACCGATATCCCAAAATTCGGGTCTTGGCTCATGGACTACTAGCCTCACACGCCCGGTGTACTAACGTAGCTTTAGACTGAGTTGTTAATACTTTAAGTAAAGTTTTCAATAATTTAACAATGTTAACTTTCTTTAGCTGAGTGAACATCATAAGTTTTAACTTAAAATTATGCATTTAACATGTTTATATTCCTTACAAGATTTGCCATCCTGAAGGCGGAATGGACACTAGTGCAAGGCTACTTAGGTCACATGATTTCTCTCTTCCCGTAATTATGGAAGGAATGATTTGTAGACAAGGCTGTCTAGTGCTTATTAAATGGTTACAATTGCTAATTATTTTATGTTCATTTAGGATAGTTAATACTAAGATTCCTACTATGTGAAACTTCATGTACACTACGTTTTTAATGTTATTCGAAGCCTATTCCTAGTAACTGGGTAGGTTGGCAATTCTGATGGTCAAGGTCTTATCTGGGGATTTAGAGAGGCAAAAAGGCCTACAAACTCAGAAGGAATCAGGTGTGGTCTGTTTGAATTTAAGAGAGAAGTGGTAATATTAGAGAAGGCGTGGATATATGTGTTTATCATAAAGTAGACGAAAAGTTAATGTATGTGGGTGACATGGTTCTTACATAATTAAGTAGACACGAAGGAAGATAATGTGTTTTGTTTTACTAGAAGGATCGTTTCCTGCTAAGAAGACGTATAAATATGTGTGTTGGAGAAAAATGAATACAAGAGTTAATCTGTGGATAAAAGACATCTACATTTCCCCATTATAATGACAAACGTATGAGCCGTCCAAATATGATCCAGTCTACCCCACTTCAGACACTCCTCCATTGCTGGAGTGACCCTGATATCCGTGTTGTGCGTGGTCGCGCTTCCTTGATAATTTCGTTCCTGGGGATTTCGTTGGGGATGGGATTTCGTTCCCAGGGATTTCGTTCCTGGTGTATTTTTGGATAAGGCGGAATTGGTATATTTGTGGAAAACAGGATTTGCAATGTTTGGAGAGGCTGTGGTAGAGAGACGGGAGCGTGTTCTTTTAAGTGGTGGAAGAGATGATGTCGGTGGTGAGGTGGAGCAGCGGAGTGAAGTCATGTACAGAGGTGGAGGAGAGGGATGTGAGGGAGGAGGAGTGTGGTGAGAGATTTTATTTTGGGACTGGGCAGAGTCCCTGATGTCGTGCATGCGGCAATTGGGATTGCATGCCTTGAACTCAAAAGGATTTATTATGACTAGGTGTTGGCCTCTACTTTTATCCTTCTTGGTTGGGCATGAGAGAACACGTCTAGCTGATTTCTGGGTGGAGTTCGTTCTTTTTGATTCATTGGTTAAGCATTTTGACCCAAACAAATGGGATTAGCCAGAGTTGTAGTGAGGCTTCGGTGATAGGGGTGGTCTGGGGTGGAGGGTTTGTTGGTCTCGAGATCTGTTGTGCAATTGCGGTTGAGTGTGAGGATTTTTTTTTTTTCTATTTGAGTGAGGGAGGCAAAAGGCAGAACTGCCTATAGCGAGTGCCTCCCCCATAGTTGAAAGAGTGACAGGGCCAAAATCAAGGGACGTTCGAGCCAAAATGCCTGGACACACAGAGTTTGAAGCAATTTAAGTCATAGGAAGCGGGAAAGACTGATTTTGGGAGAGAGTTCCAGAGCTCAGCTGTTGAATAGAAGAAAGTCTGAGAGTAACGTTTCACTCTTGAGTTGGAGAGTTGCACAGAGTAGGGGTGGGATTGTGTTGCAAGATGGGTACCACGTGCCCTACGTGAAGGAGGTGATATACATTGGGAAAGCTCTTAGGAACACTGATTATTATAGTAGCGATAGAATGGCAGCTAGTGTGTTGGACTTGGGTTGGGCCGCTAGAATTTTTCGGATGGTGATCAGATCTCTTGGGAAATCAACGGGTTCATGCACAGTGAAGTGTTCTAGGATGGCAGGAGGTAACACTTGCACGAGGTGGACAAAGGTATATTGGTTTTGTTGCTCCACGGGAAGAGGAGGAATGTAGCTCTTACTTGCTGACTAATGGCGGCAATTGTGGCATCTAGATCGACTTCGAACTTTATGTTTTTCACCAAAGCAACTCACACCACAGCCATCACCAAACACAGAGTCATCGCCACAACAACCAAGGTTACAAATGCCACCTACAGAAAACTCACCGAAGACTCAAACTTCAGGTTTGTAGATTTGTATATACTGTATATATTTACTTAGGTTGATTATCGCATGGATAGGTTTCCCAAACTATTGATTCCACTCATATTTCTTAATAGTCCTTCATTATGTTCCAATGACATTTAAATATACATAACAATTCTTTAGGTTGATAGTATGTTATTGCCGAAATATTCAGCAAATATAAGTTCAAATTAAATAAGGAATGCAACTACACAGAATATCAATCAAAATAATGTTCAGGTTGTACTGTAGGCACAATCTGGAGTAGCATTATGAGATATAGAAGTAAATTTATTCACCTGCTTACTCAAGGATTTCGAAATTGTTTATGCAATGAAATACGATTATGTGGTCATATTCAGGAAGTATAGCACCGCTGAATGTATACACAATGGCTATTTAGTATGCATGGTACTGAACAAATTTGTTTTGGAAAATAACTATACGTTGTTTCTTTTCAACTGACGGTAAATTACAAAGTTCCCATCAAGATTTCTGTTATTTTGAAGATTTTGTAGTGAAATATGATGCTGATTATATAAACTTGGTCTTCATATGATGCAGACACATAGCAGTTTCATATTTTATTTTTAAGTATCGAGAAATAAGCTGCTAATGGATTCAATTTATCGTCAGCTGAAATGAAACAGAGTATAGTTCCCCCTTACTGACTTTCTGGAACAGTAATTATTAGTTAATTTACTCTTGACGTTAATAGATCCACGCCTACCTGGTTAATTTTATTAAAACAAAAGTCAACTTAGGCCTACATGAAATGTTAGTTTGTAAGCCAAATAATTGTATTGTTATGAATGTGTTTCCTTGCACTACAGAGCATCATAATGTTATACACATATAAGATAATTGCTTTGCTTATCAATCAAAACAATGTTTTGAGGCGATTTATTATATTTTTCTTATCAATGGTGTTCTGTAATGACTGCCAAATTAGTGATACTTTCCATTAAGTATTCTTATTAATATTATCAATGTGTACCACTACTTATCTGGATACATATTCTCAATGTGTACCACTACTTATCTGGATACATATTCTCAATGTGTACCACTACTTATCTGGATACATATTCTCAATGTGTACCACTACTTATCTGGATACATATTAATATTCTCAATGTGTACCACTACTTATCTGGATACATATTCTCAATGTGTACCACTACTTATCTGGATACATATTCTCAATGTGTACCACTACTTATCTGGATACATATTTTGCCGGGTAAGCTAAATATTGTTATGGCACTAATACGAGTCTGAAAACACACACACACAGACTCTCTCTCTCCCACACACATATACAGACGCACACACAAACACACCGCTACTCAATTACGCGCACGTAAGCACATACACACTCACACTAAGCTTACACACGCACAACATCAATCGCCCTCCATGTTTTACTCCACCTCTGGCCTAATATTGTATATGTGCCATCAATCATATGGTGAGCGAACATAATCACCGCATAATCCCTCATCATCAATATAATCAACAACAATCTCATAATCCATCAACCCCCCCCCCCCTCTTTATCATCTTTATAATCAGCAACAATCTCACCATTCATCAAGAACCCCCCCCCCCCTCTCTTATCATCAATATAATCAGCAACAATCTCGCACTGGATCCTCGGTCAGGCAGGACCAGGATCCTCAGGTCAGGCAGGACCAGGATCCTCAGGTCAGGCAGGACCAGGATCCTCAGGTCAGGCAGGACCAGGATCCTCAGGTCAGGCAGGACCAGGATCCTCGGTCAGGCAGGACCAGGATCTACAGTAGTTCGGCCTACCTTCAGTCGACTGTTCTTTCTGTTTTCTTTTCTTTATATTTTTATTTTTATTATTTAGTTAGTTAGTTAAAATAGGACTTCAGAGTCTAGCGCGCTATCAACCCTATTGGATTATTTAGCCAGCGCACTTAAAGTCGGGAATAACGTCAGGACTGGAGCCCCTTTTCAAGAACTCCAGTCCCTTATTTTAACTAGTTTTTGCTTCGATCCTTATGTAGTGAAATGACGGGGTTGGTGAAAGGTACTGCAGAAGACATTGCAGAATTGCTAGTCTACTACTGGGTAACCAAAAGAAACCAGGAGCACGGAAGCAACGGAGAACCACAAAAATACAGGAGCCACCCCTTTCTTCAGGAGCTTCTCATATTCTATGGGACCAGACAACATATGTATGGAAAACATACCGGAAAACAAGTATGGAAAATTTCAACAGCCAATCACCGCCCTGTTTTCAAACCGTGCCAGCCAACCACAAGACAGCATTTCCTCAATTCCCGGACCTGCAGTATGACGAGAACATGTTTATGCAAATTGAGCATCAACGACCAGAAACATATATGCATAAATGGACCTGAGCAGGAGCACCAATTACGACGAACCTGAAGATGTAAGAGCCCCAGGAAAAGAACCAATACTAGGCGAACAATAACTAAGTTCCCATAAGAGTTTAGATGATGGCGTAATCCATACAAGTAGGATTTCTCCCTTCATAAGCTAAACAACTAATATGTAAGTCTTAAATATAATACCTATGAGATAAGTAACCATATAAATATTACCCATCGATGTCTAAGATAAGTATTAAACTTCACAACTCCATCACAACGAATTCCCAGGGGCGTATCTATGGTAAATTGCACCTAGGGCAAGAACTGGAATTGCGCCCCCTGGGGTGGGGGGCGAGCGGAGCGAGCCTCTCCAGCTGGGGGGTTGGGGGGGGGGGGGGGCTGTAAGCCCCCCCCCCCCAGAGATTTGTTTAAATATGAGCAATTCTAGGAGCATTTTAAAGCCATATTCAGAGCTATAATTAGGTAATTGAAACACTAAATAATTATATATATAATATATTGTGTGTATATATATATATATATATATATATATATATATATATATATATATATATATATATATATATATATATAATTATATATGTATGTGTGTGTGTGTGTTCATTGTTTTGTGTTAGGTTAATGATGCCTATTTTGAGTTTGGATTGTAGTTTACATTTTTTTAACCCCTGTTCAAACATCTGACACCTATCTTTTAGATTACATAGATTCATATTGTCAGGATAAATAATAGCATAAGTAAATCTCGTTAATAATTTAACTAACACATTATTGCACGACAGTACATCTGACATCTACTGTAAATTAAAATTACAACTGCACCTTCCTTGCTTTTACTGATGCAAATTGGTCTATGATTTCCTCAAAGTCATTTGTTTTCAGTTTCTTCTCTTTCTACGTCTTACACAATGCTCTGAAATATTTAAATTGGTACTCTAGAGTCTAAACCACGTCTAAACCTATATATTAAATTCTAAAAGTAGGCCCATATTTAGCCTAAGCAATAAAGCAATTGTCTAAAGAAATACAGTAAAGGTAAAACCACTTTCCTTCTTCATGAGGAATAGTTTTGTGATCTTCTTACACAATGCTCTGAAATAATGAAAATGACTCTCTAAACCACGTCTAAACCACGTCTAAACCACGTCTAAACCACGTCTAAACCTAGAAGCTAAATTCTAAAAGTTTTAGCCTAAGCAATAAAACAATTTTCTAAATAAATAAATTTGAAACCTCTTTCGTTTTTCGCTAGGAACGGTTTCATGATCTTACACAATGCTCTGAAATAAGAAAAATTACATTTTAAACCACGTCTAAACCTTTAAGCTAAATTTTAAAAGTATTTAGATTTTAGCCTAAGCAACATCCAAAATAATCTCACTTAAAACTATAAGAAAACCCTTGATTTGATGCCAAAATCAGATGATAAATCATAACAGTATAAATGACCGTATCTGCAATATGGTAGATTACCTTTATCATCTGATTATCATTATGCTATAGTTAACCCATACTCTGGCAACTATTAGAATAGATGATTTTACTAAGTGTAGGAAGGATCTCTAACCATTACAAGAATACAAACTATCTCAATAAACCTTTGAGCTGCCTGAGATCCTTCTAAAGATTAATAACAACGTCTAATAGGCCTAGTTGCCATGAAGCCATGATATAATAACTAGGTCGTCGCCTACATGGCCTACAGAATGGGTTAAACTATACACTTTAGTCAGTTTCATTCCAGCTGACGGTAAATTGAAAATTTACAATGTATTCACCTCTGATTAATCATCTGTTGCGAAATTTTGTAGCAATTGCGCTTTGAATTGTGAAAATTTGGTATTTATATGATGCAGAAACACAGTAATGGCATTTATTTCCATTACTTATCGAGAAATCAGTTGCTAAGGTATTCAATTTACCGTCAGATAAAATGAAACGGAGTATTATATTATAGAGTGATGAATACATAATTATATTTCGTACCTCCGAGACTCTGGATCCTTGCTTTGCCTGTCCCTGGCTTGGGCAGCCTGGTGCCTCGAGTGTTTGTCAACAATGAACGTTCGCAAGCATTCGAGAATGCTTAAAGTTATAAATAGCCTATATCCTGATTCTCTTGTGGGTCTCTTATATAGTAAATTTCGAAGTATTAACAATGTTTTACTATTACCTAATCAGTCAAATGAGAAATAATCCAGAATATCAATAAATATATACACCATTCAACATTGCATAAAATATAGTACCAGTAACGAAAGAAAACCACCAAGAAAGTATTTAGAGGGGTAACTTAACTATTAATGTGTTTAGGCAATGGCTTGCAGGATTTCGTTGCCTAAAAGGCTAAATTGTATTTAGAATATATATAGCCTATTGTGATTACTGTAGTAACTGTACATCATAATAATAAACCGCTATGGCGTTATTCATCATATTACAGCCTATTAATGACGAATGGATAGGTATTTAGGCATAATACTTTATATTATATTTGCACTATAGTTAAATATAAGGTTTACTTGAGGAAGATTTTGCGCCCCCCTTCAAGTGGCGCCCAGAGCACGTGCCCTGCCTGCCCCACCCTAGATACGCCACTGCGAATTCCCAATACCCCTATTGCCTCGAGCTCATGTAAAAGAGAGTCAAGAATTAAGTCGCATATCACCTCAAAGAATTAGTGGAAAAGTATGCAAACATCCACTGCGGTACTGTACTAAACCCTGAGAAGGAACAGGACAGCCAACCACAGTGGGAGTTTGTACCAACCTGCCCCCTGCCCGAAGAGAGTGCTATACCTGTAGTACCCCTTGAAGTCTGGAACCTGAAGTCCTGCTCGAGTGACGCCATACACCCCTGAAGTGCTGCTCAACGGACCTACTATCTACATCGGCCAGACTTGCTCTCTACCCTCCAACATTACCCTAAGTGTCTCTGTATATCTTATGTTGTGTTTATTGTTGTCGAGGTATAGGTAAAATATGTGAATTGTGTAGCGTATAATTCTATTTAGATCTGTGCCCAAGATCCTCATTTTGCGTATGTGTTAATCCTTCTGAATCTTACATTAACTCTTATCTAGATCTGTGTCCAAGATCTAATATTCATCTTGTTTAATATCCTCTAGAACGTCCTACGCATACGTTATATAATCGTGTAAATTGATTCACCTCGCCACGCACTCACAGATTTTCCTTGTATATGTATTCTGTTATGTATGTTACAAGTTGAGGTCGAAGTGTATTTCGTGTTTTAATTCCCCTTCTTAATTCATAACTTATTACCTAGAACCTACGCTCATTTTCATAATTAATTTATCTCGGTCTCCTCGTTGAGAAGTTTCATTATTAACAAATTATATTTACTTCCCGAGTCCCCCATCTTACGTTCGATTACTTAATCGTTATTGTAATTATGCTATGAACTAGTATTAACGTTCATTTGATTACTGATGTAGATAATTCTGATTCTTCCTGTCTAGGAATTCTAGCATTGCATAGAGTCTGTTATCTAAGTATTCATCATATCGAATACACCGCTATTAGGTGAATTCTTGTTAAGACTCTGTTAACCTGTTCAGATATCTTGTTCATACCAGTTTGAGTATTTCCTCAGTACAACTTCGTCTTGTACGTTACTTTCATTATAATTAATATTGCGTTAATTATTACTTACGCTATTACCATAGAAGCGTTTCTAGGACATCTGTTAACCTGGGAGCTGCGGGAAGACTCTTAAGAGTTCCCCCGGTGGACTGCGGGATAGACTCTTAAGAGCAGAGCTTTTGAACGCGTACCAAAACCGCGCGTTTATAGCCAGGCGGCTGAAAATTGGTGTGGGTATAGTACTACATGTCAACTCTCGACACCACCCCGCCACACGCTCGCCCCGCACTCGTGCAAGCACCACCGCGCCAGTAACCAAGCACTAGTCATGGAGCCCACACGTCCCTCACGCTCGCTCCCTGATGACACAACCAGCCCTCTTTCTGGTGGTGTTAGCCGCCATGGAAGGCAGAGGGTGGCTGCTAAAGACCCTAGCTACCAGTACGACACGCCCTACAGCTCGGAGGACGAAACACCAGCACCCAAAGCACGGAAAATACGTGCAAGCACGGCAAAGGTACAGAGGTCATTGGTGTTTCGGGACACTGCCACCACGACCCAGGCCACTGCAACAACCACTACCACCACCACTGCCACCCCTGCCACCGGTACCAGCGACGCAGGAGGCCGCCCTAAGGCTGCAGAACCTGCGGGGGCAGGAATAATTAAAGGCACGGGCGTAGGGAAGAGAACCCGTACGCCAGCCACAGTGACCCTACCACTACCACCACCACCAGCCGCCCCTGGCCCGGCTGCCCCTGCCGCCCCTGCTGCCCCTGCCCAAGGAAAAGGGAAGGGGAAGGGGAAGGGGAAAGGGAGAGGGAAAGCGACTGCTGGCCTTGCTGGCCCTGGTGTCCCTGCCGGCCCTGCTGCCCCTGCCGCCCCTGCCGCCCCTGCCCAAGGAACAGAGAGAAGGGCGACAGGCACCACCATCATCTTGCCTGCCTCCAGGGCCACAAGACCACGCACCACTGCTGCCCCTGCCGCCGCCCCTGCCACCGCCTCTGCTGTTCCTGTCCATAAGACTCCTGCACGTGCTAAAATGACCCGGAAAACTCTGACACCATCAAAGTATGCCGCCCTTCTGTTTGATGGTGATTCGCAGGGCATTGGCAGCCCGGGTTTCGACGACGAAGCCCTAGCACGGGACCAAGGGTGGGGGGATTTGGGAGTGGACAGTGGGAGTGAGTCTGACGTCGGTGACGAGAATGAGGAAGGGCGTCTGTCAAGTGAAGAGGAGGCTAATGATGATGCAGTGCTGTATCGCGACCATGGAAGCGATATTTCAGACGATGAAGGAGACGCAGACGACATTCCGATCCCTGGGCTGCCTTCGTTCGATTGGTCTGACGGGGTAAATTTTGTACCTGACATGCCCCAGTTCAATCCTGGGACGTCAGGTACAACTGACGACTGGCCCTGTGACGAGCAAGCGAACGAAAGGGACTTCTTCTTCGCTTTTTTCGATATGGAGGTAATGACGTACATCGTTGCCCAAACAAACGCCTACTACAGGTGGGTGTTTGGCAGATTGGACGTCATTTCTCCAAAAGCGAGAATACGAGGCTGGGTGGATACGACTGTGGAAGAATTCATGACGTTCTTTGCCTTGTTGTTCCTCATGCCTCTGATCAAGAAGCATGTGTTGCAACACTATTGGAAGCACGACCCTCTCATCGCCACCCCAACTTTCAATAAGTTCATGACTCGTGACAGATTTTTGTTGCTGCTAAGATTTATGCACTTTGCAGACAACGACAATCCTAACAGGATTGACAGGATATGGAAATTCGGGATGTGTTCACCATGTTGTTGGAGAGGTATAGGAAATACTTTTACCCCTTCCTCAATTTGGTGATTGATGAGTCGCTCGTGCTCTTCAAAGGACGTCTTGTTTTCAAGCAGTATATCCCCTTGAAAAGGCATAGGTTCGGAATCAAGCTCTTCGTTTTGTGTGACTGCGAAACTGGAATAGTGCTTGACATGATCGTGTATACAGGCACTGACATTGACATACCGAAAGCCGCTGCCAATGACCCCATGGGCATGTCAGGTGCCATCGTCAGGAAAATGTTGGCACCTTACCTGGGCAAAGGCCACATCATCTACACTGACAACTGGTATACTTCTCCTGCTCTCTGCCAGTTTCTTCATGACAACCAAACAGGGTCATGTGGGACTGTCAGAAAGACAAGAAAGTTTATGCCTAAGTTCACCGGTAATGTCATTCCTCTTACAGATGCCTCCTCCAGTGACACACCTTCAGAAGACGACCTGGCCCAGGAACACCGCGAGAGGCATGTGCGAAGAAGGCGACGAAAGGGGCAGAAATACAAGCAGCTCGAGAAGTGTGGGAAAGTGATAGCCCTGAAGTGGAAGGATAAACGAGACGTCCACCTGCTTTCCACCGTCCACACAGGTGCCTAGGTGGATTCTGGCAAAATCCACTACCGAACCAGGAAGACCATCTACAAGCCCGACATGTTTTTTTTTTTTTTTTTTTCTATATTCCAACTTACTTCCTCTCGGGCATAGGCTGAGAGCCTTAACATTCACCGCTTTACAATGAACAGTGAAGCCCGTGAGGTCTTGTTCCAGTCTAGGGAGTGAGACATGTGAAGCACGTAGAGTACAACGAGCACCTGCCATCTTGCCTTCACATGAGGCACGGTGCTCACTCATGGCCCGAAACGACCCCATCTCTGAAGCCATCTCGTTCCCGTGCTTCACTGTCTCACCCCCTACACTCGGACTCTCACACTTACACACACACAACGCCACCTGTGAGCAGATAACTCACCAGGCATTGCACCCCTATAGCATATTTTGAATATGGGAATATTCATACAGTGCTATTTAATCAGGGAACAATGAGGGTATTTTATTGACGTTTCGGTGGGCTTGTGGTAATGCACTGATACTAGGTACAGCACAAATTCCATCCCAATAATATCTTCCCATTGATACATCGGGATTTGAACCCGGGACCTTTGGATTACCAGGCCAGTGGCAAGACCACTCCACCACACCTCCCCTAGTGGACTATACCAAGAACATGCGCCTGGTGGACAAGTCTGACTGTCAGCTGTCAGGCGTTGAGTGTCTGAGGAAGACTGTGAAGGGGTATCACAAGCTCTTCCTCCACCTAGTTGATATCACGATGCTCAACGCCTACAACTTGTGGTTGGTGAAGAAGGATATGTCCCCAAACCAGAAGCTGAAATTCCGGGAGTTCGTCTACAACGTCTCATACCAACTCCTGGAGAAGTATGGCACCACCACTCACAGACGTACGGCATGGCGTGGGGATCACGTTCCTGACCGCATCCAGCTGGGTGTCGAAAGACACTACCCAACCAACACCGAGCTGATTGGCACTCGTCACAGGCAGGTGCAGTGCACCGTCTGCAGCTCCAGTGTCAGGAAACCCCATGTCACCAAAAGAGTCACCTCAATGTGCGCCGAGTGCAAAGTTGCACTCTGCCTGGGTGACTGCTTCAGGGACTACCACACCTTCAAGAATTATTGAGTGTCGCCCCCTGCCCTGCCCTGCCCTGGACTCGCCCCGTGCCCTGCCCTGGACTCGCCCCCTGCCCTGCCCTGCCCTGGACACGCGCCCTACCTTACCTGACCTGACCTAATTGATCACGCTACCTCATAATGTAACATATATATTATATAATGTATAAGTTCCAAAGATGTCCCTGTGATATAGCTTTTACATTATATAATTGTATGTTTCATTATTTAGTTTATAAGTTTCAAAGATTTACATGTAATATGCCTTCTTTTTTTAGTATATCAATATATATGTTTGTTATTAGCCTAAGTAATGTGTATATAATTATTTTCTTACCTCAAATGAATTGTACAAAAATAAATATGTTTCAATAAATCCTGTCAAACCTACTAAGATAATAAAATAAAACAAAAAAAACAAAAAACAAACAAGGTCATGTCATTGTATGCTTACAATATGATATATTCTATGAATATTTCATATTGTTTGAATACAATGGCATGATCTTGTAAACAAAATTTTTTATCAAATTTTTTCTAAACAGTATAAAACCTTCCCCATAACCCCCTGTTGGATTCGATCCCACTACCCTACCACACTTTGAGTTTTCCAGTCCGCGACCTTACCAACCATGCCACAGGAACCCATACCAAATATCACTCAAAACTTCGTGTCTACAATCGAAATGACAATATACAAAAAAAAATGAATTATCCCACCAATTTACGTTTGTAAATTGATGGGATTATCAATTATATCATGCAAAGGTTTATAAAAGTTTGTCTCTGTCAAGAATTAGTAATTATATAACTTTATTCTGTCAAAAATTGCCCAAACACTCAGCAAAATTGCCCCTCTCAGTGTGACTCCACTCATTATCACACGGTCAAGCGGTCACGGGGTGACCCTTGCCGCTCCTTGATGCTCCAGCCACAGCAGCTCTGTCTGGGAACAAAATTTGTATAAATACAATAATGCATAAAATACTCTTCACAAATACATTTGTATTGTATAATATTGTAAATAAAAACGAATAATAACTGTGTGGGTGTCGAAAATTGCTCAACCAGCTTTCTTATGTCTCGCCTACGTGCGTATATTGGATTATACATAGTCATGACTGTCATACAAATACTTGCAGTAGGTCTCGAATATACATTTAGATTGCATATTACTTGGAAATAAATAAATATAAGTTTCTCTGGTGGCAATCTACCCTTTCGCAAGTGTAAGGAGACACCAGTCTATATTTAGCTCTCTATCAAAAAAGGCAATCTGCCTGTGTTTACTGACCACCCTCGTTGCTGGTCTATAATATAGTACTTTATTTACAGTCAATGGCCTACATGTTTCTGTGGTACTTCACATGTGTCTAAAATGCAATGTCTGCTTGCATAAAAATGCAATTCTGAAGTCCATTTATACGTACGACATACGCATGTCTCAGTTTCTCTCTCTCTCTCTCTCCATTCCTGACTCATGTTATTGTAGACCTCTTGGTGGCAACGAACACCAGACACCTGGTACCTTACCTTTTGATACCTTTTGATGTGTTCGCCACTCTTCTAGCGGCACCAAGGAGCGCGACGCCCCTCGTTATGGGTGGTGATTTGGTGCAGTAGACTGTTTGAAGCGACAGCTCGCTCCCTTGCGAGGATGGGCTCGTCTGGCACTTTTTGCAGTTCGACATCTAGGGCTCTCTTGAAGTTGTCTAACGAGATGTCCCTCATGTCTCTTACTCGCCGTGGGAGTTTGTTGAAGAGACGTGGGCCTCTGTGTGATAACCAGCCCTCTCGCAGAGAGCCCATAGCACCCCTGTTATTCATCCGGGGGATTTTGCATTCCCAGCCTCTCCTATCACTGAATTTCATGACTATCGGAGTATGTAGGTTTGGTACTAAACCCTCTGCGATTTTCCACGTGTATATTATTAGGTAACGTTCTCTTCTACATTCCAGTGAGTACAGATTCAGTGCTCTTAAACGCTCCCAATAGTGTAGATGTTTTATCGAACTTATATGCGAAGTGAAATTTCTTTGTACACTCTCTACGTCATTTATTTCACCTGCTTTGTATGGGGATGTTAATACGCTACAGTATTCAAGCCGCGGTAGCACTAGAGATTTGAAGAGCGTTATCATAGGCAATTCACCGCGTGTTTTAAAAGTACGCAGAATCCAACCCGTTAGACGTTTCGCAGCTGCCACTTTGACCTGGTTATGCACTTTGAAACCCATACTTTCAGACATTAATACCCCAAGGTCTTTCACACTGTCTTTCCGTTCTATTATGTGGTTAGATTCTGTTAAGTAATTTGTAATTTCTTTAACACCATTATTATCTCCGTACCGTATTAATTGGAATTTTTCCTCATTGAATTGCATGTTGTTTTCCCTGGTCCACTGGAACACTACATTCATGTCTTCCTGCAGTCGGCCCGTGTCCTCTTGTGTGTTTACTATCTTGCTTAATTTTGTGTCATCAGCAAAAGACGACACCGTACTGTGTCTGGTGTTGGTATCTATGTCGCAAATTAGTATGAGGAACAGAAGGGGCGCTAGCACTGTTCCTTGGGGCACTGAGCTTTTGACATCCGAAGGCTCAGATGTGACTTGGTTTACTGCTACTGATTGTTTTCGGTTTACGAGGAAATTGTATATCCACCGTCCGATTTTCCCAGTTATACCTTTTGCTTTCAGTTTGTGGGCTATACCATGGTCACATTTATCAAATGCCTTAGCAAAATCGGTGTAAATGACATCCACGTTTTTCTTTTCTTCTAGCGCTTTAAGAATTTTATCATAGTGTTCCAAAAGTTGTGAGAGACATGATCTTCCCGCTCTGAACCCATGTTGACCGGTGTTGTGTAGTTCATTTGTCTCCATGAATGTTGAAATTTTGCTTCGCAGGACTCGCTCGAAAACTTTAATGATGTGAGAGGTTAGAGCTACCGGGCGGTAGTTTTTTGGTAGTGCTTTACTCCCTCCTTTATGCAGTGGGGCAATTATTGCGTTTTTCAAGCTATCTGGTATGTCACCAGTGTCTAGACTCCTTCTCCACATTATAGCCAGGGGTTTTGAGAGGTTTTCCTTACATTTCTTCATTAGGATCGAATTCCATGAGTCCGGGCCTGGTGCCGAGTGGGATGGCATGTTGGAAATGGCCTCTTCTATGTCTTTTGGACCGAAATCAATATCCAGCATCTGAGGGGTTTCCGTGGGGGAGGTTTCCATGAAAAATATATTTTGGTCTCTGATGACTTTTGTTTCATCAGGCTCACTGAATGCCATTTCATACTGCCTGCTTAAGAGTTCGCTCATTTCCTTTTTGTCCCCTGTGAAAGAGCCGTCCCCTTTGCTCAGTGGGCCGATGTTTGATGTTGTTTTAGCCTTTTGTTTGGCGTATGAAAAGAAGTATTTGGAATTTTCCTTTATACCTGCAATAGCTTTCCTCTCCTCTTCCATATGTTGTAGTTCATATATTCTTAGCCTTTGTTCAATTTCCACAATTTCTCTATCTATTTCGGCCTTTTGCCTATCCTGTAGATTTTGATGTGTGAGTCTTTGTGTGAGTAATTTTCTTCTTCTGTACAGCCTCCTCCTTTCCCGATCTTGTTTGCTTCTTCGTTTTGTTTGTCTTGCAGGTATATGGTGGCTACAGATTTGGGTCATGGTTTCTGTTATTAAGACTAGACATTCTGCTGGTGTCAGGTTATCCATTAAATCTTCCCAGTCTTCTCCATTTCTTGATTTACCTCTTCCCACCTAATGTTTTTGTTATTGAAGTTAAATTTACTGAAGGGGCCAGTTTTTGTTCTCGATTCTGAGGTTTTCTGTACACTTTCTAAGGTTGTTTTGATCTCAATTAATTTATGATCTGAGTATGTTGTGTCCGATATGTTAATGCTGTGTACTAGAGAGTCGTTGTTAGTGAAGACCAGGTCTAAGCTATTGTTTTCCCGTGTGGATTCAGCAATATGTTGGGTAAGACTAAAAAAATCACAAAGTTCAAAAAGCTCTCTCGTATTAGTATTTGCTTCTCCGGTGTTATTTGCCACTAACTGGTTTTCTAGTTGTCTCCATTTAATGTTTGGTAGGTTAAAGTCTCCTAGCCACATAATATTTGGTGTTGGGTTCCCCAGGGTTTCCACTTCTGATTTTATTTTGTTGAGCTGGGTTTTGAATTCTTCTCGGGATGAGTCTGGAGGCCTGTATGTAACAATAACTGCTAAATTTAGGGATTCTATTTTAATTCCAAGTATTTCCACCACTTCGTTACTGTTATTTAGGAATTCAGTACATATCAGTGAGTCATGTATGTACAAGGCTACACCTCCATGTGATCTATGCGTTCTGTCCGCCCTATGTAGGTTGTAACCAGGAATCCATACCTCACTATCTTGCTGATCTTTAATGTGAGTTTCTGTGAGAGCCGCAAATATAGCGTTTCCTTCTTCTAGCAGGCCCCTAATAAATGGTACTTTGTTCGTGATTCTATTTTTTAGGCCTTGGATATTTGCAAACAAGATTGGGGAGGGATTGTTTGGAGTACTATGTGTACCTAATAGTCTTCGGGATGTATTGGCCACTCTTGGGAGGCCAGGAGGTGCTCGAGGTGTTCTATGTGCTCTTCCATCTCCCTCAGTCTCTTCATCTTCATCTGCCCTTTCCCTCCTTGCCTTTTTCCTCTGTCTCGTCCTCGCATAGCTAGAGAGTTTTTTGGGCTACCATTCGTGTTAGGTCTAGCATATCTCCAAGTCCCTTTAATATGAAAAGCTGGGCATTTCATATTGTAGCAGGTCTTGTTCTCAAGTGATGTCTTGCAAAGGGAAGGGTGGTGGTAGACATAAGGTTAAAAATACCAAGACATCCATACGCCGCCTCGGGCGCCTCCACAATTATCACAAAGCTGGCTATCTATCTAGAGATCTCCCTGCCTGCCTTCCCTCTCTCCACGACTCACTCACTCCCTGCATGCCTCCCTCCCACCCACCCTCCCTTTCAGACTTCCGTCTGCTAGAAACTCATTGATAATGTGCGTAAATATCGCATGAATTGGTCTATATGCGGTATATATATTGATATATGGCACGTCTACATACGTACAAGTCTGTATTATAGCATGACAGTGCTCTAAGTACAAGATATAAGTGATATTTATGGCGTAAACCACACTCTCAGCTCATAAATTGCCGCCAAACCTCCAACCCATCTTCATTCCCGCCTAAAAATTATCTTATAATTCCCTTATATATTGCAATTTTTGGTCACTATGAGGCATATTCATTGTTATATGGGTGGCCTACACACGTATACATACTCTACATAGCCTAAAAGGGATTAAAAAAAGGAGATATACGTGATAATACGCAGTAACCCACCCCCTCCTCCCTCTCCTTCTATCCCCTGGGCGCGTGAAAATTCGGCAGGGAAATCTCGCAGCTCGATGACAATCTAGCCGCGCGGTGCCATTCGCTCCACATTTTTCAACTACGGACCGTTCCCCCCCCCCCCAGACATTTTTTGGGGGTTCAAATATATATGGGCCAATGCACGCAAACATTCCCTACACGATGATGTACTTTTTATCGAAATTGGCAATGGGTCCCAAAATCATCATACATGCGCACAGTATTACCCTGTAGAAAACCCCCTAGTTAACCTAAGACGTGCGTCTTAGGTTAACTAAGTTCATTTGGTTAACTAGACTTTGTCTTTAAATGCAATAAATAGATATTCCTCTATAGTTAATTCATAATTGTATAATAAATATTACATCTGAATTCCTCGACCGAGTTTGTTATTATTGCATACGATCGATTGAAGTGAATATAGGTTTCAAATCATAATCTACATAAATTAAGTTACGTATACTGTATAAGAAATTGTGAAAAGAATTAAATAGTACATTGCCACTAGTTTCATCGGAAGACACTCGACTCGCATCATTATTATTATTAAGGGTTGATGCTATAGGTCACGTGTCGTTATTTAATTGCATATTTCCTACTTTGTTTATTACCACATTCGAAGTATTATTGATCTCACTTTGTTATATACTATTCGTATGTATTCTATTCATTGCCTTATAGTTCTCATAATTATCAAGGTAATGATTCATCCTGAATTGCAGATATATATTCGTGAATTGGGTATTGAAATGATTATGCTACGGTATCCTAAATCTAAATCAAACAAATGAGATACTATTCCTATGCCCTTGAATAAACTTGTGTGTATAATTTACATGTGTGTCGTTACTGAGTTCTGTAGTACCTAGTTGAATACTTATTTGTGATATTAAGTACGTGTTCGGTGTGTCCCTGTTGGGATTATTTAAGGTCTATGAGTCCAGATCTGGATTTTAGTAAAGACTATAATTATCACAAGCTTTAAATATTATAGCCCGACATAACATGTAGTATAGGAGAAAATATTATAGCCCGACATAACATGTAGTATAGGAGAAAATATTATAGCCCGACATAACATGTAGTATAGGAGAAAATATTATAGCCCGACATAACATGTAGTATAGGAGAAAATATTATAGCCCGACATAACATGTAGTATAGGAGAAAACTAGACAATTACCACGTCCGTTTATATTATAGCCCGACATAACATGTAGTATAGGAGAAAACTAGACAATTACCACGTCCGTTTATATTATAGCCCGACATAACATGTAGTATAGGAGAAAACTAGACAATTACCACGTCCGTTTATATTATAGCCCGACATAACATGTAGTATAGGAGAAAACTAGACAATTACCACGTCCGTTTATATTATAGCCCGACATAACATGTAGTATAGGAGAAAACTAGACAATTACCACGTCCGTTTATATTATAGCCCGACATAACATGTAGTATAGGAGAAAACTAGACAATTACCACGTCCGTTTATATTATAGCCCGACATAACATGTAGTATAGGAGAAAACTAGACAATTACCACGTCCGTTTATATTATAGCCCGACATAACATGTAGTATAGGAGAAAACTAGACAATTACCACGTCCGTTTATATTATAGCCCGACATAACATGTAGTATAGGAGAAAACTAGACAATTACCACGTCCGTTTATATTATAGCCCGACATAACATGTAGTATAGGAGAAAACTAGACAATTACCACGTCCGTTTATATTATAGCCCGACATAACATGTAGTATAGGAGAAAACTAGACAATTACCACGTCCGTTTATATTATAGCCCGACATAACATGTAGTATAGGAGAAAACTAGACAATTACCACGTCCGTTTATATTATAGCCCGACATAACATGTAGTATAGGAGAAAACTAGACAATTACCACGTCCGTTTATATTATAGCCCGACATAACATGTAGTATAGGAGAAAACTAGACAATTACCACGTCCGTTTATTCAAGCATATTATATAGTTCAGATATAACAAACTTAGGCCTTTTCTTGATTTGTATATATTTATGTTTTAAGTTTATTTATTTGATTATTCACAAACGCCCACAACAGAAGTATTTGCACCGATTCTGTAGAATTGCTGTATGTAGCCTACACCCACTTTTATCATGAATGTTGTTCATTAATGTTATTATTATAATAATAATAATAATAATAATAATAATTATTATTATTATTATTATTATTATTATTATTATTATTATTATTGTAATACTTATTTTCTATGTCGAATATACTACTAGAGTGGGGGATAAATCGACAGTCATTTAGAAGTTCGTATACTTTATTTAACATTCTTGCTACTACTCTAGTAACTGTTTCTCTGTTCGGGCCGAGATGAGTTCAAGACACGGATTGAATATTTCGTCGACCCACCATAGGTTGTACTTTGGAACCCTAGAGCTCCTGTTACTCCCTATTTGGATTCCCGATATTCAGGTATTGACTCAAGTCGACTTCGATCCAAAGGCACGTTACTAGTTTCTAAATTAATTTGTTTTTTACCGAGCCCTGCTGTGTCTACTCCAGAGACCAGGGCATCAATGAATCAGACCTTTATTCACCTATCTAAAACAAGAGTTATATTCCTAAACTAAACTTCAGAATATATACTTTTACCGGGCCTACTATGTCTACTCCAGAGACCAAGGCGTTACTACATTATGACCTTTTAATTAATATTTCCACTTAACCATGTACAATACATTTACTCATATGACAAGGGCGTTGTTACAATTTTCCCCCAATTGCCTTATCTAAATACTCTTTGATTATATAATATTCTCGTTACCTAATACAATATATTTCCTCTTATGACCAGGCCGTTGTTACAAATTACCTCGATTGCCCTATCGAAAACACTCTTTGCTTATACAATATATTGACTCAAATGACCAGAGCGTTGTTACAGGTTACCTCGATTGCCCTCTCTAAAACCTCTTGGATCATATAATATTATTTTTATCCTATACAATATATTTCTCAAATGACCAGGGCATTTCTACACTTGACCTTGATTGTCTCTATCGAGAGTAATCTCAGATTATATGTTCGCGTAATCCTATTACAAACAAGTTATATTCACATATACCACCTAGTCAATAATAATTCTTCTATCTATTATAAGCAGTACCTCAAAACCTCTACATGGACAAGATTCTCCGTTTTAATCCTTTTACATAGATTCTTATGATTACAATATTATCCTGGACTTAACACCCGTAACGCCTAACACGGAACTGACCGAATATTCCTTTAACGATGCTAATAAATAATGTTTCCTTTATAACCAAAGATTTGGTAGATCATACGGACTAGTGTCCTTCCTACCTATTTGTCAAACTAAAGCTAATCTAATGGCAACTATTATTTATTCCCCTGAGCCTTATAGTTGCGTGTCGTTCCTCAAGAATTATTTCCTTTTACTTTACTATTAATATCTATTGGTTGTCCTACCAGATCCTATACTAGTTATAGCTAATCGGCATGGAACCTTCTCTAACAAGTATAACTATTTTCCTATTAACACATCATCATTTTATTTATAAACAAAAGTCTGATATCTTTTCTCTTTAGTTGGTCCAATAAGGACAAATCAATTATTTATGGAACCACTGGGTTAGTCAAGCATTTTCTCTCTTTCTTTAAGTCTGGTTCGGGCCCAATATGGATCCTTTAAAAATATATATTGTATACTGCTAGGTGTGTGCTGGAACAATTTCACCACCTCAGAGCTGGCCAATAGCTCTTCTGGAAATCTTCGCTCCCGTCTACTACCTGTCGTCCCTCTTGAATCGCTTGGCTGTAGGTATGCAAGCCAGCGATGTGACGACAGGCGGCCGAATACTAAAGGTGTATCCGCCTAGTAGGAGAGAGCGATGCTAGGTCCGAGGTGGTCTTTACTGGAACATTTTGTGAGGGCTGGGAGTCTGGAATAAGTGGTTCCGAGTTCCCTTTGGTGCCCAAGCGAGAGATAGGAAGTGGGTTGCAAGAAATTCGCCCAGTGGAGTCCAAGAGGTGAATGACCGCTGCAGCCTCCCCCACCCCCTTAATATAGTCACGCCTCCCGCTCTCCGACGCTGTGATTGGCTGAGCCGGCCGCTCGGCCACCCGTCGCTCTAGCCGCGCGTCTTGAATTCTCTCTCTCTTCGCCTCCACTCTTCTTTCTTCATAATACGTTCCTGGAAGCTGGTTGCGAATGTCTTTTAGTGGCTTACGGGAGTATAGGGTGTATTAGACCCATTGCAACCAGAGGAAATGGCCGATGAAGAGAGCGAGAGCGAGTTTGAAGGTGTGGCGGTACACGTAGCCGTTAGCTCCGAAAACGGAGCCCTCTGATTGGTCGGCAAGGAAGGCATGGCATGTTTATGTCGAAAGCCTGAAGTGTCAAACTCAGCTGATTTAGAGGGAAGGTTAAAGGGGGCGCGTTGATTGGTGGATGGCCTTTTTACTTTATCACTCCCTAGTAAATTAAGGCGAGCTCCTGATCGCCGTAATACCGTTCCTTTGAAATCCCGGCCATCACTCTGCCAATCCACCAGTCCACTATGTTCACAAAGGCATCTGTGTAACTGTAGTGCTGGATTTTGATTTCCAACTGCAGTTTTAGCCAAGAGTACTTGCCCGGGTTGACTGAGGAGTTGCTTGAATGCTCGGGTAGTGTTTGCTCTGTCCTTTTCCACCGACCAGGGCTATTAGGCAGCGGAGCCGGTAATGAGAGTCAGAGGGGAGAGGCATAGTGCCTTTCAACTGGCAGGCACGCGCCTCGGGGATCCTATTTATACCCTCGTCCGGGTATCTGATTAGTGGACGGCTAATTCTACCACTGCGGGTAATTGTTTCTGCGGGGCCCATGGGCTTAGATGACTTGGCTGGACTTTTACCCGGGAAGTTAGTCATTCGATCTTCCTGTGACTCATTGAATTTAGTTGAGGGAGAGCCAAGTGGGTTTTTATCTTCAAGAACTACGTCTTTCTCTTTTACCTCTGCTCGGAAACAATTTTCCTCACTACTTAAAGTCTTATTGAAATCTCTCGGGAGGTCTGAAACTTCGCTGTCGGGGACCGTAGACTTCTCATCATCGGTATGTTCACAGTAACCTCTTTCCCCACTTGTCGTAGTCTCTTCGTCTCCCGTTTGGCTTGCGACTAAAAGACCACCAGAATGGAGAGTCCTCGGTATAATTCCTTCTCAGATTAGGACCTTCAGCATTAGGTCGAGCCGAGGAAGTACCAGGGTCACCAACCCCGAATTCTATCTCCTCCTCACTTTCTTCCTCACTACTCCACTCACTCAGGTCTGGCGGTAAAATGCCTTCATACCGTTTGGTATGACAGATATGGGTAGCTGACACAATACCTCCATGATCCAAGTACAACACCTGATATGGCCCGTTTATCTCCACAACCTTGAAGGGACTTTCGTATTTCTCTTCCAGCTTACCAGCTCGGGTGGGATCATGTCTCTTCACCAGAATATATTCCTCCTGGTAATATGGATTATTTAGAGTAAGTTTCTTGGGCTGTTTTATAATAATAATAATAATAATAGTTCTTAAAGATAGCGCATGCTAAGCCAGCTAAGGATAGCCCAATAAGGCCGATTAGACGTATTTCCATTGGGGTCCTGTACTACTACCCCATCCCCTTGCTCATGAGGGATGGTAACGACTCAATGCTTGTGAAAAATCTTTAATGCACCGAGCGTGGGCGCGATCCCGGGCCTTCTGGGTGGAAGTCCGAGATGCTAGTCACTACACCAAGCGAGCTGCTGACTTGCTGCCGTCGCTCCCCTTGTTCCCTCAAATATTGTTCGGGTTGGGAATATTTGGTGGAATGAATGGGGTATGGTAGTAATCGTTCTTGAGGCAGTTTCGGTGTGATTCCAAAAATAATCTCACAGGGAGAATACCCAGTAGTTCTACAAACAGTGGTATTTATCCCCCAGATAATCTCTGGCAGAAGTTCCGGCCAACCTCGGACTACTTCTTCCCCTTGTGAGCTCATACTAGCCCGTACACAATTCGCTGGCAACCTATGGTTTCTTTCACATACAGCATTCCCCTGGGGATAATACGGGGAGGTGTGTTGAATCTGGTAGCCCAAGGTATCTCCCAAGTGTTGCCAGATTTCGATATTAAATTCTTTTCCCCTATCACTCGGAATGCATCCAGGGGTGCCATATACAAAAAAGACTTTCTCCAAGATGACTCTAGCCATGGTTTCAGCTTTCTTGTCCGGAATGGCACAAGCAACCGTATATTTGGAAAAGACGTCGACACAGGTTAAAATGTACCTTTTGTTCGTTTGTCTGGGTAGAGGTCCTATAATGTCCACAGATAACTTTTCCCACGGTTTACCGTCCGTAATGTGTCCGGGCGACTGTTAGGTCCCCGACCATCCTTGCTCCTTTGACATCCCAAACAATTTTGGATAACTTCTTTAACAATTTTGTCGGCTCTCGAGGTCCAGTACCTTTCGTTAAATTGTTTAAAAACTGTAGACTGACCCAAATGAGCCCCCCTTTCCTCTTGTCCGTGGAGGATTTGGATCATGTGTTTAGCCTCCAGATAATCTAATACTACCCGGTCCTTAGAATCCCTCCAGGCTCCCTCAGAAAATTTACTTTATCACCATACATAGGATCATTCTGTTCCTTGTTAGGTTGAGTGTGTTGGACGGGTGCTATCGGTAGTCGAGATAGGCCATCGGCATTGGTGTGTAATTTACCTGGTCTATGTCTAACTTCAAAGGAGTATTCCTCCAGGATCCCCTTCTACCTAACAAACAATCCATCTTCCGTTTTCATCTTCCTGAGCCATTGCAAACTATGGTGGTCCGTGATAACTTCGAAATGAACCCCGGCTAAATATGGACGGAAATATTGTACAGCCCACACTAGAGCTAGGCATTCCTTTTTAGTAACGCTGTAATTCTTTTCGCCCTTATTCAGCGTCCGGCTAGCGCACGCTACTATGCCTTCTTTTCCATCCACTTTCTGGGCCAATACTGCCCCGAGCCCTTCATCGGAAGCATCGGTGTATAGTTGGAACGGCTTGGTAAAATCCGGATGACAAACTATGGGGTTAGAAGTTAATTTTTGTTTCAGTTGATCAAAAGCTATCTGACAATTCTGATCCCAGTCAAACCTCCTCCCTTTTTCCAGTCACTAAGTCATGGGGCGAGCAATTTTTGAGAAGTTGGGTATGAACCTCCGATAATAGGATGCCATTCCCAGAAATGCTCGGATCTCTTTGACAGAGGAAGGGGGTGAAATTTCTGCAATAGATTTCACTTTATGGGGGTCCGGTTGGATACCTTTACTTGAAACTACATGCCCTAGGTATGCCACCTCGCGGGCCCCTAATTGGCATTTGGAAGGCTTCAATTTAAGTCCCGCTCCCCTCCCCTGATCCTCTCTAATACTTCTTGTAGTCGATTGATATGTTCCTCCCAACTATTTAAAAAAATTATAATATCATCCAGGTAAGCTAAACAGGTTCTCCATGTTAATCCCCTCAGTACTTCATCCATGACTCTAGTGAAACTGGCTGGTCCATTACAAACTCCGAAGGGCAAGACTGTAAACTGGTAGAGTTTGCCTTCACTCGTGGCATATGTGGTTTTCTCCTGGTCCTCTGACCTAACCGGTACTTGCCAGTATCCACTTTGTAGGTCTAGGGTAGAAAACCAGGTTGACCCATTGAGTGATTCTAGCGAGTCATCAATACGAGGTAGGGGTTGCGCGTCTTTCATGGTGACATCGTTTAACCCTTAAAAAGAGGCTCACCACATAAGTCGAGTTGAAAAAACTGGCAAAAAACGGGTGAAAAAAGGGTGGAAATCGAGTGAAAATGGGTGGGATAGTAATGATCCATACGTCCGACATCTGTGGCCTCCCGGCCCACACTAACTCCAGTTCCCCCACCGCGCGTGAGGATGACAGTGTAACCAATAGTTCGCTAAAAGTGAGCAAGGTAGCAAAATCAGCTAAACTTCCATCTTCGAGGTAACACTGTCAGTGCTCCACTAGTGCTACGTAGCTGTATGTGGCGTCATTGTGTAGCGATTTCCACCTAGTTTTCGGCACAATACAGTTCCTTTCATACTGATGGTTGATATAGCAGTCAGAACGGCCCAGAAAGGCCCAAAACGGCCACAGAGCACCCGCTAGAGAAGGGTTAATGTCCTATAATCTACACAGAACCGAGTAGACCCATCTTTCTTTTTACCAGGACTACTGGAGATGACCACGGGCTGTAGGATTCCACTACTATCCCCTGCTTAATCATCGCCTCTACTTGTTCCTTTTCCTTTTGTCTCATAATGAGATTTTGTCGCCTATAGGGCTGCCTAATAGGGGGCCCGTGAGTATGTATCTCGTGGGTGTGTCGGGTGTGGGCCGATCCGTGGTCCCCTTCATTTTGAGCAAACATGTCTCGGTAAGTCCAGAGCATTTCATGTAAGGTATTGGCTTGATTTGACGTTAATTGTTTCGGAATCTCAGGTAAGTTAACGGGTCCGTTAGTTCCAACAGTGGTGGGTTGTGCGGGTGTAACTTGTCCTAACAGTTTTCCTTTTTGATAATTAATCGTGTCATCGCCAAAGTTGGCTGGAACTAATTTTCTCTGGTCGGTAGTAATAAAGGTGGGAGATATTCTCACTTTATTCTGTGCATCAGGTTAAAAAATCCCGGCAGTCATTCCCGAGGCTTTAGGAATTTCTATCATTCTCCAAGATCTAGGGGGGATAGAAAGTGTCCCTGTGGTAGCTACTATTTGAGGTCGTAGGGTGGTTGTCGTGTCTTTCGGCCCGCACTGTATAGTTACCCCCAACTGACTTATGAGATCTATTCCCAGATATCCATCGACTTCGCTATTGGATTTTCCTAATAGAACACAAAAATTTGTGGTGAATTTAATTCTTTTCCATTGTACCACCACCGTATTAGTTCTCCCTAGAATCGTCAGTGGTTGACCCCCGGCTCTTGATAACTGAATACTAGTTTGATTTAAGGGGCCAATTTCTTTCTGACTATTCCTCACAACATTCTCCAAAAGACAACTTCTGTTTGCCCTTATCGTAAATACGATAGGCTATGACTCTTTTGTGATCCCGTATGTCTCTGTGACGTCACGGTCGCTCCTGCAGCACGACGTATGACGAGTAGATCGTATATTATAAGATTGTAAATAAGTTAAGTTATAAAAGGCCTAATATGCTATTAAACAATATTGCCATGGTCTTATGTAGTATATATGAATTTATCGTATATATTAATATAATTTATCGTATAGAGCCTTCACGAACACTGACCAGTTAACATCTATTTTCCGCCCTCAGTTGATCGCGCTATTGTGCCTCTAATCACAATACACTGACAGCAATACAAACAGCTACACCATCACGACGCTCTCATCGACGCCATGACTGACTGACAGATAAGCATAATATTCATGTCCATTCCCCTGTAATAATTTATTCTTTCTTTCACTTGACTCGATTCTCGGGACCGAAGTCTCGTTCCCCGTTGTCCGCCATATTGGATAAACGTTCTCCCTTGCCTCATTGCCACGTGGAACTATTGGTGAGTTAATTCCTGGCTAATATTAACCCTTATAACCTTACCCTATATATAAATTTATTATGTGAGAGCTTTGGATATAAATTAGCTTGTTTCAGATTTAATTCATTTTAGATATGGAGTAGTTTTAATTTAGATTGATTTTATTTGATTCATTATAGCTTAGTAATATTTAACTTCCATTGCTAGTTTACCACACTGGTGCCCAGACCTCGGGAATTAGCTACCAGTAAGGGATTTTTTAGGCAATGAGCAAGGGATTAGCCCAGGGATGCAGGAGCAAGGACCCCGGAGGGGTGGGGCTTGGTTATCTTCCTGTACCTCCGGCGCCGGTACCTCAGAGAATTGCAATAGTAGGGCATTCGTATGCCACTAGGCTAAGGGCAGCCGATAGAGGAGCTGAGTCGTATCGGGCGTCGGAGGGGGATAGGACATTCAAGCTGTCCTACTTTGGGGTACCTGGAGCCACCGTTGACACCCTGAAAGCCTCTCCACAGTGGGGGCAGGTGGTCCGTTATATAGGCCACACATGATCTTTTTGTTCCTGGGCGGCAACGATATACGCCCCGATACCGTGCCCCGCGAGTTAGCCAACGCAATCAAAGAGGTGGCGCTGGATCTGGAGTGTGAGTCCGGGGGGAGCTGCAAGATTGTGGCATTAGAGAGCCAGAGTAGGGTCCGAGGTTTGTCAGCGGAGGAATATCACGCCATTAAGAAGTCTGTTTACCGCGCCCTGAGGTGTCGGCTAGTAGAGACGCGGCACCGCTTTGTGTCAATTACTCTCAGCACCCGGGACCTCGACCAGGATGGCGTCCACCTCGATTTGGATACCAATCATGTCTTGTTTAATAAAATCGTAGGGCTAACGAAGCGTTGGTTAGAGAGGGACGCCGGGGTGATATCGTTGCGCCTGCCTAAGTCCTGCATCCCACCCATCATCTTTCCCCAATAATGTTTTTTTCCATTTCAGACTTCCTGTGACATATGACCTGACCTAACATTTTGTCTTGTTCAATATGACCCTTTAGTAGGTATTGCTATTTTGTGTATTATTTTTTCTCCATAACATATAAGTCCGCCGGTCGGCGTCTCTTAACCCGGGAACTGCGGGAAGACTCTTAAGAGTTCCCCCGGCGGACTGCGGGAAGACTCTTAAGAGTCAGGACAAAAAAAATCAATTTAAAACACCGAAAACAAATTTTTTTTTTTTTTTTTTTTTTTGTATTTTTTTTTTTTTTTTTTGCCCCTGGGCCATGCCAAATATCACTCCTCCACCTCCCCTCCTTCCCCAGTTTCCTCCCCTCCTTCAGTTATCACCTATTTTCCCTGTTATTCCCTTTTCCTGTGGTCTATTTTCGTGCTAACATTAGCGAGTTGGTAGCAGGGCGTTGTCATCACTGTTAGCAAGCGAGTGCAAGAGAGAGAGAGAGAGTATCGATCGACAGTCTCTCTCCAGAGGTGGAGAAAAGTGGTGGGCTGGGAGCTTGCCTCAGCCATACATTGTGTAACTCCCGGCCTGTATCGCCGATTTTGACCATCCAAACGCTGTTTCCACTTGTTTTATTGTTGTAACATTGTTTATAATCAACCTATAATAGGCGCATATGGATAAGTATTAATGCTATTTATGGTAAAATACATATTTTAGTGATGGGAACAGCTCAAATACGTCAGCACAGGAGTGTGGTGTTTCATACCCCCCATGCGCACTTCAGAGGTTAACTAGACTACTATTTTGCCGTTTTTTTTGTAACATTTAGATACATAGCCTATAGGCTTACATGCAAAATGAGTAAATAGGAAGAGACACCGTCGGGTGGGGTGCTGATCAAGGCCCCTAAAAATCAAAGGGCGGGACTTCGGGGAGTATTAAATAGGTTAATTGTGGACGTCAACACTTTCATCACTACTGCTAACCTCGAGGAATTGGAAGCTAGATTAGACAACGTCCAGGCTACCCACGGTCGTATTATGGCTCTGAGTGAGGTGATTGTGGCAGGCATGACAGAGGAGGAAGAGATAGTTACAGAGTGTGATAATCGCGCCCTCTATGATGAACCTGTCTTTAGAGCGAAGCACATATTACAGCGTGCTGTCGCAAGTAAGAAGGGAAGCGAGAATGAGGCTCATAGAAGGGCTGACCCAAAACACACTGTACACCTCCCAAAGCTCAATCTTCCTACATTTGGGGGCAAATTGACTGAGTGGTTAGCTTTTTGGGACGTATTTCGGTCTACAGTTCATGAATCCTCTTTGGATAATGTCTGCAAGTTTCACTATCTGAAGGGACAAATGGAAGGAGAGGCCTTACATTTGATAGAGGGTTTTGCGGTAGTGGGTGATAGTTATCTTGAGGCAGTACAATTATTAAAGTCCACATACGGGGATAAAGAGCAGTTGAAGATGGCCCATGTCATTGCCTTGTTAAAGCTCGCAGAACCACAGTATAAGGTTGAGGAGTTAGCAAATTTTAGGCCAAATATGGAGTGCCATACTCGAAATGATAGTCATTATCTTACGTCAGAAGCTTCCTATGGCAATACTTGACAAGGTTAGATCATTTGATCTGGGGGAGTTCAAACCTCAGTTCAGTAAGGAAATTAGCAATCTACAGTTGAACAAAGGGAGAATGTATGTGTCGGGAGGGAGTGAGAATGTGGAGATGAGGGGAACTGTAAGCATGACAGTGGGGACTAAAGAAAAGAAAGAGGGTACGTATAAGAAACCTGTTCAGATTCTATGTAAGCTATGTAACAACAAACATAAATGGAGTTTCTGTGTAAAATACCCAACAAATGAGACAAAACTAGCACAGGCGAAAAGATTGAAGCTATGTGTAGGTTGTCTAAGTAAGGAACATGGTAAGCAGGGACAATGTACTGCTACATACTTAAGGCCCTGTCGCCACTGCAAAGGACATCACTTTGATAAGTTGTGTCCTACGGCAGAGAAAGTCAAAGACGTCAATCCAGAGGGTACTACAACTGTGACACTAGGTAGCATGCAAGACACCACTATATTGCCCACAATACAGATTCCCATGGAAGGTAATGACAGTAACAAAGTTTGTCGGGTACTTCTAGATCAAGGGTCTCAACGTTCCTTTATAAAGAGGTCCGTCTTAGTGGGACTTAAGCACCGAATCGTAGGGGCTGAGACTCTTCGATTGCAGGGCTTCACAGGGGTTACTGACAAACAAGACTATGAGATAGCGGAGATTTCATATTTCTGCCGTAAAAACCGGTACTTTATGACATGTATCGTAGTAGACACCCTACCAGAATATGTATCTGTAGGAGTGAAGAAGGTGGAACACGCATTACGTAGCAAAGGGGTTAACTTGTCAGATCCCATGGGAAATCAGAGTGAGGTGCATGTTCTACTTGGTGTGGATCATTATTATGAAGTAGTATACCCTGGTTTTAAAAAGATGTGTGGTGTAATTTTAACCCTCCTGGCCCGGGCAGGCTCTCCTAATGACAGAGCTCGTATCCGGGCGATCTGGTCGAATATCAACAAAAGTAAACTAAGGCTAATCTCGCTTAATATATTACCTACATTAATCAAACATATATAGAAATGAGCACCTTACCTTCCTGCGTAGAATGGCGTTGAGTAGAGCTCTCTAGCTCAACTGGTTCCGGAGTGATGGTGATGGAAGTGGAGGTAACTTTTGCCGCGTATTTACCTCGGCGCGTCCGAACACTCAACCGCGGCCCCGGCTACGACGCCCAGTTGCACTCGTCGCTCCACCCGCAATTATGCCGGGAAGCGATTTGATAGTGTTTTATTGGTTATTCTGTAATTTATTATAGTTATTATGTTATTTTCACTCAATAAAGTTATTTATATGAACTTATTTGTGTCTCTGTCACTTATTACTTCGTTTTATTATTATTATTATTATGATTATTAGTGTCACTTTCACTGGACTTTGATAATTGGTAGTGTCATTTCCCCTTTTATGTATTGTTAGGTAAGCTAATAATATATATATAGTGTCACTGTCACTTATTCATATTGTTATGAAGGCACTTATTATTACTTGTGTGTGTCTCTTTCACTTATACTTAGTTTTATTATTATTATACTGTCACTTTGACTGGCCTAGGCTTATTGAGTGTCATTTTCACTTATTTATTGTTAGAAATATATATTTTAGTGCCACTTTCACTTGTTCATATTGTTATTGAAGGCACTTATTATTACTTATGTGTCCTTTTCACTTATACTTAGTTATATTATTATTCTTAGCCTACATTTGAGTGTCACTTTCACTGTTGTCACTTCCACTTCAAAAGTTTGTTAGAGTGTGGAAGTCGTTGAAGCAGGTGCCAGCACACAGTCCAACTTGACACTCGAGGCATTCCCAAGTGGTTTTTGTGGGTTTGCGGGGTCTGCGAGTTGTGTGGCTGCACACATGGCACCTCTTCTGACTCCTAACGTTACTACCTGGTGCTTTGAAAGGAAGGGTGTTGAGCTGGTGCTTCCTGAAGAATTCAGCACACCCCGTTCTGTCAAGCTGGCCTGGTCCTTGTATTGGCATGCCTGGTGTACCCGCATGTTTAGCCAGGAGCTCAAGTAGCACCTGCTTGTGGAACTTCCGCAGGGACTTGTACTTCTTGGCTCCTGGAGTCCTCAGACGGTAGATGTTGTAGGCATTGAGGACCGACATATCTACCGTATTCAGGATAAACTTCTTGTACCACCTGCAAGATGTTCGCAGGCAGTCGATGAAGCCCATCTGCATGTCGGACTTGTCAACGAGGCGCATGTTGAGGTTATAATCTAGGACAGCAGCTGGTTTTTGGACGGGGTTCTTGGTTGTTCGGTCCACCTTCCCTGTGGCGACCATCTGGGCCTTGTGGCATGTGGTGAGGAGGTTGACCTTGCGCTGGTCATGCCAGTGGATGGAGAGGATGGGACCACTCTTCTTGTGGAAGATGTCCGCCTTCTTCGTCTTGGTTGGGTAGCCTGGCATGCCCTTCCTTTTGCCCTTGACTGTGCCGACAGTTCCGGTCTTGCGGTCATGGAGGTACTTGGTCAGGAGAGGCGACGTGTAATAATTATCTGTATAGAGGATGTGGTTATTATTGAAGTGCCTCTCCATCATCTTCTTCACTACAGCGCCACCAAAACCAATGAGAGGGTCAGTCACAACTTCTCCAGCCTTGCCGCTGTAGACTATAAAGTCCAGCACATACCCCGTCAAGCAGTCGCAGAGGACGAAGAGCTTGATGCCGAAGCGGTGTCTCTTGGACGGGATATACTGTCGGAAGTGCAGCCTACCACGGAACAGGACCAGAGACTCGTCGAGGCACATCTTCTGGAAAGGAATCAGGTATGTGGTGAACCGATGACGTATCATGTCATACAGCTTCCTGATCTTCCATAATGAGTCGGGAAGGTGGACTGCCATGTTGTTTGTCAGGTGGAGATAGGAGAGGATGTCGAAGTACCTGTCCCTGGACATGTATTTGCCAAATGATGGAGTCGTTATGATTTCGCCAGTGATCCAGTAGTCAGCCAGAACGTGCTTCCTTATATGAGTCATCAGCATTGTGAGTGCCAAGAAGACATATAGTTCTGCCACAGTGAGAGCTCTCCATGCCACCATCTTGGCACTGGTCTTCCTCCCAAGAAAGTTGGCACAGATAGCATGGTGGTGATTTGTCTCTTTGACGAGGTATTCCATGACTTCATTGTCATAGAAGCCACAGCAAAGTTCACTGGGGGTAGCATCTGGGCCACAGGGATATGCTGGTGACACCCCAGAACCCATCTGTACCACGTCAAAGGCAGGACAATCTGGCTCAAAATCAGCTCCATCTGTCCACACAAACAGGTCGGATGCTGATGCTCGATGTCGTGCTGCAGCAGGCACACGCCCTGGACGCCCTGGCACACGCCCTTGGCCACGCGGACGCCCAGGCGGACGCCCTGCACGCCCACGCCCAGGCCCAGGCCCAGGGGCAGCGGCGTCGGCAGGCTGACCACGTCCACGACCTCGCCCTCTCGCTCGTTTTGTCGGCACATCCTCTTCCTCTTCCTGTTCCTGTTCCTCTTCCTCTTCCTCCTCAGGCGACGTCAGGTCATCTGGGGCAATGTTGGGGTCGTCAGCATCCTCTTCAGGAGACAATTCTGGTGAAGAAGTGAGCGGGCGTCGGCGGTGTGGGGCGCGGGAGGCTGCGGGAGCTTCAAGAATGGGAGCCGAGGCCTCGGGAGTTGGGCTCCTTTTGCGGCGAGCCGAGGGCTTTTCAGCAGCAAATAATGCTCTGCGGTGTGTTGAGGCCTGTGGCACATCACCAATACCACTTGAAGAGGCCCTTTGGTCATCCTGAACGAGAGATGAAGGCGATGGCTGTGGGTGACCCACGCGGCGTCCCGTGTCAAGGCGTCGGGACAATGGAATGCGGGTGGTTGCTAGGCCAGGGTCGGCGTCATTATCGCTATCTTCAGCTTCCCTATGCTTTTCTGCGGCTGCCCTGCGTGCTTTTTTAGCTGCACTTTTGATCAATGATTGTTTGTAGAAATATTTGCTCACTTTCAAGGGCGTACGGGCAGGCAAAGGGGAAGGTCCTGAGCTAGGGCTAGGGCTAGGCCTAGGCTGACCTAGCAAAGATGGCGAGGGGGTAGGCCTAGGTTCTAGCACACTGGGAAGCTCAATGGCACCTTCCTGAAACACTTCCACATCAGGATCATCACTACTGTCTCCCCCCTCAAATAAATCGACATTATCGTCGTCTCCAAAGCCCACGAAATCGTCTTCACTTTCACTTATAAATTGTACCTTGTCCACCAAGCTTTCGCCACTGCTCTCTTCATCACTATCAAAAAGTTGTCGCTGTATAGCGCTATCACTCAACAAACGCTTAACTTTCTTTTGTTGAGCTCTCTTCTCGGTTGCAACAGGCGTTGAAGTTGCGAGTGGGGTGGCACTGGGGCCCGCGGGAGGTTGCAACGAATCGGACGCGTCGGAAAACATTTTTTCAGTATTACTCGCTATGGCGGCCACGTACGAACTGATAACACTAGTAGTTGAGGCTTGGTGGCGCTGCGGTCGCTCCTACCATGCCAAAATTGGCCGCGCAAATTTTGAAGCACGCTTTCTAGCACAGGGATTTTAAAATGACACCCGGGTTCCGGCCCTTTTTTTTTGGTGTCATTTTAAAATGACACCCGGGCTGGAAGGGTTAATCCCCACTAAATTTGGATATTGCATGAGCTGAAAGGTGCATACTACACAGTCAAAGGTCCAGGTCGACACGGTCTCGATATATAGAGTCAATGTAACCGCGGCAGAGGAGTTGGGAAGGGAGGATTGCCAACCTAGTGACCCTAAGGTGGCTGCCGAGTTCGACCTGGAACGACTGTGGAGATTGGATCACATAGGAATTAATCCTATGGAGACTGATTATGACTCACTCGGAAGTTGCGCTGCAAAGGTTTGACGAGTCTGTGAGCTACTGTGCCTCAGACAAGCAATATAAAGTTAGTTTACCCAGGAAGAACAGTGAGATAAGCCTGCCTACCAACTATGGTTTGGCATTAGGTCGCTTGCGCGCATTACAGCGTAAATTGTCTAACGAACCGAGCACGCGCCAGGCGTATGACGATGTATTTCGGAGTTATGAAGATAGGGGCTTTATTGAGAGAGTCGATGTCAAGGAACCGATTAAGAAGGGTAGGGTTCACTATCTGGCCCATCATGGGGTAAGAAAAGACAGCGTCACCACATCAATACGGGTGGTGTATGACTTCTCTGCCCACCAAGGTCAACTACCGAGTCTAAATGACTGCCTGCTGTCCTGCCTGCTGCCTGCTGTCCATGGTGTCGGACCTGTCCCAACATCTATTGCGGTTTAGGCTGGGGAAGTACGCATATACCAGTGACATCGAGAAAGCATTCTTGATGGTCAAGCTAAAGGAGCAAGATAGAGATGTTACCCGCTTTCTTTGGATCAGCGACATTAGCGACTCTGGAAGTCCGGTCATCATATACCGTTTTCGGGTTGTACTCTTTGGGGCCACGTGTTCACAGTTTTTGTTAAATGCCACAATAAAAAAACATCTAGCTGATACTCATGAGGACACAAGTAAACTATCTCACAGATTATATATAGACAATTTGCAGGGTTCTAGCGATAGTCAGGATGATTTGTTATATACATACTGGCAAGCACGCAGATTGTTTGCGGATGCACATCTATTTCTCCACGAGTGGGTTACTAATAGTGAAGATCTTCAGAGTTTGATACAGGTGGACGGTACGGCATCTCCATATATAACCAGGAAAAATCCAGAAATTTGGGGATGATCTGGCAACCTAAACATGACATACTAACTTTTCAAATAAGGTCTTTTGCTCAGCAGACAGGAGCGCACACAAAATGAAGTCTGTTGAGCAAAGTTGCGCAATTTTTTGATCCTTTGGGTCTAGCATTACCCGTTACCATAAGAGCTAGGATTCTGATGCAGGAAGTTTGGAGACGTAAAATAGGATGGGATGACAGTTTGCCTGAGGACCTGAATGACCAAGGGACATTGTTGTTGAATGAGTATGCCATCCTATGTACTAAACCTATACCTCGTAAAGTGGCGGCGTTCGGTGACGTTACGTTACACACGTTTTGCGATGCTAGCGCCACGGCATACGGGGTAGCCATATATGTCGTTACTTCATTTGGGGCACATTTAGTTACAGCCCGGGCCAAGGTAGCCCCGGTTAAAAAGGTAACTATCCCTAAAATGGAATTGACTGCCATGCTGCTCTTAGCACGTCTGGTGCAACATGTACGCGCAGCATACGAGGGCGAATTAAATATTGAAATCGTTCATGTTTGGTGCGATAGTCAGGTCGCACTCAACTGGATACATAGCAAGAAGTCTCTGCCAGTTTATGTGCGGAATAGGGTAGATGAGATTAGACCCCTTTTGCCAGACGTTGCTTATCACTATGTAAATACAAAAGAAAACCCTTGTGATCTCATAACTAGGGGTATAACGGCTAGCCAGTTCCGAATTGTGGTGGCATGGTCCAAAGTGGCTGCTCCTTGAAAGTGAATGGACGATTCGGCATGCTGTTGGTGAGGGACTTCTGCCACTGGAAACAGTGGCAGTTACAGCCCAACCAAATGAGCCACCGGGTCCAATCACAGAGTGGGCAAGATTCGGTGACTATAATAAACTAGTCAGAGTTGTCGCTTGGGTATTGCGATATGTATCCAATATCAAGCTTAAAGTAACGGGCCAACTCTGCAACAGGGGTCACAACATTGATGCTCGTGAATTTAAAGCAGCTGAAGTAACTTTGATCAAATGGGTTCAAGTAGAAACCTTTTCCAATGAATTAGAATCCTTGCAAAGCTCGAATAAGACATTAATGCCTAATATAGTGCGTCAACTAAGGTTGCACCTAGACAATGGCCTCATCAGGTGTGAGGGTCGCCTGCAATGGTCGGGTGTAACAGACGGCACAAACCGCCCTATACTTATGCCAACAAGACATCACGTTACTGATCTATTGATCATACGTGCACATAAGGAAATAAAACACTACGGGGTATGTCATATTATATCAAATTTACATCTCACATGGTGGATACCCAGAGTTCGACAAGTAGCTCGACGCGTAGTAAGAAAGTGTGTAATATGCCAGAGACTAAAAGGTAAACCATATGCAACTGGACCAGCTCCACCTCTACCTGAATGCCGTGTAAAGCACGTAGAACCTTTCCAAGCTGTAGGATTAGATTACACAGGGGCATTGAAGACGAGAGAGCATGACAAGGTTTATATATTATTGTTTACCTGTGCAACGTCTTGAGCGGTACACCTAGAACTATGTGATAATATGTCTAGCGAAGAATTTATGCTGGCGTTTAGACGGTTTTGTGACCATCGTTCATTCCCTCAACTCATTCTTAGCGACAATGCTCCCACTTATGTCCAAGCATCAAAATATCTAAAGGATATGAGTAGTGATCCTACGATCATCACTTTTTTGGGAGAGAAGAAGTGCGAATGGAGGTTCATTCCAGTTCAGGCACCTTAGTTTGGTGGAATGTGGGAACGGTGTGTCGGCATAGTAAAATCAGGACTCAGAGCGGTAGTAGGGCGTGCTGTTTCCACCTGATTTCCAATCCATAGTAGAGTTAGAGGATCCCTCGTTGTACTCTGAGGTAGCGGTGTCTAAGAGATACCAGTATATATCAAGGATAATCGAGGATTTTAGGAAACGGTGGATTAGTGAATATCTGCTAGCATTGAGGGAAAGGAGTGTTACTCCCTCTGGTAGACCAACGGCACCTACTATTGGTGAAGTTGTTTTAATTAAAGAAGATAGTCCTCGTTTATACTGGAAATTGGGCCGCGTGTTGGAGGTATACAAGGGGCAGACTCTGTAGAGCGGGTGGCGCTATTGAAGACAGCCACTGGAACTACTGTTCGTCCTATTGCACGTTTGTACGCTTTGGAGCTCGATTCCGCATTGCAATCTGATGCTCCACCTGTTATTGCTGGGTCCGAGGATTCTCAAAGGAACGACTCACCTCTTACTGATGGTGATCATTCTCGGACCGGGACGTGTCCCAGACGCGCTACTGCTGGCGCCGTCGACATGTGGCGTCAGAAGATAGCCTCTGGGCAACTTTAAGTTTAAGGTGGGGTTCAGGTATTTTTTTGCGGGGGGAGTGTATCGTAAATACGATAGGCTATGACTCTTTTGTGATCCCGTAAGTCTCTGTGATGTCACGGTCGCTCCTGCAGCACGACGTAGGACGAGTAGATCGTATATTATAAGATTGTAAATAAGTTAAGTTATAAAAGGCCTAATATGCTATTAAGCAATATTGCCATGGTCTTATGTAGTATATATGAATTTATCGTATATATTAATATAATTTATCGTATAGAGCCTTCACGAACACCGACCAGTTAACATCTATTTTCCGCCCTCAGTTGATCGCGCTATTGTGCCTCTAATCACAATACACTGACAGCAATACAAACAGCTACACCATCACGACGCTCTCATCGACGCCATGACTGACTGACAGATAAGCATAATATTCATGTCCATTCCCCTGTAATAATTTATTCTTTCTTTCACTTGACTCGATTCTCGGGACCGAAGTCTCGTTCCCCGTTGTCCGCCATATTGGGTAAACGTTCTCCCTTGCCTCATTGCCACATGGAACTATTGGTGAGTTAATTCCTGGCTAATATTAACCCTTATAACCTTACCCTATATATACATTTATTATGTGAGACCTTTGGATATAAATTAGCTTGTTTCAGATTTAATTCAATTTAGATATGGAGTAGTTTTAATTTAGATTGATTTTATTTTATTCATTATAGCTTAGTAATATTTAACTTCCATTGATAGTTTACCACAGCCCTTGTATCAATTAACGTATTTGCGGCTTTCCCATATATTACTATGGTTTCACAAGGCGTTTGTCTCTCTAATATGTTGACCTCACTATATCGCCCTTCTATGTGAGGTTTAAAAGAAATTTTTCTCCCCCTTCCGGCATCGTGATTTTTGGCTGGGTTTCTGTCTCCCTATATTCTACTGGAAGCATTCCTCTCTGGTTTGGATGGGTTCCCCTTGGTAGGGGTCGATCGTTTGGAAGTGCGGGCCTGGAGTTAAATCTAGGTGTTGGGGTTTGGGGACGGTTGGAACAGTTCCTAGCTAGGTGTCCGATTTGTCTGCATATAAAGCATCAGATCATTGTTCTCTGATACCCTATGTTTGGGTTCTCTTCCTCCCCTTTCTTTTTCTCCTCTCTTAACTCTCGGGCTTCCATTATTTTCTTGATTACCTCCCTGAGTTCCTTAGTGGTAGTCACTTCATGGATAATGCAGTGCCTTCTAACTTCCACAGGGCATGCTTGGATCATAATCTCTCTGATTTCTGTTTCCTGGCTCTCTTGGTCCATATGAGGATACGCAAGTTTGACGTTTTTCGCGATTTCCCTCCTCAGGGCTCTCACATTTTGGCCGTCTAGCTTCAGACTCTTAAATTTGTCTCTGGCCTTCCTGGTGGAGGTTTCTTGGCCAAATTCTTCAATTAGGGCACTCCTAACTTCTGCCCGGGACACTATAGGTAGCGCAAACGAACTTGACAATAATCTGGACCCTTTAACTCTCATAACTCAATATTAATGAAAGCAATCGAGCTGTCATTTATATAATTTGGGAAGAGCCCACCAGGAAATAGGTGTGGATATTTACAGCCAGTTTGCTCTTGGCACTTTTGAGTTATGAAAAGTTAAGGGCTCAAGATAATTGTCAAGTTCGTTGATGCTACCTATAGTCCCTCTAGACGTACTCTTACATCGTTCAGGGCCTTGCCTAAGCGTGCCTTTCCTTAGGCGATCTTCTTTCCATTTTCTCCTACGTCAAGTAGCGTGAACTGACATTCTAATTGTTCGATCCATAACTCGATTTCTTCTTTCCCCTCTTCCCATAATCTGAATGGTAATACGGCCGTCATTATGTCTGTTCTGTTAGATAATTATACTCAATCTAAATAATTTGTCGAATCCCACCGCTTGCCACCAAAATGTAGTACTTATTTTCTTATGTCGAATATACTACTAGAGTGGGGGATAAATCGACAGTCATTTAGAAGTTCGTATACTTTATTTAACAAACTTGCTACTACTCTAGTAACTGTTTCTCTGTTCGGGCCGAGATGAGTTCAAGACACGGATTGAATATTTCGTCGACCCACCATAGGTTGTACTTTGGAGCCCTAGAGCTCCTGTTACTCCTTATTTGGATTCCCGATATTCATGTATTGACTCAAGTCGACTTCGATCCAAAGGCACGTTACTAGTTTCTAAAATAATATGGTTTTTACCGAGCCCTGCTGTGTCTACTCCAGAGACCAGGGCATCAATGAATCAGACCTTTATTCACAAACAAGAGTTATATTCCTAAACTAAACTTCAGAATGATATACTTTTACCGGGCCTACTATGTCTACTCCAGAGACCAAGGCGTTACTACATTATGACCTTTTAATTAATATTTCCACTTAACCATGTACAATACATTTACTCATATGACAAGGGCGTTGTTACAATTTTCCCCCAATTGCCTTATCTAAATACTCTTTGATTATATAATATTCTCGTTACCTAATACAATATATTTCCTCTTATGACCAGGCCGTTGTTACAAATTACCTCGATTGCCCTATCGAAAACACTCTTTGCTTATACAATATATTGACTCAAATGACCAGAGCGTTGTTACAGGTTACCTCGATTGCCCTCTCTAAAACCTCTTGGATCATATAATATTATTTTTATCCTATACAATATATTTCTCAAATGACCAGGGCATTTCTACACTTGACCTTGATTGTCTCTATCGAGAGTAATCTCAGATTATATGTTCGCGTAATCCTATTACAAACAAGTTATATTCACATATACCACCTAGTCAATAATAATTCTTAACCTATTATAAGCAGTACCTCAAAACCTCTACATGGACAAGATTCTCCGTTTTAATCCTTTTACATAGATTCTTATGATTACAATATTATCCTGGACTTAACACCCGTAATGCCTAACACGGAACTGACCGAATATTCCTTTAACTATGCTAATAAATAATGTTTCCTTTATAACCAAAGATTTCGTAGATCATACGGACTAGTGTCCTTCCTACCTATTTCTCAAACTAAAGTGGGTGTGGTAATACGTCCTAGCATGTGTTCACATGCTTGCACCCAGTCAGTGGACATCCTGACGACGTATACAGACTAAACACACATAACAAAGCCACTCCAACACCTTCCTCTCTCTCCAACACCCCTTTTCCCCTCTCAACACTCTTCTCTGAACTAGTGCCTGTATAGAATCGTAAGATTCAGAGTCGTAAAGATTCCAGGACGAGCTCAATAACGGCGGATCCCCAGATTAGCTGTGGTGATTGCACCTAAACACATACAAAAGTTTAAAAAAAAATGTTTGCCCTATAAGGACATATCAATTATTTATGGAACCACTGGGTTAGTCAAGTATTTTCTCTCTTTCTTTAAGTCTGGTTCGGGCCCAATATGGGTCCTTTAAAAATATATATTGTATACTGCTAGGTGTGTGCTGGAACAATTTCACCACCTGAGAGCTGGACAATAGCTCTTCTGGAAATCTTCGCTCCCGTCTACTACCTGTCATCCCTCTTGAATCGCTTGGCTGTAGGTATGCAAGCCAGCGATGTGACGACGGCGGCCGGATACTGAAGGTGTATCCGCCTAGTAGGAGAGAGAGATGCTAGGCCCAAGGTGGTCTTTACTGGAACATTTAGTGAGGGCTGGGAGGCTGGAATAAGTGGTTCCGAGTTCCCTTTGGTGCCCAAGCGAGAGAGAGGAAGTGGGTTGCAAGAAATTTGCCCAGTTGAGTCCGAGATTTGAATGACCGCTGCAGCCTCCCCCACCCGCCGGCTTTAGCACCGCCAACAGCTCCGCATCGCCACTGAGAAAACTCGATCCTAATTTGAGTATTTCATATCCCAATTCCCTTTATTCATTGCATGAACAGTAGTTAAGTGCTTGTTTAACCTCCACATAGTTCTGTAGTTGCCGTGCATGTTATTTTATTGCTTTTCTGACTGATAAACATTGTTGTTTACATTTGTTATCCTAGCTTGTAGCAGACGACGCACGCGCACCTCTAATCGACCCAGCTTTGTATAATCGACCTAGCTTTGTATTTTCTTATTAACTCTAGTAGTTATCGTATTCAGTATCCTACTGTAGCTATATATATCTGTAATTTTAGTTGTTGCTTGCATGATCTTGTAGTAACCTTTGACTGATAACTTTGTTTATCTAAATATAATCCTGCTTGACTAGCCTACAGTGGCACCAGCGCCATCTGTTGATACAGTATATTAACCCCTTGTGTGCAGTTACACTTTATTTTTATATAATCTCTATTTGGTGAATTGTATATTTAGTCACATATTCTATTATATATATATATATATATATTTGTTTTGCTTTTTTAGGTAGGTTATCACCCCTGGTAGCCTACTTCTGCACATTTCATACTTTTTTGTTTTTGGCTATTTTTGTTTTCGGTTAGTCTAGGCTATCATCCCTGGTGGCCTATTTCTGCGTACGGTACTTCAATTTTTAAATTTTCAGTTAGGCTATCACCGCTGGTGGCCTATTTCTGCGTACCGGTAGTTCATAATTTTTGTTTTCGGTTATTTTTGTTTTCGGTTAGTCTACGCTATCATCCCTGGTGGCCTATTTCTGCGTACTTCAATTTTTAAATTTTCAGTTAGGCTATCACCGCTGGTGGCCTATTTCTGCGTACCGGTATTACATAATTTTTGTTTTCGGTTATTTTTTTTTTCGGTTAGTCTAGGCTATCACCGCTGGTGGCCTATTTCTGCGTACCGGTATTTCATAATTTTTGTTTTCGGTTATTTTTGTTTTCGGTTAGTCTAGGCTATCATCCCTGGTGGCCTATTTCTGCGTACTTCAATTTTTAAATTTTCAGTTAGCCTATCACCGCTGGTGGCCTATTTCTGCGTACCGGTATTTCATAATTTTTGTTTTCGGTTAGGATAGGCTATAACCCCTGGTGGCCTATTTCTGTTTAAATAAACATAAAATTGTTTTCGGTTCGGCTATCACTGCGTATTCAAATTTAATTTTGTTTTGTTTTAATTTTCGGTTAGGCTATCACCGCTGATAACCTATTTGTGTGTATTTCAACATTTTTGTTTTCGGTTAGGCCTATTTAAGTAAGTGAAGCGACCTGAAGGGAGTGAAGTGTTTTTAAAGTAAGTTTAGTGTTTTTAAAGTGAGTGAAGTGATCTGAAGAAAGTGATCGTCACCATGCCTCGTGCCTGTACGAACTGCGCCGGTAGGTTTGGTGCTTCCATGTTTGCTCCTGCCGATCCACAAGTCTGCCGACTCTGCCAGCAACGAGAGGATTTGACAGCAAAATTGGATGAAGCCCACAACAAGATCAACGCCCTCACCAGGAAGCTGGAATCACTCCAAGAGTTTGTAACACTCAACGTTGGAGTATCACTAACTCCAATTGTTTCAACTCCAGCATCCACCACCGCCCCAACGTCATCTGCCAAAAATCCAACACCTGCAGTAGACACTGCAGCAGATGCTTCTGACGAACCTGAGCCGACATCAAACCAGGACAGCCGCCCTGTTCACCTTAGTCTCTCCCCCACTCCTCGTGCAAGAAGCCTGCTAGCACGAACAGTACCAACCCCTCGCCCCCGTTCTAACCACTCCTCTCCCCGACCTGTACGTAGAGTCCCGCCACCACAGGTTTCCGGATTTACACCAGTGAGGAACGGTGCACGGCCAACGCAGAAAAGGTCTCATCTACCAGTCACAATGTCAAACAGATTTGAGATATTGGTAGAGATGGAAGACGAACCAGAAGAGACCAGGCTCGTTGGGGATTCCATCCTACGAGGACAGGTCGAAGAGTTCTGCGACAGAGTCCCAAATCAACGAAAAAGATTTTGCATCCCAGGAGCTGGACTGGACGACATTGTGGAAGCCTTCGAAGATACCACAAAGGATGCAAATGAAAATACCCTATTTATTAGTGGCCCCTCCATCATTGACGAACATGCCTATTACATAAGGCATCCTCTTCAAACACTAATCCGCCGTAGTTTTGAATCTACCGCGCAGAGCATTTAAAATCTGAGGAGCCTTCATCATGAGCGCACGCGACCTCACTCATGGCTTCAGTCATTATGAATTGGGTTCTCACTACGAAAAAACTTCGTAAAAAATAAAAACAAAAAGAAAATAAGAATAACTATCTAATAAGCTTTCCATCATATCGTGGATGTACTTGTGTGGATCTTTGACCAGACGCTGATTCAGGCGTCATTCTTCCTTCTCTGCTCTGCGCTCAACCTGCCCGGACGTGTCTCCCCACGCTCCGCTGGTTCCGCATTTGCTGCGTCCCTAGTGAGTTTTTTCTCATTTGTTTACTCCGGGATGTATCGAGTAAGGTTAGGATATGTGTAGCAGGAGTCCTGGGCTGGTTGCCCGCAGTGCAGTGTATTTTGGGTCATGTGTTTGGGGCATCTATTTCGGATGTACCCTCGTGGTCCTGTTGTGGACATGTGATCTTTTCACAGTTGAGTTAGCTTGTGATGCAGGCGGCTTTCATTACGCGTTATTTTATGCTGCCTCTTATCGTTCTGATGAGGTAAGCTGTGCTTCTGATGTTCCCAGCGTATTTTTCTTCACTTAGTGAAGTTTTTTCTGGGTCCCGAGTCAGTCTTCCCTTAGTCGGAAGTCTTTACTACAGTGGTGTGTTGGCGGTGGTTCCTGTTGTAATATTTCCAGTGTTTTTTGTTTATATTTCAACTTTTCGTATGCCGTCTGCTTAGGCCTAGCCAGCCGCTCGTAGCTTTGCCACATGTACAAGTGTTATTGTTTATTTTATAAATATGTCCTACTGTGTCATGTGTATCCTGGTTTAGTTGTGTATTGGCTAATTCCACGGACTATGTTTGTTGCCTAAATTAGTTGTGTATTGGCTAAATCCACGGATTATTGTGTGGGCCCTGGGCTAGTCGTGCTTGGCTTTTCCCAGGTCCTTTGTGCGTTCAGTTGGTTTCTGAACGGGGTGGGTTACTTTCCGGCGGGTTTTTCTCGGTTTCACCATGAAAAAACCCGGCCGAGAGCCGTGTTGGGCCACGCGTGGTTTCAACACAGGCTTGTGTCCCCGGCGAGAAGGTGTCTGTGGCTCTCCATAACTGCGTCTCTGTGTTGGTGCCTGTTTCAGGCTCCCTATGATCCCCGGCGGTCTGGCTGTACCCATCTAACTTTGTTCATGCGGACAGATGTTATGAATTTTTCTACCCGGTTTTACAAACCACATAGAAAAACCTAGCTGTTGTTTGAGGGCTTTCCTCCCCGGCGATCTTTTACAAAGAAGTGGGGACAGGAACTTATGGGGTTAACGTTGTTTACATCTCACCCGGCGGGTGCACCTTGGTAGGGTGGGATGAACGTCTTGATCATTCAATTTCGTTAACCGATCCATTTTAAGTGGTACTTTAGGTATCTCCGCCTTCAGCCGGACAGCGATCGAAGGCTCAATTAGGTTAACATCTTTTTACAAATTTCTCACACCCGGCGGGTGCTCCTGGGAGGAGGAAATAAAGGAATTTACAATTCCATATAGTTAACCAGTTAATTGAGAGATACGTTATATATCACCGCCTTCAAACTTACGGCGATCCTTTGTGACAATTCGTTAGAAATCAGATCTCGTATCAGCCTGCCCTGTGTTAGTCTGCTAAATAATTCTGGTGCCGGCGTCTTTATGGGGGGTTGTTTTTCCAAAAATTGAATCTTGAGACAGTCACCACCAGAAAGACTATGTTATAAACGCCATACTGGTCCTTTATATTTTGTCAGAGGGTATTCTTAACTTTCTTAGGACATGTTTCGATAGGCGAAATCTTTATAGAATCCCGCCGCGTAGCGAGCTGTGATCGTGGTGACATGAAGGCTCGTTACCCGGCGGGTTAGTGACACAGTGGTGTGTGTGTGTGTATGCGATCATGTTGGGTTAACCTTATGAGCATTAACTCCTGGAAATTTTTTCTTTTTTCCAGAGCTGGGCCCAGGCGGACCAATACAGATCCTGCAGTAGTTTCCCACCAGTCTCTGTCATGGCTACCCTTGCCCCAGTTTTTGCTTTATGCATTACCCCTACCTGTGCCGGTATCCCTATTTTTGCGCACACTCTGTGCATCAAGTGTGTTAAATGTCTAGACCGTTCAAGGGGTCTGTGGGTGATGCGAAAATGTTCATTTTGCTCCCAATTAAGTGTCAAAGTCCTCTGCGATAATGATAAGACCGCAGCGGTCGCCTTACGAGAGGTTAGGCAACAGATGGCGGCATATACTACGATTGTAGCTCATAAGTCACTTCAATGTGACAACGTCCCTCTTTGGGATAGGCTTCTTGTTGAGCACCCTCCCCATAAACGTCCCTCTCGAGTAACTAGTCGTAAGCCGGCAGAGACTGGTCAAGTTTCTGTGTCTGCCCCTACTGCTACTGCGAAACGTCGACGGGAGCCTACACCCCCGGCGGCAGCCTCCTCGTCCCGGGAGAGATCTCGGTCTAGGTCACCTCTCAGACACCAGCCATCTAGTCTTGCCTCTTCACCATCGAGTAAGAAGAGTAAGACAGAAAGTTCCACCAGTGGTCACGGCGGTAAATCCTATAAATCGAAGAGTAGTTCACGGTCACACCGCAGCCATAAATCTTCTAAGAGGGATTCCCATGATAAAAAGGCCTCACGACATTCACCAGTTTCTAGTGCTTCTCATCGTACCTATACCCCAGACAGAGTTGGTGTTCGGGCTCAAGGGTCCAGTGTAGTGCCTGTACCCAAAGATGATTTACCAATTAACATTTTAACCCTGGAATTAGAGAATTCAGGGGGCTCAGGGGGTGAGAGTGTTGCGGACTCCCAAGGGAGTGTAGGCCAAGGCCTAGGTGTTTGGCGTTATTCTCAGCCAGGACCTGACCACCCACTTCCGGCTCAAACTATTCACACAGTGGCTGACGTCCACCGGGACGGGGCGATCCCATCCTCTATCCCTGACTTATCTTGGCAACAAGGTGATACCCCAGCTTCGAGGGCTCTTCTCAGGAGGAACAGGATAAAAAAGACGAGGTTTCAATTATCTCAGATATGGAAGGGCAAGAGTCGGGTTCAGGCTTAGACGCCGCACAAGATCTTAATGATTCCCTAGTTAGTACATCATCAAGTCAATTTGTCACTGCACAGGAAATTGATGGGCTACTCAGTAATGCTTTATCTAAATTTTTTAGCCAACAGCAGGAAACTCCCACAGTGGACTTGGGAACTCCCACGACAAGCTCTACGGTACGGCCTCTGATGACTTCTATTGCTTTAACTCAGATCCCTCACCCTCCCCCTCTGTCACCATCAGTGGTTACTAGGCCTGCTACGGCGGCATTGACCACTTCCAATGTAAGGGTGATAACGGATGTCAATCCACCCCCCCTAGACAGAGCGCCTCTCAGAAAGGTGGCTATGCCCTTGCTTTACGGACCAGACGAGTCATGGGTCCTTTTGACCCCCACTAAACCAGAGATTGCCCAACCTACCTTGTCAGGGGAACTCCCAGTACCGCGTGAGTGGGTCATCCAGGGCAATAAATCTAGGAAATTAAGGGCCTTGGATACTTTAGGCAAGGTACTAGATGTCAACATCAAGGCTATACCTAGTTATTATCACCAAAATTATTTTGTTTATGCTGCTAAGCCGGCTTTACCCCCTGCCTCAGCTTCAAAACTTTTTTCAGACTGGTCTAAGCATTGCGGATTTAATGATATTAAGACTCTGTCAGCTCTCACTCCAGAACTCGATTTGCTAACCGTCACAGCCACAGCAGCTAATCCAGTCTTGAAGGTGGGGCAGTTGGGTCCAGGACCTTGGGTGGAATGGGAGGCAGAGGCTCAAAACTTTGCGACCACATTTACTTCCAAAACTTCCCACCAGATCCCTCAAGATACTCATTCTTGGTTCTCCATGCCAGTGTGTTCTGCCGGCGGAGTCCCTTCAGCCTTGTTTGCTTTCTTAGCTGCCCCTAAAATTAATCTCTGTGAGCTAAAAGAACCTTTCACTACCCCTACCTCAACTCACCTAGAACGAGAATTTAGGCTAAGGGAAAAAGCTTTTCGCCTGTTCTCTCAATACATAGTGTCTCAACAGATAGCAAAGTCTTTGCTCCGGTCCACTCAGGCAATCGCAGACGCGGACGCCAGACGATCGGTTGAATTGTCCCGGCGACTGCTTCTTCAGTCGTCAATCCAATCTTTTGGTGACATCCGCACCGCCTTGCTTGAGGCGGTACGAGCGAGACAAGACCTCAGAATGTCCTTAGTCCGAAAACTGCCTGATCGCATTGCGAATCAGGTGGTCATGTCACCAGTGCTCACTCCCTCTTTAATGACCCCTGACGTGTGGAGAACGGTGTTCAATATGGCCCAGGCCTTTAAACACAGTCCCACCCCTTCTAAGAAACCTGCCTTTAACTTCCCCAAACCCAGGCCAGTCGCTAAGGCTCAGCCGGGGGGATCTAAGCCCTTTCTTCCACCTAAGTCCTCCTCCTCCCCTCAAGGTCAGTACAGGCATAGACAGAGTAGGTTTTCAGGTCAAAGAGGACGCGGCTATAATAAGCCAGGTCAGGGCCCGTCTTCAGCCAACGCCAGCCAGCCGGCGAAGCGTCCACCACCACCAACTCCACCACCATCAAAAAACTATAGTCTCTCTCACTCCCGGTGCCAGTCTTAAGGCCGGCGGATCCGAGGGTAGTACAGCCGGCGAACCCTTGTCTGCTAACTGGGTCGTTCCGAACGTGTCACCAAGCGTGGCCGTTAAAAACTTGGGCACGGATGGTGGCACGCAAAGGCATCACTTGGCAGTGGCTCCGGCGACCTCGCTTACGTCAGCCGACAACGGCGAATTTTGTCTCATTAGAGGTGGAGTCACTGGTTCAGGAAATGATTGCCAAGAATGTCATCATTCCGGTCCCCCCAAATTACCCTGTATTCACGTCCAAGCTATTTTTGGTTCCCAAAAGGGATAGTGTTCAGATGAGACCAGTCGTAGACCTGTCTTATCTGAACCTTCACATTCACAACGAGTCATTCCGTATGTTAACAGTACACCAAATCAGGCTAACACTTCCGCCGGGAGGTTGGATGTGTTCCCTAGACCTGACAGACGCTTATTGGCACGTATCGGTAAACAAAAGGTTTCAAAGGTTTCTGGCCTTACGGATCAGGCACCAACATTTTTTTTTTCAAAGGATGCCATTCGGTTTGAACCTGGCACCTCGATTATTCACAAAGTTAGTCCGGCAAGCCCTGATGCCGTTATTAAAGCAAGGAATCAGAGTGTTGTGGTACCTAGACGACTGGCTGGTGGTGGCAGAGACAGAGCAATTATGCATCAAACATGTCAACATAATTTTAAATCATGTCAAAACTCTAGGGTTCAAGGTAAATCTGGTAAAATCAAACCTTGTTCCCTCACGAATAATTCAGTGGATAGGGCTGGTCTGGGACACAGCTGCTCTCACTCTGAGTCAGAGTGTGGACAATCGCAACAGGTTTCGCAGGAAACTGTTCATGTTTCTTCACAGTCTGACTACGACACAAAGGGTCTGGGAGTCTGGTCGGCTCTCTCAACTGGATTCAACTAACTGTAATATTGGGCCGATTGCAAGTAAAACATTTAATATTGGAAGGCAACAAATATTTCCCACTCTTACCGGCGGGAAAGTTATGGCCCATCCCAAAATTAATCCACACCTTACTAGCGGTCTGGGCGAAGAGGGAAACGTTGCACTCAATAATGTCATGGACCTCTCCTCCGCCAACAGTATGGGTAGACACGGATGCGTCAGGCACAATAGGTTGGGGATTTCAGTCAAATCAGGGGCACCAGGGTCAGGGGCTTTGGTCCCACTTAGAAATCTCCCACATCAATGTCAAAGAATTACTAGTCCCCTTGTATTTCCTTCAGGCTCACGGCCCTGCGTTAAGGGGCAAGTCGGTGGCCTTCAGAATGGACAATCTGAACGCAGTTCACTGTATTCAGAAACAAGGGTCAACGAGGTCAAGGAAGTTGCTAAACGTGTCGGAAGAGATTTTTACTCTAGCCAACAGACTAGACATTTATCTTCACGTATCTTATCTCCCAGGCGTAGCAAACGTCTGGGCAGACGCTCTGTCCCGGAGACAGAGCATGACAGTAGAATGGGAGCTCAAGCAACCCATTTTCAACCAAATGATTGCAGAGCTCTACCATCCACAAGTGGATCTGTTTGCGTCCGAGGAGACTCACAAGCTCCCTCTATACCTCACCCGCCGGACGAAGACGCCGGCAGGGGGGCCAGACGCCCTGGTGACAGACTGGAACAGATGGAGCTCCATCTATCTATTTCCGCCGCCAGACGCGTCACTAATGTGCCACGTAGTGAACAAACTACGAGATTATCGAGGCTTAGTCTCGCTAGTCGCGCCCCTGTGGCCGGCGCAGTTGTGGTACCAGCAATTAAAGACGTGGTGCCCGCACCCGGTGTCGCTCCCGGTCGGGTATTTCCACTTAGGCACGATTGGCAACCTAGCGACCTCGCTGACTTTTGCATTATGGACATTCAGGAGGCCAAGTGGCTAGCACCATACGGTAGAGAGGTGACCAATAAATTATTAAATCAATATACTCAGTCTACGAAACGACAGTATCAATCACATTGGCAAACCTTTACATCTTGGATCATTAGAACAGAACAGACTGTGCCGTCGGTAGCTTTAGTTTTCAATTATTTAAATTATCTGTTTGAGCAGAAACGTTTATCTGTGGTAACGTTAAAAAATCACTTAACTGCGATTAGAGTGCCCTTTTTGGACCTTACAGGTCTCTCCATACCGGTAGCGGAGGAAACAGGTTTTATGAGGGCATGTTTTAAACTCCGCCCACCTCCCCGTCAGCTCATGCCTACTTGGTCTCTGGACAAGGCATTGTCTTTACTTCACTCTCGTCTGTACCAAAATACTGCAGATTTTGCATTACTCTTAAAAAAGGCTGTATTCCTTTTGGCTTTGGCCACCGGGAACAGAGTGTCTGAGCTGGCGGCGATGAGCAACACACCTAATTGCCTTAGGTTTGGTAGACTTAATGAATGTATTCACATTGCACCTTCCCCGGGATTTGTAGCCAAGAATGAGCACAGTGCACACGTGTTTTCTGAGTTCACGGTGCCGGCGTTAAAAAGGGGAAAGGTGCACCATAATCTATGTCCAGTGCAGGCTCTAACCAAATATTTGAGAGTAGCTCCTCTCAACCCCCAAGGTGCTTTATGGGTAGCGAGTACGGGTAAACGCTTACTGAAACGGAGATTAGCTTCTCTTCTGGTCGAAGTCATTAAAGAGAGTAATCCCAGCGTTGTGGGTAGGGCCTACGATTTACGCAAATGGGCGGCTTCTTTACGTTTCCTGAAGAATTTTTCAGTAGAAGATATTGCGTCCACACAGTTGTGGGCGTCTAATCATATGTTTTTGACTAGATACTTGTCAGTTTCTCTGGACAAACCTTCCTTACCATGTATAGCTTTAAGGCAGAGGGTCTAGGTGGCCCTACTGTCACTTTTGTTTAATTTCAAGGAAAAGGGGGGGGGGGGGTGCAGTCAGTGTAAAATAGGACACCCTAGACCCCGCCAGAGTATAAGAGCTGTGATACAAGTAGGGTTAATGTGATATGAAAATTTCTCTGCGAGAAATTGTGCTAGTACAATGTTAGTACAAAACAATGGAGTTGTTATAGTAGTTTTAGCTGTGAAAGCAATTTAGTATTAAACAGTGGAGATTTTTTGCAAATTATTTTTCACGATTATTATGGGGTTTATTATGTGCACATGTAAACTTATAACTTGTTATTTTTTGTCACCACTCGTTGAGTGGGGTGCCTTGGTAACTACAGATCTGTTCACAGAATCTCCAGAGTTACCCCCTTTTTTGTCAAGCAGGCTTCTTTGAAGCACGCACCTGCTTGAACCCCTTTTTGTATTTATATGGTCTGCGCCGTAATTAAATATATTTTTTCAAAGTAAGAATACTATGTGGTTGTTTGATTATCTGCTTTGCTAGAGTTATGATATGATTACGAATGTCCCCCTCCAGTCTTAGAAATCAGGCATGTTCGTCAATGATGGAGGGGCCACTAATAAATTATAGGTTTGACTCCTGTAAGGAGATTAAGAAAACCTAATATTTAGTAGTGGCCCCGTAATCATTGACGACTGGGGCCCTCCCGACCGTCCCCTTCCCATTCGTTGATGTATTAAGGATTTTGGTTTACTTGATATGTCAGTGAAGGAAGAATGACGCCTGAATCAGCGTCTGGTCAAAGATCCACACAAGTACATCCACGATATGATGGAAAGCTTATTGGATAGTTATTCTTATTTTGTTTTTGTTTTTATTTTTTACGAAGTTTTTTCGTAGTGAAAACCCAATTCATAATGACTGAAGCCATGAGTGAGGTCGCGTGCGCTCATGATGAAGGCTCCTCAGATTTTAAATGCTCTGCGCGGTAGATTCAAAACTACGGCGGATTAGTGTTTGAAGAGGATGCCTTATGTAATAGGCATGTTCGTCAATGATTACGGGGCCACTACTAAATATTAGGTTTTCTTAATCTCCTTACAGGAGTCAAACCTATATTTTGTCATCCATGCTGGTTCAAATGACGTCATGCGCACCAGATCCGAAGAGTTGATGGAGAAATATTGCAAGATGATCCAGCACTACAAAAACAAGTCAAGGAATATCATCATCTCAGGCATTCTCCCCAAGATCGACGCACCTGACAAATTCTTCGACAAGGCCTTCAGCACAAATAGCCGACTAAAATATTTGTGTCTGAGGGAAGAAGTTGAATTCATCAACCTCTGGGACAACTTCTACAACCAACCTACTCTGTTCCACAAGGATGGCACTCATCTAAACCCTGTGGGTTCAGCACGGCTGGGTCGTCTCCTACACGAAGCAGTCCGCAGCCATGGATCAAAAAACGCCATCCGAGAAGAAGCAGCAGTGACATAAATCATCCAACACCAAGAAAAAAACAGAGGCAACCAAGGACCACCAGCGATAAGGACCGAAGACAGCGAGGACCGAGGACAGCCATGAACATAAATGTAGATCCGACAAGAACCAAAAATATTATTAAAGAGCGTTCCGTGAGTTCTAAAATAACAAATTTAAAGGTTTTCTATGCAAACGCTCGTAGCATACGCAATAAATTTTCAGATTTAGAGGAGCTAGTGTTTACAGAAGATTATGATGTGATTGGCATAACAGAATCTTGGCTCAATACAGAAGATAGAGACTTTTTAGCAGAGTATTGACTTCCCGGTTATGTAATGTTTGAGAAAAGCCGAATAAATCGAAATGGAGGTGGCGTTTTACTTTATAACAAAGAAAGTCTTAACCCTACCCTCTTGTCAAAACCTCAAATTGTGAACGTCAACGCATCTTTTGTGCTAATAAAGAATAATAAAGGTACAAAAATAATACTTGCATTAATATACAGACCTCCAGCTCAATCAGTGCAAACTGACCGAGAAATTTACGAACAAATTGCAGATGTAAGTAACTCACAAGATACCGTAATTTTTGGCGACTTTAATTTACCTGTGACCAAGTGGGGCGATACTCTTACTTCACACTCTGGACATGACTTGTATACGAACTTGCAAGAGAGTTCGCTTTATCAATTTGTTCGAACGCCGACCCATGGTAATAACGTTCTTGACATTGTACTTGCAACTAAAGAAGAATTAATAGAGAATTTGAATGTTGGTGATGAATTCAGTAACAGCGACCATCGTACGATAACTTTCACTTTAAAGTTTACTAGTAACGAACCAAATAGTAGCATCGAAAAAGGCCCTAATTTCAAGAAAGCAAACTTCCATAAACTTAGTTCTATGTTTAAAGAAACTGACTGGAGCTTTTTAATTCACAATAACGACATAAATACATCTTGGAAGTTATTCGAAGCCACTTACCTAAAAGCAGTGCAAGACTGCATACCATCGAAAATACGGCGTCCAGGCCATAATAATAAGCCCAAATGGTGGAATAAAGATATTTCAAACTGCCTGCTTGCTAAAAAATTTGCTAATGATAGATTAAAATCCTCCATATCAGAAAGAAAAAAGTAGTTACTTCAACTGTTGGACCGTTAGTCGATGAAAATGTAGAATACACCAAAGACGAAGTACAAATGAGTAATGCCCTCAATACCTTCTTTGCATCAGTTTTTACAACAGAAGACCTCAGTGATATCCCTACACCATCGCCGATTCAGATTGATAATTCAGATGTTCTAAGCAATATCACCGTTACAGAGAGAGAAGTATTGAATTGTTTAGATAAACTCAAGGTAAATAAAACGCCTGGACCTGATACAATCTCACCTAGAGTTCTAAAGGAAGCTAAGGATGAGCTCTCCAAACCACTGACATTACTATTCAATAAATCCTTGCAGTCTGGAACTATGCCCGATCAGTGGAAGCTAGCCAACGTAACACCGATATTAAAAAAAGGCAGCAAATCCCTACCCAGTAACTATCGTCCAATTAGCTTAACCTCAGTTGTATGTAAAATGCTAGAAACGGTCATACGAGACAGACTCGTAAATCACTTAGAGGAAAATAACATACTTAAAGATACTCAACACGGCTTTCGTAAAAAACGTTCCTGTTTAACAAACCTCTTAGACTTCTTCCACGATATCCTCAACCTCTACGATGAGAGTAAAGCTGTAGATATTATATACCTTGATTTTCAAAAGGCCTTTGACAAAGTTCCCCACAAACGTTTACTGCTAAAACTAAAAGCGCATGGAATACAAGACGGTGTGTTGAAATGGATAGAAAATTGGCTCAGCGACAGAAAGCAAAGAGTAGTCATAAACGGTAAGGCATCTAAATGGACCAATGTAAGTAGCGGGGTACCCCAGGGATCGGTACTAGGACCAATTCTCTTTCTAATTTACATCAACGACATAGATGAGGGTCTCACCTGTACAATCTCAAAATTTGCTGACGATACAAAAATTGCAAATAGCGTACTCTCAAAAGAACAAGTTGACGATATGCAACACAATCTAGATAAATTGTCATGTTGGGCCCAAATTTGGCAAATGAGTTTCAATGCGGATAAATGTAAAGTACTACATATCGGATACCTAAATGAGAAAGCAAACTATTCGATGAATGGCACTCAGCTTAAGAATGTAAACAGAGAAACCGATCTGGGAGTAACAATATCGAGTAACCTAAAACCGAGTCAACAATGTTCAGAAGTTATTAAGAAGGCAAAACAAATAATTGGCTTTATAGGCAGGTCATTTGAGCATAAATCCAAAGAAGTTATCCTAACCCTTTACAATTCCTTAGTCCGCCCTCTTCTGGAATACTGCATTCAATCCTGGTGCCCTTATTACCAAAAAGATATAAACAAGCTAGAACGAGTTCAACGTAGAGTTACCAAAATAATACCTAGCCTAAAGAACAAACCATACGAAGAGCGTCTTAGAGAATTAAATCTATTTCCTTTAACCCAGCGCAGATTAAGAGGTGACTTAATTCAAGTGTTCAAAATCATCAAAGGCATCGACAATATGAACTGTAGTAAGTACTTCACTATCGACCAATCTAATTACACGCGGGGAAACGGTTGCAAAATTATTGGTAAATCTTTTAACTCACGCGAATCTAAGAATTTCTTCTTCAATCGAGTTGTCAACTTGTGGAATAGGCTTCCCCGAAACGTTATAGACTGCATCACCATTGATTAATTTAAACTCCGCCTAGACAAATATCTCGCATCAAACCCGCGACTGACTGCGTTTGTAAATGAATAACTTTATTTTATCCCCCCTCAGTTACTAACCCATCTGTCCCCTACTAACTTCCTAATCCTGCCACGGACATTAGTTCCAGGGCAGTAATTCCCTTTCCAATGTTCCCTTACCCACTCTAAACCACTGTTTGGACACTTGATCCTCAGTGTTTTGGAGGACAAGCAACCTAGAAGGGTCACTAGATCTGTTGTTGCTTGATTTCCTTTGTACTCCTTTGTACCCCCTTATAGTCACGCCTCCCGCTCTCCGGCGCTGTGATTGGCTGAGCCGGCCGCTCGGCCACCCGTCGCTCTAGCCGCGCGTCTTGAATTCTCTCTCTCTTCGCCTCCACTCTTCTCTCTTCATAATACGTTCCTGGAAGCTGGTTGCGAATGTCTTTTAGTGGCGTACGGGAGTATAGGGCTGGCACTGATGCATTAGACCCATTGCAACCAGAGGAAATGGCCGATGAAGAGAGCGAGAGCGAGTTTGAAGGTGTGGCGGTACACGTAGCCGTCAGCTCCGAAAACAGAGCCTTCTGATTGGTCGGCCGGGAAGGCGTGGCATGTTTATGTCGAGAGCCCGAAGTGTCAAACTCAGCTGATTTAGAGGGAAGGTTAAAGGGGGTGCGTTGATTGGTGGATGGCCTTTTTACTTTAATTATTACTTTACTACTTTATTTAATTATTATTATTATTATTATTATTATTATTATTATTATTATTAGGGGTTCAAGCCCTGCGGGGAACCCCTATTGTAATCATTAAATGTTCTTATTCTTCCAAATTATTTTTCCACGCCGGTTTTTACGCAATAACTCCGGAACCGCTTTTTGGATCGGGACCAAACTTTTACACAAGGTGCTTTTTTGTATTGGGCAACTTTTGATATGCTAAACATCCATAATGGCGGCCAAACAGGTCCGTGACAGCCGTTTTCCCGAAAAGTTTAATACTTAAATACCGTTTCTCCCACTCAACGAAAATGATTGGGCTTTGGCATAATGGACTCCACTACTAATTCTCTGCAAATGTTATGGAAAAGGTTTTGCTTTGCACGTGGGTTTTTTTTTGTCAATCTTGAAAAAAAAATCGAAATACACTTAAAAATCCATATCTTGAAAACTAAGCGGATGATCAAAGCCATGTTTGCGTAGTTGGGCGAGGCTCGCAATTCCGTACGTTTTGGTACCAAAAGAATAGAAATTGGTGGAATATATTGGCCGCAGCATTGAAAACGGTCTATTCTTAAATTACTTTAAAACCGTGTTCGGTACCCACACAACGTTTTCAGTCTTCAGTCTATAGGCTTTCCCGCATCTCCTAGTTTTGCTTAATAATTCTTAATTTCATCATTCAGATCCATACATTTTATTAAATTTAACTCTCTCAAAATAGTTTGAGTCCCTACGAATTCCACCAATTATTTAAGCAACCTACCTTTACATACCTATCCTACCAAATAATTTGAGTCCCTACGAATTCCACCAATTATTTAACCAACCTACCTTTACATACCTACCCTACCAAATAATTTGAGTCCCTACGAATTCCACCAATTATTTAACCAACCTACCTTTACATACCTACCCTACCAAATAATGATGATAATTCAAATTTATTTTGGGTGAATAGCAGAATATTGGCTAAGGTTTTTAACAATTCCTTCCTTTGCCAAATGCTTACTTTAATAGCCATGATATGGACCTTCAATTTTTTTTTTTTTTTTTTTGGTGTGGTGTTACTTAACCTTCTCTCCTCCCTCATGCAGCAAGCGACGTCTTCAGGGATTCAAGAGTATTGTATTCTTCCATAATATTATATACTGTATAGTCCGGTTTTTACGCAATAACTCCGGAACCGCTTGTCGGATCGGGACCAAACTTTGTATGTTTGTATTGGGCAACTTTTGATATGATATCCAAAATGGTGGCCAGACACGCCCGTGGCAGCCTTCCACACCCAACCCATCTCGTCCTATCTAATTTTCATTAATCGAGTTTAGGAGTAAAGTTGGTTAGTGGAGAGAACATAATAATTTATGTTGAACTCTATTGTTCTTGATCCCACTATAGCACTCGGTAGCCTATTCCACATATCTACAACTCTGTTACTAAACGAATAGAGGCAGATCCCTTACACACCCAGTCTCTCTCTCTCGCTCGTTTGTTTGCAAACCGATACAAATGAGGCAGATTCCTTACACATGCAACTAAAATGAACATGGGAATCTGCAGAGAGACAAGTGGTCCCACAGAAGGCAGATGCCTTTTACATCCAACCCATTTCGTCCATATGACTATCTGATTTTATCTTAAAATTCTCTATTGTTCTTGATCCCACTATAGCACTAGGTAGCCTATTTCACATATCTACGACTCTGTTATGAGAGAGGCAGATCCCTTACACAGCCAATCTTTCTCTCTCTCTTATTTGCACACATGCTACCAAGATGAAAATGGGAGTTTGCAGAGAGCCAAATGGCCCCCACAAGGCAGATCCCTTTCACACCCAACCCATCCCACACTTACTATACACAAATGTTATCATATACACTCAACCCTCCATTTAATAGACTAAAAGGGGGGATGACCAGCACATCCGGTGCTAGAAAAGTATTGCATTATGTGAAAATTCCTCTCCCTTGATTTTGGTTCACATTGGTTTGGTTGTTTTATTATCCTCTGTTTCTTTGATATCTCCCTATTAACCCGGGAATGGCGAGAAAGCTCTTAAAAGGTTTTACTGGGCGACGGCGGCAAAGCTCTTAAGAGGGAAGGCCTAAAAAAAACATTTTAAAAGGCCCCAGTAGCACTTAACCCTTTGGCGCACCTATAGTTTCCAATCAAAGTTTTTCCCACTCCTAAATTATATCACAGCTCACTCAGAGCCAGTTTTGTGCCCGGCGATAATTTGTTTCTGTGACGTTTTTATCCTCCAAAAAATCCTTGTATTTGGATTAATGAGGTACCATCGGCTTCATTATTGATTGAACTTGAAGATAAGCGAATAAAAACATAGAATAAATACAAAACAACCACATTGGGGCACTCCGAAATATGAATTGTAAAAAAAAAAGTAAATACCTTATCTCCAACTCGCGCTAGCTCAAAATTTTGCCCGCAACATTTTTAATTTGCATACACATATGGAAGCGGAATTTAATGAGGATTCCACTGGTAACTTCATAATTACTATAAACCAAATAGTTACTGAGATACACGAATAAACGTGAAAGTATCGAAACACAGACTGAGCTGTACTCTGCTCACTTCCCAGCCAGCCGTGAGTAAACGGTTAAACTGAGGGGGTTGCCAATTGTACCCATTAAACTAGACGTAATAGTTTATATCTGTGCCAAATATGACGCGCATCAGACGAAAACTTAATTTTTGGCGAATATTTTTAAGTTTAATGACTCTTAACGAGTCATCGTGCGCCTAGGAAAAAAATACCTAATGACTCTGAACGAGTCATCGTGCGCCAAAGGGTTAAAACAATGTTTTTTTCTTTTTTTCCCCTTACCTCATATCACTCCTCCACATCCCCTCCTTCCCCCGTTCCCCCCCCCCCCTTTCAATTATCACCTATTTTCCCTGCTATTCCCTAATTCATTGGTATATTTTTGTGCTAACATTAGCAAGCTGGTTGGAGGCTGTGGTTATGTGCCTAGCGAGTGTGCTGGAAGAGGTAGACTGTGGAGTGGGACTCTCAGTCAAGCTCCAGAGCTTGCGAGGGCAGGGGTTGCCTCACTGTACTCCACATTTCATGAATGGGCCGCTCCATGTTTATTCGCGATTTTATTTTCATAGTGAAGGTAAAATAGGCGCATATGAATAAGTAATAACGATATTTATCGTAAAATGACGATTAAAGGCAGGAATGAAGCCTAATATTGCCGCCCAGAACTGTGGTGTTCACTACAAACAGCTCGCTTTTTATAGGTTAAAGTACAAAAATGTTAGTTGTTTGGTATGTATTTGAGGCGCTAATTCACGGAACGTGATAACCGCCACCTCTGGCAAAAGCCGTTATATTATCGCATTATATTGCCACAACCTTCTCGAATCTGGAGCCGCGGTAGGGAGCTATATTTGAGAATGTCAACATGGTTGAAAATCGCATAAAGTACGACGCTCTTTCATCCGTGTTGACAGGGCGTTTGCCTAGCCCTAGTCTCTGCATCGCATAGGGTGATACGCGCCACCCAGGCAGCGTGTGTTCAGCCAGCCAATGACAGCCCGGCTAAGGTACCGCGTGGGCGCCAGCTCAGCCACTCACGGCGCGCGTTGCTCTCTGTTCTCCCGCCACAATACAGTCTAGCTCAGCTCTCACGCCGTACGGATCATTTACCTCGCACCTGGTGTTGTTTTTGTGCCGTTTTGACCGTGTTGCAGTGCTTCCCTGAACAATGAGTGATAGTGAGAGTGAGAGTGATAGTGGGAGCCCACCCCCACCTATAAAAAAGAGGTGTAACCCGGACAATTGGTCTGAAATAATCGCCAGGAACAAGAGAAATACTGGGAAGGAATATGTCAGCCGCCAAACAGGAAATACAGTGAATGCTAAAGTTATTGGGCCGCCTTGCAATGATGGATGCTACGATAAAATTGCTGAACCTATCCGCCAAGCAATCCACAATAACTTCTGGCAAACTGGAGATTGGTTAGTCCAGAATACCTTCATTCAGAAACACGTTCTGTCAGTGCCAGTGAAACGACGAAGAAAGCCTGCCGACATCAACAACCCTGGTCCCCATCGGTCATGCACCCGCAAATTTACTCTCTCCTACCAGTCTACAACTTATAAGGTTTGCAAGACAGCCTTCATCAACATTTTAGCCATAGGTAAGACAAGATTAGAGAATGCCCTGACCCACGTGAGTGACACTGGTACACCGAAGAGAGACGGCCGCGGGCAACACAAGAACCGTGTCACCATTGCAGGTCCTGATGCAAAGCGTGTGCACAAACACATTGCATCATTCCCCAGCGTTACCAGCCATTATAGCAGAGCCAAATCGCCCAATTTGCGGTACCTAGAGACATCGTTGAGTTTAAGCCGGATGTACCACCTGTATTCTACCTGGATGGCTGAGAATTATCCTAACAACAGCGTAGTCAAGGAAAGTTATTACCGGAAAGTTTTCATAAGTAAAGAACTCTCCTTCTCACCCCCAAATACTGATAATTGCTCGACCTGTGACCTAGCTAAGACCACTTTGAAACATGCCAGTAATGACGCAGATAAGGCAATCTTGCAGGCTGAACTTGATGAACACCTGGCGATGGCACGGCAGGCACAAACACTTATGAAGACTCTGGGGCAGGACAGGGACGATGATACTCGTGTCATAGCCTTGGACCTCCAACAGACACAGCCAATACCTCGTCTCACCACTAATGCTGCCTACTATAAGAAGAAAGTCTGGCTGTACAATTTATGCATTTCCAACCTCAAGACCGGTGAAAACCAGTTCTTCGTGTGGGATGAGGTGACAGGTGGGCGTGGCTCGGTCGAGGTGGGTTCGTGCATCAAAAAGTGGATCGAGAATGAAGTACTGCGTCATGGTGATTTTGGCAAACTTATACTATTCAGTGACAATTGTGGTGGACAGAATAAGAACATTAATATCATGCTCTGCCATCTTTACGAACTGCACAGTCGCCGTCTTCAGGAAGTGGTCCATTATTTCCTCATCCCAGGACATAGTTACATGGCGTGTGACAGGGCTTTTGGGAACATAGAAAAGCGCTTCAGGGTTGAGGGGAACATCTATGATTTTGAACACTATATCAAGGTGATTGAGCGTGCGGTCCACGCAGGTAACAAGGTCATTCCCATGGTGAGAGAGGACTTTCTAAACTTAGACCTGTTGCAAAGTGTCATAACTCACCGTACACCCGCCAAGCCACTCCTATTCTCTGAATGTCGCCGATTCTGCTTTACTCTGCAATATAGGGATGGGTATCAGCTGTCTCGAGGCTACGAGGGGCCTCTGCATTGTCTCAGGCTTATGCCAGGTAAAGCCAAGTATGCTCCATCGGCCTTTAATCTGTCACGAGTGCCACTCACCCCCAAGTACCCAGCTGCCATCAAACTTCAAGCTGACAAACTCCAAGCCGTCCACGACCTGCTATCCTACATTCCGCCAATCCACTCGGAGTATTACCACGAACTTTTTCGTATGCAGAGGGACCTCAGTAGAGCAGCTAGACCAGCCTTGGACAACAACTCTGACATTGATGACAACCTGCAAGAGTATGCAGATGATAGTGACAGTGATAGCGACACTGCCTGACTACTCGGTGAGTATGAATATATAAATGTAACAATAGAATAGAGTAATAATGCATTTTAGTAAGGTAAAATTGTTAAACAATAGCAATCTTTACACAAGAACATTATAGTAACTAGCCATCAAATTCCTTCCTTAGATTAACATTTTGTAAAATCATGTCCTTCCCAAGCTGAATAAAACATCCCAAATTAATTAATTAACAGTAATACTAGCTTACTTTCTATAATAATAAATCAATAACATTAAAGTAGCAAAATTATTACTCTATTCTTGTGTTTTACTTATTCATTATTATTCACCATGTCTTCCTCCATTTTCTAATCTTTATTATCGCTTATTAATTTTATAAAATTATGTTTCTATTATCTTACCCTACTCTTCCATGTCTTATTATTATTCACTGATAATATTATTTATGTTTTATTGTTATACATTTGCTTTTTCTCAACGTTTCTACAGTATTGAATTGATATGGGGTTATAAAATCATGGGATTATTTCAATCACACTCACGTTACTATTAATTACAAGCAATTTATTTTTATTTTTTTTGTGGTACATGGCTAGATACTATTTTCCGAACATTTTGATAACACTGTCACCTCTCTCCTTAATCGGGTCTGATAGTTACAGCTTTTTATAAGTCGGCAAACTTCAGACGCGATTTATTTTTTATTTTATTTTGGGCAACTATCATGTTCTGCGATAAATTACAAGAAATTTATTATTATTTTTGTTGTGGTACATGGCTAGATACTATTTTCCGAACATTTTGATAACACTGTCACCTCTCTCCTTAATCGGGTCTGATAGTTACAGATTTTTATAAGTCGGCAAACTTCAGACGCGATTTACTCCTTTTTTTATTTTGGGCAACTATCATGTTCTGCGATAAATTACAAGCAATTTATTATTTTTTTTTTTGTGGTACGTGGCTAGATACTATTTTCCGAACATTTTAATAACACTGTCACCTCTCTCCTTAATCGGGTCTGATAGTTACAGCTTTTTATAAGTCGGCAAACTTCAGACGCGATTTACTCGTTTTTTTATTTTGGGCGGTCAACACGTTCCGCGAATGAACGCCTCATTTAATCTGTGATTAATTTTTAATGTGATAGAATAGAGCTAATGTTTAAATTTATTGAAAGTGATAAAAATAATAAAACTAAAAAAAAAAAATTATACTGTACAATCCTCCTATAAATGTCATGCCCATAAAAGGGATTCTCCCTTTCTTTCGATTCACACATTGGTTTGGTTGTTTTATTATCTTTTGTTTCTTTTATTTCTTCCTATTAATGTACAGAATATAGGTTTGAGTCCCGGAGGGAAGTAGAGAAAACCTAATATTTAATAGGGCCCCGTAATCATTGACGATATTGCCTATTAGTATAATAGTCTCCATTCAACATCCCGCGTCAGCATTTTGAATCTACCGCGCGGAAGGATCATGGAGTACTCTTCATAAGTGCACGCTTAATTCCCTTATGGGATCGTCATTATGATTGGGTACCCTACAGAAAAAACTCTGTAAAAAAGAAAAAAGAAAAATTAACTTAATATTAATTTGTTACCATATGACTTTCCATATGTGGATTTCTTGCGTTTTGCTTCCCCGACTCCAAGCCCCCTAGCGGCCATTTTCGCCCTTCACTGATATACCAAGAAACAACTCTAGAAATCAACGAATGGGAAGTGGGATGGATGGGAGGGTAATTTTATCGTCAATGATTACGGGGCCCTACTAAATATTAGGTTTTCTCTACTTCCCTCCGGGAATCAAACCTATAATTTAATAGTGGCCCCTCCATCATTGACGATATTGCCTGAATACCAAGTCTGGAGGGGGACATTCGTGACAATATCCTAACCTTAGGGGACAAAATAATCCGTATAATTTTTTTTAGGTTTTATTGTATGCAAACAATATACAAAAAATATAAAAGATTGTAAGCAGGGCGTGGCATCAAGAAAGTCTGCTTACTCATGACCAGATCTTTTCCTTAAGATCTATGCATGATACTTTTGAGGACACGCATGTGTTCCCATAAATAGAACTATAACTCTGTAGAATTTAGTTCTAACCTTAACAATATTTGTACAATATATGTTTGTACATTCTGATAAAACTACATAGTTGCAACTATGCTAGATTTCTCCATAAAATTAACATAAAATAAAATTTGTTGAACTTGTACAACCAGTTCGATCACAGCTCGTGATTTATCACAGTTCTCCGGCGGACGGGGACTTAGTGAGCTCTTAAACAAATCTTACACAATAGAACATAACTTACTGGACCCGTTGTCGTAAAGCTACACAGGTACGCTTTGGTTTATCGAGAGCGACCGACAGGTACCGTGTTACGAAAGTATGATTGGACGCCCATAATTGAGTATTAGCAATGTCTTCTATCAAAAGGTTTTGTAAGAAATGAAGAGAGACTGCCCATTTCCTGATGTCGTGAGCCCTGCCCACCACACCGGGGTTACTTTCTTTAATGACATCCACTAACAGAGACGCTAACTTCCGTCTCGTAACACGGTTACCTGCTTGGTTCACCCATAGAGCACCTGATTGGTGAGTAGGCGCAGCCCTCATAAACTTAGTTAAGGCCTGCACTGGGCATAAAATATGATGAGAGTGTCCGCGTTTCAACGCCGGAACAGAAAATTCAGAAAACACATGATCAGAATGCTAATTATTTGCTATAAATGTGGGAGACGGCGCTATTTGCACATGATTGTGCAGTCTCCCAAACCTAAGGCAATTAGGTTCGTTGCTCATCGCCGCCAGCTCAGACACCCTATTCCCTGTGGCGAGAGCCATCAGGAAAACTGCCTTCTTTAAGAGTGAATCAAAATCCATCGAATTATTGTATTTACGTGATTGACGAATGATAAGGCTTTATCTAGTGACCAGGTGGGCATGAGCTGACGCGATGGTGAGCGCAGCTTGAAACATGCCCTCATAAACCCTTTCTCCTCCGCCTGCGGTATGGAAAGACCAGTGAGATAAAAAAAGGGAGTTCTGATGGCAGATAGGTGATTTTTTAATGTGGCTACTGAAAAACGTTTTTACTCAAATAGATAATCTAGGTATTTGAAAATCAAGGCTCCCGAGGCATCCGTTTGCCGTGCCTCCACATTCCAGGTTGTAAATGTTTTCCAATGCGATTGATATTGTCTCCTGGTAGACATGGTATATTGGTTCATAAGTTTATTTGTGTCACTTTCCCCAAATTGAGCTAACCATTTTGCGTTGTAAATGTCCAGAAGGCAAAACTGAGCGAGGTCCGAAGGTTGCCAATTGTCTCTAAGTGGAATGCGGAGACCGGGAGCGTCACCCGGGTCCTGCACCATTCTTGCAACTGGTGGTACCAAGCCTGAGCCAGCCATAGCGGCGCGATCATCGAGACTAAGCCCCGGTAACCTCTTAGTTTGTGAATCACCCGGCACATTAGAACAGAATCTGGTGGAGGAAAAAGATAAATTGAAGTCCACTTCTTCCAGTCCTCCAATAATGCATCTGGTCCCCCCGCCGGGGTCACCCCCCGGCGAGTTAGGAAGAGAGGGAGTCTGTGGTTCTCCTTGGATGCGAACAGATCCACTTGTGGACGGTAAGGCTTCGCAATCATTCTGTCGAAGACGGTTTGTTTGATAGCCCATTCTACTAAGGTGCTCTGCCGCCGGGATAGAGCGTCTGCCCAGACGTTCGACACGCCGGGGAGATATGCTGCATGTAGGTGAATGCCCCGCGATTCTGCTAGGGCAAAGATCTGTTCTGACACTATTAGCAACTCTCTGGACCTCACCGAGCCTTGTTTCTGAATACAATGGACTGCAGTTAGGTTGTCCATATGGAACGCTATTGATTTCTCTTGCAACGACCTGCTGTAATCTTGGAGGAAAAAGAGAGGAACTAACAGCTCTTGCATGTTGATATAAAATTGATCGTCTTGGGTCCAAATGCCCTGGCCTTGGTGGCCTTGATTTGACTGATGCCCCCAACCTAGTGCTCCTGAAGCATCTGTGTCTACCCTTACCGTAGGTGGGGGAGAAACCCATGTTGCTACCGAGTATAGTGTCTCGGGCTTGGCCCAGACCGCTAGTAAGCTGTGGATTAATGGAGGAATTGGCCATAATTTCTTCTCCGGCGAGAGAGGAAAAACTTGTTGCCTTCCAAGAATAATCTCTTCACTTTCAACCGGCCCAACTTCATAGTTAATTGGATCCAGTTGAGAGAGCTGATCAGAGAATCCCACGTTTTCCTGGTCGTATTCAAACTGTGGAGAAAACGAAACAGTTTCCGGCGAAATCTCTCCCGATTGTCCACACTCTGAGTAAGAGTCAGATTGGTGGTGTCCCAGACCAGCCCTATCCACTGAATATTCCTTGTGGGAACGAGGAGAGACTTCGCCAAGTTCACCTTGAACCCTAGGTTTTGCACATGGATTAATACTTGGTTTACATGAATGAAACATAACTCCTCTGACTCTGCCACCACTAGCCAGTCATCTGGGTACCAAAACACCTTTATGCCCTGGGTCAACAATGGCAAAAGGGCTTGCCGGACTAATTTTGTGAAAATTCTTGGTGCCAGGTTCAACCCGAAAGGCATTTTTCGAAAGACGTAAGTCTCCTGCCTGACCCTCAGAGCGAGGAATTTCTGGAACCTTTTGTTTATAGGGACATGCCAATAGGCGTCTTTGAGATCTATTGAGCACATCCAACCTTGCGGCGGAAGAGTGAGCCTGATATGATTGACTGTAAGCATCCTGAATGGTGAATTCTTGATAAACGTGTTCAGATGCGAGAGATCCAATATTGGTCGCTTTTGCACACTGTCCCTTTTTGGCACTAAGAAAAGTCTGGAGGTGAAAACTGGCCAAGTTGGTTTTACTGGTACAATGACCCCTTTGGAGATAATTTCCCGGACTAGGGCCTCCACCTCCTGTGACACATTGTTGCATTCCAGCGCCCGACGCAGTCGAGGTCGCCGGAGCCACCGCCAGATGATCCCTTTGTTCACTACTTTCCTGGCCCAAGTCTTCCTGGGCCAGGCTGAGCGGAATAACTGGAACGACCCAGTTTGCAAACTGGGCCTGTTCGGAGAAGCAACTCTCGGATCCGGCGAGGCTAAGCATGGCACCTGGGAACTGAGAGCTTGGGTGGCTAGTTTTTTGGAGGGGGAGGTGGGTTGGTATCAGAGGGCTGGCTAGTTTTGGCTGACGTCTGCCCCTGATATTGTTTCTGGTGTGGTTTACCCCTATACCCTGAGTATTTACCTTGTTTGGGCTTGGGCTGAGGAGGAGTTCTCGGGTCTCGAGAGGACTGTTTAGCATGCGGTTGGGTAGGTTTACCTCCGCTCTTTGGCTTATGAAAAGGTTTCTTAAATGGTTCTCTCCTAGCTTGGGAGGTAATCTGCTTCCACCCATTGACCATATTAAAGACTACACTCCACGTTTCTGAGTTAAGAAGGGAGGCAGTGAGTACCGGCGAAAGAGTTACCCGGTGTCCAATGTCATCCGGTAACTTTTTTACTAGATGCACTCCCAGATCCTGGCGGGCTCGAACCCATGATCGCTATTCTGATGTCTCCTAAGGTTTGAATAGAGTTTTGCAATAAAATTCTACGTGACAGTTCAGTGGCCTTCCTAACATGTAGGTCAGCAATGGCCGAGATAGTTCTGTTAAGAGAGACAACAACCTGGCGGCTGACTAAATACTGAGAGAACATCTGGTAGGCTTTGTTTCTTAATTTAAAATCTTTTTCCAAGTGAGCTGCCGGAGGAGTGCAAAAGGGTTCATCTAGAGTGTGAAGGGCTACTTTGGGTGCCGCTCAAAAGGCAAACAAATCCGGCGACACCCCGTCAGCCATCTTTACAGGTAACGAGTGACGTTAACCACTCCGTTAGAACCGCATGGCTTGTCCTACAGTGACTCGCTAGGATTGCCAGGGCAGTGGATGTGGCTACAGTTGGTGTATTGTTGTGTGCTTTATTTCATATGAAAGCTCGTGTCATGGACAGTCCAAAAAGGCTCTTTGTTTTCACCCATGTCAAGGCTTTATATATTTAATTGCAAAGTATATGTTTTATCATTAAGTAGTAATGATAGGATTTGAGAGAGAGAGAGAGAGTAGAACAGAGTGAGAGGAGGCGCGCAGTGTTTTTTGCCATGCTTGATGACGTCACAGCTGGCTGGCCTCTTGGAGGAGTTTTTTACCATGCTTTGTGACGTCATGTTTAGCTAGCTTCTTTGTCATTGGCTGAGGGAATTGTTACCGCTTTTGTCTACACGGTCCGAGCTAGTGCTAGTATATATACAGCTCTCTCGCCACTCTCTCCCTCAGATCTGGTTTCTAGAACGCATCCCTCTTATCCCTTTGATATCTGTCCCCCTCTGCGCACCTGAGAACCTTTTCCTCTGCCTATCTCTCTCATTTTCCATATCTTTCACCACCTTTTATTAATATTATACCCTCTCTGGTTAACTCTGCATAATCAGCTTCATGCTGGCCAGTTGTATTGTGCGTTAAGGTCTTATATAACCCATGTATGTTTAGTTGTTAAGATAAGTTGATCACGAAGCATTGGTTGGCATTCATATTGTTCAGTACTGCTTCCTATAATTATTAGTGTTCTGCTGGATTAGATAATTTTTTTTTTTTTTTTTTTTTTAAGAGACAATGAACGGAGGAAGGAAAAACACAGATAAAACAAAAAGGTCCATGTGCCTAAAGGCATCCTCCATTCATAAAATGTTTGTAACAACTGGATTTAAACATTTGTTGATTGTAAGTTTGTGGAAAGCAATTCGAGGGAAGTGAATTCCAAAGAGTAGTAGCTCTGGGGATAAATGAATTCTGATAAGCAGAAGTTCTGCATTGTGGAGGAGAAAGTGTAAATTCATGGGCGCTCTCAGCTGCCCTAGTTCTACGGGGAAAGATGTGGAGAGGCGGCACAATTGAAGCAAGTTCCTCGGAACAATTGCTGTGAAAATATCTGTAGAATAATGCAAGGGATGCAACGTTTCTTCGTATGGCTAATGTAGGAAGGTCCTGTGTGATTGCAGGGTTATTGATTAATCTAATAGCTTTATTTTGAATTTTGTCCAACTGCCTCAATGCAACCACTCCACTTCCACCCCACAGAGGTGAACAGTAATCCATCTGAGAGCGCACATGACTTTTATATATTACGGCCAACTGCTCGTCAGTGAAGAATTCTCGAACTCTGTACAGGAGTCCCAGTTTTTTAGAGGCATTCTTAGCAATGCTTCTAACATAATGTGTCCAGCTCAAGTTAGTAGTTAATGTTACACCGAGAATGTCAATACTAGGGGAAGTGGGAATATTTACATCATTAAAATATATATGGGAGTCAGTGAGATTCTGTCGGTTAGAAAATTGAATGTACTTGGTTTTCTGTGCATTAAAGGAAACTAGATTCTCTTGTCCCCATTCATTAATTCTAGAAAGGTCCTGGTTCAGAGAAATTGCAGTGTTTATTTTTGAATTTATAAGATCGGGTTGGGTGAAAGAATTGGTAAATGTGAAGGAACTGTGGAGTGTTGAGTCATCTGCGTAGGAATGTATTGGATTATGAGTGGTAGATATGAGATCATTGATATGAATGAGGAACAGAGTTGGGGCCAAAACTGATCCCTGGGGAACACCAGCATTTATTGAGTGAAATTGAGAATAAAGGCCATCTACCATTACACGTATTTTTCTGTTATGAAGATAAGAAGAAATTAGTGGAACTAATGATGCAAGGCCGTAGTGTGACATCTTCGACAATAAGGATTGATGCCAGACTCTATCAAATGCCTTTGATATATCCAGTGCTATTGTATGTGTTTCACCATGTTGGTCTGTAGCTTGGTTGATTTGATGCGTAAGAAGGCAAAGAATGTCTGCAGTTGATCGACATCGTCTAAAACCATATTGCCTATCACTGATTAATTTATTATTCTCCAGATGCTTAATTATGTGATTATTTAATATAATTTCAAAAACTTTGCCAAGAGTAGAAGTTATAGCTATTGGTCTGTAGTTTGATGGATCAGAAGAGGCACCTTTTTTAGGAACTGGATAGACTAGACTAGGAGTCTGATACTATAAGGTATTGTTTCCGATGGGTGCTGGCTTTAGTTAAAAGCTGCACGACATACCTGAGAACTGGAGTTGATTGGGTAAATTCTAGTCTGTGTGCCATTGAGAGTAGAGCATGCACGAATGAGGGCTTTTTGCCTATACCATTCTGCACTGTTCTAAGCTCGTTGTTTGTCTTTGAGGTACGCCAGGAGAACGCTTAATACTTCGGTATTAAGGTTTCTCAAGAGAGCTACCCTTCCCTATAACGTAATATTTGACGCACAGACTTGAGATTTGCACTAGGCTATGCGGAAATTACTCTTTTTTATGCATACCCGTTTATGATTACACAAGCATTTCGCAGCCTAGTTTGATGTATTGAGACACAAACGACTTAGGCTCTTTTTGTTGATAGGAATACTGCATTGTCGTGGCGAATATTATTATTGTTGTAGCAATTAGGATATTCTTGGCTCCGACTGCATTATATATCCTGCCTTTTTGTGTGCATAGCCTGCACGAGCATTGTTCCGCTGCCTGCCTTTTTGGGTTCCATTTCCGATTCGAGCATCTTGATAGCATCTAACATTTAAAGAAGATTCCTTGTTGGTGTTGAAGGACTTTAGTGCACTTTCTTTCATGCAGGAGTGCCTGACATTTATTGATTAAAGTAACGTAAGCTGTAACTTCTCTTACCACCTTACTTTGCATACCATAACCAAGCACCTTCGGTTATAGGTAGTAATAGGCTGTTTTCACATAACATTAAGCCTAGAGTAGACGCACATTTATTGAGAGTTTAATAACCTATTATTGCATATAGAACTCTGGAGAGTATTTGTGTTCTTTGTTCACTGGGAATATACATCAGAGGTTGGATCTAGCGCTTTCCGTTGTAGCATTTATGCCATTACTAGTCCAATGAATAAGAGCCCTGATATATTTAAACCTCAGTCGTAACACGAGAAATAAGTATGAGTTTCCTGTGGAACCTGATGAGAGGATTTAGACATAGTGGTTGATGCAAATACTGAGCCTCTAACTCCCAATCTACCCATGGGCCCACCCCTATCCGCCCCATATGCAGGACTGGCGTATGTGACTGATCCAGTACCGGAATTGTATCCAGTTCCGGCGTGAGAGCATTCAAAGCCTTGACATCATTAACGCCATTGGCTTTAGACCAGTCTGCAAAGGGTCGTGCAGATGAGGCGGCAGGAACTGCCGGGGCGGCCGTATGAACAAAGAAATCTGGATTAAACGAACTAGGTATAGCTTTGATTGATACATCCAGTAATCTCCCCGCTTCGTCCTTAGCCCTGAACTTCTTGTTTTTGTTTATCTCAATTTTCCACTCACTAGGGACCGGAAGGTCTCCCGAAATGGTGGGTTGTGCTAAATGTGGGTTAAGAGGCGTTGCTGGAACCCATGAACAGTCAGGTCCATGTAGGGGACGTGTGGCGGAGTGGTCTTGCCACTGGACTGGTAATCCAATGGACCCGGGTTCGAATCCCAATATGTCAATGGGAAGATATTATTGGGATGGAATTTGTGCTGTACCTAGTATCAGTGCATTACCACAGCACACCGAAACGCCCAAAAAATACCCTCATTGTTCCCTGATTAAATAGCATTGTATGAATATTCCCATATTCAAAAATATGTACAGGGAGGGCAATGCCTAGTGAGTTAATTGCTCAATAGGTGGCGTTCTGAGAGTGAGGGTCCGAGCCTGGGAGATGAGACTGTGAAGCACAGAGGCGGAGCAGCTTCAGAGATGGAGTTGCTTCGAGCCGTGAAGCTTCGCATGTCTCACTCCCTAGACTGGAGCAAGACCTCACGGACCTCACCGTGTTCAGCGGTAGAGTGTAAAGGCTATCAGCCTATGCCCGAGAGGGAGTAGTTGAAATATAGAAAAAAAAAAAAAAAAAAAAAAAATCCATAGAGGAGAGGCATAGGGCCTTTCCTCTGAGGAAACTTATCTAAGGGAGGAGTAGTGATATCCGAGATTACTCTAACATTAGTGGTAGTGAGTGTGGCTGGCACTGTAGTGCCGGAAGCCACGGTTACTGCTGGAGACAAGGACATAGGAGGCACAGAGGCTTGGGGGTCAGAAAACCCGAAGGTAACAGAGGTTTTATCGTAGAGTGACTCGTGGAAACTACAGGAAGACTGGCAGGGGGGTCAGAGGAGGTAGGGAGATTATACTGTTGCATTACTTTATGTAAAATATAACTTATTTCATCTGAGGTAACACCCTTACTGTGGGATCCCTTAGAAGATTGGGAGCTAGCTTCAGACTCCTCACCTGTTAGACCTGGTGGAGCAGAGGATAATGGCACGTCCTCCGGCTCCCTAGTTAACTCAACTTCCTCAGAAATATCCTGTTTTGCCTCCGGCGCCTGATCCGCCGGTGGCCACACCAAATCAGGGACAGATGAAGATAACATTTCAATATTACTCTCAATCACAGGTTCCTGACTTACTCTAACCCTGTCCTGGGATGGCTCCGATTGACGCCAGCATCCCCGCGCCATGGGAGGCTGTGAGTCTTGGATTACTTGGGAGCTATCAAAAAATTGTGAACCCTTATATTGCTCTGTCAGGACCCGTCTAGGTCCGGCTGAGAGGCTAGTACGTGGCACATAATTCAACTTAGGAATAGCAAAGGTAAAATCAGGTGGTACACTCAAAGATTGTTCACGACCCAGTTGGGACTCCATGTCTTGTGTCCCCACTTCCGAGCCGCCGGCTTCAACGTTGGGCGTGTCGAAGATAGGGGGGAAGGGAGAGTCCAGGAGCCAAGGGGTGTTTGCATGCATGAAAGGGCCAGAAAATCACCCGCTTGATTTAGTTAGAGGGTCCACTGGGACACCTTTTTAGCGAGGGTAGACATCCCGAAACACGGCAGTTATCGTGTTATTCGGGATTTTCGCTGAATTTAATGAAATCAAAATAACTCCTTTTTTTACATGTGACGGTTACATAAATTGCAATAACTCGGCAATGAAATAGTCTACAGAGCTCTTTCACCACTCAAAATAAAGCTTAAAGAATTATCTATTCAATGGATACAAACACAATAAGATTGGTCAATACCCAAGGTCACAAGAGGTCAAAGTATGACCTTTTCTGATGAGGAACTAAAATTTATGACTTTTCAAATTTAAATATTTGTGAAAAATAGGTAAATGGATTGAACGTTTAATGCTTTTATATTCTGGTTAGGTACACCATAGGCAATTTTTTGAAATTAGTTGGAAAAGTTGATTACGTATTTTAACCCCTTGGCGTCCAGTACAATAATATGAAGTTTGCGAATGATATACCAATAATAGCTATGTATTGGTTATATAATTATGGTACTACTGAGTCAGCTAAAGTTCTATCAAAACACTCTGTATCACAGTATCACACATTGCATATATATCTTCAAAGCAGATTTCAATTATTTTTTGTCACATTAATGAATGACCTACTTTTGGGGAGAGGGGTGAGCCGGGGATACAGTTGGAAATGTATTCTGTGATGTGTCACATTAATGGCCTAGGTTTTGACATCCTTTCACCTGACATTTGCAGTAAGGGCAGCATTTCATATCTAGTTGTCTGCAGACACAGCGTTTAGTAGAGCAGGAGGTACATTTACAGGGCATTGCAAAGTCATCCGGTAGCAAGACTTGAAGATGGTCCGGTTGAAGAATGCCATCTTCTTCAATGAAACCAAAGTCTCTGGGATCCAGTTGAGGATTGCTTAGGCAGTGTAGCTGTAGATATGTCCCAAAGAATGCCCTGAGGACATGACCTTTGACTGATCGGCTGGTGGGAGGCAGTTCCAAAATGGTCTTTTTGCTGTGGTGGTAGAGGTAGTACCGTAATTCATCCATTGTTCTGCATGAGGTTCCTGATTTGTACACATTCACAAGGAACTCTTCCACCAAGATGGAGTTAATACAGTTCAACTCCTTTCCAAAATCAATCAGATAATGCACCGGATCTGCCTTCAGTGCAGCAGCCTTTGTACCAAATTTACTTGTGGAATCACAACCAGTGAGATGGTGCAGGGCAACTAAGATTTTGAAAGTATCTGATCCCAACTTATCGCCTAGAACATGAAGGGGTATGTATCTTGTGGTATTACCAACATGAAGGGGTATGTATCTTGTGGTATTACCAACATGAAGGGGTATGTATCTTGTGGTATTACCAACATGAAGGGGTATGTATCTTGTGGTATTACCAACATGAAGGGGTATGTATCTTGTGGTATTACCAACATGAAGGGGTATGTATCTTGTGGTATTACCAACACCAGCACGAATCCACATCTCTCGTAGGCCATGTGCCTTCAGAAGCGACCAGTAGTGTAGGGCCAAGATTACTACATCAGTATCATTTGATATAATAACCACTCTCTTAGTCCCATTCTCAACTGCATGACGAGCATGTGGGATAATTCTGACGTCGGCCTCTTCAATTGTTGTGTCTAGATCAGGTAATGGTGTCTCTTTTCCATTCAAAATAGCCAGGCATGGTTCAATTTCAGGTGGAAGTCCAATCGAGCTAACAACTGTATCTGTCATCGGTTTTGGCTTGGTTAAGATCATAAGATGCGTTGTCGAATGAGTTTCTGTAGCTTGGATTTGTTTGCAGATGAGGCCCAGAATGCATCCATTGTGACTGGCAATTGCGTTCCTGTACCTATTCCATATAAATCAATTGGGCTGCAACCACACCTTCTAGTTCTTTCGCTGTCCTTCACTGAACCCTCAATGTATGTGTCAAAGACGAAGTCGACACGTTTAGAGTTGCTGCCAAGTCCATATGACACCTCCAAGAACTTATCGCAGAGTTCACCAAAGGTGTTCATCTGGGATACCCGCATACGACGAAGGCCTGCCATTACATCAATGATAGTCACTGTATTTGCTGGCTTCCATTTAGATGGTGGTATATAGTCTGCTTTTTCAAGGTGTTTTTCTAACTCAGTGCACAGTTCACTTTTGTTTGGTTTGGTCATTAGTCCATTCTTGTCAAAGAGGTAACTGCTGTCAATCAGGTCAAACCCCAGCAAATGTTTCATGTCATATCCTCGGACACGAGCAATGTCATAGATCTTCTGGGTTTCTGCCATTTGCTTCTTGGTCTCTTTGCTTGTAGACTTATAGGTACTTTGGTCTCCCTTCATGGATTTGAATGTCTTAAGGTTCGTCCTGTGAATGGTATCAAAGATGGATCTGTGTTTCATTACGATTCTTTCATTTCGGAATGTTTCATACTTCTTCCTAGATCTTTCATCAAATTCGAGCAGATTGTCACAGATTTCCTTTGTCATGATTTCCTGTGTGAGGATGTTGTGAAGCTTGTCTTTGTCTCCTTCACACGGTAACGTCATGGGGTCATCATGTTCTTTTACATACTCAATCATATCCTGAATCAATGTCTCAGATGACCTTGTTGCTGATAAGTTGAACTCGTGGTTTACTAAAAGTTCTGTGCTAGGTGTGACGACTCCACTGACCTGACGTTGGAAATTGACAACAGCTAACATTTCATGGTAAATGATCTCCCACTGAGCAACGAATTGCTTCTTTTTGGTGCTACCGATGATACCCCCAGCACTCTTCTGGGATCGATTTATCGTCTGCTCGAGACACATGTCTGCCCCTACAGCACTGAATGGTCCATCTGTCCGCTTCACCACGAACTTGCCTGCCAGGAAACTCTTGTACACATCTTCTGGTAGCTTTCTCATATCTTCTAGGTATAATGAAGCCCATCTAAAATAGTTGACCCTATCACATCCAGCAAATAGCGGCAGCACAGATTGAACACTTTGGAGATGGAGTTTCCAGTCTCCCTCACGGTCTGCCCTAACCAAGTCCTTTAGAACAGCCACCATTCTGACGAAGTGGTCCCATAATGTAAAAGTCTCTGATGCTGCACTTCTCTGACATCTAAATTTATTGAAGTCTTCAACCATGACTTCTGAGTTTGACCTAAATACCTCCAAATGAACCTTGCTTTCCTCCCTCTTCTTTTCTGCTACAGAGTTTTTCAACAGTCTCAGATGCTCAAGCTCATCCCTGTACCTCTCAATTCCTTCCACTTTGAAGAACTCCGCCCACTGCAGCCTTTTTATACACTCAGAGAGCATGAACAAACCCTTCAACGACCTCGTATAATGTGATCCATCAAGAACTGATCTTACCACATTTTGGCCAAATGCTTTAGACTCTACCAAAATAGTTTCTGCTCCACTGCCATTAATGAGCTTTCCTATCGCACCCATGACTACCTTAATCATATGAAAAGAGCCCAGACATAACACCAAGTTATTAAATTCAAATGGTTTGCTCATGGTGATTTCACAGGCAATGTGATACACCCCCTCATCACATACCACGGGCAAGTGTGTTTGGTCTAGTTGACTCAAAATATTCTGGAAGTTTTTTAATGCTGTGTAAACTGTGCCATATTCCGTAACAGGGTGGGGAAGGACTGGTAGGAAACCTACAACCTTCTGACACACATTCTCATCAGTAATAAGAGAGTTAAAGGCACTCCAAGAGGGCATTGTTTGGTCCATAGTTGTTTCTTTAACACCTTCCGTCATACATGATAGATCCATTATACTTACAGTCCAAGCTACGTCCTTCCTGCTGACACTTTTTGCATTTGATTTGTCTATTTTGTACAGTTCTTCCGGAACTTCGTAGATTGTTGGAAGGCTTGGCTTTTTAGCAGTTTTCGTGTAAGGAAACAAAGTCTGACAACCTAACTCTTGTGTGAATTGTCTCTCTCTGTGGGTGACACCAGTCTCCGATATCTTAGGCTTACTATTCAGAGTCACTCCTTGAAGTTTGTCCTTCATAAGAATCATAACAGTGTCATGACTTCCTCCTATGCCAGATAGTGTTGCTTCCTCATGATCAAAATTATCAAAGGCCCTCAACGTGAAGCTTGATGTGTTTAAATGACTAGGAATTGGGACCTGACCCTGACTTGCTTCTGTAACAAATGATGCCATATCAGAATGATAGCGGAGTAGCTCGTCATAACTAATTGCCAGTCCAAACCTATTGAGACTAGAAATAAGCGTTTTTGACCTACACACATTATAAATAGCTTCAGAGTTCAACATGTGCAAAGGGGTTCACTTTTTACCATTATTTACAATGTAAAAGATGACTTGATACACAGATAGCACTTTTTTTATCTTGGAAGATCTAGTGTCACTCTCCTCATAAATTTCAGGCTCACCATCTACAATATTGTCACTGTGTAAAATATCAACATCAAAAAGAGCTGAAAAAAAGTCTGCAACGTCACTGTGAATTATCATGTCAGAATATGCTTTCTCAAGTTCATTGGCATCACAGAACCTGTCATTCAGCTCAAAGTCTTCGTTGAGGATGCAATCTCTCAACATGGTACCACACTTTCTTACTGTTTCCCTATCTACCGACCTTTCACTTCTCTCTGGCTCTGTCTCAGCTGCACCTGGCTTGAAAACAATGGTGTTTTTTTTTTAACCGGTGAGACATCCCCCCCAAACAGGTGGATTAGGTACATTTTCACATCCCTGTTTGTGTACGTAAAACGAGTTTGATCATTACTCCGCGCTTCATTACAGCACTTGGAAATATAAGTCAGGTTATAGCATCTCCCCGAGTTCAACCCTGGTTCTAAATCTTTCATAAAATTTGCAAAGATATCAAACTTCTGCTGGCCAGTTGGCGTTGACGATGATTCAGTTGCTACTTTCTCTCCTTTCCTGATGTAGTTATGAATACACTGGCTGTGACAGTAAAGATCCGCTCCAAATACGGCATTCGCATCTTGCAAGTCGGAAGTTCGGGTAAACACATCATCCTGAAGTATCATGGCTGCCTTTAGGAATGATTCAGCCCGTCCTTTTTCAGAAATCCTCCATTTATCGTATACGTTGTTGTGTTTTGGATTTCCACAAATGACACATGTCTTTAAAAACTTGTTAATATTAGCTGGCAGAGATGCGGGGTCTCGAGAATCCACCATAGACTGTCTACTCCTTTTAGAGGATGAGCTATCCTCTGGGGAATAAGCAGCAATATCCGTGGAGACTTCGGTTAACTGCTTGAGTTTATCCAGTGTTTTCTTGAGGGTATACTGTTTATAACATTCGTTAGTAACATGGTATAAGAATTTGCCTTTGTCCACTTGCTTCAGTCTTTCAAAAACTACGTCCTTTCTCACTTCTGCTGCTTCAATGATACGTGCCCTGCCATTCTCTGTGCTGGTCGTTTCACATTTATAAGCATACTTTTGGCAGATTATGCATTTCTTGGGATCGCAAGAACCACTTGAGGATGGTGGCTGTGATGCCCTTAATCTTTTCTTTGGTAAGCCAGGCATTCTTCACTGAAAACAAAAAAACAAAAATTAGTTTTCCCAAAATTTTAAATGAACAATATATGAACAGAGAACATAAAATATACTGGATTAACTCATTTTTGCATTCCTATTGCAATCCTAAAGAATACAAATTACGGCATATATCTGTTATGCTTCAGTACGTTAATACGGTATATATACCTTTTATTGATTGCTACACAGCGGTTAAAATAAGTAATCAACTTTTCCAACTAATTTCAAAAACTTGCCTATGGTGTACCTAACCAGAATATAAAAGCATTAAACGTTCAATCCATGTACCTATTTTTCACAAATATTTAATTTTGAAAAGTCATACATTTTAGTTCCTCATCAGAAAAGGTCATACTTTGACCTCTTGTGACCTTGGGTATTGACCAATCTTATTGTGTTTGTATCCATTGAATAGATAATTCTTTAAGCTTTATTTTGAGTGGTGAAAGAGCTCTGTAGACCATTTCATTGCCGAGTTATTGCAATTTATGTAACCGTCACACGTAAAAAAAGGAGTTATTTTGATTTCATTAAATTCAGCGAAAACCCCGAATAACACGATAACTGCCGAGTTTCGGGATGTCTACCCTCGCTAAAAAGGTGTCCCAGTGGACCCTCTAACTAAATCAAGCGGGTGATTTTCTGGCCCATTCATGCATGCAAACACCCCTTGGCTCCAAGACTATATGGGGTCTCTTTCCAGCTACCACTACTTGACTGAGAGTCCTCCTTCCGGCGCTTGTGAGACCGGGAAGACTCAGTCGAAGAGTGTCGGGAATATCTGCGGGGAGACCTCGACCTCGACTTACGTTTTGGAGAGGGTGAGCGTCTCCGCTTTGGGTGGTCGGGGGGGGGCAACCTCAGTAATTTCACTGTCCGTGCTACTGCTGCTACTCACTACCTCTTTGGAAAGGGTTTTAGATTTCATTTTAGGCCTAACAGGTTTATGTGAGGCTGTTTTGACCAGAGGTAACTTTATTATTAATTGCTCCCAGAGGGCCTCTTCATCACAGTGAAGAGCCTTATGGGCTGTGTCTCTGGCATAAGTGTTAAAAATGGCCTTTATTTCTTGCAAAGCTGCCAAGTCTTTCTTGGTGAACAAAGCCGTTTTCAAGTTGGCACAGACGGAACAACGCTTTGACATCCACAAGCCTCTAAAGCGGTCTAAACACTTCACGAATTTTAAACAGAGTTTATGAGCGAATATGGGTAGCAGTGAACAGTTAGGAGTAGCGCATAACTCAAACCTAGGCATGATGGATAAAGGGGGCCCCCCCTCGCCGGAATCAGCAGCCACCACCCGCCGGTCCTGTAGTCATCGGAAATTCTGGAAATATAACATTTCCAGGAATCAATGCTCATAAGGATAAACTGCGAGGTGTTAATACATCTTACCTTGAGTCCGCCGGAAAATTATCTATAGTCACAACTACTCTAACCTTCCGCCGGACTATCCGTGAAAAAACCTGGGGCTTTTCCGTCTAAGCTGATTGGAACTGCTTACCTATGACAAGTGTCACAGGCCCTTTTTTGACCGTTAGTGTATGATTATCCGCCGCATGACTTATCTTAACACTTGCCCACTTGACTGTGGCGCCGCAGGGCGAGGAAGTCTTTATCGCGTGACAATAGTGGTCAGGGCGAGTTAACTCGGCGGGCCGAGTTCTGAGCTCCCGTAGGAATTCGCACTTCCGCCGAGAGGATTGTGGTTCAGCTAACCACGCCGGGACATTTGGTTGTTCCCTACCCGTTTTGAAGACGGGTAACCGGGGCCCTGCTACACGGGGCCGCTGGAGACAAACAACCAAAATTTTAGAGAGGGGAGGCAAAGCACAGCTCCCTTCTCCAAAACCCACACACAAATACAGGGACGTCTCCCAAACCCCCAAATAACATGCAAAGCACACATGTAAAAACACCAGGGGCACACATAGGCTTAAATATAAAACAGAGAATTCAGAGTCCTAAATTACCTGCAGCCTACACTGGAGACCCCTAACCAGGCTGGCCACGAGGCTCGACAAGACATCACAGGCAGACGAAGCTCCGAAGACCCAGCAACCGCAACCAGATGAGGGAGGACCACGACAGGGTCCCGCAAGCAAATACGGACTCTAGAAGGTGTAGCACCACGTGCAGTCATCCTTAGACTAGAGCATCTGCTAAAAAACATAATTAATATATGCAACTGCCTCTTAGTGATGGCCTGAAGCATAATCTTGATGAGTGGTAGCCTCCTAGCTATGATATCAAAAGCTAAAGGCACATCACAACATAATAATAACACACGTGGCGTGAAGATCCTGGGATACGTAGGCGCCTGTTACAATAGTACCCTAATTTACACACTTCCTGCGGACATACCAATGGGGCAGCCGTTGCTAGCTAATCCAAACTCTGTTCACTACAACGCAGGTGTATACAAATGAGCAAGGACTCACTAGAAGCGTTGGAACGTCGAATGAAGCGAGAGCGACGGCGGCACCCCACTGGCTAGGATGGCCGCGGAAGGAGGAAGGGCGAAGATGGTCGCTAGGGGGCCTGGAGTCGGGGAAGCAAAATGCAAGAAATCCACATATGGAAAGTCATATGATAACAAATATTAAGTTAATTTTTATTTTTTATTTTTTACGGAGTTTTTTCTGTAGGGTACCCAATCATAATGACGATCCCATAAGGGAATTAAGCGTGCACTTATGAAGAGTACTCCATGATCCTTCCGCGCGGTAGATTAAAAATGCTGATGCGGGATGTTGAATGGAGACTATTATATTAATAGGCAATATCGTCAATGATGGAGGGGCCACTATTAAATAAAATAGTTGTTTGGTATGTATTAAATCTGTGATTAATTTCTAATGTGATGGAATTGAAAACATGAACATCCCACCAACTCATTAGAAATAAAATTATTCAAGAACCAAATTATAGGTTTGAGTCCCGGACGGAAGAAGGAAAACCTAATATTTAGTAGTGGCCCCGAAATCATTGACGATACGCCTATTAATGTAATAGTGCTCTTTCAAGCATCCGCGGTCAGCCTGTTAACACCCGCCGCATGGGAAAGAGTACTAACATCATAAGTGTAACGCTAATTCTCTTATGGAATCGTCTTTATGATTGGGTACTCACTACGAAAAAACTTCGTAAAAAAGAAAAAAGAAAAATTATCTTAATAATTGTTATATTAAGGCTTTCCAACTTGTGGATGTCTTTTGTGGATTCTTACCGAGACGCTGAACCCAGCGACGCCATTCCTTCTTCAATGATATATCAAGATTAAACTCAAGACATCCACGAATGGAGTACAAAGGAAATCAAGCAACAACAGGTCTAGTGACCCTTCTAGTCATTGGGAAGGGGATGGAAGGGAGGGCCCTACATCGTCAATGATTTCGGGGCCACTACTAAATATTAGGTTTTCATTCTTCCCTCCGGGACTCAAACCTATAATTTATTAGTGGCCCCTCCATCATTGACGATATGCCTGATATCTCAACTCTGGAGGGGGACATTCGTGACAATATCTAAACCACTAACAAACTACCATAGGTAGAGAAAAAGAACCATTTAACAATCTTGAGTCTTTATTGTTTGCATACAATAATATAGAAAAATGGAAAGAAAAGTAGTGCGTTACTTTGAAGAAGTTCTAATTAAAAGTAACCATACAGGTACTAATGTAAAGAATATCACATTAAAAGTAACCATACAGGTACTAATGTAAAGAATATCACATTAAAAGTAACCATACAGGTACTAATGTAAAGAATATCACATTAAAAGTAACCATACAGGTACTAATGTAAAGAATATCACATTAAAAGTAACCATACAGGTACTAATGTAAAGAATATCACATTAAAAGTAACCATACAGGTACTAATGTAAAGAATATCACATTAAAAGTAACCATACAGGTACTAATGTAAAGAATATCACATTAAAAGTAACCATACAGGTACTAATGTAAAGAATATCACATTAAAAGTAACCATACAGGTACTAATGTAAAGAATATCACATTAAAAGTAACCATACAGGTACTAATGTAAAGAATATCACATTGAGATTCAATAAAATTTGTTTTCCAAGAAAAATTCTTTGCTGTAAAGGCACAAATAAATAATTTGATTATATCTTATGTCCTTAAAATTAATATGTACATACTATATATTTTGTACAATTTTACCTTAATATCCTATAATTGCAACTATTAAAGATATCTTACAAAAATTAAATTTTGAGCTGTATAACCAGCTCGACTTATCAAGTATCACAGCTCGTGAACTTATCACATAGTCCGGCGGAGGGTCTAGGGGTCTTGAGCTTTCCACCCCCCCCCCCCCCCCTCCCTCCTTTTTACCATTAAGATTAAACTTATCTTTAGTAGCACACGACCAACTAGACCCGCTGGCGCAGAGCCACACAGGAAAATTTTGGTTTATCCAAAGCCACCGATAGGTATCGCGTCATGAAAGTATGATTGGAAGCCCACAACTTTGTGTTTGCTATGTCATCAATTGAATAATTATGAAAAAAGTGCAAAGAGACTGCCCATATTCTGATGTCGTGGTCCTTTCCTACTGCACCAGGATTACTTTCACGAATTACATCTACGAGTAATGAAGCTAGTTTTCTTCTCGTGTTGCGAATACCTGTACTACTGACCCATAAGGCTCCCTGTTGTTGAGGCTGGGAAACCCTCATAAACTTTATTAAAGCCTGAACAGGGCAAAAGACATGGTGTGTATTCCCGCGTTTAAGCGCCGGGACTATAAACTCAGAAAAACATGATCACTATGTTCGTTCTTGGCAACAAACGTGGGAGATGGAGCAATTTGAACATTCTCAATGAGCCTCCCAAACCTGAGGCAATTAGGTTCGTTGCTCATCGCCACCAGCTCAGACACCCTGTTACCTGTGGCCAAAGCCATAAGGAACACAGCATTCTTTAACAGTGAGTCAAAATCCGGCGCATGATTATACTTGCGCGGATGAAGCAAAGATAAAGCTTTGTCAAGTGACCAGGTAGGCATGAGCTGATGGGGTGGTGGGCGAAGCTTGAAATATGCCCTCATGAAACCTTTCTCCTCTGCCTGCGGTATAGACAGCCCTGTTAGGTCAAAGAAGGGAGTTCTAATAGCAGACACATGATACTTCAGCGTAACTATAGAAAGGCGTTTTTGTTCAAACAAATAGTCCAAGTACTTGAAAACCAAAGCTACTGATACATCAGTTTGTGCCATTTCTACTATCCAGGTTGTGAAAGACTTCCAATGCGATTGATATTGTCTCCTGGTAGACATAGTATACTGATTAAGGAATTTATTAGTAACGCTCTCTCCATACGGAGTTAACCATTTGGCATTCTGAATGTCCAATAGGCAAAAGTCAGCAAGGTCTTTAGATTTCCAATTGTCTTCAAATGGAAGTACGAACTCGGGAGTGACACCGGGTTATCGCACCACATTTTCAACTGGTGGTACCACACCTGAGCCAGCCACAGAGGCGCAATCATCGAGAATAAGTCCCGGTAACCCCGTAGTTTGTGAACTACCTGACACATGAGTAAAGCGTCTGGAGGCGGAAAAAGATAGATGGAATTCCACTTGTTCCAGTCCTCCAACAATGCGTCTGGACCCCCCACCGCAGTCATTCTCCGGCGGGTTAGGTAGAGAGGAAGTCTGTGGTTCTCCTCAGACGCGAATAGATCCACTTGTGGACGGTATGGCTATGCAATCATCTAGTTGAAGATGTTTTGCCCATTCTACTTTGGTGCTCTGTCGCCGGGACAGAGCGTCTGCCCAGACGTTCGCTACGCCTGGGAGGTATGATGCATGGAGATGAATGTTCAGCTCCTCGGCCAGAACAATAATCTCTTCTGACAACTCTAGCAACTTCCAAGACCTCGTTGACCCTTGCTTTTGAATGCAGGACACCGCATTCAAATTGTCCATTCGAAACGCTATTGATTTCTCCCGCAAGGAGGAGATGTGAGTTTGAAGGAAAAATAAAGGGACTAAGAGCTCTTGCTCGTTGATATGAAAATTCTCGGTTTGGGACCAAAGATCCTGACCCTGATGGCCTAGGCTCGACTGATAACCCCAGCTTATTGTCCCTGAAGCATCTGTGTCTACCCATACCGTAGGTGGGGGAGAAGCCCACATCATTATTGAGTGCAATGTTTCTCTCCTTGCCCAGACTGACAGTAAGTTGTGAATTAATGGGGGAATTTTCCACAACCTTCCCGCCGGCAATAGCGGGAAATATTTGTTTCCTTCCAAGATTAATCTCTTTACTTTCAATCAGCCCAACTTTACAGTTAGTTGAATCCAATTGAGAGAGCCGACCAGGGATTCCTATGTCCTCCTCGTGGTGTTCAGACTGTGGAGAAACAGAAACAATTTCTTTTGAAATCTGTTGCAGTTGTCCACACTCTGACTGAGAGTAAGATTGGCTGTGTCCCAGACCAGCCCTATCCACTGAATTACCCGTGTGGGAACCAGATGCGACTTTGCCAAGTTGACCTTGAACCCTAGGGATTGTACATGGTTTATAATGTGATTGACATGGATTGACATTGACTCTCTGACTCCACCACTACCGGCCAGTCGTCTAGGTACCACAACACCTTGATCCTCTGATTTAACATTGGCATGAGGGCCTGCCGGACTAATTTTGTGAATATTCTCGGTTCAACCCGAATGGCATTCTCTGAAAGACACAAGTCTCTTGCCTGATCCTCAAGGCAAGGAATTTCTGGAACCTTTTGTTTACCGGGACATGCCAATAGGCGTCTGTCAGGTCTACCAAGCACATCCACCCTTGGGGCGGAAGTGTTAGCCTGATGTGATTCACAGTGAGCATCCTGAACGATGCATTGTGAATGTGTGTGTTCAAACAAGATAGATCTACGACTGGTCTCATCTGAACCTGTCCCTCTTTGGTACGAGAAAAAGTCTGGACGTGAAAACAGGGCAAGTTGGATTGACCGGGACAATGATATGCTTGGTGATCATTTCCTGGACTAGTGACTCCACCTCTAAAGAAACATGGTTGACTTCTAGAGTTTGACGTAAACGAGGTCGCCGGAGCCACCGCCAGGTGATGCCCTTGCGTACCACTGTCCTTGCCCAAGTTCGCCGGGGCCGGTGACATGCCCGAAAAGATCCAGTTACTTGACTGGGTCTGTCCGGAGGAACTACCCTCGGATCCAACTCACCTGCGATAGGCCCCAGAAGAGAGAGAGTTTGAGGTGTGACTAGTTTTTTGATAGTGGAGGGGTAGGGTTAGACGGCTGATTTTGGCAGGTGTCGATCCCTGACCTGATTTGTGTTGTGACTTATTCTACTACCACGTTCCTGATTGTTTTCCCTGTTTAGGCTTGAGCGAAGTACTTCCCTGCGCCGGAGGAGACATGGGGCCCTGAAAGGGCTTGGAACCACTAGTTTGGGACTTGCCACTGCTCTTAGGCTTGGAGTACGGTTTTTTAACCCTGCTCAGGCATATTGGCCCCATGGGCCAAAAAATATGCGTAAAACAGGTTTTTCGCGAATATTTCACGGCCGGAGGCCGATGGCAAGAAGTTTTGAAGATGAGCATTCAGTCCGCATCGTCCTACAACTGGGAGAGGGTGTGAGCCGCCGCTCTCTCTCCTCCCCTTTCCTGTACCAACCTGTCCGGTCACCATATGGGGTCCATAATCCAAAATGTGTACTACAAATTTCCCCTTCCTATCAAACTTTTGTTTAGCCCCAGAGTACTGCCTTGTTGTCACCCAAGACCATCAGCCATACCCTCCACAGCCCTGCAACCAAATTAATCCAGCTTATGTAATGTATGAGATATGCCTCACTTTTGTTGACCCTTTTTTTTCACTACTTTTTTTTTTTTTTTATATATGACTTAATATTTACAGTAGTGTATTTTGCTCTTAACATAATATTAATAATTAATTGTAGTTTCACATTGGTAACAAGGAATTTAAAATCCATCAATCAGTTTTCGTGTGAGAGCCGTTTAAAGTGCCGGTCCCCATATGGGGCCACATTGCTAATTTCGTTACACTTCTGGAACATTACCTGAGCAGGGTTAAAGTGTTCCTTCCTAGCCTGGGAAGTACTTGGCTGTAAGCTGTCAACCATATTGTACACTGCTTTCCAAGTTTCAGGGTTCAGCAAAGATGAAGTTGACACTGGTGACAGGGTTACCTGGCGACTAATGTCGTCCGGTAACTTTTTCACCATATACACTCAGATCTTGACGTGCACGAACAGCCTCCAACAAGGCTATCTGTATGTCCCCCAAAGACTGAATGGAATTCTGTAACAGAAGCCGCTTGGATAAATCCGTGGCCTTCCTAACATCCTGATCGGAAATAGCGGCCATAGTCCTGGTGAGGGACTAGGCTATTTGGCGACTTAGCAAAAATTGTGAAAAGAGTCTGTAAGCTTTATTCCTCAATTTAAAGTTTCTATCTATGTGTGCCGAAGGGGAGGTAGAAAAGGGCTTCTGCAAGTCCCATAGTGACAACTTAGGGGCAGAAAGGAATTAAAAAAGTGCAGGCGGAACCCCTCTGGCGTGATTTATTGGTAATGAAAACCAAAGATGGTTATCTTGAGGAATTTGATGGGAGGATTTTGACGTTATTGTTGCTGCGAACTGTTGCGCCTCAATCTCCCAGTCCTCCCACGGACCTAGACCTACCTGCCTCACCTGCAAGACTTGATTGTTTGACTGATCTAGCACTGGAATTGTATCCAACTCCGGCGTTAGCGTATTGAGAGATTTAATATCGTTTACGCCGTCCGTCTTTGTCCAATCCGCAAAGAGTCGTGCAGATGAGAAAGGAGGTAACGCCGGGGTAGGTGAATATACGAAAAACTCATAAAAATAAATATTAGGGATAGCCTTGATTGTTACATCTACAGTAAGAGTTGACCCTGTTTGTCTTTGGCTCTTAACTTTTTGTTCTTACTCATCTCAATTACCCACTCACTAGGAACTGGGACCTCCCCCGATATGGTCGTCTGTGCTATACCAGGTATTTTTGCCATAACTTTAATCCAAGAGCAGTCGGGTCCAAACAAGAGAGGCATAGGGCCTCTCTTATGGGGAAGTTTATCTAGAGGAGGGGGAGTAATGTCTGTGATGACACGGGCATTGGTAGTCGTTAAGGAGGTGGGCACTGCCACTCGCCGAGGTAGTCGCCTGAGTTACGTTAATAGGGGAAGTGACATATTAGGTGGCGCAACAACTCTGGTAGGTTCTAGAGTTCGCACAACTGAACCAATCGGGGGAGTTCCCGGCGTAGCTGTGGGAGTCTACTGAGGTTGCTTAGGAACATTGTATTGTCTCATTACCCTATGTAATATGTAATCAAGATCATCAGTTGTTATACACTTACTGTGTGACCCTTTGGATGATTCAGATTCCACTTCTGACTCTTCCTCAATGTGTCCTGGTTGAGCTGAGGACAGTTCTACATCCTCCGGCTCTTCATGTATTTCCACTACTACCGGTTGTCGCTGGAGCTCAGACAACCGGACATTATCTGGCCACACTAAATCAGGTACTGATGATGGGATGGTCTCTATATTAGCACTTTTCCTAGTATCTCCCTGAGCCTGACCATTGGTCACTACACTTAAGGGTTCAGAGTGCCTCCACACACTACACCCTTGTTCAATAGGATTCTGGGAGTCTGGTATCACTTGACTTACTTGAGAACCCTCATAGTCCTGGTGTCCACTAGCCGTGTAGCCACGGTATTGTTCAGCTAACACTCTCTGAGAAACTATGGGAAGCCTACTTAATGGTAAGTTAAAGTTTAATTTGGGAATGGCAAAATGAACATCTCTTTGTACCCCCAAAGACTCCTCAGACCCGTCCCTGGGAGTGGACTCAGCCCCCTCCATCCCTACCTCGGAGCTGCCAGACTGGATGTTAGGCATGGAGGTAGAGGTGGTGGGCGGTGGCCGCGACTCCGGCGTTAGCCGGTGCCGCGACTGTGTCTCCTCCGTGCGGGAACTTTTATGACCCTTATCAGATTTCCTATGGCTTGACACCGCCGCGTCATCCTTATGTCTCTTGTGAGACCTAGAAGTCTCTGCTGATGACTGCTTGGACTGCTTGAGGGGCGACCTTGACCTGGACCTGGACTGGTCCCGTGGTGAAGGTGAACGCGCCCTCTTGTGGCGGCCGGGAGAGGGTTGCCTTGTTCGAGTCACTATCACTGCTACTCACTAACTCTTTCGATAGAATTTTGGGCTTAGCTTTAGATTTTGGAGTTTACTTAGCAGGTGATTTAAGAACTGGTGATTTTATAACTAGATGCTCCCAGAGAGCCTCATCATCACAATGTAATGCCTTATGGGCAATGTCTTTTGAATAGGCATTACAAAATTTCTTAATTTCTTTCAGTGCCACTAGGCACGATTGGTCTCTTACTAAACAATTCAGAACGTAGGTCAGAGCAAATGGGACACCTCTTCGTAACCCAGAGGCCCCTTGACCTATCTAGGCACTTAACGCACTTTACGCAGAGTTTATGTGCAAAGACCGGAATTAGAGAGCAAGTTGGTGTAGCACAAAGAGTAACAAGAGGCATGATGGAGCTAATTACGACCCCCCCCGCCGTGATCGGCCCCTTCCCCTGTAGACCTGTGTCGCTTACTGATGTGCTGTGATCTGGAAATCGAAAATTTCGAGGAATCAATGCTCATAAGGATAAACCGAGAGGTTCACACATCAACACCCCCAAATATGCCGGAAAATTAGCTATAGATGAATCGCTACTCTAATCTTCTGCTGAAAAAGCCTTGACAACTTTTTCGTTTTCTAGAACTGCTTACCTGTGACCAAGTGTCACCGGCCCAAATTAACCCTTTAATTAACTAAAGGATCGTCTATTAGGATCTGAGGGATAGTTAATTACCTCACTGGACTTTTCCGCCGGGCTTTATAAGTCAAATCATGCCGTGTGAGGCTATCGGTTTGGGCGAGTTCACTCGGCCGGGCCGAGATTACTTCCCTTAGGAATTTGCATTTCCGCCGGAAGTCTAGTGATACAGCACACCACGCCGAGTTATTTGGAAGTTTCCTTTTTCGCCTGCAAGGCGAATATCCGGCATCAATATACAGAAAGATCGCTGGAAGAAAAAACCAGACTTTGGAGGTACCGACTTATCTGAGAAAGTCAGCCACCCCCAAAAACCCCACCAAATAAGTCAGAACGTCTCCTGACACCCTGCTATCATGTATAATATCACCACATGAAAGCGAGAGTCACATCTTAGGGTTAATACACAGTATTAATTAAGCAATAAAAAATACCCCTAGCCTACTAAGAATACCCCTATTGAGGCTGGCCACGAGGCTCATGGTAATAATCACACTGAATATGTTACCCTTTCCTCCGAAGACACAGCAGCAGCAAATGAAGAAAACCCCACGCCCGAGGGGAAAAAATGAGCAAACACGGATTCTGGAAAGTTCCACACCATGTGTGACAACTCTTGAACCAGAGCGTCTGCTAAACAACAATAGAATGCAACTACCTCATAGAGATGGCCTGAAGCATCGTACCGCGGATGTAATAGCCTCCTAAATAACTAGTAAATAGCAAAGCTAAGGCGCAGAAACAAGAACAAAAACACATGACACGCGGGCCCGAAGCGGACCGACATGGCGCCTACACTTAAGTACTCTAATTTAACACTTCCCTGCGAGCATACCAATGGGGCTGCCAGTCCTAGCTAGTCTAAAACTATTCTATAACAACTCAGACATATACAAATGAGCAAATGACTCACTAGAGTTGAGCGAACGAAGAATAAAGCGGAGCACTGGTGAGGCACTTCTACACAGTATGACCGCAGGGGAAGGAAGAAGGAATGGCGTCGCTGGGTTCAGCGTCTCGTCTCGGGTATAATCCACAAAAGACATCAACGAGTTGGAAAGCCTTAATATGACAATTATTAAGTTAATTTTATTTTTTATTTTTTACTAAGTTTTTTCGTAGTGACTACCCAATCATAAAGACGATTCCATAAGCGAATTAGTGTTACACTTATGATGTTAGTACTCTTTCCCCTGCAGTGGGTGTTTCAAACAGGCTGACCACGGGTGCTTGAAAGAGCACTATTATATTAATAGGCATATCGTCAATGATGGAGGGGCCACTAATAAATAACAATTAAGATTTCCCCCATCTTACCCCTCTGGCACGGAGCTCATTGACTGGTAACATATTGCCATACAAAGGGTATTGTTTTTCCCATTTATTCATTTCCTCATATGGGACAAATGAGAAAAGTTGGGGGGAAGAGTTTTAAATATTTTTGTAATAACTTGTGTCTATTGTTTTTAACAGTTGTTGGAATATATATATTTTTAATTCCATCACATCAAAAATGAAACCCAGATTAAATAGAGACCATACATCAATTATTTCTGTCCATTGATAAGAGATAGAAATAAATAGAAATATAAAAAGGGAAATCAATTTACATACATGTAAATATAGATAGACCAGTACCAGCAGGTCCTGTCCGTTAAAGGTGATATCCGTTATTTACATACATGTAAATATAGATAGACCAGTACCAGCAGGTCCTGTCCGTTAAAGGTGATATCCGTTATTTACATACATGTAAATATAGATAGACCAGTACCAGCAGGTCCTGTCCGTTAAAGGTGATATCCGTTATTTACATACATGTAAATATAGATAGACCAGTACCAGCAGGTCCTGTCCGTTAAAGGTGATATCCGTTATTTACATACATGTAAATATAGATAGACCAGTACCAGCAGGTCCTGTCCGTTAAAGGTGATATCCGTTATTTACATACATGTAAATATAGATAGACCAGTACCAGCAGGTCCTGTCCGTTAAAGGTGATATCCGTTATTTACATACATGTAAATATAGATAGACCAGTACCAGCAGGTCCTGTCCGTTAAAGGTGATATCCGTTATTTACATACATGTAAATATAGATAGACCAGTACCAGCAGGTCCTGTCCGTTAAAGGTGATATCCGTTATTTACATACATGTAAATATAGATAGACCAGTACCAGCAGGTCCTGTCCGTTAAAGGTGATATCCGTTATTTACATACATGTAAATATAGATAGACCAGTACCAGCAGGTCCTGTCCGTTAAAGGTGATATCCGTTATTTACATACATGTAAATATAGATAGACCAGTACCAGCAGGTCCTGTCCGTTAAAGGTGATATCCGTTATTTACATACATGTAAATATAGATAGACCAGTACCAGCAGGTCCTGTCCGTTAAAGGTGATATCCGTTATTTACATACATGTAAATATAGATAGACCAGTACCAGCAGGTCCTGTCCGTTAAAGGTGATATCCGTTATTTACATACATGTAAATATAGATAGACCAGTACCAGCAGGTCCTGTCCGTTAAAGGTGATATCCGTTATTTACATACATGTAAATATAGATAGACCAGTACCAGCAGGTCCTGTCCGTTAAAGGTGATATCCGTTAAAGGGAGGTCTGGTGAATGGAGGTTCGAGTGTACCTGCAACCAAGATATAATTGCAAGAAATAGGAACATAAGAAAAGGGGAGTCTGCAGAGAGCCAATTGGCCCACACAAAACAAATCCCTTTCACACCCAACCCATCTCATAAACTCTCTCCCTCTCTCTCACACACACATACACAAATTAGAACATAAGAAAACGGGAGTCTGCAGAGAGCCGATTGGCCCACACACGGCAGATCCCTTTCACACCCAACCCTTCTCGTCTTATCAAATTTTATGTTGAAGCTCTATTGTTATTGATCCCACTATAGAGGTGAAAGAAGCAGTGAAACAAATGAGAGCGGGAAAAGCAGAAGGTTTGGATGGTATTGCTATGAAGTGTATAAAGAAGGGTGGAGATGTGATAATAGATTGGTTGGTGAGACTTTTCAATGTGTGCTTTGCTGTGTCAATGGTACCAATAGACTGGAAGAGTGCATGTATTGTGCCGTTGTACAAGGGGAAGGGAGATCGGCAGGAGTGTTCAAGTTATAGAGGTATTAGTTTATTGTCAGTGGTTGGAAAGCTGTATGGCAGGGTGGGTGTTGATAGAGAGGGTAATAAAGTGTACGGAAGTTGCAATAGGAGAAGAACAGTGCGGTTTTAGGAGGGGAAGAGGGTGCGTGGATCAGATGTTTGCAGTAAGACAGTTATGCGAGAAGTATTTAGAGAAGCATAAGGAGATATTTTGGGCTTTTATGGACTTGGAAAAAGCGTATGATCGTGTGGACCGTGAAGCAATGTGGAAGGTGTTAAGGATTTATGAAATAGGAGGAAATTTGTTAGAAGCAGCTAAGAGTTTTTATGAAGGGAGCAGAGCATGTGTGAGAGTAGGAAATGGTGAGTTGAGTGAATGGTTTGAGGTAAAGGTAGGTTTGCAACATGGTTGTGTAATGTCACCATGGCTGTTTAATATGTTTATAGATGGTGTGGTGAGGGAGGTGAAAAGGAGAACTATGGGAAGAGGATTGGGTTTAGTAGGAAAGAATGGTAGAGATTGGGAGTTGAATCAGTTGCTGTTCGCTGATGACACAGCATTGGTGGTGGATTCTGATGAGAAACTGCAGCGGGTAGTCAAAGAGTTTGGTGTGGTTTGTGGAAGGAGGAAACTAAAGGTGAACGTCAATAAAAGTAAAGTAATGGTGTGTAATAGGGGAGAGCATAGGGTGAATCTAGATGTGAGGCTGGATGGGGAAATATTGGAACAAGTAGAGTGTTTTAAATATCTAGGAAGAACGATAAGCAGGAGTGGAGGTATGGAAGTGGAGGTAAAACAGAGAGTGTGTGAAGGAAGGAAGGTTTTCGGAGCAATGGGAAGTATGTGGAAGACGAGAAATCTCGGAGTGAAAGTAAAAAGTGCACTGTATCAAGGAATTGTTGTGCCAACAGTGATGTATGGGGCTGAGACATGGGCTCTGAAGAAAAAGGAGAAAAGAGGGCTGGATGTGATGGAGATGAGCTGCTTGAGGAGTATGTGTGGAGTTTACTCGTAGAGACAGATTGAGGAATGAAGAGATACGTAGGAGAGTGGGGCAGCAGGAACAAATTTTGTCAGCCAGAGTGGACAGAAGGGTGCTGAGCTGGTATGGTCATGTTGAACGAATGGGAGATGAAAGGCTTACAAAGAGAATATGTGAGTCAGGTACAAGGGGAGATAGAAGGGCAGGAAGACCCCCATTGAGATGGAGAGACTGTGTAAGAAAGGCTTTGGATGATAGAGGAATGACTATAGATCAGGCAGGGGAAGTGGTGGTGGACAGGAGTGAATGGAGAATGCTTGTGAATAGTTGAATGAACACGTGGTCATTTGGAGTAAGGGGTCGGGCGCAAGTTGGACTAGATAATAGTCCATCAGGCGCCTGGCCCGGGGAGACGATTTATATGAAGGGTGCGCCTGGAAGTGAGGTGG